>CM060706.1:46864868-47497368 GCA_030686995.1 Artemisia argyi | reverse complement strand
ACTCTTTCTCTCATTTCTCTCATTGTATGAATCGACCTAGGTGATCCAAGAAGCAAGAACAACAATTTTTCCAAGACCAAGATATAAACTTGTTCACTTAGTCATCCTTGTTGGAGTTTTGAAATAGAAACTCAAGGATTAGTAGGTTTTCATCATCTAAACTCCCTAAACCTTCAAGTAAGTTAACAAACTCATTTTTATAATTTTTCCAAGTTTATACAAGATCCATATGGTTTCCATTCAAGATCTACATGCATATGTTAGTTATACCACTCATTTATATATATATCTAACTTTTGAACTCTAGAAATGGATTATAGTTAGATCCTTGTTAGATCCACTTGATTTATGATGTTTAGGAACCCATGACACCCTAAGAAGGTGTATGGTAAGATTAGACTAGATTTGTGGTGATTGAAAGTGGTTTGGTTGGATTAGAAACTAGTTTGAAACAATAGAAATGGATTTTAAACATGTGTATTTACCTACTGTCCCAAATCGACCAATCCAGAAAACTCAGGGGTTTCCGGGTAACATTGGGCTAGAGATTTAGAAAATACTTTTAAAAACGAAGCCGTGGGCGAAAGAACGGATTAAAACGAGTTAATAACGAAGGAGATATGATTTTCCGAATTTAACGACGAAAACTAGTTTTCTGAAAAACTGCATGCTGTTGGACGATTTTCGTTGGACAAATAGAGGCGTTAGACGTAACCTAGAGGAACCGAGCTATCGAAAATATATTAGTATAGGTTAAGACGATTCCGGGAATATAAAGAACGAGGAAAATGAACTTAAAACGACAAAGATATTCCCATTTCTATATCGACAAAACCTTATATAAATTGACAGCTTTTAACTAGAAATAATAATAATAATACAACTACGTACTAAATACTATATTTTCTAGATTTCTTGTTCAAGAGTTATATTCTTAACTAATGAAGTACTTATGACCCAAGACTTATTTTTACAACTATTAGACGATATCTTAAGGTTTTCAAAACGAGGAATATAACACTAACGTTTTTATATACGATATATTACAACAAGTTTTTATTATGCTAGTTGGACTTATTTTTCTTAAGTATGGAAAATACTTTACTTTGACAATAACTAATATTTCCAAGTTACGAGTGGTATAGGTATCATGTGTATGCATATTCTCTTCATCCTTTCATGATCTAAGTAGATCACTATCATTCATATTAGGTTGCGGTTAGAGATCGAACCTCATTTCTGTGTATCCACTTTTGTCATCGTAGCTATCGCACCAGGTGAGTCATAGCCCCACTTTTACTCTTTATACTTGTTTTAACTCTTTGGGGGAGATACATGCTCAACTAAAAACATACTTTCTTAATACTCAAAACATACCTTCTTGATACTCAAAACATTTATTCTTGATTGTTTTATACTTGATTTCATACATACGTGATTGTGATATACTTAACTGTGTTATACTAAACTGTGATGTGTATTCTTGAGCTACTGAGACTTCCAATGGCCCCAGATTAAGTTGCTGGGCACAACCATGGAGACATATATACTTCCAATGGCCCCAGATTAAGTTGCTGGGCACAACCATGGAGACATACATATTTCCAATGGCCCCAGATTAAGTTGCTGGGCACAACCATGGAAACATACATACAAACGTGAGGTCTTCGGAGATGAAGTGTAGACTCACGACTAATTGCTTAACTGTTGTGATGAACTTATACATGTTTTACTCATACTATATATTGTAGCAGTGGGTTGTGAACACACAGGTTACAAGGCTCTTATGGCGGGACTTGTAACTGAGTGGATTTACGATGCCTTTGCTGGGAAACCTTCATACATATGCATAAACTTTATTTGTTAAACAACTCTATGAACTCACCAACCTCGTGTTGACACTTTAGCATGTATTTTCTGGTTTTAACCTACGGCACGCTACAGGAGGTTTTGGCAGGGCATGGCATGGTCATAGAAGACTCTGACTATTTATATGGGGACCGTTTTAAACTACTTTTAAGGGCCTACTTCCGCACTAATTTTAAACAATGTAAACTCAATACTTTTAGTTAAACGATTTTACTCTAAATGATTGAAGTGAAAACCAATTTTGTACTTGTGCTGTAATACCAATTGAGTTACACCCCAGCTACACGTATGCTTCCGCTGGACCCGATTTTGGGGGTGTGACAATCTCTATCTTTTCTTTACTTTCATATTTACATTATAGTTGTTTAGTTAGTTAGATTAAATTGTTTACATTGTGCAAGTGTTGAATGTCACATAAATAAGAATTGAAGTTTTTGAAAAAAAACGTTTTTAAAATAAAAATTGACGTAAGACAATTCAACACCCCCCCCCCCCCTTCTAGTTTTCCACAAGAGGTAATCTTCAGTTAGAGGTTATCTCAAGTTAGCGGTTATCTCCTTTAGCGGTTATCTCCTTCAGCGCTTATCTCCTTCAGCGGTTATATCCTTTAGCGGTTATCCCCATCAGCGGTTATCTCCTTTAGCGATTATATCCAGCGGTTATCTCGTTTAGCGATTAACTCAGTTCGAGTTGCAGTTTGACCCCGTTTTCAGCGAAATACCTGTCAAAACGACCGTGAGACTGAGGAGAATGACACGCTGAATAGATTTATCAATTCAGGTAAAGTTTTGAGGCCCAAAATCGCTCCAGAGTGAAGTTATTAAGGTTTTAAGTTTTTAGACCAAATTTTCACCATTATAACTTGCATAAATGATGAGGCGAAAAATGATCCGTTTTTAGGGGGTCATTTAAGCCCGAATTCGAATTTATTTGATCAAATATTGCCCTAAATTGTTCCTTTTGTGATTTTAGGTACTTTGGGAGTGAAATCTGGAAAAGGAAGCAATTCGGACGTTTTTGGAGCATAAAAGTGAAGAAAACGCCAAAGTCTTACTTTTCCATGCTGGGAACAGTAGGAGACGGCGTCAAGAGCAAAACCTTGACGGCGTCAAGAGCAAATTTCATGAATTTCCATGACGACCCAGAAGAGTTTTGACGGCGTCACGTAGGAAGGGCGTCAAGAGTAAAAGAGTCATGACGGCCTGGAAGTGTATAAGTCTTGACGGCGTCAGAAGTAGATCTAGGCAGTCCGAGAAGAGTTTTGGCGGCGAGGTGACGGCGTCACAAGTTTATTCTTGACGCCGTCAAACCTATTTTCCTATATATATTTTTCTAATTTTTCACATTAAAGAGAGAAGTTTTGGGAGAAACCCTAAGTACGATTTTGGTGTAACTTTACAGGTTTTTCAAGGGTTCCAACCCCTTGATACCTTGCATGATTAATCAAGATAAGTGTTCTTCTAATTCAATCAATATGTCTATGTGTTGGTTGTCTATATCATGTTCTTGTCTTAATTCTATCATGCTAGGCTAGATCTCCTTTGTGTTTGCTTAGATCTAATGAAACCTAGATATTGATTATGTGTTGATTACTTGTTTATTCTTGTCTTGGATGAATGATTTATATGTTAGGCTTAAGAAAACTGGCAGATCTCCAATTGGTAACATGCTTGAACGTCTTAAGAAACATGAACCAACGTGCACTAGGTCTTTATTGGTTGTATTTAATGCATGAGCCACTGTTTACAATCCCTATAGTTGTGCTGGGCATGGTGTAGGAGGAGATAAGAGCTCATAGAATTGGGGAGTTATGTGTGCCACCCCATGAATGGTATTAAGGAATACAATCCGTCATCCATGCAATTATAACAAGTAATTAACGTGTAAAAGATATCTAGGGAGTAGTAAAATCTAAGTAAACACATTTTCTCCAATTACTGCTCACAAGTTTAGTATAAATTAGTTTACTTTCATTTTTAGTATTTTATTTTGATTGCGTCTTGGTATTGGGTTAGTTGAATAGCAACTAATTCCGCCCACTCTTCCAAAACCCGAGATTTTTACTTGCTTTCTAAAAAATATAAAAACACAAAAATAATCATCCCTCACCTTTAGAACTAGTATTTAGGCTTTCTAATCCTAGCGACACTATTCCTAAGCTGAACGATCAATCCCCCGGTACTTGTCACTATACTATACTACAACGATCAGGTACACTGCCTGGTGGGGGTTGTAAGCTTTTCGAGATCCCTCGAGAGGTAAAGCCTGTTGCGATTCCCACGCATCAAGTTTTTGGCGCCGCAGCCCGGGGAATAGTTATTGTCAAGGTTAGAATTTCTTTTTATTAGGTCTACTTGCTAGATTCCTTTCTAGTAAGATTTTATTTTTATTTTTAGATTTTCTTTAGTCTATCTTATTTCTTTGTGCCTTTGTTAGTAAATTAAACTCATTGACTATTCCGTTGACCATTATGGAAAACGCGAATCCACCCCTTTCCCCTAGAGAAGTGGCTGTGTTACGTGAACAAATTGAGAGTGAGATTAGGGAGCTTAGAGAGCTTAATAGGTTGATTAAGGTTGAACTCGAGCATGCATTTAGTGACCTAGCAACCGCCTTGTATTCAAATGAGGACCTAGGGCCTAATGACTTTGTGAATGTTGTTGAGAGACTTGAAGAGGAGGAAATAGATCCGAAGCTTAATGACTACTTTAATCTATACCCCACTAAGAAGGAGATTGCATATTATAATAATCTTATTGATAACCCGCGATCTCCTTTCACCATAATTGAACCTAAGATCAAGAGAGGCGATCCTAAGAATGCTAAGATACCATGTATGATTGGATATAGGCACATTAGCAATGCTTACATTGACTTTAAATCTCCAATCAACATTATGTCCTCAACAGTTTATAATGACATAGTGAAAACAAGACTTGAACCTAGAAGGGATCCTAAGTACCCCGGTGGAGTTTGTAACTTTGTCGGGAGAGTTAAAGGTTTACATGTCTTTGTTGGTAATTTCACTTTTGTCACCGACTTTATGATTGTGGAGGATCTTGCTAATGTTATTGATTGTCGATTATCCAATGTTGTGCTTGGCAAACCATTTGTTGAGGAGTCTAAGTTGGAATATGATGAGGTAGAAGGTACGATCCGATTTGCAAATAACACCGATAGTATCACTTATAGGATGCCTAATAAGATGAAAGAATTTCGCTTTATATCTCGTTTTGATAAGGACAGCGTTGGTGCTTTTGAGGGTATTAATGAGAAGGATAAGGAAAAGGGCATGGATTATGTATGGGAAAAAAGGAGTCTTTATTACAAAGATTGCTTGGCCCTTGGACCAAGGTATAAAGTCGATGAAGAATTTTCCCAAAGGATTATGGGGGCGGTTGAGAAAAAGGTGATTGATTTCTACAAAGAATATTTGCAATCAGAGAATGGAACCAATAATGAAGTCACGTAGTAACCCATGACCTTGAGTCTAGATACAAGACTCGTAAATAAAGAAAAGCGCTTCTTGGGAGGCAACCCATGTTTTGTGTGATTTTATTTGTTTGATTGTTATTTGCTTCCGTATGCATGCTTTATTTTTATTGTTGGTAGATCATGTTTCTAAACTAAAATGTGGAAATACTTTACTTTGTTGTTTTGGCCTAGTCTTAACTCCACCTAAAGGTATTTTTGCAAAAGATAAGTGTAAGGGGAAACCCCAAATATGTTTTTAAGAAACAAACCGATCATGATTCTCCACAATATTAAATGAGCATGTATATTCGTATTTGTTAGAGTCAAATGCTTGTATTGAGTCATAATGAAGTTTTGCAGGATTTTCCAGGAAGTAGGACCAAGTTTTTCCAGAAATTTTCCGGAAACTTAACATAAGAATTTCTGCAGGTCCATTCTGACGGCGTCAGGGGTTTACTCTTGACGGCGTCAGGAGTTAAAATCTGGAAATTTTACCGGTTTTGTTTTTCTAACGGAGTCTTATGGTTTTTGTGAATTATTAAGTTTTATAATCTCCAGGAGATCTGCAAACTTCATTCCACAAGCATTATATCTTATCTTGTTTTCTAGGATTTAGAAACTTATATAGGATGCCGCCGATTTTACGCGAGGTTGTCTTGTCTATTTTGTCAGGTTTTACAGGTTATGTATGACAAGAAGATGATTTATATTCTGGAAGGGAAGCTTTGATTGTTCATTTTCATGGAGGAAGATTTAACCTGGCCATCCTATTATCCATACCGAGCGAATCAGGGGAGTATTTGATTTCATTCTCTTTACTTCTTTACTTTTACATTCTTTACTTGAACATTGGGGACAATGTTCATCTTAAGTGTAAGGGGAGGGTAAAAAGATGATACCTTACATATGCACTTTCGCTTGAGTTTGTTTTGTTTAATGGTAGATGTGTAATAAAACTATGAGAAATACTTGTTAGTGCAATTTTAGCGCCAAATTTAAAATTTTTTACAACATTTAGGAGTGAAACTTTAGCCATAGCAAGCGTCTCATGGATAGGAGATTGTATGACTAGCACATAACCGTATATTCAAAAAAAAAAAATCCACCCAAAAATGTGAGGTTCGCCTTTAGATTTGATAGGAAAAGCATTCACTATTAGTGCTTATGAGTGTACCGGTAGCATTTAGATTCTAGAACTTGCGTTAGTGATGCATCCCGAGACCGCTAGTAAGACTACATTCGTGTAGTAGGATTTACTACATGATAAGAGGCATTAGGATTACCCTTGTGTTAAACCCGTATCATAATTACTTGACCATTTAAGTCATATTACTTGGCTAGTTAAGTCAACTAATTTTTCCCACACCCTTAGCGTTGTACTCATTTTTAGTACACGAAACCCCTAGTACACCCCTCCGAGCCTATCATTTCGTTTCTAACTTTAAGCATTTTACTTAAAGGAAGAATTTGTTACACCCCACTTAAATGTACAACCAAATCGCCTTAGCCTTCTGTGTATGCGCTCATTTTTAGTGCATTATTGTTATTTGTTTAAACCCTAAGTTAACTTTCTAATTGATTACATGGCTGCTAAGTCGAGTCATATCCTTGTACACATTGTTTTGGGACGATTAGGACTCATGGGTAAGTACTTGTTTATGGAGTAATGGGGAAGAACATCATTTATTACCCCCATATGTACGTTAATCTTAAAAGTGCTCCAAGTGTTTTGATTTTCTTAATTCGAGTCATTAGATTAGTTAAATGTAAAGTATGTAAAAATTCAAGTGTAAGGGGAATTCTCATCCCCTATGATGTATTATTTTGGATGGTAGGGTAAGAGTGTATGCAAAAAAAAAAAAAAAAAAAAAAAAAAAAAAAAAAAAAAAAAAAAAAAATACGGACTACCATCCCTTTTCATTCTATGTTCGTTTTATGTTTTTGTTATTTCTCATTTATTAGCTTAAGTTGAGTCTAGTCTTGGCTTAGCAACGCCATCTTGTACATGTAATTAACCAAGATTGTTAACTCGTCACCAGTAAAACTTCCTTTATCCAACAAAACCGTGTATTTCATATCCCTACACCTAACGTTACAACCCTTTAAAAGACCTCTTTGATAGTTTATCCTAGGTGCTTACGCCATGTGGTGGAGGTTTGATCCTTTCCCAAGCCTATGGTAATCTATTTTGCTATGACAAGTAGTGAGAGATATCTTCCATTTCCATATTGTAGTTTACACTTTATTACATCCGAGAGATGTGAGTATCTAAACACTATTTGTGAGGTGCTAGTGTATGACCTCCGTGCTTGTCTATTGGTCTTTAGTGGAACGATTATTTGTTGTAATTACTTTTATATTAGTGTTAAATGACCCCTAACTTGTCTTTTGAGTAGAATAAAAGCGCATTTGCTTGAGGACAAGCAAATCTCAAGTGTAAGGGTATATTAAGGTTTTAAGTTTTTAGACCAAATTTTCACCATTATAACTTGCATAAATGATGAGGCGAAAAATGATCCGTTTTTAGGGGGTCATTTAAGCCCGAATTCGAATTTATTTGATCAAATATTTCCCTAAATCGTTCCTTTTGTGATTTTAGGTACTTTGGGAGTGAAATCTGGAAAAGGAAGCAATTCAGACGTTTTTGGAGCATAAAAGTGAAGAAAACGCCAAAGTCTTACTTTTCCATGCTGGGAAGAGTAGGTAACGGCGTCAAGAGCAAAACCTTGACGGCGTCAAGAGCAAATTTCATGAATTTCCATGACGACCCAGAAGAGTTTTGACGGCGTCACGTAGGAAGGGCGTCAAGAGTAAAAGACTCATGACGGCCTGGAAGTGTATAAGTCTTGACGGCGTCAGAAGTAGATCTAGGCAGTCCGAGAAGAGTTTTGGCGGCGAGGTGACGGCGTCACAAGTTTATTCTTGACGCCGTCAAACCTATTTTCCTATATATATTTTTCTAATTTATCACATTAAAGAGAGAAGTTTTGGCAGAAACCCTAAGTACGATTTTGGTGTAACTTTACAGGTTTTTCAAGGGTTCCAACCCCTTGATACCTTGCATGATTAATCAAGATAAGTGTTCTTCTAATTCAATCAATATGTCTATGTGTTGGTTGTCTATATCATGTTCTTGTCTTAATTCTATCATGCTAGGCTAGATCTCCTTTGTGTTTGCTTAGATCTAATGAAACCTAGATATTGATTATGTGTTGATTACTTGTTTATTCTTGTCTTGGATGAATGATTTATATGTTAGGCTTAAGAAAACTGGCAGATATCCAATTGGTAACATGCTTGAACGTCTTAAGAAACATGAACCAACGCGCACTAGGTCTTTATTGTTGTATTTAATGCATGAGCCACTGTTTACAATCCCTATAGTTGTGCTGGGCATGGTGTAGGAGGAGATAAGAGCTCATAGAATTGGGGAGTTATGTGTGCCACCCCATGAATGGTATTAAGGAATACAATCCGTCATCCATGCAATTATAACAAGTAATTAACGTGTAAAAGATATCTAGGGAGTAGTGAAATCTAAGTAAACATATTTTCTCCAATTACTGCTCACAACTTTAGTATAAATTAGTTTACTTTCATTTTTAGTATTTTATTTTGATTGCATCTTAGTATTGGGTTAGTTGAATAGCAACTAATTCCGCCCACTCTTCCAAAACCCGAGATTTTTACTTGCTTTCTAAAAAATATAAAAACACAAAAATAATCATCCCTCACCTTTAGAACTAGTATTTAGGCTTTCTAATCCTAGCGACACTATTCCTAAGCTGAACGATCAATCCCCCGGTACTTGTCACTATACTATACTACAACGATCAGGTACACTGCCTGGTGGGGATTGTAAGATTTTCGAGATCCCTCGAGAGGTAAAGCCTGTTGCGATTCCCACGCATCAATAAACCGAACCAAGATCACAACTTAACAACGTATAACCTAGTCCATCCATCAACTGATCATCAAGTTCAACTCCAGTCTTTGGTGTTTCATGGTTTCTTCGCAATTTTGTAAATCCCACGAAAGAATATATTTCTCGGTTTAAAGAATAGAAGTGTAAAATCCCGTGCACGTTCATAATATGTCAAACTCTTCAGATTCAGTCATATCTGAGATACTCAAATTGTATGACATGTTTGATGGCCATAAGATTTTCGACAAAGTACAACAAATTGACGGTTTTGAGTCTGATACTGATAGAATGGAATCTTTCACTACTATAAAATGGTCTATCCTTGACTCGAATTTTATGACGCACACAATATAATGACGCGCAAAATTGTAAGTCATAAAAAAACTGTCATAAATTGTAAAATCTGAAGGCTAGACGACAGACATTTTTGTGTGTCATAAAATTCGTGTCATATCTCAAATTTTTAAAAAAACACGGACCACAAAACTATATCTCTCTCACCTCTCTATCCCTTATCTTCATTTGTTTTTTTTTACCCTAAACCTAAAACTATATCTCTCTCACCTCTCCAAGATCCGGCAGCCGCCGCCGCTGCTCCGGTCACCACCTCCGTCACTATATCTCTCTCACCTCTCCATCCCTAATCTTCATTTGTTTTTTTTACCCTAAACCTAAAAATATATCATTGTTTTCGTGTGGTTGTTCATATTTATTTTATTTTCTTGATCCCGAGTCCGATTGGAAACTCGTATGGGTGTCGTTTTTGGTTAAGAAGTCACTTGGTCATATATATTCTGATGATACAAGCTATTTGTGGTGACTTTGACTTGGTACAAAGTATAATTAAAGGTAATTGGTGATACAAGGGTTCAATTCTAGTGGTTTTTAACAAGATTTGGTGAAGTAAAAATCGAATTTGGGCTTTTGTTTTGTGTTGAGTGGTCACGGCAGCAAGAACAACCCAATTAGGGTTCTTGCTTGATCTTTTGTCTCCAATTATTGTGTTGTAAGTGATACCTCTAAACTCTTCTTTAATTATTTTCTCTTAACTTCAATGCATGTGTATAATCTAGTACTTAGAATCCATGTGGTGATGTGTGAAATATTATTATTAAGGTTGGATTAATAGTTGGGATGATTAGTGAATGGGTTTGTTTAATTGATTTGGTCTCGGGCTTATTGTGCTTCGACTGGAAAAGTATCACCCAAGAGGGTGTTTGTTTGTCTTGGGTCGCAACCACAGCCACACCAAAATTGGTGTTGGACTGTTTGGTTTGGTTCTGAGATCAATAAACAAAAAAGACCTAAGGAGTTGTTTGTTGTGCTCTCGGGTCATAGCCACACCACAGGTGGTGTTTGGCTTATTCTGTTTTGCTTATGTGTTGGATTGGATTTGCTTATTTATTTGAGTTTGGTCCTGGTTCTCGACTGAAAATCCACCTAGGGGTGTGGGTGTCTTCGGTTGGCTCAGCCAACAAACACATCACAATGGTGTTTTGTTCGGCTCAGTTCACAGCAACAAAGACCCACAAGGGGTTGTTGTTGGTCTCATTTCAACAAGTAATTAAAAGGGTAATGGATTGGTTCGAGCTTATAAGCTTATAGCTTATCTTGAGATATTAATTTTTATAAATTATGCATGTGTATAATCTAGTACTTAGAATCCATGTGTGGTGATGCACGAAGTATTTTAAAGGTTGGATTAATAGTTGGGATGATTAGTGAATGGGATTAGGCTAGTTAGAGCTTATGGTGATGTTTTATATTGCGAAAATTGAAGTTTGAAGGGGTTTAAAGCTACCCATTTTAGGCCAGAAAGTTGAGGCTTGTTTCGCCTAGGTTCAAATTTTTGAAACTGATTTTGTCTTTTGAATATGATAAAGGATGTTAATATGAACGTTTTGATATAAAATTCGGCTTCTAACTCTTAATAACGAACGTTTGGCGGTCATTTGAAATTTAGAAAAATTATAAATTCCCAAACAGCACTTGTATAAAATTTATTTGCTGTCAAATCTGAATAAGGGCATTTACGTTATTTTCTGGCCCGTTTCGGCCTTCGGCCGAAACACGAAAGTTGTCCGAAACAACGTTTTTAGTCTACAGCGAGGAATTGGGGTGTGAAAGTGCGAAAATGAGGGTGATTTTGATTAAAAATCAGTTTTACATTTTTTTCTTTTAAAATGACAGCACTTGTTTTATAAAAAGTGTGCTGATGCAGTTTTTAAACGGGGTTTTGAGCCTTTTCTGGTCCGAATCGGCCTTTCGTTAAAACACGAAAGTTGTTCGGAATGTCGTTTTGCATTGAATCTCTTTTGAGTCCGAGTCTTGAAAATGTAGCCTAGCGGGTCAAAAACTGAAAGTCAAACTTCTGAAATGTTGTTAAAAGTCAACTGTCAGCAGCAACTTGCAGGGGGTATCAACATGTGGTCACGAGTTGGCCATGGGTACGTTTGGGTTTGGTATGGTTTTCTTTTGAAAGTCAAGTTAACCATAAGTTGGGTTTTGGGTTAAAAGTGATAAATATATTTATTATTCGCAGTTGGAGAAAGAGGTGCGGGATCTTATCAAACAAAGGGATCTTGCTGAATCTCGGATCAAGGAATTGCTACAAGCCGTTAGAAACGATCAAACTTCAACACAATGGGTATGTTATAAGTTTAATGTATTTTGGCGGGATGCAAAGTTTATGATCACTTATAATAAACTACAAAAATTTGGAGAGATGTTATAAAAACTTGTTTTTTTTTTTTCTTCTGATTATCCCGTTTTGCTACTTTTTTCTTTTAAATTTAGGATGGGCAACGAGGAAACACGTGTGATGATGAATATTCCGCTTCTGAATCAACAAACATTAGGTTATCGGGTACCAGTCTCCACCAAGAAGAATCAAATGACATCTGCAAAGTGGTCTGATGTGTTGAGACAGATTTGATCTATATAAAAACTAGGCATATCAATATGTAATTTTTGTCGTTAATTAACTTGTGACTTATCATGAATTAATTAACCTCATTCTTTTGATATATATATATATATATATATATATATATATGAAATGCGTTATTTTGATATTTATGTTTTTAATTTTGTATTACCAGGTTTTTAATTGTCATTTAATAGAAAATTAGGAACTGAAAAAAAATAATTAAAAAAAAAAATTAGGTTATGACTCGCAAAAAAGAGTCATAAAACGTGGGTCATAAGTGCGCGTCATAGAGGGATGACGCACAAATGCGTGTCATGAAGATTTATGACTGGTCCTTCCTTGACACGCATTTGCGCGTCATAAGACCTCTTCTTGACTCGCATTTGGAGTCAAGGATAGCCCTTTTTCTAGTAGTGTTTGTGCTCTAATTCGTAAGAGAGAGAACTTCAAAAGCCACAACAATTGTTCGATAATGCAAAGGATTGCTGCATAGAATATTTTCGACAACTTCAATCACACCTCTCGGTACTTTTAGAGGGAACTGGATTCAAGATGGGATTCGAACGTGCATTTGCAACATTATTTGGTTAAGATGTTCAGAATTTCATAGACACAATGATTCTTAACTTGGATCAATTACTACAACAACTTGACCAAGGGGAATCTTCCATTACTGGATCCATGGCTGCCCTTTGTGTACTCAACAAACAACTTCAAGTGTTCATCAATTCGAAATTCACTATGGATTATGACTACGAGAGTCAGATGACAATAAAGTGTTTTGCTGATCACACAGGAATCGAGGTTGACACATTCAGAGATACACTACTCATTCTCATGAGTAATGTCGAGGAGTTCATTAATGAAAGGGAGCTGAATCAACAATGCAGTGACACTACGGTTGATAAGCATGATACAAACGGCAGCTCTTGGACTTATACTACTCATGGCATTGATATTAATCACAGATCAGATAATGTCCAAGTTCCATCTGCTGAGGTACATTTCACTGATCAACATGATGTGCTTTCTAATGAACGACAACATACTGATCAAATTAAACCCACTTATGACACATATTTGTCGGAAAAGACTGATAGCAATATCATTTCTGATTCAACAAATATGAATCATAAAGGGGGAGAAAGTATCAGTAAGCTGAACATGCTAATGAGTCAAGTTATTTGTCTACGGTTGAGTCTTTCAAATCAAATGATATGGTTGATAAAGAAGTGTTTAATGAACTTTCAAACAGATTTCTACAACTTGAAAAACATTGTATTTCACTTGAAATCGCAATGCAACAAAAGGAAGAAAGTTTTCAAACTAACCAACCATGTAAAAATACGGAACTTCCTGATTTCCGTGAATTCTTTATGATTATTGATTTGAAAGCCCAGCTAGAAGCCAAAAACTTGATTATCAACAACCTGAAAAAACATATTACTGAGATGTGTGATATGTGTAATGAAGTTAAGGCTAAACATGTCAGTGATGATATTGCAACTAGAAAATTTGAACTAAAAGTGGCTGAATTACTTTTGAAAAATGAGTCTTTGAAAAAGCATTGTAAAAATCTTAATGAGTCAATCAATGAAACGAGAACTAAGACATTAGATCATACAACCTTTTTGATTTCCAAAAATGATGAATTCAAAGCTCAACTTCTGGATAAGGGTTTAACTATTGCAGCACTTAAGAACGAGCTAAGAAAAGCAAAAGGGAATAGTGTGAACACTAAGTTTGCAAACCCATCAATCTTGGGGAAACCTGTTTTACAATCGAATAGAAACCAATCAATTGTTAGACAACCGAATGCGTTTAGATCTGAACGACCAAAATTTTCAAAAACACGGTTTGCCTCCCAAGTTGATGCGAAACAAGTTTTGACAAAACCAGTCACTCCACATTATTTTCCTAAGTTAACTGTTTCTAGTTCTGTTAAACCTCAACAAGTAGCTACTCCAACTCCCAGCACCTCTAGGATTAGTTCGAAAATTGTGTCTAAACCAAACATTAAGATTCAAAATTCTTATGACATAAATGATTTGCACAAGAACTATAACCTAGTAAAGGCTAGGAGTAGGGCACTACTTCATAAGGATGGTATCTTAGGTTCACAACCTTGCATGATGCCTCCTGGTTTATTGAGTAACAGTGCTAAGGTTCAACCAGTTAAATCTAGGACTTACAATAAGTCATCCACAATGCATAGGAAGCAATACAAACCTAAAACTTCTCCTAGGTGGATACAAGCTGTTAAATCTTTGGAGACTAGGAATATTAATAAGCATTTCGCTATGCATAAGAAGCTTAGTAATCCTATACCTTGCCATAAGTGGATTCCAACTGGTAGAACTTTTAAGTATGTTGGACTTAAGTGGATACCTACCGGAAAGGTGCTTACTGATGGTAATGCCATGGTTGACCGTGAAACCCCCAAGGGTTTCGATACTAATGTCACTAACCCATATATATGCAATCAAGTTTGTAATGTTAGTGCATGTAGTCCTTACTCAGTTGCAGGTACATCAATAATTCACCACATGAGAAGACTCAAAGTCTGGAGGCCTAAAGTAAGCATATCTCCTGCTTCAGGAGGTGTAGATAGTCAATGTTGATGTATGTGTGCATAATGACGTCTGTTTACATCAGTTCAGGCCTCGTTATTCAATGACTATAATGTTTGAACACCTCAGTTCAAGCCTCGGTCCTAAATGTCATCATTATGGCGTCTGTCGACTTCACTTCAGACCCCGTTCATCAAAGGAAAGAAAGGTGTACGATTCAGTGTGCCTTATCTTCGGAAGAAGAGAAATCTTCATGTTCTTGATCATTCTCAACAACATGCTTCATGTCTTCTCCATGTTCGTTCAGTCATCAAGTGGATCTACTTATCTTTGATCAAATTCTTATTCACTTGTTCAAATCAAAAATGGCAACTTCGTATGCAATTTTTGAGGGGGAGAAGGGTGAATATACTACATGATTGATTATATTCTTATTCGCATGCTCAATCAAAAATGGCATCCTCATATGAAATTTTTGAGGGGGAGAAGTGTGAATATACTATATGTTGATTGATGGTTGAAGAATGGTCATACGACTCTCCTCCAACACCTAATGTTCCATTAACTAGGATGACTGGGATTTATATTTGATGAATACTTCCAAGCCTCTACGAATGTTGATCATCTAGTTCCTGAAGCTCTTGCTCCAGCTCCTGATGACTCAACTGGTTTACCTTCGTCAATCTCCATTGATCAAGATGCACCATCTTGAAGTATTACTCAGACTACTCTTGTAACCCAATCTTCAGTTATTCCTCAAGGTGTTGATGATGACTATCATGATATTGAAGTTGCACACATGAATAGTGATCCGTCCTCTGGTATTCCCTTCCCAAAACCAGGATCTGAAGAATCCTCTTCTTCACGGATTGTTGTTCCTTCAAATGTGCACTCTGGAAATTAACCACAAGAACTACAAGTAAATGTTGGCTAAAACTTCTAAACGGCTAAGAATTTGGACATGGAATGTCAAGTGATCACGGAGTTTATTTGGCATCCCTTAATTGAGATTGAAGTGTGCTTTACGAAGGTATTTATTTATTTCATCATCGAAACTTCATGTATCGATTGATGAATTGCTTGAACTCTAAAAGTTTATGATTGGGACTTGGATTATCTAGTTATTCCCGATGGAAGGAGTTACATTGTAGTACTCACGGGTTATAGTTATCACTTCAAGGAGTTACATTGTAATGCTCAGTGTCACACGCGGATGCGGATGCGGATGTGGATAGTCTCAAGAGGTGTTGTACCTAATTTGGCTCTTTTTTGAGTGTCTAGGGTACTTAGAGGGTTTCTCCTACATCGTTCTTTAATCAACAACAGTGCAAGCTTAAGTAACGGATTTGGGGAATTCTACTTCAGTTTCATGTTAGGTATATCGAGCTTACTTCATCAGTGGTCACTTCAAATAGCCTACATAAGGGTTGGTTAAGATAGTCAGAGAGAGTATCTGTAGCAGTTGATTATCACCAGATCCATTTATGCCAAGTTAGTTCTTCTCACAAGATTTCAAGTACTTGTGCGTAAAATGTGTTGCTGATTCTGAGGTATCAAAACCAGCAAGGGGGAAAGAGACATACATTTGAATGCATAACGAGTACACGTGATGAGCTTTATACTTCTTAAATAAAGATATTCTGGGAATACAAATGTCACAACCGCAGAGACAATCAGTGTCTTAACTCGTTTTCTGGTGTATTATTCCATCTTCTTGTGGGAAGTGGTCTCCTGATACTTGTGGTACGTATTACATCAGCTTTCAGTGGGATACAATATGAGAAGAATAGTAGGAGTGTGAGATGATACTGCTTATCGACGTCTTCATACGAGCTGATATGGTTTATGGTAAAGTGCTTCTAGTTAATGCTTCATGTACATAATGTTATGCTGATTCCGATAAGAGATTGCAACCATAAGGGGAGAGATAAGTGTACATCAGGGGCGCACAACAGGTTCACATGATCGGGCTTAATCATTCACTCCGGAGTTGATATCCGCAGAGATGGTCAGTGCTTCAACCTGTTACTTTGGTGTCATCGTTTCTTCTTGTGTTGGATACATGCGTACAATATGGATTGAGTTGGTATGTGTAAGATAACTGGAAAGAATTTGGTGAAATGAAGATGTTGATATCTTATTCCGCTAAACAGACACCTGCTCCAAACGGCAAAGTAATGTGTACATTGAGGATGTACAACAGGGTCATGTGATCGGGCTTCATCATACATTCCGGGATTGATTACCGCATAGAAGATCCCTGGTTTACCTTGTTACTTCGGTGCTATCATTTTCTTTAGGTTTTTAGGCATCATACAATGAGACTTTTTGCATCACTTCAACTACTTGGGGAACTGGTCTCATGTATATGATTGTCGGTTTGGGGGGAAGCTACCAAAGCATCACATTGAGAAGGCACAAGTTCAGACAATTATTAGTGAGCCTCGAATGCTTTAGTGGTGAAAGTTTAAGAGATGTTGACTACAAACTTCTATGACGTGCACAACGATATCCTTTTGGTATTCAGGTCAACATCCTCTTAAATTGAATAATATACGTTGTACATATATTATACCAAAATGTAAATAGACATATAAATATTCAAAAACCTTAAAAATCAGAAAATCAGAAAATACCAAAAATAGTTTTTCAAGGCATGTCTTCTGGCATCGATAACATTTACGGTCCTAGAAATGTCATTCAATAATGACACGGGTCTTTCAATGAAGTTCGAACAGAAGTTCAAAAAGTTTTTCAAAACATGCCTAAATGGCTTGCAGTTATTTCAGACTGTAACCCGGACTTAATCAAATGGCTTGCTATTACTTCAGATAGCAACCCGGTTTTCAAAATGGGGAAAGCACGTTGCAAAAAAGACGGTTGTTTCTCCATCTGGGTGAAGTTCACCTGAGCACGGATTACTTCATATCCGTGTTTCTTCAGAATGATGTACATTTCAGTGCATCATTTCTTGTATAAGAAGAGAAGTCTTCTTTTATCGCCAATACTTTTCCTTCTATGATTTTTCCGGGAAGTATTTATGCAAAACTTGGTGGTACCATGAAATTTTGGTTGAAAATCAAACTGAATCCTCATTTCCATAAAATCTATCACTCAATCAATGACATCAATTATTTCAGTTTTAACATGCGTCATTGATTGAGGGGGAGAGTGATTTCAAAATTTTATGTATCATCAAAACTCTCGACTTTGTACATATCAAGAAGCTTTTCAAATTGTGATGGTTATGTGTCAATGCATAAAATTTTCATGAGTTTCTAGTTGAACTCAAAATCATCTATAAACTCATCAGTTTTGACACATAACCATCCCCCTCATAAATTAAGGGGGAGCTCAAAAATGTTCCTATTATCAGACAAAGTTTAACCTGGCCACATTTTCTCCCAAAAACGTTTTCTAACTTATTTAAATCAATTGAGATCCAAAATCTCAAAAGATTTGATATTTTTGATTGGGGGAGAGAATGTGATTTAAATATGAAATCTGATAAAAAGTGATCTTTTGGACTCAATAATAGGCTCCATCATGTGTGCTAAACTCTTTCGTAATACCGATGCACATATTAAGGGGGAGCAAAAGGCGTTTGTGGAAAAATACCTAAGACCGGCCATTTACTTTAATGCACGGAGTTATAAGGATGGTTAAGGTTAGGTATGAATTCCCATGATCCACCAGAACTGAAAGGATCTTCCCAGGGACAATCCTCTAGTTAGAGTAGAAATCCTTAGGAATGATTAAAAAAAAGGAGAAAAGTGAGATAAGGGAAGAGTGCCGACTGAGATAGAGCTAAGACTGGAACAAACCCAACAAGTTTCTAGTAATGAAGTCTCGGTAAGCACTGAAGGGATTGAAGAATGAAAAAGAAATATAATGAGAAAGGGTGAAAAGAAATAGCCCTCTATATATTCAATCTTAGGGCAGAAACCGGGTTCAACTCATATGCTACTGGTGGTTACCAAGGTAACATTAGTACTAAAGAAAAGAAGTCATGGACCTAGTGACGCACTACACCAACCTTCCTAGCCACTCAAGTTCTCTTAAAAGGACTTGTTTCAATCTCACGGGGAACCCTGCATAATGTATCGACCGCTCATTGCGAGCCATGTTGATACCAAAACAGGAGACGCCTCTCCAGTCACCAGGAGAGGATCAAAATGCACTATTGAGTCTAGAGCCATGAGATCATCCATAAATTTCATTAGGACACACTTCCAATATGCTTACTGTTTCATACACCATGGAAAGTAAGACAATATATTAAGAGTCCTACGCATTATCCTTGTGGTATTGCCAGAACATCAGAGTGATATGCATTTATTCACAATGACGATGGAAATCCTTCTAGAGCGAACATCTTTCAAGCTCTTGGTAGGTGACATGTGAGATCCGTCTTGGATCAATGATCAAGTGACAACTGGAAAGCAACGATGGGGCGATTCAACATTGAATCAAACTTGTTCCAGGAAATGGATTGACGGATACTTGTGCAAAAACCTTTCAATGTGCTCACCAACTAATTTTCGAGCACATTGATTGTGTATAATCTTTCAAACAAAAGTATTTTTTATGGAAATGTGATTTGAAGTATAAAACTCTCGTCGTGTCTCAAAAAATGTTTATTTTGTGTGAGTGATTTCGATAAATCAATTTCTCATCAATCAGTGAATATCAATTCACCGATTCATTCTATCGTGATGTCTGCTTTGAGACGTTCTGGTATGAGAACATGATTAGTATGATGATTCGGAAGTGGATTCTTCGGAAAACTCATTACTACAAGCTGGAAATTCCTGTCAAGGAGAGTCTTCTTTAAAGAAGACTCTACCTGATCACAGGTCGGTCCTCACGGATTCGAAGGTTAATCCAACCACCTAGAGTGAGTGACAAAGTCATATTCGCTCTCCAACTTTATTGCTAACTGTTTTATTTCAGGGATACATATAAAGATGGCGTTGGTGGTTCCTAATTCCAGATGAATCGTGTCAATCCACACCTCATGCTCACACATCCTACTCATTATCAATGAAGATCATGAATGAAAAGAGACTCACCAACAAAGCTTCCACAACTCTGATGCAAACTCTCCTAATCCAGAAGGGTGTGAGCATGATGGTCCTAAAGTCACTCCATCACATGAAGGCGATATGACTAAGGATGAGCTTGGAGATTTACGGTGGCTGATGATCTCTAAGAATGCTCAAAGATCACACATTCCAAAGGAACACTGATCACAAGGTCATTGCTTGAAGTACAAAGTGTGGCAAAAGTGAAGAATCAGACACTACGAGCTACAAGATCACATGAATGCTTGAAGAACATGAACTTAATTTCTAAGGTGACCTCGCTTAGGGGGAGATTGTTAGGAATACAAATATTCTTAAGGAAGACTCGGTCACCTAAATGATGTAATAGCATTAAGATAGCTCGTAGTTAGTTTATTATTTAGTTAGTAGTATATTAGTTTAAGTAACACCGTGGAAGAAGGATGGGTCTTTACCCACTGTATACCTGATCCACAGCCCGGGAGTGGGCGTTTTGTAAGAAACTATATATACCCCTCTCCACATGTGGAGAGGGTTGGAGCTTCCATTCTTTCAATCTAATATCTCACATTTTCTCTCGTCATTTTCTCTCTCTAGGAAATCCTCCCAACTCTCTTTCTCTCTCTAAATTCTAATACAAATCGAACCATATCACAATAACCATACATGTTATAATTATGAGAATACCACATTAGTGCATAGGCACTTGACGATGTTATAAAAAGCTTATAGCGGTTGGTTTTTTAATACCACAATATTGTTGCTACTACTAAGAACTCAAGTTAAGGTTCCCAATTCTTTCTTTCGTTGAAGAATGTTAGGAGCGCCTGCATAGGATCATTGGTACCAGTGATATTGATTTGTCTCAATACCTCAGCGATAAGGAGAACCAAAGAATGTACAATTGAGAACTTATAGTACTATTTTAACAGGAACTATAATTTTGACATGAATTATAATTTTAAAGTTGTGATACACAATTTTAATAGGAATTATAATTTTAAAGTTGTAAAATATTGGACCTTCTTTTATGATGTTTTTTATTTGGAAATTGGTTGATAATTAACGGTTAGATTGGATATATATGCAAATGGCCCTGTTTTTTTATTAAGATCTGGACATTTATATATATGTGTTAAATGTTTCAGTCAATGCCCGATTATAGAGGAGATTAGGAGAAGAGATGCAATTAAGAATGACAAGTCTGTAAAAGGCTTGCTCAAAATGCTATTAGGGACATCATTGCAATGTGGATGAACCGAATACATTAGAAACATGAATCACAGAATACTGAAGCATGGTACTTCGGACAACTGAAGACTTTGTTTGGCCTTTTGATTCTACTTTTCATGGCCTCTTCTTCAAAAAATGTAAGCAACTTGACTTCATGACACTTCATTTCATTTCTTTCATGGTTAGATGATCATACAGGTGCAAAATGCAAGTCATTTTTGAAAAAATTAAAAATTTGTATTTGTGTTGATAATTAGCCAAAGTAGTTAAAAAAAACTAAAATAACCTAAAGTAAGACAGGTCAATGTGAGATTTGGGTTGAAAAGATGTCAAGTTTGCTTAAGCTGATACAGAACCGCATTTTAGGCTACTAATCTTATGTATATATTAAATGTCTTCCTTATGATTACAGAACCAAATTGCTTAAACAGTATTGTAAATACGTGAATGCAATAGAATTATTAGTAAATTCTATAAGAATATTGGTGAATTAACCAGAGCCATTCTTATCCATCTTAAAAGTTTACAAGTTCTAACAATGTCTTTTGGTGTGCAGGGCGAGGAAGCAAGCTCAATATGGCCAAATGACGGAATGCTTCGATGGTCTTTTGGACATACTTTACATAATGAAAAGCTGTTATGTTAGTATTTGTTCAGCAGTAATGTATTTTATGTAACAATTAACATTCGCGTGTGACATTTTCTTTGATTCTAAATGAATATGAACTGCGTCGTTTTCACAGCAATGTGTACATCCTAACACGATACGACACACTCGAACTTCTTTTTTAGCCTAACTTACATATGCAAACATGATGCGGGTTTTGCAACCTTGAAAAAGGTTTTACCTCTCAAGGGATCTTGAGAAGCTTGCAATCCCCACCAGGCAGTGTACCTGACCGATGTAGTATAGTGTAGTGGCAAGTACCGGGGGATTGATCGTTCAACTCAAACAATAGTGTTCTGTAGGATTGAAATTAATCTAACTAGGTCTAGAGGTGTGGGATGATTCTTTTTGTATTTTTATATTTTATAGAAAGCAAGTAAAAATCTCAGGTTTTGGAAGAAGGGGCGGAATTAGTTGCTAATCAACTAACCCAAAAGCTACTACTTAAACTAATGTGTAGGAAAATAAACTAGGGTTCTACAAGAGAAGTGAAGCGTATCTACCTATGATGTATTACTCCTTGCTAGCTATCCAATTCTACCTATTGAATTGTCACACCTTGTTTAAATTGACGGGTTGTATTCCTTAATACCATTCGTGGGGCCGTGTACGATCTTCCCCAACTCTATAAGCTTCTACCTCTTCCTATGTCGAGCCGACAACTAGCTCCTAACATGGCCTCTTTAGTAGTCACTTATGCATTAAATACAACCAATTAATCGTAGTACACATCTGATTCATGTTTCTTAAGACATTCAAGCAAGTTACCAATTGGAGATTAGCCAGTTTTCTTAAGCCTAACATCGATAAACATTCAATCAAAACAAGAAACAATAGGAAACAAGAATTATAAACTAAACCAATTAGACATATCGAAGTGTCACACCTTAGTTGATGAAGATAGACACAAACATCAACAAGGAAATCAATAAGATCTAATCAATTATATACAAGTTTCACACAATCATAAGTAGACACAAGGTGAATTAGCCAAGCATGATGAATGGAGAACAATAACAATGAAAGACATAATTAAGATAGAATCAACAAACCAATACAAGATGTTTATGGAGTGACTGAAACCCTATAAGTTGCTGGAAAACACCTACCTAACCCTAGAAGCGGACTTAGGGTTTGGGGCTTACAAATAATGAAGTTATAAGGTTGTATTTATAGGCACTTTCAGCCCGGCCCGTCTTGATGGCATCAGCCCGTACCATGACGGTGTCAAGACCAGAATTTCTTCACCAAATTGTAGATCTCTTCATCCTCTTCGCGTGGGCTTTTGAATCACCTAAATCCGAGTTCGTATGCAAAGGTTATGGCCAAAACAATAACAGCTACCGCGCGCGCAAGTTGTGACAGTTAACGCGTGATGGCCTGGCTTCATTAACACGTGACGGCGTCAGACGTACACTAGATGGCCATCTGGTTTAAACTTGACTCCGGCATGTGTTAATCAACTCTTGGCCGTCACATGTAATTTGCTCTTGACGGCCTTGGTGACGCCGTCATGTGTTAAATCCCAAAAACATTCTGGCGCTTCTCGTGTAAACTTCATATCCACCTTTTTGCCATAACGTGATGCCGTCACATGCAATATGTGACGCCGTCAAGCACTGTTTGCAGCTTGTTTTGGAGACTTTGCCGTTTTCTTCACTTTTCGCTTCAAAAACGTCCAAAATGCTTCATTTTCCAGATTTCTTCTCCAAAGTACCTAAAATGACAAAAGGAACGATTTAGGGAAATATTTGATCAAATAATCTCGACTTTGGACTTAAATGACCCTCTAAAAGCGATACACTTTTTGTCTCATCAAATACTCTTACACTTGAGATTTGCTTGTCCTCAAGCAAATACGCTTTTATTCTAATCAAAATACAAGCTAGGGTCATTTAACACTAATATAAAAGTAATTACAACAAATAATCGTTCCACTTCACCCAAAACAAGCACAGAAATTATACACTAGCACCTCACAAATAGTGTTTAGATACTCACATCTCTCGGGTGTAATAAAAGTATATATCACAATATGAAAATGAAAAATATCTCTCACTACCTATCATAGCACATAAATTACCATAGGCTTGGGAAAAGATCAAACCTCCACCACTTGGCATAAGCACCTAGGATAAACTATCAAAGAGGTCTTTTAAAAGGGTTATAACGTGAGGTGTAGGGATATGATAAACATGGTTTTGTTAGATAAAGGCAATCTTTACTGGTGGCGAGTTAATCATCTTGGTCAATTACATGTACAATGTGATGTTGCTAAGCCAAGACTCGACTCAACTTAGGCTAATCAAAACTAACAAAACATAAAATAAATATAAAAGGAAACAGGATAGTAGTCCGTATGTTTTTTTTTTCTTTTTCATTTTTCTATATTTTATTCTTTTTCTTGATATTTAGATTTTTTTTTTTTTTTTTTTTTTTTTTTTTTTTTTTTTTTTTTTTGCGTACACTCTTACCCTACCATCCAAAATAATACATCATGGGGGATTTGCATTCTCCTTACACTTGAATATTTACATACTTTACAATCAACTATTCTAATGACTCGAATTAAGATATTCAAAACACTTGGAGTACTTTTTAAATATTAGCGCACATATGGGGTAATAAATGATGTTCTTCCCCACTACTTCATAACAATAGTACTTTACCCATGAGTCTCAATCGTCCCAAAATAATATGTACAAGATATGACTCGACTTAGCAACCATGTAATCAATTAAACAATTAACAACGATAATGCACTAAAGATGAGTGCATACAAGGAAGGCTAAGGCGATTTGGTTGCGCATTTGGGGTGGATTGTAAAAAAATTCTTCCTTTAAGTAAAATGCTTAAAGTTAGAAAAGAAAAAATAGGCTCGGAGGGGTGTACTAGGGGTATCGTGTACTAAAAATGAGTACAACGCAAACGTGTGGGAAAAATTAATTGACTTTACTAGTCAAGTAATTATGACTTCATTGGTCAAGTAATTATGATACGGGTTTAACACAAGGGTGATCCTAATGCCTCTTATCATGTAGTAAATCCTACTACACGAATGTAGTATCACTAGCGGTCTCGAGATGCATCGTTATCACAAGTTCTAGAATCTAAATGCTACCGGTACACTCATAAGCACTAAGAATGAGTGCTTCTTCCTAAAGATCTAAAGGTGAACCTCACATTTTTGGGGTGGAAATTTTTTGAGTGGTAAGGTTTTTGTACTATTCATACAATTCCTATCCATGAGACGCTTATTAAGACTAAAGTTTCACTCCTATATGTTGCAAAAAAAATAAATTTGGTGCTAAAATTGCCCTAACAAGTATTTCTCTTAGCTTTATTACACATTCACTATCAAACAAAACAAAAATCAAGCGAAGATGTAGTTTCTAAGGCATCCTAATTTACCTACCCTACACTTAAACCGAACATTGTCCCCAATGTTCTAAATAAAAGATGTAAAATTAAAAATAAATAAGAATGAAAGAAACTAATACTCCTCTGATTCGCTTAGTATGGACGGTGTGATAACATGGTTAAATCTTCCTCCAAGAGAATGAACATGATAAGATTCACTCCAGAAATATAACATCTTCTTATCCAATATAACCTGTAATCAACAATCACAAAAACCAAAGCATCAAACCGAACAAAAATCACAACTAGATGTTATTCCAGACTTAGAAATAAAGACAAAACAAAACAATAAAAGGATAGGATACTTGTGGAATGAATTACAAATAGGAACTCATAAAACATATCCACAAGTATTGACACACAAACAAGATAGAATATATGCTAATCATGAATTGTGAATTTTTCATGTTCGAATTTCGTTCTTTTTAACAAAATATAAACTTCTCTACACTTATCTTTTTGCAAAATACCTTTATATGAAATTAAGACGAGGTTAAAAACAAAATAAAGCATTTTCACAAATTATTCGAAACATGAAAATTAAACAATTATGATTAAGCATATATGACACAAACGAACAAATAAAATAAAAACATCAAACAATTAAAAACATGGGTTGCCTCCCTAAGAAGCGCTTGTTTTTGTTCGAGTCACTAAAATTTCTTGATAACTTCGGATAAAATTTGTTGAAAACTAGAAGGGGGGGTTGAATAGTTTTACGTCTTTTTAATTTTATTATGAAAACTTAGTTTAGTTTTAAAACCTTGTTTGCTTTTAAAACTTTGATTCAATCTTATGTGAACTAAAATCTTGAACAATATGAACAACTATATCTAAGTATGAACAATAATAATATAAGCTAAGTATGTGAAATCAACACATGCACAATATAAACAATTATAGCTACATACGAGAGATAAGTAAGTAATCGTTTATTTTATAATCCTTAGTTATATTTTGTATGAAAACTTTACTTGATCGAAATGATCAATTATATGTATGTTACCTTTTTAGTTTGATTGTAAAAAATTTGTTTTGTGAATGAAACTTTCGTTTGATCTTTAAGTAAAATCAATACTAGCACTATATGAGCAAATATATATATATATATATATATATATATATATATATATATATATATATATATATATATACGTCTACGTCTACGTCTTCAAAAGTAATAACGATATAAGCACGATAATAAGTAAGATATGGAAAGATCTAACCGCGAGACAAATGATTTATAGTGGTTCAGCTACAAGGACACCTTCCTTGCCCTACTCCACTCCTCAAGTCACCTACTCGAGAGTTTTCTTCACTATGTCAACAAGCTCCTTTATGGCAGAGAAAACCTTACACACCAATATACACACGACAACTTCGTCACAACTTATTCACACCTTCTACACAACTTCTTCACACCTAGTCACTACTTAATCACAACACTACTTCTTCACACCTAGTCACTACTTAATCACAACACTACTTCTTCACACCTATCTATCTTCACAACTATCTACTTCACAACAATCTTCTTCACCACTATCTAGTTCCCAACTTCTCTACTTCACAACTATCTACTACACACTCACTCTATCTACACGCCTTGCTAATCTATCTTCTATCAAATATTCACAACTAGTTAAACAAAGAAATAGATATAATGGATGATGCTCTAACAACTTGGATGTGGAGGTCACAACAAGTTGTAATACTTCTTCTCTTAAAGGATTGAAGTATTCTTCTCTTGCACTTGAAAAGTAGAGGTTTGGATCACTTGAAATAAAGACTTATAATCTTATGATCAAAGGATTTATAAGGATGTTTTGAAGGGATTGGGACTGAAAATTTTCGTGCAAAAGGTGAGAAAAATCTGTGGAATGAACCAGTATTTATAAGGGGAAAAATACTGTTTGAGAGCGTGGCCGGTCTCCTTAATTGGGTGTCGGTCCCCTTAATGATTAAGGGGACCGCCTAGTGTAATTAAGGGGGCCGCCTAATAAAAAAAATATTTTTTCTTCAGATTTTTTGTCTTTTTGTGGGGGAGGTTTTTCCTGAAGAATGTAACCATTTTTTGGGTTGAAATTTGAATTCAAACTATTTATTTTGAATAAACCATTTCTTATAAATACAAAATTGTTTTGTATAAGTTTAAAAATGTTTGTCCCACTTTAATAAAATGTAAGGTTTGTAAAAATAAAAATTCCTTTGATCATAAAATGCATTAGACACTTTGTTTATTCATACCTTAACTGATATGGATGCTAAAGCAAATATTTACGACTAAATACTTGTATACATTATAATTTGTAGTTCAATGAGTTTATATTTTGTGATTATCAAAACATAGAGATATCGATATATGTTAATAATGTTTTTAGGCATTATTTATATCAACAATCTCCCCCTTTTTGATGATTACAAAACCTAAACTCATTAAGTCTAAAAATTAATTTTTTTTTTTAGATAAGTATTTAGTGAGTTTATATTCACTTCTCCCCCTTTTTGTAGAATCAAAAAGGTTATGCCGGCTAGCTTCATAAATGAAGTTAGACGAGATGAAAGCTCCCCCTTGATGTGTGCTCCCACTCGTTCGATGGCACCAAGGGATCGAGATATGGAATGCTCGCAAGAAAAATATTAGAAGCACAAGCATATATAGAAGAATATGCAATATACAAATAACAAGCATAGCAAACAAATATTAAGGATATATAACAATTAATTCAAAGAGATTATCTTAAAGATCCTAATTTTCCAAAGAGAGCCATCGGACTTTCTTGTAACAAAAGGTTGGTTGATTCGTATTTGAAAGTGAAAATCATAAGCATATAGTATGCTTAGATGGTTGATGATGGAGTGTTTGGAATGAAGATGGTTGAGTTAGGGTAAGGTTGTTGGATTAATGGAGGTATATGTTTGGGTCATGAATGTTGGAGATTTTGGTTGTGGAGAGTTTGTAGCGGAAGAGGTTGATTAAGGTTTTGAATGTTGTTCAAGTGAGGGTATTGGATGTGATCTAGTGAAAAGATATTCTATCCAAGTGAAGTGTTCATTGAATGCAATGGTTTTTAGGAGAACGATGCAACAAGGTCAATTATTGACATGCTTGTCAAGTTGATTTATGTTGTGTGGTGATGAGGGTGATCTAGATGAAGGTGGATCCAAATTGCGTTGAGCAAGATGTAAGGCTAAAAGAGCATTAAGCTCATGGGATTCTTTTAGCGCCTCAACAAACATTAAGTGTTCGGAGGAAGGTGATGGTGGTGGAGCATGATAGTTGTCTTGGGTGAGGGTTTGAACATGCAACATAGGAATGGCATGTGAAGTTGTAGGATGTCGTGGTGATACTCTTGGTGGTGGAGACATGTTTGAGCTTGGGTAATCATGAAAACATGATATGGGTGGAAGAGATGCTTCATGAGTGGATGGTGTTTTTGTTGAATGAGCAACATGTAAAGTGTTGGTAATGAGGTTGGGATTATTGTTTTGGGATTGTGCATGCTCATCATAAGAAGGAGCATTAGTGGAAGCACGAATGAATGATTTGTTGTTAAATGGATCATTGGTGTGAGAGTGAGCTTTAGGTGTTGGTTGATTATGAACAACATCGCTTGAGTTGTGAAAAGATTATGAGGTTTGAGTGTAATGTAGAAGGATATGGGTGAGTAAAGGTTTTTGATATGTAATGTTGGTGAGAAAGAGAGTGAGGTGTTAGGTATGTAATGTTGAAGACATAGGAGGAATTTGGTGTTGGATGTTTGACAACATCATTTGGTTTGATGGGCTTTTAATGGAAGTTAGGATTTCATCTTCAAACGGGTTATTTGGTGGTTTTGGTTTAATGGGAGAGGTCATGAAGAGATGAGTATAGATTGAGAGGAATGAGAGTGTTTATAAAGTAGGATTGGTGGGATTAAGGATGTATAAATTTTGATAGAAGGTTTAGGATAAAATAGGTTTATGAATTTTGGGAAGTGTAGGATGAAATGGGCTAAAAAGTAGAAAAAGAAAACAACACCTTCGACCATCAGATGGCCGGTCCCGTTAATTGGAGGCCGGTCCCCTTAATAATTAAGGGGGCCGCCTTATGATTTAAGGGGGCCGCCCATCTGGTGATTCCCAGATTGCCAGAAAAAGGTTTTTGGTAGTGAATTGCAAAAAGGTTATGTTTTTGGTTTCAAACAAATCCAACTCTTTGAGGCAATTAAGCATATACTAATTATGTAGGCAATTATGTAGCCAAAGCATGTTAATCAAAGAGATTAAGTAAACAAGCAATTTCATCTAGCATGCAAACATACTCATCAAGCAAGTAAAATATAAGTGCTAGGAAACAATAAACAACATCAAATATTTCATAACTACATAACTAGGAGGATTAATCCTAATGTGTATCAATGTGCAATAAGTGGGTAATTATGATAGCATGGATTTCTAGACTTGTTACAAACAAAGTCTTAATGAACAAACCATGGTCCTCTTGATTTGATTTAGTTCACTTATAAGTGTCATTTATATAAATATAGATGACAAATATGAGATCACCATGCATGATTTTAAAAGAGACGTTTTTAGCATTATTCAACAATGTTTGAAAGTAAGTTTTCACTTAGATGTGAGAGTTATTTGAATAAAATAGATTGGGTTTTTACTTCAAAATGTGTGAATGAACGGTAAAGAATATTTTCCCAATCTTTAGTTTTGATCAAAACAAAATTGTGGATATTGATAGTGAAAACATGTTATTTAAAAGTGGGATAGTTATTTGAAATATTATTTTCCAAAATGTGAGTTTTTTGCACATTTTCAGAGATATTAGATTTTTGACAACAAATATCATAAATCAAATATTTTAAAAAATGTTTATTAAAGATCTCATGCTCAAGAGGATTGGTAAAGCCTGTTATTATCTCATGTTATCGTTTCTACATATCCTATGATCCTAAAGGAAATGAAAACGATAATTTATATGTTAGATGCGAGAGTGTTGAATAGGGTATAACCTAACATCTATAGTTCCTTTGTTTTCGCACGCTTATCTAACTTAATGCCATAGTCTACGAGAGCTTGTTTCATCCATAGTTTTCTTACACGAGGGATCTAATCCTACTTCTATATTAACGATCGATCCACTTAACTCATTTCACTTCATCACCATGAGTTTGCTAATAGTGGATATAGAAGATTTCCATTTTCTATTTCGTTCGGCAATGAACAATTTTATCTTATTCCTAGGAGAGTCAACCAATGATGTTTCTAGGTTATAAGAATATAAGCTATTATGTACACATATATGTATAACTAAGCATTAATCTAACTAATCATATATCTAAGCATGCAAATTATAGCGATGAACTTAAAAGAAACGCGTACCTTTTAGTCTTCAATGGAATATCTTCAAACACTTCAAGTGACCATGTTGACTTAAAGAAGTCATTTGTAGATGATATTCCAACTTCTTACAAGATTAACAGCTTAGCCACTTGGTTCCCATTGTCCCATTGGTCCAAAGTTGTTTGGTCCAAACATATTCAACATTTGGCTAGGATGCATGTATGGTGGTAGTATTCCCCAAGGATTGTAACTTGGTTGATAATTCCACATTTGATGACTAGTATTATTGTAGTTTATTCTATTTTGGTTTCTTCTAGGTTGAGATGTTTTAGATCGAGTATGAAGATTATTTGGTTTTCTCGGTGGTGGAGTTTTAGATCTTAATTTAAATTTAGAGGATCCTACTTCGGTCTTTAAGGATGGTTTATAAAAAGTTTTTACTTTTTCATCATTCGCAATGGGTATTTTTATATCTTTTGTAAGTATATACTTAGGTTTTGATTCTAATGATTTTTGTTTACAAGATTCACATTCAAACTTTATACTTTTATTTTCACTAGTTGAAACATTAGTTGAGGTTAATCCTAGACCGGTTTTATCTCCCGAAGTTTCTTGAACACTTATTATTTTCTTAAGTGGGTTACTAATATTTTTAAACTTGTCAAGTTTGAAAATTTCATCTTTAAGTTTTTCGTTTTCATTATTAACCTCTATGCATGTTTTACATTCTATAAAAACTTCTTTTCCTTTTTCCAAATGTTGTAGTCTAATTTTTAATTCGAGTACTTCATTTTCTAATAGATTATTAATAAGTTTTAGTGACTTATTTTTAGCTATAACCTTTTGACCTAATTTGCATAACCTATTATATTCACTATGTAGGTCTTTTTCGTCTAATGATAAATTTTCGTCACTAAAGTATTCGGTTTCGGAACGTACCTCGCTTGATGTCTTAGCCATAAGACATTTCTCCTCATTTGTGATTTCTTTCTCATCGTCATCGCTATCACTCCAAGCTCCTCCAACAAACGCCTTTTGATTTTGATTTCTTGACATCATTGGACATTTTCCGATGAGATGATTTGGATCACCACATTTGAAGCACACTTTTGCCATTTTTTTCATCTTTATTTCTTTGGTTTGCTTTCCTTTCATCATGCGGTTGTCTAACGAATCTTCCTCGCCTTTTGAAGAATTTCTTGAAGTCTCTTACGGCCATCGCATATTCTTCGTCATCACTTTCGGAGGTTGAGCTATCCTCGTTACTAGATTCCTTCCTAGCTTTCAACGCAATTGACTTGCTTTGCTCTCTTTTTCCATTGACCATCTTGGAGTCTTTCTTTATTATTGCTTCGTAGACTTTCAGGTTGCCGATCAACTCATCAAGTTGAAGAGTTGACAAGTTCTTCGATTCTTCAATTGCCGTAACTTTAGCTCGCCATTTTGGATGAAGAGCCCTAAGAAATTTCCTAACAAAATTCTTACTAAAAAAATTCTCATCAAGTGCATTTAAACTTGTGATGATAGTGTTAAACCTAGCAAAAGCATTATCTATTTATTCCTCCTCCAGAATCGTAAATTGTTCATATTGTTGAACAAGAAGATCTATTTTGTTATCTTTAACTTGACTATTACCTTGGTGAGTGATTAGTAAAGAATCCCAAATTTCTTTTGCGGTTTTACACATAAAAATTCTTTCATATTCTTTGTGTAGTAAAGCATTATAAATAACCATTTTAGCCTCATTATTTTTTGCTAGTTTCTTTTTCAAATCATCATTTTGTTTTTCAAAAGATACAATTTCATCCATTTTAGTTTCAAAATTATATTGAATAGGGGAAAATCACCAAAGGTAATGACATGCCAAAGATCAAGATCTTTTGATTTCACATAAGTTTCGAATCTATTTTTCCAATAAAGAAAACCATCACTTTCAAATAGTGGTTGTCTTTGCATAGATAGCCCTTCTAAATATTTTTCCGATTCCATAGATCGATACAAGTTTTAAAATACAGTATATTTTAAAAATCTTGTTTAACGTTGCTCTGATGCCAATTGTGGAAAACTAGAAGGGGGGGTTGAATAGTTTTACGTCTTTTTAATTTTATTATGAAAACTTAGTTTAGTTTTAAAACCTTGTTTGCTTTTAAAACTTTGATTCAATCTTATGTGAACTCAAATCTTGAACAATATGAAAAACTATATCTAAGTATGAACAATAATAATATAAGCTAAGTATGTGAATCAACACATGCACGATATAAACAATTATAGCTATATACGAGAGATAAGTAAGTAATCGTTTATTTTATAATCCTTAGTTATATTTTGTATGAAAACTTTACTTGATGCAATTAATCAATTATATGTATGTTACCTTTTTAGTTTGATTGTAAAAACTTTGTTTTGTGAATGAAACTTTCGTTTGATCTTTAAGTAAAATCAATACTAGCACTATATGAGCAAATATATATATACTTCTACGTCTACAAAAGTAATAACGATATAAGCAAGATAATAAGTAAGATATGGAAAGATCTAACCGCGAGACAAAGGATTTATAGTGGTTCGGCTACAAGGACACCTTCCTTGCCCTACTCCACTCCTCGAGTCACCTACTCGAGAGTTTTCTTCACTATGTCAACAAGCTCCTTTATAGCGGAGAAAACCTTACACACCAATATACACACCACAACTTTGTCACAACTTATTCACACCTTCTACACAACTTCTTCACACATAGTCACTATTTAATCACAACACTACTTCTTCACACCTAGTCACTACTTAATCACAACACTACTTCTTCACACCTATCTATCTTCACACCTATCTATCTTCACAACTATCTACTTCACAACAATCTTCTTCACCACTATCTACTTCCCAACTTCTCTACTTCACAACTATCTACTACACACTCACTCTATCTACACACCTTGCTAATCTATCTTCTATCAAATATTCACAACTAGTTACACAAAGAAATAGATATAATGGATGATGCTCTAATAACTTGGATGTGGAGGTCACAACAAGTTGTAATACTTCTTCTCTTGAAGGATTGAAGTATTCTTCTCTTGCACTTGAAAGGTAAAGGTTTGGATCACTTGAAACAAAGACTTATAATCTTATGATCAAAGGATTTAGAAGGATGTTTTGAAGGGATTGGGACTGAAAATTTTCGTGCAAAAGGTGAGAAAAATCTGTGGAATGAACCAGTATTTATAAGGGAAAAAATACTGTTTGGGAGCGTGGCCGGTCCCCTTAATTGGGTGCCGGTCCCCTTAATAATTAAGAGGACCGCCTAGTATAATTAAAGGAGCCGCCTAATAAAAAAATATTTTTTCTTCAGATTTTTTGTCTTTTTGTAGGGGAGGTTTTTCCTGAAGAATGTAGCCATTTTTTTTGTTGAAATTTGAATTCAAACTATTTATTTTGAATAAAATATTTCTTATAAATACAAAATTGTTTTGTAAAAGTTTAAAAATGTTTGTCCCACTTTAATAAAATGTAAGGTTTGTAAAAATAAAAATTCATTTGAGCATAAAATGCATTAGACACTTTGTTTATTCATATCTTAAGTGATATGGATGCTAAAGCAAATATTTACGACTAAATACTTGTTTACGTCATAATTTGTAGTTAAATGAGTTTATGTTTTGTGATTATCAAAACATAGAGATATCGATATATGTTAATAATGTTTTTAGGCATTATTTATATCAACAAAATTAATCAAGCCGTCAAGTCGACGAGGGAAAATGTGGAATGTATATATGTATGTGTGTGTGTGTGTGTGTATATATATATATTGGCTACAATTGAATTGTAGCCAATTCTCTACAATTTGTGCTATAAATTGTGGGTCTTGAGTCATTTTGTGGGTCCCTGACTTTTTTATGTAGGTCCTTGATTCAATTTCTTATGTATTTGAGTGGAGAATTGTAGCCAAGTTATCCCCATATATATATATATATATATATATATATATATATATATATATATATATATATATATATATATATATATATATATATATATATATATATATATATATATGGGTTTATAAGACGAGAATATGAGAGGGAGATGGGTGCAAAGGACGACGGGAGTTTGTTTCATCCATAGATATATCAACTCATTTCTCTACATCAACATGAGTATCTTTGAACGTTAAAGTTCACGAAGGCCAAAAGAGGGGAAAAGAAAATGTCCGTAAACGAACAATTTCTAGTTCTAGAAAATCAACTAATGAGTTTTCTAGGTTATAAGTACATATACTATGTATAACAATAATATGTATATGTATATATATATATATATATATATATATATATATATATATATATATATATATATATATATATATGTTATATGTATATAAGTATACGTATATATAAAAGAATAATAGCTATGAAGATCTAGAAGACGAGCTATAACAACAATAAACTAGATAGTAAACTAAGCATGCAATCTTGACATGAAAATTAAAAGAGACGTGTACCTTTTCGTCTTCAACAAGCATAACATCAGAGTCTTCATGAGATTGCATGATCATGTGGAAGCGAATAGATAATCAAGTTTGCCAAGGTATGACGAATTCATCTTGTTGGTCCCCATTGTCTCATTTGACCAAAGTTGTTTGGTCCACACATGTTATGCATTTTACTTGGGTGTATATATGGTGGAATCATTCCCCAAGGATTGAAGTTCCACATTTGATAATTGTTGTGAAAGTTTCGTCTATTTTGGTTTACTCTAGGTTGAGGAGTTTTAGACCTAGGATGAAGGCTACTTGGTTTTCTAGGTGGTGGAGTTTTAGACCTTATTTTTGGTTTAAGGGGTTCGACTTTGGGTTTTAAAGATGATTTGCGTAAGCTTTTAATTTCTTCATCACTTGCAATAGGTAGTAATCTATCTTTCAAAAGTATATACTTTGGTTTTGACTCTACAGGTTTTAGTTCACTAGTTTCACCTTCAAACTTAATATTTTTAGCTTTACTAGTTGATGCTTCGGTTGAGTTATATCCTAAACCGGTTTTATCTTTGGATATTCTTTGAGTGCTAATTATTTTACTAATTGATTGACTACTATTTTCAAATTTCTCAAACCTAATAATTTCTTCCTTAAGTTGTTCATTCTCATTTTTAACAACTAGACAATTTTTACATTCTATAAGACTTTCTTTTCCTTTTTCTAGGTTGTGTAGTTTCATTTTTAATTCAAGTATTTCATCCTTTAATTTATTGTTGGTGTGTTTTAGTAGTTCATTTTTAGCTATGACTTTTTGTCCTAGTTTGCATAATCTACTATATTCGCTATCTAAATTTTTTTCATCTAACGATAAATTATCATCACTATAGTATTCGGTTTTGAAACGTACCTCATCAGAAGCCCTTGCCATGAGACACTTTTCTTCTTTTGTTGTGTCTTTTTTATCATTGTCACTATCACTCCATGCTCCTCCTACAAAGGCCTTGTGGTTTTGACTTCTTGACAATTTCGGACATTCTCCAATAAAATGGTTTGGGTCTCCACACTTAAAGCACTTTCTTTCATTCTTGCTAATTTTGTCGTCTTTGTTTCTTTGGAATGTTTTTCTTTCATCAAGTGGTTGTCTAACATATCTTCCTCGTCTTTTGAAGAATTTCTTGAAGTCTCTTACGGCCATGGCATACTCTTCATCGTCACTTTCGGAGGTTGAGCATTCTTCGTCACTAGAGTCCTTTTTTGCTTTCAAATCAATTGATTTAGTTTGCTCCCTTTTTCCTTTGACCATTTCGGAGTCTTTCTTTATTATCACTTCATACACTTTCAAGTTTCCAATTAACTCGTCAAGTTGTAGAGTTGATAGATTCTTTGATTCCTCAATAGCCGTCACATTAGCACGCCACTTCAGATGGAGAGCCCTAAGAAATTTCCTTACAAAATTTTTGCTAGAGAAATTCTCATCAAGTGCTTTTAAACTTGTGATGATTGTGTTAAATCTAGCAAAAGCATTATCAATTGATTCCTTTTCCGGAATCGTAAATTGTTCATATTGTTGTACAAGAAGATCTATTTTATTATCTTTGACTTGGCTATTACCTTGGTGAGTGATTAGTAAAGAGTTCCAAATATCATTTGCGGTTTTACACATAAAAATTCTTCCATATTCTTTGCGTGGTAACGCATTATAAATTACCATTTTAGCTTCATTGTTTTTAGCAAGTTTCTTTTCCAAATCATCGTTTTGTTTTTCTAAAGGTACAATTTCATCCCTTTTTGTTTCGGGATTATTTTGTATAGGAGGAAAATCACCATTAGTAATAACATATCAAAGATCTAGATCTTTTGATTTCACATAAGTTTTGAATCGATTTTTCCAATAAAGAAAACCATCACTTTCAAATAGTGGTGGTCTTTGCATAGATTGACCTTCTAAATTATTTTTCAGATTCCATAGATCGTTTCAAGTTTTAAAATACAGTTTATTTTTAAAATCTTGTTTAACGTAGCTCTGATGCCAATTGTTGAAAACTAGAAGGGGGGGGGGGTTGAATAGTTTACGTCAATTTTTATTTTAAAAACTTTGTTTTCAAAAACTTCGATTCTTATTTATGTGAAATTCAACACTTGCACAATGTAAACAATTTAATCTAACTAACTAAACAACTATAATGTAAATATGAAAGTAAAGAAAAGATAGAGATAGAAAGATCAAACCACAACACAAGGATTTATAGTGGTTCAGCTACGAAGCACCTCTTCACCCTACTCCACTCCCCGAGTCACGTACTCGAGAGTTTTCTTCACTATGTCAACAAACTCCCTTGTGGCGGAGAAACCTTACACAACTTTTGCTTACACCAATTTACGACACTAAGCTAAATGTCGAGTTCTAATAGTAGCTAGAACCAATCTCACGACTTGACACACCTTCTTCACAACTTGTACACACCACTACTACTTCACACTACTTCACTACTTCTTCTTCACACCACTACTTCTACAATACTAGATTTACAAACCCACCTAGATCTACTCAATACAATCACTACACAATTTTACAATTTATATATACAAACTACTCAACTAATCTTCATTACTTCTTGATTTGATATGAAAGGAGTATTCTTCTCTTGCACTTTGAATGATAAGAGAATGGATCACTTGAAACAAAAACTAATAAGTTTATGATCAAAGGTTTTAGGAAGATGATTTTAGAGGATTTGGACAGAAAGTTTTAGTGCAAAAGGTAAGGAAAAATTACATATTTGAACTAGTATTTATAGGCAAAAGTTTCTGACATAGGAGCGTGTGCCGGCCCCCTTAATTCATGGCCGGTCCCCTTAAAATTAAGGGGGCCCCCACCTGTAACGGCCAGATTCTTTTGTCTTTTCTAGGGGAAGTTTATTTGGTGTAGATTTAACTGATTTTGGTTAAAAATTTGAATTCATATATTTATTATGAATTAAACATTTTCCTTTAATTACCAAAAGTGTTTTCCTAGATATATAAAATGTTTATACCATTTTATATAATTTGTAATTATTAAATAAACCTTCCTTTGATCATAAAATGTATTAGGCAATTGTTTATTCATCCCTTAAGTGATTTAGTTGGATGTAATGATATTTTGTCACTAAATACTTGTTTACGTAATTATTTTATGTTTAATGATTTTACATTTTGTGATCGTCAAAACATAGGGATATCGAGAAATATTAATAACGTTTTTACGCGTTATTTACATCAACACCTCTAACTGGAGATAACCTCTAACTAGAGATAACCTCTAACTCAGAGCTAATCTCTAACTCTGAGCTAATCTCTAACTCCGAGCTAATCTCTAACTCTGAGCTAATCTCTAGACACAAAAATACAAAAACATCACTATCTTGCCAGTTTGTCTTTTACCTAAGATGAGCTAACCTCTAACAAGAATCTTCCAACTTAGAGCTAACCTCTAATAAGAACAAAGCATCAAAAACCCACAAAAATCACTAAATCATCCACAAAATAGATGAAATAATTAATCCAAAGATCAAACTAAGTAACTCTAACACCCCTAATCACAAAAGTACATCCATAACACTTCATATATCACAAACAAGATCAAACCAAGGTGTATTCCATAACTACCATTCGAACCAAAATAAAAATCCACAAAACCAATCTTAAATTCGAGAGAAAAAAAGCAATCCTATGATGAAACCATGGCTTTTGATACCAATTGTGGTATTCTCATAATTATAACATGTATGGTTATTGTGATTATGGTTCGATTTGTATTAGAATTTAAAGAGAGAAAGAGAGTTGGGAGGATTTCCTAGAGAGAGAAAGTGGTGAGAGAAAATGTGAGATATTAGATTGAAATAATAGAAGCTCCAACCCTCTCCAAATGTGGAGAGGGGTATATAGTTTCTTACAAAATGCCTACTCCCGGGCTGTGGATCAGGTATACAGTGGGTAAAGACCCGTCCTTCTTTCACGGTGTTACTTAAACAAATATACTACTAACTAAATAATAAACTAACTACGAGCTATCTTAATGCTATTACATCATTTAGGTGACTGAGTCTTCCTTAGGAATATATGTATTCCTAACAACTAAGTTTCTCACAACTTTGTTTCCTATCATATGGCCTATTTTGCCGCAATATTACCTGGGCACTTATGATCTATTTATTCAATACCAAATTTAAGCTTCTTAAATTTAAACATGTAAGTCAATAAATTGAACTTCGCTAAGCAATATTTATCACCTGTTGTTCGTTGATTTTATATCAGCGATAATAAATGGACACTTTACCTCAATGCATATTCATTATTTGTTGTTGTGAAAAAGAAAATCGAGGACTGGTATAATTTAGATCCTAATGAATATCATTTTTTTATATTTAAACAATATTCTAAATCTAGTTTGGGGGTGTTTGGGACTATTTTTTGTCAACGCCTATCTGCTTAAAAAGTTACTGTTGACATAAATAATGCCTAAAAACATTATTAACATGTTATCAATATCTCTATGTTTTAATTATCACAAAATATAAACTCATAGAACTAAAACTTGTGACATAAACAAGTATTTAGTGATTAATAGTTCTCTTTACATCCAAATCACTTAAGGTATGAATAAACAAAGTGTTTAGTGCATTTTATGATCAAAGGGGTATTTAATTAACTAATGCAAAGTTTATTTAATTATATAAACATATTATATATTTTTGAAAAACACTTTTGATAATAAAGAAAAATGTTTTATTCATACTAAATATATGAATTCAAATTTTTAACCAAAATCAGTTAATTTTTCACCAAATAAACTTTCCCCACTAAAAGACAAAGATTCTGGCCGTTTCAGCTGGGCGGCCCCCTTAATTATAAGGGGCCGTCCCCTTAAAATTAAGGGGACCGGCCTTGATTTAAGGGGACCGGCCACGCTCCTCTGTCAGAATCTGTTGCCTATAAATACCACCTTAAATCTGGATTTTTTCCTCACCTTTTGCACTTCTAAACTTTCTGATCTAGATCCAAATCTCCATTCTTTTATCCTTTGATCATAAGTGTATAAATTCTTTGTTTCAAAGTGATCCAACCTTCATCCTCTCAAGTGCAAGAGAAGAATACTTCTATCCCTCAAGACAAGAAGTATTACAACTTGTTGTGATCTCCACATCCAAGTTGTTGGTGCATCATCAAAGAATATTTACATTATTCTTTGTGAAGATTGTTGTGAATATTTGATTGTAGATAGTTGTGTTAGATATAGATTGTGTAATTAATTAGTAGATTGGTGTGAAGAAGAAAAGCTAGGTACTAGATTGGTGTGAAGAAGATAGGTGTGGAGTAGTTAGTTGTGAAGTAGATTGATTTGAAGAAGTTGTGTAGAAGTTGTGACTTAGGTGTGACGAAGTTGTGGCGTGAAAAGTGGTGTGTAAATTGGTGTGTACGGTTTTCTCCGCCATAAGGGAGCTTGTTGATATAGTGAAGAAAACTCTCGAGTTAGGTGCTCGGGGAGTGGAGTAGGGCAAGGAAGGTGTCCTTGTAGCCGAACCACTATAAATCTCTTGTCTCGCGGTTCGATCTTTCCATCTCTTACTTATTTCATTACTTATCATTGTAATATATTGTGTAGTATTAATTGTTTATATTGTACAAGACTTGAGATCACATATTATCGAATCTAAGTTTTTAAAAGCTAAGCAAAACTCTAAAACTAATTTTATAACGAAGCAAAAAGACGTAAAACTATTCAACCCCCCCTTCTAGTTTTCCACAATTGGTATCAAGAGCCACGTCTAGCAAGATTTTTAAAATATATTGTATTTTAAAACTTGTAACGATCTATGGAATCTGAAAAATATTTAGAAGGGCAATCTATGCAAAGACCACCACTATTTGAAAGTGATGGATTTTTATATTGGAAAAATAGATTCGAAACGTATGTGAAATCAAAAGATCTTGATCTTTGGCATATTATTACCTTTGGTGATTTTCCTCCTATTCAATATAATGTTGAAACTAAAATGAATGAAATTGTATCTTTTGAAGAACAAAATGATGATTTGAAAAAGAAATTAGCAAAAAATAATGAGGCTAAAATGGTAATTTATAATGCGTTACCACGCAAAGAATATGAAAGAATTTTTATGTGTAAAACAGCCAAAGAAATTTGGGATTCTTTACTACTTACTCACCAAGGTAATAGCCAAGTCAAAGATAATAAAATAGATCTTCTTGTACAACAATATGAACAATTTACGATTCCGGAAGAGGAATCAATTGATAATGCTTTTGCTAAGTTTAACACTATCATCACAAGTTTAAAAGCACTTGATGAGACATTTTCTAGTAAAAATTGTGTTAGGAAATTTCTTAGGGCATTGCATCCAAAATGGCGAGCTAAGGTCACGGCAATCGAAGAATTAAAGAACTTGATGACGTTATCACTAGATGAACTAATTGGCAACTTAAAGGTTCATGAAGAAATCATAAGAAGAGATTCGGAAATGGTCAAAGTCAAGAAAGAACAAACCAAATCCATTGCTCTAAAAGCCAAAAAGGAACCTAGTGATGATGATGATTCAAGTGACGAAAGTGAAGACGAAGAATATGCAATGGCCGTAAGAGAATTCAAGAAGTTCTTCAAGAGACGAGGAAGATTCAGTAGATCATCACGAGACGAAAGAAAAGCATTCCAAAGGAATAGAAGTGACAACTACGGGAAGAGAAAATGCTTTAGATGTGGAAGTCCAAACCATCTCATTGGCGAATGTCTAAAGCCACCGGGTTATGAAAGTCAAGGTGCTTTTGTTAGTGGAACATGGAGTGATAGTGACAAAGAAGAAGTTGAAAAGCCAAGAGACGAAAAGTGTTTTATGGCAAAAGAAACCGACAAAATATGTTTAGGAATTGACTTGGAACCTGACGAATGGATCAAAGATAGCGGATGTTCGAGGCACATGACGGGGAATCGCAATCTATTCTCTACATACAAGGCATACAATGGAGGTAACGTTATTTTCGGTAGTGACTTACGTGGAAAAATCATTGGCAAAGGTACGATCTCTCAAGACTCACTTACTATTGAAAATGTAGAGCATGTAGATAAATTAACATATAACTTGCTTAGTGTAGGACAAATATGTGATAATAAATGTAGAGTCACATTTACCGAAGATGATAGCGAAATAGTTAAGAATGGAAAAATTATAAGTAGAGGAATTAGAAAAGGTGGCATATATGTTATGAAACTATGAAACAAACCTGAGGATAGGATATGCGTAACGACCCTAGATGAAAACTCTACACTATGGCATAGGAGATTAGGACATGCTAACATGCAACAAATACAATCTTTGGCCTCTAAGGAATTAGTTAGAAATCTGCCTAATCTAAAATATGACAAGCATTTTTGTGATGCATGTAAAATTGGAAAACAAGCTCATGCTAGTCACAAAGCCAAGAATATAGTATCCACTACTAGATGCCTAGAATTATTACATATGGATCTTTTTGGTCCATCCGCTGTGCGGAGCTATGGAGGAAACAAATATACCTTAGTGATAGTAGATGACTACTCACGATACACGTAGACTAGGTTTTTAAGTGACAAGACCCAAGCCTTTGAAAAATTCGAAATATTTAGTAAAATGATTCAAAATAAATTAGGATGCTCAATAGTTGCCATTAGGACGGACCATGGTAGGGAATTTGATAACGAAGTACAATTCGGAAAATATTGCGAGTTAAATGGAATATCTCACAACTTCTCCGCTCCTCGTACTCCTCAATCAAATGGCGTAGTAGAAAGAAAAAATAGGTCACTACAAGAAATGAGTAGAACTATGTTAAGTGAACAATCCATCCCACAAAAATTTTGGTGTCACGCCGTAGATACATCAACTTATATTTTAAATAGGGTATCAATTAGAAGAATTCTAGGAAAAACTCCTTATGAGTTATTAAGAGGTAGAAAACCAAACTTAAGCTACTTTAAGGTATTTGGAAGTAAATGCTATATTTTAAACACTAAGGACTATCTCACTAAGTTTGATCCAAAATCATATGAAGGAATATTTTTAGGATACTCACAAAATAGCAAAGCATTTATAATACTTAACAAACACTCCATGAAAGTAGAGGAATCACTAAATGTAACATTTGATGAAACACCACCACCTCCTAAAACATTACCTTTAGAAGATGATGATTTAGTCGAAGATGAAGCTATTGAGGTTAGTAAAACAAAACCCATAGGAATTGATAATGAAGACATTCACTTAGAAAATAACGAAACTGTTAATATTAAAGAATCTAGAACACATCCATTAGATAATATAATACGACATCTTAACCAAAGAACCCTTAGGTCACAAGCCCAAGATAAAAACAATTTCTTTTGTTTCCTCTCAGCAATAGAACCTAAGAATATTAGCGAGGCTTTAAAGGATGAAAGTTGGGTTATAGCTATGCAAGAAGAATTAAATCAATTTAAGGCGAATGATGTTTGGGAATTAGTCCCAAATCCAAAGGATATGACCATCATAGGAACCAAATGGGTATACAGGAATAAGTTAGACGAGAATGGAATAGTTACTAGGAATAAAGCTAGGTTAGTTGCCCAAGGTTATAATCAACAAGAAGGAATTGATTATCACGAAACTTATGCTCCCGTAGCTAGACTAGAATCAATTAGGATATTACTTGCCTATGCTTGCGCCCTAGATTTTAAGTTATTCCAAATGGATGTGAAACGTGCATTCCTTAACGGTTTTATCAATGAGGAGGTATATGTGGCACAACCTCCAGGATTCATTGACTTCGCAAAACCTGATTATGTTTATAAGTTAAAGAAAGCTTTGTATGGACTCAAACAAGCTCCCAAAGCTTGGTATGATCGATTAAAAGCTTTTCTTATTAAACATGATTATTCCATAGGAATGGTAGATAACACTCTTTTCACAAAAAGGAAAGACCCAAATCTCATCATTGTCCAAATATATGTTGATGACATTATATTTGGATCGACTTGTCAAGACATGTGTGATGAATTTGCCAAAATCATGCATGATGAGTTTGAGATGAGTATGATGGGTGAACTTAACTTCTTCCTAGGATTACAAATAAAACAATTAGAAGATGGAATATTTTTTAACCAATCTAAGTACATTAAGGAAATGCTTAAGAAGTTTGGCCTAGAAGACTCAAAACCCATGAAAACTCCCATGTCTACGGAGGTAAAGCTCACAAAGGACGATGAAGGTGAGTCCGTAGATAACACCAAGTATAGAGGAATGATAGGTAGTTTACTATACTTGACGGCAAGTAGACCCGACATCATGTTTAGTGTCTGCCTTTGTGCCCGTTTTCAAGAGGATCCCAAAACCTCTCACCTAGAAGCGGTTAAACGTATCTTCCGATACGTTAAAGGCACTATACACTTAGGATTATGGTATCCTAAGGAATCCGGCATAGAAACCATTGTCTATGCCGATTCGGATCATGCGGGAGACTACGTAGATAGAAAGAGCACTAGCGGAATTTGCACGTTTATGGGATGTTGTCTAACGTCTTGGTTTTCGAAGAAGCAAACCGCTCTTGCTACCACCGAAGCCGAATATGTAAGCGCCGGAAAGGCATGTCAACAAGCACTATGGATGAAACAAGCTCTCGTAGACTATGTCATTAAGTTAGAAAACGTCCCCATTATGTGCGATAACAAAGGTGCGATAGATTTAAGTAAAAATCCGGTGCAACACTCTAGGACTAAACACATAGAAATACGTCACCATTTTCTTAGGGATAATGTACAAAAAGGAAATATATCTATAGAAAAGGTTGCATCGGAAGACAACATTGCGGATATATTCACAAACCCCTTAAGCGTGAATTATTCAACCACTTGCGTTTAGGATTAGGAATGATGGAACAAGTTGACTAAATTATATTGAATTATTTCAAATTTATACTTGCATGATTTTTTTTTTCTCTTCCATTTCACCTTCTTCTGAGTCTAGGAATCTATTCGCACAAAACTAAAGATTGAGAAAATTTATTTTCTTTGCATAAACCTTTTTGTAAAACTCAATCAATTTTCTCTAAAAAAAATTTATTCTCACAATCTAGGAACCCCATGAAAATCATTTTCCTTGCATTGTTGACTAATTCTAAAAACATTGTATTTCAAAATCATGCATAAATTCTCACATAAATTGTCAAGATATATAATCTAATATATGTCTTTGACATTCATGATCGAGCAAAAATTGAATTAAGGAGATTATTTGGATTGTTTCTTAGGATCGTTATTTCTTTTTGCTTCTAGGAGTCGAAACAATCACAACTCCACATTTGTTGCATATAGACACTCACTAGGACAAATTCACTAATAATGGTGTCATCTTGATCCATCACTAGTTTTTCACTCACTAATTTTCCTTGCCTTTAATCTAAGATAGATGCCTTAGGAAGTTTAATTATGCTTGCCATTATTTGCCTCATCTTGCTTATTATATGTTGATTATTTGCTCTTTTGCTTATGTGTTTTTGCATGCATGCTATATCTTGATTAGATTAGACTCTATATTGCCTAAGAAAATTGAACTTGCTTGAATTCTAATCCAAACACATAACCTTTCTGCAAATTTTCTGCCAAAAACCCAATTCTGGTAACCTGGAAATCACCAGATGGGCGGGCCCCTTAATTTTGTAAGGCTGCCCCCTTAATCATTAAGGGGACCGCCCCCTAATTAAGGGGACCGGCTATCTGATGGTCGAGTTTACAGAATCTTTTCTGCTTTTTAGCCCAATTCAACCTACATTTCCCATTTTTCACCAACACATTTTGTCCTAATCCCCCAAACAAACCTTATCCATCCTTAAACACACAAATCTTACACTATAAATATCCCCAATCCTCAAAACTCTCCATTCATCCCATCATGAACTCTCCAAACAAACCAAAATCAAAAGCCTCAAGGCTAGCAAGGATGACGGAAAAACCCGTTTGGCGAAGAAAAAGCCCTCGAAACAAATCCATCATCATAAATGAAGTTGGAAGTCATTCCACAACCCCAACATCTTACTTCCCAAACTTTGCATCAAACCAACAAGGTCATTCATTGATCCTCTTTACAAACCATACAACATTGGCCAACCATCTTCCTTCAAGCCAAACTACACCTCTCAACCTCCAACCACTTATAATGATCCATACAAGTTTGATCAACCATCAAACTACAATTCCAACTACACAAACCCAACTCATCCATACCAAACCTATGATCCTCTCCACATTGCCACGGAAAAACAAAAGTTCCATGATGAAATAAACCAAATCCATGATCTTAGTGATCTCCTTGCTATGCATCTTGCACAACGCAACAGAGGGCAAACCTCCATCATCACCCTATGCAAATTGCCTTCCCCACTCTCTCAACTTGGATCAAGTTACAAACCACACTCACTTTTGCCCTTGTTGCATATTCCTTCAAAAACAAATCCTCTACTTAAATTAACTAATAGAACTTCATTTTTCCAATGTGTCACATGCTCAAATTCTCATGTTCTAAAAAAATGCACAGCTAAAAATAAAGTTCATACCTGAAATTGACTAAGTCATCAATATTTGCACCAAGGGGCGTGATAACAAACATCTACTGTGGATATTCTTGAGGCAAAAAAAGCGTGACCCTGCCACCCATGCAACAACGATGATACAAAGGAGCTGAGGTACACATGGAACTATTGAGCCTCTCCTCATACCAAAATCGGGCCTCACAGCGTGAACATATGTAAGAGCACGACGCAAATGGTCTATATTCATTTGGTGCCCCTACATATCACATAACAAAACAATTCAAAACCCGATACATGTAAAAGTGTTAATCAAGTCGTAGTGTCTAAATAGTATAAGGTAAGCATTTGTAGTTCTTGTAGGCTCATTTGAGTGCATGGATGCGTCGTCTAAATCTGTCCTTCTTATCCTCGGTCTTCTTGCTCTTCTTGCAGGTCTGCTTGTTGGAACACTTGCATGTGAAACAAAGGTACCTAACATGACGATCAGACGAAACAATAAATAAGGGTTCAATTAAGATTAGCAGATGATTGTATCATTTTTTTTTCTTTTGATTTGAGTTACATTTGAGACAGAAAAATGTTTGAGCCAATCATTTATGGCTGTGTGTTTTGTGTTTGTGTTTCAATGTTCAGCTCTCTTGTTAAATCTTCAAAGAATAATGATCATGAAGAATGGAAGGAATAACTTGATAACTCTTGTTTATGAGGCTCAGACAAGGTGGGAATTGAAAAAGCGTAAACATCCGCGATGGCTGCAAATCTACTAATTTGCCCCGCCAACGTGCGGGCAATCACAAATTTAATCAGTATTGCCACCATTCTCATCATACATAGCATCAACAGCGGAGCAAAACGAGGAGATAGAACATTTGCCATGGCTGCAACTTTAGTAAGTCGCCGCGCCAAGATGCAAACGACCTCATCTTTAGTCCTCCCCACCCCTAGAGTCATCATTGCCTCGTGTATCCGTAATCCAACATACTCCACAATCGACCCTCTTTGTAACCCGATATTAGTCACTTAGTTTCTACTCTAAATCGTGCCGACTACGTTAAGATCCACATAAAGAGGATCAGGTCAGCAAGTGTCAAAGCGGTACCCAAAACCTGCCATGGTTGTAGCCACATGGCTCCCTTGCTAAGATACGGGTCTTGGCAAACAAGGCTTATGAAAACAATAAAGCAAAACCGGTGGCAAACACCTTCTTTCCTGCATTCAAGTGATAAAATTCAGCAACGTTATAAATCATGAAAACCCATATGTAATTCATATAAAAAACAGGATGTTTGGTGTAATTAGTTCAAAAAGTAGGACCGAAAAGAAACTGGCACACGTTAAACCTACCTTACGTTTGACCAACATGGCACAGATAATGAAGCAGACATACGACATAATATAATAGTAGACATACCACAGAAATTGTATCAGATTTAAGCCAATGTAAACAGAAAAATAAGGATTAACCTAGCGTAGCTACAAAGTTAGAAACTTCACAAATCTACCACCATGGCTGCAAGCAAGATGTCGTGCTGCCCCTGTCAAGATACGCGATGAAGTCACCCTTCAGAATCAAGCAAAATATTGTAACAACATAGTGTAAAGTAACGGCAAAATGAACCTACCAGCTTAAGAAGAAACAAGACACAAAGCTTAGCAAATAAAACACCAAAATTCAGAAAAAGCCCCAAATCATATCAAAACCCTAATCAAATAATTATGCTGTAACCGCATAAGGGGAAAATTAACCAAACACCTTAACAGCAAAAAAAAACAACTCTATAAAAAAAACACCCAAATTTAGAAAAATCCCCAAATTCAGAAAAATCCCCAAATTATATGAAAACCCTAATCAAATTATTCAACTGTTACACATATGAAGGAGCTAATTCACAAATCAGAAAACCTAACACAAACCCTAATCTAACATGAAAGACTTCCCTAACAAGTATCACACAGGAATCATAAAAACCAAATCATATCGGCACCCACTTAAATTATAATCAACTTCACCATCATTTTTATAAACAAGAAAGAGAAGAACACGCATAAAAGTTAACTCTAATTAAAAAAAACGATGAACCCTAGATTTGAGTCACGAAAATTCACCTTGTGTGTGTGCTATTGAAGAATCCAGAAGAAGATAAATATGTGGATATGAAAAAAAAGCACCCCAACCTAATAACATTTGGCTAAAAAGTAGCCAAAAATTTCAATCCCTGTAGATGATACTGTAGCGACACATACATAATTCACTATAGATTCCCCGATTCATTTTGTGTTTCGGACTTTTTTGTTCCGACGGATCTCTGGTAAACCGGAGAACTTGTGAGAGGAGATAACATATCTCCGGATCCGGGTGGTAAGAAGTGGAGTGGCTTTGGGCCTACAGAATAAAGCAAACGGGCCAAAAAGTGAATAGTAAAACCCCGGCTATTAGAATAGAGTGGTGATTTGCTCACTCCACAAATTTATTTGCACACTCCAATTTGTCATGTTTTGACATTTATACCCTACATTAGTTTTACTCATTGTCATTCTTGTAAGGGTATAATTGTCAAGACATCATTAATTAGAGTGTGCAAATAAATTTCTTGAGTGTGCAAATCATCACTCATTAGAATATTGTATAATTTGTTTTATAATCATGATCTCTTAAAATGTTTAAATAAAATATGGTTTTTATATAACCTAAACATCTAAAAAATTTTAAACTTGTTCATACTCAATCAAGCAAGCTTTATCATATGCATCAAATTGATTTTCATTATTTACATTAAATCTTACTTCCATAGTTGGTCTTAATCTCATACTCTATAAAATACCTTCAAATAAAATACTTCATAAGAAACACATATAATTTGAATACGCAAACCAAAACAGGATTAAAAAAAACTTAAATAACATCTTATAAACATAAATAATGTTAAATACTATATAAAAAACACATGTATTTATCTAAACATTATATAAGAAACACATATGATACTATATAAGAAACAAATATAATGCATGAGTAAATTCTAATGATCCTGTGGAAAACTAGAAGGGGGTTGAATAGTTTTACGTCTTTTTAATTTTATTATGAAAACTTAGTTTAGTTTTAAAACATTGTTTGCTTTTAAAACTTTGATTCAATCTTATGTGAACTCAAATCTTGAACAATATGAACAAGTATATCTAAGTATGAACAATAATAATAATGTAAGCTAAGTATGTGAAATCAACACATGCATAATATAAACAATTAGAGCTATATACGAGAGATAAGTACGTAATCATTTATTTTATAATCCTTAGTTATATGTCGTATGAAAACTATACTTGATCGAAATGATCAATTATATGTATGTAACCTTTTTAGTTTGATTGTAAAAACTTTGTTTTGTGAATGAAACTTTCGTTTGATCTTTAAGTAAAATCAATACTAGCACTATATGAGCAACTATATATATACGTCTACGTCTACAAAAGTAATAACGATATAAGCAAGATAATAAGTAAGATCTAGAAAGATCTAACCGCGAGACAAAGGATTTATAGTGGTTCGGCTACAAGGACACCTTCCTTGCCCTACTCCACTCCTCGGGTCACCTACTCGAGAGTTTTCTTCACTATGTCAATAAGCTCCTTATGGCGGAGAAACCTTACACACCAATATACTCACCAAAACTTCTTCACAACTTATTCTCACCTTCTACACAACTTCTTCACACCTATCTATCTTTACAACTATCTACTTCACAACAATCTTCTTCACAACTATCTACTTCCCAACTTCTCTACTTCACAACTATCTACTACACAATCTCTCTATCTACACACCTTGCTAATCTATTTTCTATCAAGTATTCACAATTAGTTACACAAAGAAATAGATATAATGGATGATGCACTAACAACTTGAATGTGGAGGTCACAACAAGTTCTAATACTTCTTCTCTTGGTAGATTGTAGTATTCTTCTGTTGCACTTAAAAGGTAGAGGTTTGGATCACTTTGAAACAAAGATTTATGTATGTATGATCAAAGGATTTTAGAGAATAGAAATGAGATCTAGAACAGAAAGTTTTGGGGTGCAAAAAGTGAGAAAAATCTATGGAATGAACCAGTATTTATAGGGGAGAAAATATTGTTTGGGAGCGTGGCCGGTCCCCTTAATTGTCTGGCCGGTCCCCTTAATTTACTAGCCGGTCCCCTTAATAATTAAGGGGGCCGCCTAACAAAAAAAATATTTTCTTCAGAATTTTTGTCTTTTTGTGGGGAAGATTTTTCCTGAAGAGTATAGCCGTTTTTTGGATAGAAATTTGAATTCAAAATATTTATTTTGAATAAAACATTTCTTTATAAATACAAAAACATTTTGTATAAGTTTAAAAATGTTTGTCCCACTTTATAAAAAATGTAAGGTTTGTAAATATAAAAATTCCTTTGATCATAAAATGCATTAAACACTTTGTTTATTCATACCTTAAGTGATTTGGATGTAAAGTGAATATTTATCACTAAATACTTGTTTACGTCATAATTTTTAGCTCAATGGGTTTACGTTTTGTGATTATCAAAACATAGAGATATCGACAAATGTTAATAATGTTTTTAGACATTATTTATATCAACAATCTCACCCTTTTTGATGATTACAAAACCTAAACTCATTAAGTCTAAAAATTGATTTTAGACAAGTACTTAGTGAGTTTATATTCACTTCTCCCCCTTTTTGTAGAATCAAAAAGGTTATGCCGTCTAGCTTCATAAATGAAGTTAGACGGTATGAAAGCTCCCCCTTGATGTGTGCTCCCCCTCGTTCGAGTGCACCAAGGAAACGAGATATGGAATTCTCGCAAGAAAAATATTAGAAGCACAAGCATATATAGAAGAATATGCAATATACAAATAACAAGCATAGCATAGAATATTAAGGATACATAACAATTAATTCAAAGTGATTATGTTAAAGATCCTAATTTGCCAAAGAGAGCCATCGGACTTGCTTGTAACAAAAGGTTGGTTGATTCGTATTTGAAAGTGAAAATCATAAGCATATAGTATGCTTAGATAGTTAATGATGGAGTGTTTGGAATGAAGATGGTTGAGTTAGGGTAAGGTTGTTGGATTAATGGAGGTATATGTTTGGGTCATGAATGTTGGAGATTTTGGTGGTGGAGAGTTTGTAGCGGAAGAGGTTGATTAAGGTTTTGGATGTTGTTCAAGTGAGGGTATTGGATGTGATCTAGTGAGAAGACATTCAATCCAAGTGAAGTGTTCATTGAATGCAATGGTTTTTAGGAGAAAGATGCAACAAGGTCAATTGTTGACATGCTTCTCAAGTTGATTTATGTTGTGTGGTGATGAGGGTGATCTAGATGAAGGTGGATCCAAATTGCGTTGAGCAAGATGTAAGGCTAAAAGAGCACTAAGCTCATGGGATTCTATTAGCGCCTCAACGAACATTAAGTGTTCGGAGGAAGGTGATGGTGGTGGTGTATGATAGTTGTCTTGGGTGAGGGTTTGAACATGCAACATAGGAATGGCATGTGAAGTTGTAGGATGTGGTGGTGATACTCTTGGTGGTGGAGACATGTTTGAGCTTGGGTAATCATGAAAACATGATATGGGTGGAAGAGATTCTTCATGAGTGGATGGTGTTTTTGTTGAATGAGCAACATGTAAAGTGTTGGTAATGAGGTTGGGATTATTGTTTTGGGATTGTGCATGCTCATCATAAGAAGGAGCATTAGTGGATGCACGAATGGATGATTTGTTGTTAAATGGATCATTTGTGTGAGAGAGAGGTTTAGGTGTTGGTTGATTATGAACAACATCGCTTGAGTTATGAAAAGATTATGAGGTTTGAGTGTAATGTAGAAGGATATGGGTGAGTAAAGGTTTTTGATATGTAATGTTGGTGAGAAGGAAAGTGAGGTGTTAGGTATGTAATGTTGTAGACATAGGAGGAATTTGGTGTTGGATGTTTGACAACATCATTTGGTTTGACGGGCTTTTAATGGAAGTTAGGCTTTCTTCTCCAAACGGGTTATTTGGTGGTTTTGGTTTAATGGGAGAGGTCATGAAGAGATGAGTATAGATTGAGAGGAATGAGAGTGTTTATAATATAGGATTGGTGGGATTAAGGATGTATAAATTTTGATAGAAGGTTTAAGATAAAATAGGTTTATGAATTTTGGGAAGTGTAGGATGAAATGGGATAAAAAGTAGAAAAAGGAAACAACACCTTTGACCATCAGATGGCCGGTCCCCTTAATTGGAGGCCGGTCCCCTTAATAACTAAGGGGGCCGCCTTATGATTTAAGGGGGCCGCCCATCTGGTGATTCCCAGATTGCCAGAAAAGGGTTTTTGGTAGTGAATTTCAGAAAGGTTGTGTTTTTGGTTTCAAACAAGTCCAACTCTTTGAGGCAATTAAGCATATACTAATTATGTAGGCAATTATGTAGCCAAAGCATGTTAATCAAAGAGATTAAGTAAACAAGCAATTTCATCTAGCATGCAAACATACTCATCAAGCAAGTAAAATATAAGTGCAAGGAAACAATAAGCAACATCAAGTATTTCATAGCTACATAACTAGGAGGATTAATCCTAATGTGTATCAATATGCAATAAGTGGGTAGTTATGATAGCATGGATTTCTAGACTTGTTACAAACAAAGTCTTAATAAACAAACCATGGTCCTCTTTATTTGATTTAGTTCACTTATAAGTGTCATTTATAAGTGTCAAACAATAAGCAACATCAACTTATAAGTGTCATTTATATAAATATAGATGACAAATATGAGATCACCATGCATGATTTTAAAAGAGACGTTTTTAGCATTACTCAACAATGTTTGAAAGCAAGTTTTCACTTAGATGTGAGAGTTATTTGAATAAAATAGATTGGGTTTTTACTTCAAAATGTGTGAATGAATGGTAAAGAATATTTTCCCAATCTTTAGTTTTGATCAAAACAAAATTGTGGATATTGATAGTGAAAACATGTTATTTAAAAGTGTGATAGTTATTTGAAAAACTATTTTCCAAAATGTGAGGTTTTTGCATATTTTTAGAGATATTCGATTTTTGACAACAAATATCATAAATCAAATATTTAAAAAAACGTTTATTAAAGATCTCATGCTCAAGAGGATTGGTTAAGCCTATTATTATCTCATGCTATCGTTTCTACATATCCTATGATCCTAAAGGAAATGAAGACGATAATTTATATGTTAGATGCGAGAGTGTTGAATGGGGTATAATCTAACATCTATAGTTCCTTTGTTTTCGCACGCTTATCTAACTTAATGCCTTAGTCTACGAGAGCTTGTTTCATCCATAGTTTTCTTACGCGAAGGATCTAATCCTACTTCTATATTAATGATCGATCCACTTAACTCATTTCACTTCATCACCATGAGTTTGCTAATAGTGGATATAGAAGATTTCCATTTTCTATTTCGTTCGGCAATGAACAATTTTATCTTATTCCTAGGAGAGTCAACCAATGATGTTTCTAGGTTATAAGAATATAAGCAATTATGTACTAAGCATTAATCTAACTAATCATTTATCTAAGCATGCAAATTAAAGTGATGAACTTAAAAGAAACGCGTATCTTTTAGTCTTCAATGGAATATCTTCAAGCACTTCAAGTGACCATGTTGACTTATAGAAGTCATTTGTAGATGATATTCCAACTTCTTCCAAGATTGACAACTTAGCCACTTGTTCCCCATTGTCTCATTGATCCAAAGTTGTTTGGTCCAAACATATTTAACATTTGGCTAGGATGCATGTATGGTGGTAATATTTCCCAAGGATTGTAACTTGGTTGATAATTCCACATTTGATTTCTAGTGTTATTGTAATATTGTCTATTTTGATTTCTTCTAGGTTGAGGTGTTTTAGATCTTGGATGATGATTGTTAGGTTTTCTTGGTGGTGGAGTTTTAGATCTTAATTTAGGTTTAGAGGATCCTACTTCGGTCTTTAAGGATGGTTTATAAAAAATCTTTACTTTTTCATCATTTGCAATGGGTATTTTTCTATCTTTTGTAAGTATATACTTAGGATTTGATTCTAATGATTTTTGTTTACTAGATTCACATTCAAACTTTATACTTTTATTTTCACTAGTTGAAACATTAGTTGACGTTAATCCTAGACCGGTTTTATCTCCCGAAGTTTCTTGAACACTTATTATTTTCTTAAGTGGGTTACTACAATTTTTAAACTTGTCAAGTTTGAAAATTTTATTTTTAAGTTTTTCGTTTTCATTTTTAACCTCTAAGCATGTTTTACATTTTATAAAAACTTCTTTTTCTTTTTCCAAATGTTGTAGTTTAATTTTTAATTCGAGTACTTCATTTTCTAATAGATTATTAATATGTTTTAGTGACTTAATTTTAGCTATAACCTTTTGACCTAATTTGCATAACCTATTATATTCACTATCTAGGTCTTTTTCGTCTAATAATAAATTTTTGTCACTAAAGTATTCGGTTTCGGAACGTACCTCGCTTGATATCTTAGCCATAAGACACTTTTCTTCATTTGTGGTTTCTTTCTTGTCCTCATCGCTATCACTCCAAGCACCTCCGATAAACGCCTTTTGATTTTGATCTCTTGACATCATTGGACACTTTTCGATGAGATGATTTGGATTGCCACATTTAAAACACTTCCTTTCATTATATGGTTGCCTAACATATCTTCCTCGTCTTTTGAAGTATTTCTTGAAGTCTCGTACGGCCATAGCATACTCTTCATCGTCAATTTTGGAGGTTGAGCATTCTTCGTCACTAGAGTCTGTGGAAAACTAGAAGGGGGGGTTGAATAGTTTTACGTCTTTTTAATTTTATTATGAAAACTTAGTTTAGTTTTAAAACCTTGTTTGCTTTTAAAACTTTGATTCAATCTTATGTGAACTCAAATGTCGAACAATATGAACAACTATATCTAAGTATGAACAATAATAATATAAGCTAAGTATGTGAAATCAACACATGCACAATTATAAGCAATTATAGCTATATACGAGAGATAAGTAAGTAATTGTTTATTTTATAATCCTTAGTTATATTTTGTATGAAAACTTTACTTAATCGAAATGATCAATTATATGTATGTTACCTTTTTAGTTTGATTGTAAAAACTTTGTTTTGTGAATGAAACTTTCGTTTGATCTTTAAGTAAAATCAATACTAACACTATATGATCAAATATATATATATATATATATATATATATATATATATATATATATATATATATATATATATATATATATATATATATATATATATATATACACGTCTACGTCTACAAAGGTAATAACGATATAAGCAAGATAATAAGTAAGATATGGAAAGATCTAACCGCGAGACAAAGGATTTATAGTGGTTCGGCTACAAGGACACCTTCCTTGCCCTACTCCACTCCTCGAGTCACCTACTCGAGAGTTTTCTTCACTATGTCAACAAGCTCCCTTATGGCGGAGAAAACCTTACACACCAATTTACACACCACTTTACACACCACAACTTCTACACAACTTCTTCAAGCTAATCTACTTCACAACTAACTACTCCACTCCTATCTTTTTCACACCAATTCACTTCACAACTAACTACTCCACACCTAGCTTCTTCACTACAATCTAATTCCTAACTTTTCTTCTTCACACCAAGCAACTAACTAATCACACAATCTATATATCTAGCACAACTATCTACAATCAAATATACACAACAATCTTCACAAAGAATGATGTAAATAATCTTGATGATGTACCAACAACTTGTATGTGGAGGTCACAACAAGTTGTAATACTTCTTGTCTTGGGGGATAGAAGTATTCTTCTCTTGCACTTGAGAGGATGATGTTTGAATCACTTTGAAACAAAGAATTATGTACTTATGATCAAATGATTAATAGAAAGGAAATGTGGATCTAGAACAGAAAGTTTTGGAGTGCAAAAGGTGAGAAAATTCTGTGGGATGAACCAGTATTTATAGGGGGAAAAAATACTGTTTGGGAGCGTGGGCGGTCCCCTTAATTTTATGGCCGGTCCCCTTAATTTACTAGCCGGTCCCCTTAATGATTAAGGGGGCCGCCTAACAAAAAAAAATATTTTCTTCAGAATTTTTGTCTTTTTGTGGGGAAGGTTTTTCCTAAAGAGTATAGCCGTTTTTTGGGTAGAAATTTGAATTCAAAATGTTTATTTTGAATAAAACATTTCTTTATAAATAAAAACATTTTGTATAAGTTTAAAAATGTTTGTCCCACTTTATAAAAAATGTAAGGTTTGTAAAAATAAAAATTCCTTTGATCATAAAATGCATTAAACACTTTGTTTATTCATACCTTAAGTGATTTGGATGTAAAGTGAATATTTATCACTAAATACTTGTTTACGTCATAATTTTTAGCTCAATAGGTTTACGTTTTGTGATTATCAAAACATAGAGATATCGATATATGTTAATAATGTTTTTAGGCATTATTTATATCAACAATCTCCCCCTTTTTGATGATTACAAAACCTAAACTCATTAAGTCTAAAGATTAATTTTTAGACAAGTACTTAGTGAGTTTATATTCACTTCTCCCCCTTTTTGTAGAATCAAAAAGGTTATGCCGTCTAGCTTCATAAATGAAGTTAGACGGGATGAAAGCTCCCCCTTGATGTGTGCTCCCCCTCGTTCGAGTGCACCAAGGAATCGAGATATGGAATTCTCGCATAAAATATTAGAAGCACAAGCATATATAGAAGAATATGCAATATACAAATAACAAGCATAGCAAAAGAATATTAAGGAAACATAACAATTAATTCAAAGTGATTATGTTAAAGATCCTAATTTGCTAAAGAGAGCCATCGGACTTGCTTGTAACAAAAGGTTGGTTGATTCGTATTTGAAAGTGAAAATCATAAGCATATAGTATGCTTAGATAGTTGATGATGGAGTGTTTGGAATGAAGATGGTTGAGTTAGGGTAAGGTTGTTAGATTAATGGAGGTATATATTTGGGTCATGAATGTTTGAGATTTTGGTGGTGGAGAGTTTGTAGCGGAAGCAATATAAGAAACATATATAATTATAAAGTGCAAGACAAAAAATAACTAAAAAAATATAAAACTTATCAAAGGAAGATTTAGGGTCATTTCTGTGCCCTAAAAAACTTTCAAAAGGCAGTAAATTCAGAGTCTCTTGTATATTAGCAAAATCAAAACATCATTTGACATTTTTTTTTTTTTTGATAAAGTGGATTTTGCATTGATAAGAAGTCAGTTTAAGCATGTCTATATTACTTTTGACAACGAAGTTTGATATAAAATGACAATTATCCTGGCGAATGAGAAATTGAAAATCAGAAACCACTAAATTACCAATGGTCGCATGGATCTTCGTACCTTGTTTCATAAACCATATTATTAACAATAAATATCTACAACATGTATATAGCTTCGAAAAAAATATTTGGTTATAAACAAATTATTATACCTCTTCGTCCATCAGAATCATATCAATACCAGCAACTTTGGGCTGATTAGTAACACCGTAATAATGATTCCATATAGAGACTACTTTTACCTTAATATTACACTTGCCATTCGTGCCATCAATATCTAAAAGCGCGGTTGATGAGTGTGTAAATACTCATCATTTTTATCGTATCTGAACTGCCAAAAAATCCAAAAACACTCAGAAATGCATCAAAATACAAAAATTATCCCAAAAGTGTGTTTTATATGTTTTAGATGCAAAATGTTTAAAAACAAATGAAAAACGAACAAAGTTTGCATATTTGGCAGTTTCAGTCCCTCAAGTTTCATAAATTGACAATTCTAGTCCCTGGTATTTAAAATATGGAAAATTATCATTCAAGGTCCTTGTACTATTCAAAGTTGTCAAAATTAGTCCTTGAATGAAACTTTTTATCAAATGGCAAAACAGGTCCTTCAAGTTTTGAAAATGGCAAATTTAGTCCCTTGGTATTTAAAAAATGGAATTTAACAAATAATACCCTTGTACTATTCATTTATGGCAAAATAGACCCTTTTGTTATCTTTGGAAAAGTTTCATGTTTATCCCTTCAAATTTCAAAAAAATACAATAATGGTCCTTTAACTTTGCAAATTGGCAATTTTGGCCCTCGGGTGTTCGAATTGGAGAAAACACATTATAAGTCCTTGTGGAATTTCAAAATTGGCAAGATAGGTCCTTGGGAGAAGTTTGGGAAATTGACAGCATGGGTCCCTCGAGTTTCAGTCATTTGCAACAAAGGTCCTTGGGCTTATTATTCCTACAAACCAACAACACCCTTTTATTTACTACCCTTTATACCCAAATAACACAACCAGCCCAACACCCAAACCAATTCCCCAGGCCCAAAGATATACCAAGCCCACCACCACTAAACCAATCCACCCCCGTTTTAATATTCCCACCCAGTCAACCCTAAGTCAAACCTCCACCTTATCCTTCCAACTTGACCCTGCAACACCCTGCTTAAACTCCATCATCACACCTTCATATCCACTGCCACACTCAAACACCCCCCACTCCAAAACAACAAAAACCCACCTCCCAACACTTGCTAACTGCCAAATGGCTTAAATCTATTTTCCCGCCAAATCCAAAGCAACGGTTGGGATCAAATCTTCTAATCCAATGGATCAAAACAAAAGTGGGAAAGCTCAGGAATCCCACATGGGTCTTTATAATTGAAGACAGAAGGCAGAAGTAGTTAGCTAAGTAGTTAGTGTAGCTTAGATGTAATATAGGTTTCAATATCAGCTTAGCTTAATTTTCATCTTTCATTGTAATTCTCAGCTTAAAAGTTTAGTATTCATAATTTTCAGTGTAATTGAACCTTAATTCAATCATCAAATTAAGTTTTCAGTTTTAAAATGCAAGTTGCACATTTCTAATGTAATTCCCTTTTAGCTTATTTAGTATTGAAAAGTGTGGATTGTTGATCTTGTGGACTCACAACAGCTTAATTATAAGCTTTCATAAGCTTTTAAGTTGCAAGAAATGGTTTCAGTACAAATTCTCAAAAAAATAAATAAATAAATAAAATGCAGTTCATAAGAGATTGATGCAGGAAAGAAGGTGGAATTTTGGAAAGTCATGGTTTAGTTGCCTCATGGGAGGCTTTAAGATGTAATTTTGGACCCTGTGTACCTTGGATTCTCAGTTTGGAGATTTGTAAGTCACTTTCTCATAATTCTTGCATTCAACTGTGTGGTGCTCTTTACTGTTGTTTCTGCTTATTTGTGTTTACTTGGGACTAATATAAGCTCATCTTTTCAGTTTCATAGCCTCATTTCATTTGTTTCATTATTAATCTGTCATAATAGTTTTTTAAGATGGTGTTTGGTTTAGGTTTAATCTAGATATTCTTGTTGTTATTTTGTTGAGTTTTCTGCACAAACAGTCCACATTAGGTTTAGTTAGGATAGTTAAGTCATAAAAACAAGACCCTATTTGGAAACAAGTCAATTTGATAGTTCATTGGATCTTAGCTGTTCACTGTTTTGACTTTAAGTTGCATAATCAGTTATTTTAGTTCATAGATTGTTAGGATTGCTTAAAATGGTCCTATCATAGCTTGTTACTTCATTTTCAGTAAGTAAATCAGACCCAAACTTCACTTAAGTCAACTTATTTGGTTTTCATAAAAAGTCAAATGCCACAACTGTCAATATGGACAGATTTTTAAGATCATGCACAAGGTTTAGTTTGGATTGGGAATAGATTAGAGTTGCTTTTATGTGTTCTCTAGTAGCTTGTAAACATGTGTCAAAAAGAAATTCTGAGTTTGTAATCCATTTGCTTATTAATAAGCTTGTCTCAAGTTGGCCTGTTAAGCCAAAACCTACCTGCACCCAGGTCTTTCAGATTTGACCCATATTTCTCTTAAGCATATATTTTTCATTACCTGAGCATGTAGGTTGATTCTTGTTGCTTTTGAATATCAATTGGTTTGGCTTGTCATTTGTATTCTTAGATTGCTTTCAGAAGCTTATCTGCTCAGCTTATTGACCTCTCAAAAGTGCTTTTGGGTCCTGAGTTTCTGTGAGTGCAACAACATAAAAGCTTGTTGATTTCTTTGATCCTTTTGACCTAGTGTTAAATTGTAGTTGATTTAGATTACCTGAGCTTGTAGAAGCTTGTTTGTGCCTTGGCTTGTCCCTTGTGCTTATTTAGTTGATTACTTATTTCACAACTTCAAATTTTCCTTTTGCTGTCTGACCACTCTTTCCAAGCCCACAATAAGCTCAATCCTTGAGCTTATTGCTTGATTTTGGATGTTTTGGAAAGACCTTCAGCTAAACTTCTTAGTTCCACTTCTACCTTGGACCTCCAGATCCTTCTGTGGGCCCCATAAGGAGCTGCAATGAGCTTGCAGGGCTGTTTGGTACACAGTGGAAGCTTTAATTGCTTATTTCATCTTATTAGCTTATTCAGTAGGTTTTCCTTGTTGTTTTAGCTCATTTCTAGTGTACATCATCTGTTGTAGCTTAATTTGTCCTTTGTCCTTGCTGTGTAGCTTATATGTAGCATGTACTTCTTCAAAAGCTCAAACCTTAAGCTGCCAATGAAATAAGCTCACACATCACTTATTTTTAAGTTCCTAAGAAAGTTCCTTCACAAAATATGTTCATTTTCAGTAGATAAATAGATTTGCAAAGGAAAATTTTGAAAAAGCCAAATTTAATTTTTAGTGATAGCTTCTATTTAATGTAATTTAGGTTTTTAATTTTTCTTTTTAAATTTTTGTTAAGTACTTATATGATTTTATATTTTTCTTTGATTCCTCACATATTAAAGTATTTATAGGAATTTTCTTAGATTTTTCCTTTGTCATTTAGTATTTGTTATAATTAATATGGTTTAATAATAATTAAGTAATATTAGTTAATTAAACAGGTTTCTTAATTTTTATTTAACAACGGTACTTTTTTATATTTTTCCTAGGTTTTATATATCATAAAATAATTTTAGGAAATTTTTCATAATTTTCACTATTAATTTTCTATTTTTCTTAATTTTAATTAGTTTAAAGTAATTAATAAATAGTAATTAATTAATAATAAATAGAGAAAAAGTAAGAAAATTATATTTTTAGTTTTAAAATTACTTTTATATTATTTTAGAATTTTTAGAATTAAATTTTCATTTTTCTAGCTTAATTTCATAATTAGTGTAATTTAAATATTATTAATTAGTTATTAAATAGTAATTAATTAATAGTAATTAATTAAATAGTGTGAAAATTAATTTTAATTTTCTAAAAATTTTATTTTATCATTAGGATTGTAAAAATGTAATTTTCATATCCGTAGGTATTTTATTTAACAAAAACTCACGTTTTATTTCGTACGCTAACGTAACTTTAATTCAAACGAACGCGTTTTGACTTAGCTCACGTTTTTAGGTTATCTGATCATCAGTAAATGTTAATATAGTGTTTCTAAGTTATTTTCATTCCTCATCTCGTAGTGTAATCATTCAAACCCTTATATACCCTTTCCCGTCCAAATTCACCCGATCACAAACCCGTTTTAATACCATCCACACCTCGTCAGGACATAACGACCCGGGGAAACCCTATACTTCCACGGAGCATTGAGCCTAAGGAGTTTGACCATATTGACCATATCCGTGGTTGACTTTAGTTGACTGCTTTTGCCTCAATCAAATTTTGGCGCCGCTGCCGGGGAGGTTGTGCGCGTATTCTAAACGGTTTTATAGATTAGTGAATCTGGATATACACTCATTGTATAGTTACCATCCTTTGTTCATATTTTCTCATTTTAAAAACAAAACGGTTCCTGAAAACTTTTTAAAATTCGTTTTCAATGAACACAAAAACACAAAAAGATTTTCTTTGTTATAAAAATGTTTATCAAAAATACCAAAAAGATTCACATTTACCCTCATACCTTTTTGATTCTTCATTTCTCACCCTCTAAAACCTTTTGATTCTTTCTATGTCTCATCCTCACCTTCTTTGTCGATGGTGTGGTAGTCCTTATAATGGTGGTAATTGCCCTAGTTGTGGCATGGTAGAGTCAGGAAACGGGTCTGTCTATAACCAGAATCTCTATTCCTACCATGACACGACTAATTCATTCCACCAGCTTCCACGCCATGAGACCCAACAGTTTTACTGTTTTGAGTATTGTGGAGGCCCTCACTACAACTCTGATTGTCAAATTAGGAATCAGTTTGTCTATGAACAGGTTCCTTGTAACAATCATGAATTTGGTTTTAACCAGCCTTCACAATACACAAACCCTCAACCACCACCTCAGGACGAGTCAGCTAGAGCTGAATTGATTATTAAAATGATTATGAATCAAAATCAAGTCAACAAAACCATTCAAGATAGTATAAACTATCTTAAGGATCTGATTCTTAGGAAACAAAAGCCTCCTATTAACTCATTTTATCTTGAGGATGAAAGTGATGAGGATGAACCATTTGAAGAGGAAAACCCTAAGGAAACTTCAGATATCTTGCCAATGGGGGACAAGGAAGTCAAAATCAATCCTCTTGAGGAATTTGATGACCTTGTTCCAATCCCAAAGGTATCTGAGAAACCTTTTGATTCAACTTCAGTTGAAACTGCTTCAGTAGAAATACAGGGAGAAAAGAATAAGACTGAATCACTAGTAGTAGAAATAATGGAACTTGTGGAATCCATGACTGCTAGTCCTTCTCAATTCCCTGAGTCTGCTGTTATCACACCCGAGGTTCCCACTCACTCTCTGAATATGGGGGATGAGCATCTTAGCACTGTTCCTCAAAAGGAATCGGACGAATTCATAAAGTCTAGTGTTGAGATCCTTGTCCCAATCCCAGGAGAGTCACAGGGAACTTTTGATCATGTGTGTGATCTACCTTCTCACCCTGAAAATCCAAAAGATCATTTTGAGACTTTCTCCAATTTTAATGATGATTGTACATCTTATGGAGAAGTTGAGTATGAAGAGGCACCATTGCCTCATTCTGATGTTGACCCTCTTATTGAGGAGTTCACAGATGAACTTACTCACATCAATCCACTTCCATTGGGAAGTGATGATGATCTGTTTGACCTTGAAGCCGATATGGGAGAAACTGAAAATCTTTTAAACTCTAATCCCAACATCGAGCTTAGTACTTCACATGCTGATGAAAATTCTTTATCTTCTGGAGACATCAGTCATGTGGAAGGATTACCTTCTAAGCTAGTTAGCTTGGAAGAAGAGAATGATAATCATTTTGTTCCCGAAGCATTCAAGACTACTCTCACCAATCCTCTATATGAATTCGAATCCGAATTCACTTTGATTTCTGATAATCCACTCTTTGATATTCAGAATGAGGATTGTGATGAGTCTATTCCAGAACATGAGTTCACAGATTCACATCTTGTGAATAATTCTCTTCATGAGGAGTTCTCCGGTGAACTCACTCATCATATCATGACTCCTCCGGAGTTTGATAGCCCGGGGGGGAGATGCACTCAATCATGAGAATTTGCAAATTCCCACCCACCCTCCCGGGATGTTTTTGAGCTTAACCCTTGAAATCCAAATTCAGGCTAATGAGCCTGCTCTCAAGGAAGAAAATCTTATCATGATTTTCATCATGGTTTTCTTCCTTTTCTTCACCTACAGGGTGACTTCTCTTGTTCTTCACTCCTTCGGGAATGAGGATACCATCTTTGATCCCGGCATTTTCATTTACCATTATCTTGAGCCGGGTACTTATCTCATCAGTGTGGAACTTTCACGTGCTTCAAATGTTTGTCCAAACATCTTGAATGAAAGTCCGATGGAGATTATTTCTTCCACATCATGCTTCCCCAAGGACAAATGAATTCAGGGTCGAGTCAAGCTAGCGACTCGGTAAACAAAAACAGTAGCATGTACTTAGGGTTTTCACCCTAAGTGTGGGAGAGTTACCCCTACTGTGGTTACCAATAAAGTGAAAAACAAAATGGTGTTTTCCACATTTAGCTTGTAATGTTGCCCTTTTACGTTCAATGAGTCGGCATAAAAGCCGGGACTTTGAATATTGAGTACAATATTCAATTCTAAGTGTGGGGGGAAATTCTAGCGAATTTTATCACATTTTACCATCTAGTACCCCCGTTTTTGACCAAAATTTTTAAAAAAAAAAATTCAATAAAGTTCAAAATTTTTTGTGGTTATCAGTCCGCCGTGTCTAAACGACAAAAGGATTGGCTAATCCGGGAGCAAACGGCTCTTGGTAAAGATATCTTAAATCCGTTGATGGCTTGCAATTTGCCCAAAATTGTATGGTAAATCAACTCGCCATATCCCATAAAGTGAGTGAGTTGGCTAGCCCGCAAGATTATGGCTTGTGGTAAAGGCAGTGGAAAAAACCATAATTGGTAATCAGCTCACCAAGATGTTGACTATTCCATCAAGAGTTGGATAGTCCAGAAGCAAACGGCTTTTGGTAAAGACAAATCAAATCCGTTGACAGCTGGTGGTTTGCTCAAAATCACATGGTTATCAGGTGGACCATAGTTCTTACTTGAATCGATACATATGGCTACTCCAGAAGTAATGGCTTTTGGTAAAGAGTTTCAAATCCATTAAATTTTTCTCAAAAGATTGCTAGGGACTAGCAAGAGTTTAGTGTGGGGGATTGATAAGTGTGTAAATACTCATCATTTTTATCGTATCTGAACTGCCAAAACATCCAAAAACACTCAGAAATGCATCAAAATACAGAAATTATCCCAAAAGTGTGTTTTATATGTTTAGATGCAAAATGTTTAAAAACAAATGAAAAACGAACAAAGTTTGCATATTTGGCAGTTTCAGTCCCTCAAGTTTCATAAATTGACAATTCTAGTCCCTGGTATTTAAAATATGGAAAATTATCATTCAAGGTCCTTGTACTATTCAAAGTTGTCAAAATTAGTCCTTGAATGAAACTTTTTATCAAATGGCAAAACAGGTCCTTCAAGTTTTGAAAATGGCAAATTTAGTCCCTTGGTATTTAAAAAATGGAATTTAACAAATAATACCCTTGTACTATTCATTTATGGCAAAATAGACCCTTTTGTTATCTTTGGAAAAGTTTCATGTTTATCCCTTCAAATTTCAAAAAAATACAATAATGGTCCTTTAACTTTGCAAATTGGCAATTTTGGTCCTCGGGTGTTCGAATTGGAGAAAACACATTATAAGTCCTTGTGGAATTTCAAAATTGGCAAGATAGGTCCTTGGGAGAAGTTTGGGAAATTGACAGCATGGGTCCCTCGAGTTTCAGTCATTTGCAACAAAGGTCCTTGGGCTTATTATTCCTACAAACCAACAACACCCTTTTATTTACTACCCTTTATACCCAAATAACACAACCAGCCCAACACCCAAACCAATTCCCCAGGCCCAAAGATATACCAAGCCCACCACCACTAAACCAATCCACCCCCGTTTTAATATTCCCACCCAGTCAACCCTAAGTCAAACCTCCACCTTATCCTTCCAACTTGACCCTGCAACACCCTGCTTAAACTCCATCATCACACCTTCATATCCACTGCCACACTCAAACACCCCCCACTCCAAAACAACAAAAACCCACCTCCCAACACTTGCTAACTGCCAAATGGCTTAAATCTATTTTCCCGCCAAATCTAAAGCAACGGTTGGGATCAAATCTTCTAATCCAATGGATCAAAACAAAAGTGGGAAAGCTCAGGAATCCCACATGGGTCTTTATAATTGAAGACAGAAGGCAGAAGAAGTAGTTAGCTAAGTAGTTAGTGTAGCTTAGATGTAATATAGGTTTCAATATCAGCTTAGCTTAATTTTCATCTTTCATTGTAATTCTTAGCTTAAGAGTTTAGTATTCATAATTTTCAGTGTAATTGAACCTTAATTCAATCATCAAATTAAGTTTTCAGTTTTAAAATGCAAGTTGCACATTTCTAGTGTAATTCCCTTTTAGCTTATTTAGTATTGAAAAGTGTGGATTGTTGATCTTGTGGACTCACAACAGCTTAATTATAAGCTTTCATAAGCTTTTAAGTTGCAAGAAATGGTTTCAGTACAAATTCTCAAAAAAAATAAAAATAAAATAAATAAATAAATAAATAAATAAATAAAATGCAGTTCATAAGAGATTGATGCAGGAAAGAAGGTGGAATTTTGGAAAGTCATGGTTTAGTTGCCTCATGGGAGGCTTTAAGATGTAATTTTGGACTCTGTGTACCTTGGATTCTCAGTTTGGAGATTTGTAAAACACTTTCTCATAATTCTTGCATTCAACTGTATGGTGCTCTTTACTGTTGTATCTGCTTATTTGTGTTTACTTAGGACTTATATAAGCTCATCTTTTCAGTTTCATAGCCTCATTTCATTTGTTTCATTATTAATCTGTCATAATAGTTTTTTAAGATGGTGTTTGGTTTAGGTTTAATCTAGATATTCTTGTTGTTATTTTGTTGAGTTTTCTGCACAAACAGTCCACATTAGGTTTAGTTAGGATAGTTAAGTCATAAAAACAAGACCCTATTTGGAAAAAAGTCAATTTGATAGTTCATTGGATCTTAGCTGTTCACTATTTTGACTTTAAGTTGCATAATCAGTTATTTTAGTTCATAGATTGTTAGGATTGCTTAAAATGGTCCTATCATAGCTTGTTACTTCATTTTCAATAAGTAAATCAGACCCAAACCTCACTTAAGTCAACTTATTTGGTTTTCATAAAAAGTCAAATGCCACAACTGTCAATATGGACAGATTTTTAAGATCATGCACAAGGTTTAGTTTGGATTGGGAATAGATTAGAGTTGCTTTTATGTGTTCTCTAGTAGCTTGTAAACATGTGTCAAAAAGAAATTCTGAGTTTGTAAGCCATTTGCTTATTAATAAGCTTGTCTCAAGTTGGCATGTTAAGCCAAAACCCCCTGCACCCAGGTCTTTCAGATTTGACCCATATTTCTCTTAAGCATATCTTTTTCATTTCCTGAGCATGTAGGTTGACTCTTGTTGCTTTTGAATATCAATTGGTTTGGCTTGTCATTTGTATTCTTAGATTGCTTTCAGAAGCTTATCTACTCAGCTTATTGACCTCTCAAAAGTGCTTTTGGGTCCTGAGTTTCTGTGAGTGCAACAACATAAAAGCTTGTTGATTTCTTTGATCCTTTTGACCTAGTGTTAAATTGTAGTTGATTTAGATTACCTGAGCTTGTAGAAGCTTGTTTGTGCCTTGGCTTGTCCCTTGTGCTTATTTAGTTGATTACTTATTTCACAACTTCAAATTTTCCTTTTGCTGTCTGACCACTCTTTACAAGCCCACAATAAGCTCAATCCTTGAGCTTATTTCTTGATTTCGGATGTTTTGGAAAGACCTTCAGCTAAACTTCTTAGTTCCACTTCTACCTTGGACCTCCAGATCCTCCTGTGGGCCCCACAAGGGGCTGCAATGAGCTTGCAGGGCTGTTTGGTACACAGTGGAAGCTTTAATTGCTTATTTCATCTTATTAGCTTATTCAGTAGGTTTTCCTTGTTGTTTTAGCTCATTTCTAGTGTACATCATCTGTTGTAGCTTAATTTGTCCTTTGTCCTTGCTGTGTAGCTTATATGTAGCATGTACTTCTTCAAAAGCTCAAACCTTAAGCTGCCATTGAAATAAGCTCACACATCACTTATTTTTAAGTTCCAAAGAAAGTTCCTTCACAAAATATGTTCATTTTCAGTAGATAAATAGATTTGCAAAGGAAAATTTTGAAAAAGCCAAATTTAATTTTTAGTGATAGCTTCTATTTAATGTAATTTAGGTTTTTAATTTTTCTTTTTAAATTTTTGTTAAGTAGTTATATGATTTTATATTTTTTTTAGATTCCTGACATATTAAAGTATTTATAGAAATTTTCTTAGATTTTTCCTTTGTCATTTAGTATTTGTTATAATTAATATTAGTTTAATAATAATTAAGTAATATTAGTTAATTAAATAGGTTTATTAATTTTTATTTAACAACAGTACTTTTTTATATTTTTCTTAGGTTTTATATATCATAAAATAATTTTAGGAAATTTTTCATAATTTTCACTATTAATTTTCTATTTTTCTTAATTTTAATTAGTTTAAAGTAATTAATAAATAGTAATTAATTAATAATAAATAGAGAAAAAGTAAGAAAAATATATTTTTAGTTTTAAAATTACTTTTATATTATTTTAGAATTTTTAGAATTAAATTTTCATTTTTCTAGCTTAATTTCATAATTAGTGTAATTTAAATATTATTAATTAGTTATTAAATAGTGTAAAAATTAATTTTAATTTTCTAAAAATTTTCTTTTATCATTAGGATTGTAAAAATGTAATTTTCATATCCGTAGGTATTTTATTTAAAAAAAACTCGCGTTTTATTTCGTACGCTAACGTAACTTTAATTCAAACGAACGCGTTTTTAGACTTAGCTCACGTTTTTAGGTTATCTGATCATCAGTAAATGTTAATATAGTGTTTCTAAGTTATTTTCATTCCTCATCTCGTAGTGTAATCATTCAAACCCTTATATACTCTTACCCGTCCAAATTCACCCGATCACAAACCCGTTTTAATACCATCCACACCTCGTCGGGACATAACGACCCTGGGGAACCCTATACTTCCACGGAGCATTGAGCCTAAGGATTTTGACCATATTGACCACATCCGTGGTTGACTTTAGTTGACTGATTTTGCCTCAATCAGCGGTGATCAACATAGTTTTGCCTGCGATAAGAAAACGAAAGCAAAAAGATTAGTAGACCGATGAACGATGAGCACCCACATTGGGCGAGTATATATATGCTCGGGATTAGGGTTTCGCAACCGTGGGCCAAAAGATAATGTGTAATTCAAATATAGAAAAGATATCGGAGAGGATAACCATCGTTTTTAAAACCTTCTAGAACGTGCCTCTCATACCGCCAGAGAATCCGCGACACCAAAGTTTCGGAAAATGCACCCGGTTCTCAAAGGTTTTTTTATTCGTGTTTTCGACATATCTATGTTTGGGGAGGCTCCTTAAAAAACACTTTTAATGTAGTGACATTCTCTCGATTGGCAAACCAATTAACCAATGAGATGGCTCAATTTCTAAATGGATCCCTCTCATTGGTTAATCGAATCCCTCGATTTTGCCAAAAGTGAGTTCTCATATTATATAAAAGATATTTCCCTTACCTGCATACGTGAATCTCTGCTACATATAAAACAAAAATATTAACTTAAAAATTTTAAAATTAAGTAATTTTTAACTTTTAAAATACCATTTTAAAACTTGAATTTCAATTTTTTATTTACTTTTTGCACAAAAATACAAACAATTTTGTCTTATTCAAATAATTGCCTAAACAATATCCCAATTAAAAAAAAAAAAAAAAAAAAAAAAAAAAAAAAAAAAAAAAAAAAAAAACTAGCTGGGTAGCCCGCGAGTTGCGGCGGGTGTGTTTTGTGTTTTGTATTTTGTGGGTTGTACGGTGTAATTAATAATTTTGTTATTTGAAGTATACATATGTTTACTTGGAAGCATAATTTGTTTATGTTTACGGTTTTTTTTTTTTTTTTTGCGTTGCGGTTGAAATTTTTTTTGGTTGTTTGTTTTTTCGGTATGCTTTTTTTTTTTTTTTTTTTTTTTTTTTTTTTTTTTTTTTTTTTTGGTATTTTAAAAGAAACAAATTTGTATAAGAAATTTTTTGTAAGTATATTATTTTTTGTGTTTTTTTATTTTTATTTTTTTGAAAAAATAAATTTTCATAAGGAAATTTATGTAAAAAAAATCTGTAGCAACACGTGACGCAAAAAAAAATGTAGCGAGCACTGTAGCAGCTACAGTGCTTCTACAGTAAATGTTTCTGCCTTTTACTATATATAGTAATAGTAATATGCATGACAACTTTTTTTTAAATATAGTTACTAAAAAAAGATGAGGCTTTTTTTTTTTCTTTTTTTTTTAATCCCCACATTAATGATTTTTAAAAATTTATCCACAAACTTTACTATATCAAATACCATATTTCAAAATTGATGTAATATTTTATTTTTTCATTTTCACTAAATGTTTGTATATGTTCTTTGGTACATGTTAAAAATTGTTCGTTGCGTTGAATTACCGCATGTTACAACTTTTTCAATTATATTTTGATTAATTTACGTTATTTGAAAGATTAAATCACAGTATCACAACTAAAATTGTTTTTCGCCATAAATCTCATTGCTACATATGGGTACTCACCTATTATTTGAAGATGTTCAATCAATGATGGTTCCAAATTCTTTCACGATCCATTGTGTACTTCATATGAAAATCTGCGTAAATAGATCATCGACTATTATCTTCGGGAACTATGAATTAGAAAACAAATGGATACGTACTTCTATACTGCTACAATAATCCAAATTGATTTTAGCTTATATGATGTTTATCATCTGGATCCATTAATGAAATGTCTGAAAAGATTTGTGTGTTATCATGCAACATTACAAGATCATTCACGTAATTTTTACAAACCACCATTATCATTTTGTTGTGAATCAAGCCATTAAGATATCATTAAAATCCTATATATATTTTAAGTGAATAAAACGTGAGGTGTGACTACCATCAAAGTTGGATATTGGTTAGACGTCATCATCTCCTCGTAAGATATTTCGTGTTTAAATCTTAATAAACACATGTATTGAATGTGACTAGAAAAACTGATAAATGGTTCGAAACGTTCCCGGTGATACCATAATCAGATCACATACATCTAAGTGAAATAATCATCCACGCAAAATAACAATTACAAGGAAATAAGCTTTTTGACTAACCGTTTTAAAATGCGAAGCAGTGCCTTCCTTAAGGTGGGCGACCGCCCGGTGCTCTAAATTTCAAAGGGCCTCTATATTTACATGTTTGTTATTATGGTATAAATAAACTTTTTTATTTATTTATTATTTATTTTATTTTTTTTGAAAAAGTATTTGATGAAAAATAAATAGTTAGATTATGGATATCTCTTAAGAGCACTTACATCAATAACTTAAGTTAAAGTTTAACACAGTACGTTAGTGCCACATCAGCTTTAACACTTTCACCTTAACTCACAAAAAAACACTCCCATTCATAACTCAGCTTTAACTCAACAACAATTTACGAAAACACTCCTTCATTTAAGGGGGAAAGTGATTTTTTTTTTTTTTTTTTTACACAACACACCCTTAACTCAACGTTAAGGGTTAACAAGGCGTTAACGCCGGTTTAACGCAAGAGGTTGCAGTAGTTAACGTGCCCGTAACGCGCATTAAATTCCCTTTAACGCACCCCTTGCGTTACTACTGTAAATGCTCTAAGTAGGTACTAGTTTAAAAAGAATGTCTCTAACAAGCTCGAGGGCTCACAAATTTACGCGTATGTTCTGTATTATACAAATAAGCCATTATCGTTGATATTGAGGTTCCCAATTTTATTTTCGTTCAGGGTAACCAAATTTTTAGGGACGACCCTGTTGCGATGACTGGTATTACGAATTATATTATGGGGTAAGGAATAAGAGAGTTAATGAAAAAAGGTTCTTTGTACAATATAATGCAATTACTTATTATCAAATAAAAGATAATAGGTCATTACTTCATTAAATTGAGAAAATGCTATTTTTTTCTTTTCTTTTTTTTTACCATTATCATTGTCTTTTCCTTTCTCGAGTTTGAATCAAGCACATCTTAAATTATCATTTTCCTCGATAAATTGATTAAAAAAGTAAACATGAAAGAAATGAAAGATACACAGCAAATATAAAATGGGAGAATCTATACACACTCCAAACCTTCTATATACACATCTTTTTATGCTTAGCCATGTTGTATTTTATGCATAACAATATTATATAGTATGCATAAGTGCATAACGGTTTGTACTATTATGAAGGGGTGAATGGTGGCTGTCATGCTTCCGAATTCATCCATACTTCTCAAATCTACCAATAATATCATTTCACCTCATTTCACCTCATTCATACTTTTTTCATACCTCCCAACCCCTTTTTAGTGGCAAACATGCCTTTTTCATACATCACAACTTTTTTTTTTTTCATAAATTAAATTAAATAATTTAATTAAAACATAAATATTTCATTAATAACTAAAAGAAAATTACATAATACTTAAAAAAAACATAATTAAAAGAAAATTACATTATTCTTAAAAAAAAAAAGAAATTACTAATCATCGAGATATGTTAAGTTTTGAACCTCTACGTGGTCCGTAAGATCATATAGGAGTCGGTAATGGATTTGTTCTTCGATTAATTCCGGTAATATACTATCGTCATAAACTGGCGCGACCGGCGGATCCATTATATGAACCGGTGATATTGCAACTCGATCGTCTTTTAAAATCATATTGTGAAATATGATACACGTATAAACGAGTTGTCGAATCTTTTCAACTGACATTGCCCGGAGAGGACGAGCGAGAATCATCCATTTATTTTTAAGACGACCAAAAACTCGCTCGATATCTTTTCTTGCAGACTCTTGTAGCTTCTTGAATCTCTTTTCCTTCAGTTCAACCGGATGCTTATATGCTTTAACAAACTTTGACCATGTAGGATAGATTTCATCGGTAAGATAATATCCACGTTTGTAAAACCATCCATTACATGAAATGAACTGTTTGCCGCCACTCCATTTCGCTCCGCAAGATACAATGGTGACTGATTCAAAACATTGATATCGTTGTTTGCACCGGGAGGACCAAAAAACGAATGCCAAATCCACAAATCGTATGAAGCGACAGATTCAAGCATAATAGTTGGGTATTGATGATCACCTCGCTTATATTGACCTTTCAAATGTCTAGGACAATTACGCCATGGGAAATGTGTACAATCAATGCTACCAAGCATTCCAGGAATGTGATGTTTATCTTCATGGAACTCGTATAAGCGTGCAATGTCATGGGATGTCGGCCTACGTAAGAACTCTCGACCATATAATTGAATAATCGCTTGGCAAAAATTATCAAGACATTCTCCTATAAAAAAATTAATAACAAGAACTTTAAAAAATATATATAACGATAACTTTAAAAAAAAATTAATAACAAGAACTTTAAAAATATATATATAACGATAACTTTTAAAAAAATTAATAACAAAAACTTTAAAAAATATATATACCCTGACGTTCGACGCGCCATGTTTAAATAGTCATCAAATCTATCTGGAGGTTCACCCGTTGCAAGTTGCCTAATGGCCGATTTGCATTTTTGTAATGCCGTGAAATTTTTTTCCCTCGCATCTAGGCCCTCGTGAAACCATTCGAAATTCGCTTCAACATCAGCAACAACTCTTAAAAACAAGCTTTTATTCATACGAAACCGTTCACGAAAACGGTCGTCGTTAAACTTTGGACGTTCAACGAAATAATCATTCATAAGGGTTCGTAAAGCTTCTTCACGAAAACGGGTTACATACTCCCGAGTTTCGGTAGAGCTTGCCGTGTCGTCAATTGAATCGTACGCGGCTAATAAGGTTTCTATGGTGCTACCGGATGGCACTAGTTCGGACGATTCGGCGGGGGTCAATATCGAGTCGGACGAAGAAGAAGATAATAAAACCATTGTAAAAATATGTGAATTGATTATATATGTGAAGTGTATTGTTTGTGTTAAAAATGTATGTGTTTTAGTTTAACATATATAGGGAATTTTTTTTTTTTTTGGTTTGCACCACTCCTCCTCCAACGTTCAAAAATTAATTACAACGGTAATATTTTGCTTCGAAATAATCCAAACCGCCGAGGCAATGTTTGCCGCTGGACCCATGCTATTGAGCATGCCGGCGAAGTGACAGCAGTATTCACCGCCGACAAAGGCATGCCGTTGGTGATGCCGCCCACCACTACCACCCTCCTAAGCCTATAACAACTCCGATATAAAATGTTGGATTTTATGTCCTCGACTTGCCGACAAATTAGTACCCCCGTTTCATAGAGGATAAAATGAACATTTTGTTTCTTTAAGTACAATATAACATTCCATTTCAATCTATACGTGTCATTCTCTTGTTCTCCAACCACGTTATTACACAAGGGAGACGATTTGTACGTGTCATGCTCTTGTTCTCAAACGTTTTATCTATCCTACATTATTATAAAGTATTCATTCCAAAATTAGATGGTTTAAAAAATTAAGATTTAACACTTATTTATAATGACAAATTTTAATAAATACATTTATAATAACATTGGTTGCAACATTTTAAAACACTTTTTGTAATCATGTTTTAAAAAAATTAAAAAAATGAATATAAACGAATTTAATAAAAGAAAATAAAACGTCTATAACAATAAGTACATAATTAACGTTATTTTTAAAATACCCCTAACATGAAATATACTTGTTCTTATACATATTGTACATACTAATAAGAGTCGAGTTATATTACAAACCAAACATTCCTCACATACTAAGGGACTCATCCCCACCATCCATCTAAAAAGGAAATCAATGGTTGAGATTAAAAGGATTTTATTATTTCACCCATTTTTTATAATTTAAATATCTCTTAAACCGTTAATCGTTAAGCGAAAATAATTACACCATCGCGACGGGCATTTAATTATCTTTCTATAGACGGGCACTTTGATATACTTTCGAAAAGAAAAAAAATCGTTTTTATCACGTTTTTTTTTCTGGCCGAAAAAAAATCATATATGATATTGCATATCATATATGATATGCAATATCATATATGATATTACGTATAATATCATATATGATATTATATGTAATATCATATATGATTTTTTCGGCCACGAAAAAAAAACGTGAAAAAAACAAAAAAAAAAATTTGTCGAAAATATATCAATTAGTCTATCTATAGAAAGATAATTAAATGCTCGTCGTAACGGTATATTTTTTTTCGCTTAACGATTAACGGTTTGAAAGATATTAATATTTGAAAAAAAAGGATGAAAGTGGGTTTTTTAAATTGTTGGGATTAATCTCATCCATTAGATCAAATAAAGATGGAGGGTGGAGATTAGTCCCTTGGTATGTAAAAAAAGTTTGGTCCTCAAATGATCTTCACTCTACTAATAAAACACACAAAGTTTTATACAATTTACATATGATTTTAAAAAACGGATCGGACCAATGGGCTCAACCGGGAACCAGAGTCACCACCTGTTCGGCTAGCCCATAAAGTCGTCCTAAAATGATATTATTAAATCAATAGAGTTTCAAAACGCATCTAAATTACAATGTTCAAAAATTATCATTAAATCGCAAGAGTGTCTCGAGAACTAACATATACACCTTTTAGAATTGTTTTTTTAGAATTTTTCTTCATTATAATGTAAGTGACTTTTAAATTTCGCTACGATGTTATTATTTAATGATAACTTGTGAATACGGGTCATTGTTACCTACTTTAACATCATACCTTTACAATACATCAGCTACCAACTAAGTAATGTCACAATATCACGTGGATAATCTAAAGTTTTTATATGAAAATATTGTTATTGTATAAAATTATTCAAAATTAAAATTGTCGTTATCCGTATGTTTATTTTATCATAAAATATAGAACTAAAAGAAATTTTCGCTTAATACTGTTATTGCATGGTATCCGCTTCTGCAACGCGCGAGTATCCCGCTAGAAAACTATAATGTATATCAGTTAAAACACGATGTCAATAATATATATATATATATATATATATATATATATATATATATATATATATATATATATATATATATATGTGTGTATTTAATGAATAGTTTGAAGTGTTATAAACTTAGGGCATCCACTATGGTGGTTTATGAAAAGGTTTATAAAATTATAAAGAGGTCTAAAAACTTGTAAACCATAGTGGACATCTATTTTATGCTTATGTGTCATGAAAAGGTCTAGGATATTGGACCTTTTCATAATTTAATGCATTTGAATTATGTGAGATGTTGGTAAAATTTGAAAAGGTTTATACATAGTGGGAATAGGTTTATAAAACAAAAAGATTTATAAATTAATGTCATAATACAATTATAAACCTTTACAAAGGTTTACCATAGTGGATGTCATTATAACCAATACTCAATATGTGTAAATCATTTCCCAATGCACAAACCAGCCAAAATTTCAAAGAAAATATAACTAGCACTGTATTGTCATTGAAATTATTCATTTACAGCTAAAATAATTTGATGGGCACTAAAATGTACTGTAATAACTTAATTTTAACAATATCAGAATTAAAATTTTAGTAAGCTAAAATTGTTTCGCTTTAACTACACGTTACATATAATTTCAAACTTAGGTGAAATACATTATTAGACACTAGAAGGGTGCTCGCGCAATGTGACGGCGGGTACCCGGTGACTATTTTTATTGCGAGCAAATATTTTTCATGTGACTTTTTAAGCACACCAAGGCGACCGACTTTTTTTTCTAACTTTTTTTTTCAACCATTACATAATAATTTAAATACATTTAAAAACAATACAAATAAAACTTCCAATAAAATGACTAAGGGGGTGTTTCTTTTTTTCCTTAACTAAGAGTTGAGTGTGTTCCAGCTATGTTAATGCCTAATGAGGAGAAGCTTCATTTTCACACTCTACGCATATAGAAGATTTAGTGAAATTTGTGAGCCCAAATAAGAAAAATAATAATATTAAATAGGTGGATCCCACATTCCTTTCACTAACAGAAAAAAAAAGAAACGCTCCCTAAACTAATTATCTATTAACACATTTACCATAACTTTTAAGGATAAAACTATCCGTCTATATGTATTTGGATAAATCCATTATTGGTCCAGATTTTTTGATAGTCCAATTACTAATTTATCAAAACATTTACTCCGTACTACATGATGATCGATTAAATTGGCTTTTACAACTCACAAGTCAATGAGTTTTATGAATATTAAAATTGCCACAATTAAAGACATTTAATTTATATTTGAAAATTGCCTTAATTTTCTATTAAAGAAATGTTTTTAGTCTTAAATTTTTTAGACTTCTTTATTTAGAAAGTCTTAAATCCTTTATAAAATAGTATAAATTAAAAACATAATTATATATATATACTAAAGATGAGAATTTGCTCCGCATAAAATTGTTGTACAATGTTGCGTGAACAGTGGTTCGCACAGTAACGGGCTTTAGCGGATTGTACTTCACTGTTTAATACATATACTATTTTTTTTTTACAAAACTACATAATCTTCTTATAAAACCAGCAACATTATACCTTCCTTTTGTCCATCTCTGCTACAACAAAAAAAAAAAAAAAATCAGAATACAAAAAAAATAATAAGAAAAATAGTTTTATTAGAAAACCAAAATATCATATTTTTACATCACTGATCTAAAAAAATACGTATAGATCTTTAAAAAAAAAAACATAGATTATTCGAATCGTATACATAAAAAAAAATAATGGATCTTTAAAAAAAAACGTATAAATTAAAAAATACAACAAAAAAACAAACATGTATGAATCAAAAAAAAAAAAAAAAAAAAAAAAGAAAAAAAAAAACATGTATTTAAAAGGTTTTTATTAAAAAAAAATCGTTAGATCTACAAAATATACAAAAATATGTATATATTTTTTTCCGGATATATACGGATCTAAAAAATATATATATAAATCTACGAAAAAAAATATAGATCAACGAAAAAATATTGTGACTGTGGCAGTGGTCTCGGCAGTGGTGATGAAGGTGGGAAGGTTGCGGCGGTGGCAGTGATGGTGACAGAAGATGGTGGCGGCGCGTGAGGGTGCTACGGTGGGAGCCAGAAGCTCAGACGCTCAAGAAATAAAGTAGAGAAACCGATCTATCAAATCGGCAAGTAAAATGTATCGCCGGAAAATATTCCGGCGACGGTGGTAACCGGAAACTGCTGGTGTTGACGGCGACGATGAAGAATCCGATCAGGGTCTAGAGAGAGAAAAAAGGATGTGTGTGTGTTTTAATATAAATGAGATAAATAAAAATAAAATAGTTTATATATGAAATGAATAGGGGTACAAATGAAAATATAAAATGTGGGGGTGTGAAATAAAATATAGGGGCGGAGGGACTAAACTGTCACTTTGGCAATTCTTTCCACGAAAACACACCGGGGCTCATTCGCATAGCAAACGGACTCGAAAAATTACAAAATTTTCGCCATTGTTGACGAAATCATTTTTACAACGAAAACAAATATACATACGTATAACTTCACATAACTTTCTCTCAAAAAAAAAAGAAAATAAAGACGACCCGATAAAAGAAAGACGAACACATTTATCGTGATCCCGGAGCAACGCGCGAGTACACCGACTACTTTGTACTCAAAAATCAAAGTTCAACCATAAAAGATTGAAAAAAAATCAAATCAAAATGTCCCATTACCCAATATATTTAAAACCTAACAAAATAAAAAATAAAAAAAATCCATGCAAACTCACCCGCCGCAACGCGCGGGCTTCCACGCTCGTTTTGTAACGAAAGTCAAAGTACAAAGGTTTTTCAACATCCTTAAAAATAAAACTTAAAATGTAAAAATTAAAACGTTCGAGGCATAAGGATATATATTTGCAATGACATTATTGTTTAAATATGTATATTTTTAGGATGATACTTATGTTCACGCGGTAACTATATTCATATAGCATTTGATCACAACTAATTTAAATTTCGAGATACCAGCCGCTGAAATGCACGAGCATCTGTCTAGTGTTGATGAAGTTTAAAGGTATTTAGTATCTAAGGAAACAAAATGGGTTGTACTATACACACACCCTAAATCTCTTATATACACACCCTTTTATGCATAAAGGGTTGTACTGTATGCATAGCGGTGTTGTAATATGTGCATAGCGGTTTGTACAGTGTTCTATAAGGGGTGTTGCTATAGCAACTCCCAAACAAAATGACGTACGCGTTACTATTATAACTTATTTTCTTAAAAGTAGAAAAGAAAAGAACCTAAAGTTGGTAAAGCATAGATTTGTTGGTCTCCACTCAGCTTTCTGAAATCATGAGCACCGAAGAGGAGAAAAGGTCTGATCCATACCCACACAAGATCTGACCAATAGCTACCATGGACACAAAACAAGCCCCGTCATCAACCACGACGCAAATACCTTTAACTACAACAAGAATAAGTTCCACCTTACTTGAATCATGTGGCCATGGTCAAGTGATGTCATTAAAACCATAAACAACTATCTGTAATTCCATAAACATTGATGTCGTACATTGTACGGATTACATGCAATTTTTGTCACCCTTGATTTATGTTTAAAACAAGACCACTAATAAACTACTACTTATGTTTGCTGGTGTACTTTGCTTACAAAATATATACTAGTACTAAATAGATATGACCATTTGATAGTTGTTTATAACGATCAAAGACAAGTTTTTAACACATTAATGTCCCTGAACAATTTTGTATAAGCTTTAAAGTAACCATGTTCCAGAACCGAATAAACTTGACAAATTCCTACTCATGCTTGGTCCCATTTTGTGTGTCGCTTTCATTTAATTTGTAGCTTGCTACACAAGAAGACTAGTACTCGCAAACCTACATGCTATAATATTTAAAGAACTTTCTTGTTTAGTACTCGCATACCCACAAAATTCTTCTTTAGTTTTGCAATGTAAAAAGTTTAAAGAACTTTCTCTTCAACATTGAAAAAAATATAAAATTATGTTATCAAAGTTAGCGGAAAACTATAAATTACAACCGCGACGAATAATACATAAACTATAAGTCTATAACCAACTTAACGTCATGCATATATATAGAAGCTTTACTTTGCGTCCTATTTGGTTTAAATGGATCTCATACTCTCATATCAAAAGTATGCTTGTAACAATGCATTGTAATCTATCTTTTAAAAGGTTTATAAATTTGTAAAATCAATGATTTTTATAAAGCTTATGATATTATTATAAATCTTATTTTGCACTATATGTAAACATTTTCAAGTTTATAAAATGCTTAAAAATTACACATGCATTATATTATGAAAATGTTTAAAATTTCACTAAAAAAAACTGCTGTTAGTGACAATTTTTTTTTTTTTTTTTTTTTTTTTTTTTTTGTAAAGGGTTTTTCTGGTAAATGTATTACTCCAAAAACCGTTTAAGTACAAAGGATATTGGCGAAGTCTCGTATCTCAACCTGTTACATGGGCGGTAAAGCTAACATAACAAGACACTTCCTATCTTTTAAAACAAGAAAACAAACTACTAGTCACTAGATTACATTTGATACAAAACCAAATATAAACTAACGTCTAGAGTTTTTAGGAATCCCTATGTCATAGGAATCACAAAAGGCAATTTGACTAGTAGAAAGCTCTTCAGAGACAAGGCTGGCTAACTAATCCACGCATTATTTCAAAATGAAACACTGGCTTTCAGTCCTCTTTGGAATTCAACTTCTTTAAATCAAATTCGCACAACCTACAAATGGTTTTCAAAATTTGTTTGTTCTTAATTTTCTGGTACTATTTACGACATTCATGGTAAAAGGGAACCAATTCAAAATCCTTTGTATTCATTGTGAATCTATTCATCTGTGTCTTAATCTCAAAAATCAAATGGCACAACAAGCTCCACAACAACTACTGACTTCATCATTATCATAAGGATCATCATCATAGAGGTCATCTCCATAACTCTCCCTCTCACTTTCTAATAAACTCTTCTCTCCCCCACCTCCATTTCCAGTCTCACCCTTAGAACAACTAGCCACATCAGGCATACCAGATGCTAAAAAATTAGCCATATCGTTATTAACATATTCAACCTCATCTTCAATATCATTGTCACCCGCATAATCAACCTTTTTTAGAGGCATACCATCATCATCCATAAGAGTAGCTTTCCCATCACTAATTAGCTTTTCAAGCTTACCAATTTTCTCAACAATAGGAATAGTACAAGGAATACCATTCACATCAACATCATCCATATCAAGAGTATCAAATGGGTTTGATGTAGCAATATTCATCCCATTCGTACTTGCCTCATTTGCATTTATTTTTTCTTAGTAGCATCTGGCATCTTCGACACAGCTACATACACCTGTTTAGGTTTAGAAGGGCTAAATTTAGCCCTTTTACCTACATCAATACCACGAAACGGCTTTCTCTAAGGCATTTGAACACCAACCTTCTTACCTTTAGCCTTACGGTCCTTTACCTCAATGAAACCATCATCCATTTTTTCCAAAGTAGTAGAAGCTGCAACTGCCACATTATTGTCACTACGAACCGCCTCCTTAACACATTTTGGACAATTGATATAATCATGCCGAAAAAGTTTACATACATCACAATGAGGAGACGTCCACTCATATTCAACTTTAATGATCTTCGTAGTATAACCATTATCCTCCCCATTAGGAATAGACATACTAACTTCGCTTTTCAAATCAGAGTCCGCATTTAGTTCAACTAGAGCACGAGCAAAACTAATATGTCCCCATGAATCGACACACATAGAACTTGTAAAAGCGTCCAGCATAATAAATTTCCCTACTTGTGTAGCAATCAAACTCAAACCATCCTCTGAATAAGCAAGCAATGGAGCATTATGCATTTTGATCCAAACCGAAACCTTGTCTACCTCGTTCCTATTAAGGGATAAAGTAGGAGTCCATTTGTTAAGAATTATAGGCGAGTTACGAATTAACCAGCGACCTCGTTTCAAAACACGATCCACACCCTCCTTAGTAGCAAACTTAAAAGGATACACACCACCATCATTTTTCATTAGCTTTTGCAAGCCAAATTTTCCTTATGTATTAGTGACATGCTTTTGAACTAAAGGGAAAGAAATTGTCTTACCAAGTTTGAAAAGAATTAAGTTAGTTAGAAGGGTGAAATATGGAGTTTTTATGAGGAAAAGAAGAAGTGATTGAATTATTATTAGTATTTGTATTTTAGCTATAAAAATTAATATTTGTTTTCTTTTTAACATAAATTAATACTGTTATAAAAGAAATATGTTAGTATTTGTGTTTGATCATATTTACGTTCAACTACTATATGAGTGAATATATATAAGTTTTTTATGACAAATATGTTCGTCACAAACAATTTATCAACTCAATGACAAACACTTTCATCACTAATAAGTAAATTTAGTGACGACCACTATGTCCTCACCGTTCTCGTGATTAATAAGTAAATTTTGTGACAAGTTAATGACGGCCTATGAGTTCCGTCACAAAATTTTAGCTTGTGACAAGACATTGATGATGAATATTTATTTCGTCACTAAATGGTCCAATTAGTGACGAGAATAGGGGTTGTAAAAAATTGTTCGTAACTAAAACCGCTTTTTCTTGTTTTTTATACCTCTGCATTTCATATGAACATGAAATGTAAACTCACTATAGTTAAAGCAAATTCTAAACTCACTATAGTTAAAGCAAATTCTAAACCAGCCTTCTCATGTGTTCTACACATTTTCTTGAAACTTTGATTGCGGATGCTTTTAGTGTTAGCATTTACTAGTTCCTTTTATAATTAATCAGTCGTTAGAAAAAAATATATATAACAACGACTGAGCTTCACTGCCCAAAATACAACAGGAAATCGTACCTGATGTGTATTTTTTTAAAATATTACGATAAACAACACACATAAGTTAAGATACCAGAATTTGAAACCAATCCAACAAGACAAACACTGTGCATAGATAAGAATTAATCCCAAAGCTCGAACGTAAGCCAAGTATTTTACACCATGTGTTGTTTGTGGAGAATGACACCCACATACATGGAATATGAACCCTAAATGCTAGACAATTGGAACTTCTGTCAATGATATCTTTTCGATCAATGTTTTGCTATTTTAGAATAGAAGCGTAATAAATTCCTTACTTACTAAATCGATACATCACGCCATAGAAATCCATGGGTGTTCCGGGACTCCCTGAGAATTACCCTGGTTCTATCATTGATCTCATGTATATATATATATATATATATATATATATATATATATATATATATATATATATATATATATGAACAACTTTTTCTTAAAACTAAAAACACTTAAATATGAGTAATGTATTATACAAAAAGTACCATTTTAAAATTTAAATTCCTTTTTACATAATTTAAAATAGTGACAATATCTACCACTAATTTAATAATTTAAATATTGTTTACTCATCAACTTTAATATTTTTCGTTTTTAAAACATAAACTTTCTTTCTCGTAATAACTACAAATTGAACCTGTAAAAATCACAAATTCTCAAATATAATTCTTTCTCGCAATAACTACAAGTTTAATGCAAAGTTTATTTTAATATATATACAATGTTACTATATCAGGTTTATACTATGAACCAAAATTATTACTAGTATTCATAATTTCATAAGGTTTTGATTGGTATATGTGACAAAAAGGATTATAATTTGGATAAGATTGATGAGAGTGAAGGGCCCATGCAAAATATGCAAATCAACCAGAGCGTTTTATGTTCCAAGTGCTATTTGCAATATATTCTTTATAGATCCCGACATATAAAATTGTGGTTCATAGTTAATGTTGGTTATGTTATATCACTATATGTGGTTTAAGTTGTTTTATGCTGGTCTCAAAGCAAAGAATAGATATGTAAATCTAGTCATGTATTCAGTTTATATCTATAACTCTTTGTTCTCATACATGATTTGTATATACTTTTTGCGTTTGTATCTTATAACTAATAAACATCACTTTTAAACATCTTTACAAAAAAGATGAATAATTAGGTATTGGATCTTTTACACATTACAATAATGCTATTGTATATATTGTCTTAGCGAACTTCTTACTTTTTCTTTTCCTATTCTTTGGTAAAAGATCGATCAATTTAAATTTATGGACATCTATAAAATATAAAACTATAAAAGGTTGATAAGAAAATAAGAATTTTCTTTTTTTAAAAATAAAATAAAAAATAAAAATCTTTAATATAATAAAACAAAACCCCTACTGGAAATTTTGCATTTCAAAAAAATCAATTCATACCTTATTTAGTAATAATTGTATTTAAAAAAAAGATTATTTTCTTATTAAGTAACATTTTATATTTATCCATAACACAAGTTGAAGATAAATACAAAAAATATAGATAAGATACAATTAACACAAGTAGAAGATAAATACAAAAATTATAGATAAGATACAATTAATAATAGGATTAAAATTTTTAAATAATTATCTTTAATAATCAAAAACTATAATTAAACATCATAAATCAAACAAAACAAAAATTAAATTATTTGTTTTTTAATAAATAAAAATATATGATTCAAAAAATTTAAAAAAACCCGCGCGTGCGCGGGTATTATAACTAGTATTTTATATAATAAAACAAAACCCTTATTGAGAATTTTCCACTTCAAAAAAATGCATTCATACATTATTTAGTAATAATTTTATTTAAAAAAAATATTATTTTCTTATTAAGTAACATTTTATATTTATCCATAACACAAGTAGAAGATAAATACAAAAAATATAGATAATTATCTTTAATAATAAAAAACTATAATTAAACATAATAAATCAAACAAAATAAATATTAAATTATTTGTTTTTTAATAAATAAAAATATATGATTCAAAAAATATGATTAAAATTTTTAAATAATTATCTTTAATAATAAAAAACTATAATTAAACATCATAAATAAAACAAAACAAATATTAAATTATTTGTTTTTTAATAAATAAAAATATATGATTCAAAAAAATTTTAGAAAAAACACGCGCGTGCGCGGGCATTATAACTAATTGATATCACTATGAAATTTACTCTTTTAACTATTTGATTCGTGGGGATTTTAACAATCCAAAATTTCTACCATATCTAGCTACATGAATTATTGCAAATTTGTTTGATTTGCATGAAAATGTTGATCAATCCTAGTGTTCACGTAATCCTTACCTTGAATTGAGTCACTGCGTGACACTCAACAAATTCTCATTAATCCACAAGTATTTCACTCTATGTACAAGTAAACAAACTTCTTTCTTGAAATATAAAACAAATCACGTACATAATAACCGACATCGGGGTGGAAACGAGCCGAGCCGCTCGTGAAAAGCTCGGGGTCAGATGTCACAACTCACCATTTCAGGTTATTTCCCAAACTTTGGAAAAACACTATTCATCGTTTTACTATTCATCATTTTTTGTGTAAGTTTGACATTCAGAGAAGCACTCAGAAATTTTACTATTCATTGAACACTATTCATTCCGGAAGAAATTTCATCATTCACGTGCATTATTCATTTCATCATAAATTTAGTTTACGGGTATTTAAATTCGCGTAACCGTATTGGTTCAGGTGCGAATTCATTCATTATCAGTAAGGACATTGCTTACGGACTAGAGACAGTCTGCATATCATCAATAGGTCATTTACATGTTATACCACTCTTAGGATTTTCAAATTTATATGTTTGATACATTTAACGTTTTCCGTATAATTATTTATAAATAAACGTTAACACCCGGTTAATAAAACACGACGAATATATCTAAATATTCCCACAATGGTCCCGACATATTTTTATATCCATTATATCATCATAAAAGTTATAATATTCATTTACCCAGTATTTTGAAAATTTATTTTATTTATAACGTAAGCTTATAAATATTACGACGGTTTTCGTGAAAACTAAACAATAATCACCCGAACACTCAGTAATTGTACCCAACATATTTTAACATTTTTATGACTTTATTAAGTCCCGGTTAACTTTGTTAACATTTATTTCTATCAAACTCGGTACCCGATTATAACTAATACTTACACTAAACTACAACTAATATTACCCTACATTTCCTAAGTGATCAAAACCGATTTGGCTACCCCTTGCTCACCCATGACCGGCCATACAAACACCCCTAGACCACATGACACTTATTTTTAACCTTATGAATTCATGTGCCATTATAATACATTAAAACCTTTACCTAAATATCAAGAAAAACCTCAAAAACATAACACTTGATAAATTTAAGAATCAAAAGCTCATTTCTCATCTCTTCCTCATCAAAACCCACGACCTCAACCAAGATCCATGATCAAGTGATTATTTTTCAAAGTTTAAAGCTACAAAGTTGTTCCTTTTGTCATTCTAATCAAGATTCTTGCAACAAAAACACAAGTAACACAAGATTTCTCATCATCTAATCACCTATTATTTCAAAGTGAGTTATCAAATTTATTTTCATGATTTCATCTAATTAATACTTGTATCTTATGGTTTTCATGCTTAATTTCATGTACAAGTTAGCTATACCACATTATTTTTGTTAACTTTTTGAACATACAAACCCTAGATTTTGATTTAGGTGTTCCTTTGTTAAATTAACATGATTAGTAGTGATTAGGAACCCATGGCACCCTAAGAAGGTGTATGGTAGGATTAGTATAGCTTTGTGGTGTTTGCAAGAGATTTGGTTGAAGTAGAAACTAGTTTTGAACATGAAAAATGGATTTGTAACAAGTATATGAACCTACTGTCCCATTTTTGTAAATCCAGAAAAATCAGTAAACATAAAGGGAACTTTGTCAAAATTTTTAGAAAATAATTTCAAAAACAAATCCGTAGGCGAAAGAACGGATTAAAAAGAGTTTATAACGAAGAAGTTATGATTTTTGCAAGTTTATTGACGAAAAATATATTTTCTGAAAATACATGCTGTTGGACATTTTTCGTCGGACAAAAAGAGGCTTTAGACGTAACCCGGAGGAGCCAAGCTTTCCAAAATATATTACTACATACTAAGACGTAACCATGGATATAAAGAACAAGTAAAACGGACTTATAACGACAAAGATATTCACGTTTCAATATCGGCAAAACTTATATTGTTTTGACAGCTTTTGGTAAAATGATAACACTAAAACTACGTAGTAACTCTAGATTTCTAGAAATAATACCAAGTACCCAAATTCATAACTAATGTAGTATTAGTGAATACAAGTATATTTTCATTACTACAAGGCGTTATATCAAGGATTTCAAACCGAGTATTTCAACACTAACATTGATACCTACGATATATATATATATATATATATATATATATATATATATATATATATATATATATATATATATATATATATATATATATATATATATATATACTTCAACTAGTTTTATTTTTCTAGTAGCCATATTTTCCTAAGTTTTGAAAAATGTATTTTTTGATAACAACAAATATTTTCCAAAGAGTAGAGTGGTATAGGAAACATGTGCATGGACATTCATAACATCATTTCATGATCTAAAGTAGATCGTTCATCATTCATATTAGGTTGCGACTAGTGTGCGCGCCTTGTTTTTCAGCTCATTACATGTTCATGGTACCATCATATCAGGTGAGTTTTCATAGCCCCGTTTTCAATTCAATATTTTGATTTCAAATCCCACGGGGGAATACATTGCATCAATTATTTTAGTACGAGCCCAAGTACCAAAACATATGTACATTGCTTAAGTTGCCTTACCAACCTGTTAAAGTCCCCTATTTATTATCATGGACCGTTAATTTGCCGATTAAGCGAGAGTGAGTGGATAGATCTATCGAGGGTGACGCCTCCATCCGTGGTAGTTAATACCAACAGTAAGCGGATGCATTTCATTTTGACATTTTGGGAGTGTTCTGGTAAAACATTCGGGAGGGGCATATAATTTCATCAGTCATAGCTTCGGGGTCATGAGCTTAAGGTCTATTGTACTATTTTACTTGATTTTTATCTTGTACTTATACTTGTGGTGGCCGTACATCATTACATTTTATAAACCTATAGAATTCACCAACATTCGTGTTGACGTTTTAGTAATGTATTTCAGGTTATTAAGGTAGCTCATGTGACATGCATTTGGACCATCATGGAGTCGCGGAGTCGACGCGTCTCATGATACGTGGGAATCGCACCAGGCTTTACCTCTCAAGGGATCTTGAGAAGCTTACAACCCCCACCAGGCAGTGTACCTGATCGTTGTAGTATAGTATAGTGACAAGTACCGGGGGATTGATCGTTCAGCTAGGAATAGTGTCGCTAGGATTAGAAAGCCTAAATACTAGTTCTAAATGTGAGGGATGATTATTTTTGTATTTTAAATTTTATGGAAAGCAATTAAAAATCTCGGGTTTGAAGGATTTGGGCGAAATTAGTTGCTATTCAACTAACCCAATACTAAGATGCAATCAAAATAAAATACTAAAAATGAAAATAAACTAAATTATACTAAAGTTGTGAGCAGTAATTGGAGAAAATGTGTTTACTTAGATTTCACTACTCCCTAGACATCTTTTACACGTTAATTACTTGTTATAATTGCATGGATGACGGATCGTATTCCTTAATACCATTCATGGGGTGGCACACATAACTCCCCAATTCTATGAGCTCTTATCTCCTCCTACACCATGCCCAGCACAACTATAGGGATTGTAAACAGTGGCTCATGCATTAAATACAACCAATAAAGACTTAGTGCGCGTCGGTTCATGTTTCTTAAGACGTTCAAGCATGTTACCAATTGGAGATCTGCCAGTTTTCTTAAGCCTAACATATAAATCATTCATCCAAGACAAGAATAAACAAGTAATCAACACATAATTAACATCTAGGTTTCATTAGATCTAAGCAAACACAAGATAGATCTAGCCTAGCATGATGGAATTAAGACAAGAACAAGATATAGACAACCAACACATAGACATATTGATTGAATTAAAAGAACACTTATCTTGATTAAACATGCAAGGTATCAAGGGGTTGGAACCCTTGAAAAACCTGTAAAGTTACACCAAAATCGTACTTAGGGTTTCTCCGAAAACTTCTCTCTTTAAATGTGAAAAATTAGAAAACTATATATAGAAAAATGGGTCTGACGGCGTCAAGACCAATTAGGTGACGCCGTCACCTCGCCGCCAAAAATCTCATCGGACTGCCTTGATCTACATTTGACGCCGTCAAGTATTAATCATTTCCAGGCCGTCATGACTTTTTACTCTTGACGCCGTACCTTCATGACGCCGTCAAATCTCTACTGGACCGTCATGGAATTTTGCTCTTGACGCCGTCACCTACTGTTCCCAGCATGGAAAATTAAGACTTTGGCGTTTTCTTCACTTTTATGCTCCAAAAACGTTCGAATTGCTTCCTTTTCCATATTTCACTCCCAAAGTACCTAAAATCACAAAAGGAACAATTTAGGGCAATATTTGATCAAATAAATTCGGATTCGGGCTTAAATGACCCCCTAAAAACGGATCATTTTTCACCTCATCATATACCCTTACACTTGAGATTTGCTTGTCCTCAAGCAAATGCGCTTTTATTCTAGTCAAAATACAAGTTAGGGGTCATTTAACACTAATATAAAAGTAATTACAACAAATAATCGTTCCACTAAAGACCAATAGACAAGCACGGAGGTCATATACTAGCACCTCACAAATGTTGTTTAGATACTCACATCTCTCGGGTGTAATAAAGTGTAAATTACAATATAGAAACGGAAGATATCTCTCACTACCTGTCATAGCAAAATAGATTACCATAGGCTTGGGAAAGGATCAAACCTCCACCACATGGCGTAAGCACCTAGGATAAACTATCAAAGAGGTCTTTTAAAGGGTTGTAACGTTAGATGTATGGATATGAATTACACGGTTTTGTTGGATAAAGGAAGTTTTACTGGTGGCGAGTTAACAATCTTGGTTAATTACATGTACAATATGGCGTTGCTAAGCAAAGACTAGACTCAACTTAAGCTAATAAATGAAAAATAACAAAAACATAAAATGAACATAGAATGAAAAGGGATGGTAGTCCGTATGTTTTTCTCTTTTTCCTTTTTTCTATTTTTTTTTCTTTTTCTTGATTTTTTCTATTTTTTTTTCCATACACTCTTACCCTACCATCCAAAATAATACATCATAGGGAATGGACATTCCCCTTACACTTGAATTTTTACATACTTTACATTAAACTAATCTAATGACTCGAATTAGAAAAATCAAAACACTTGGAGCACTTTTATGATTAACGTACATATGGGGGTAATAAATGATGTTCTTCCCCATTACTCCATAAATAAGTACTAACCCATGAGTCCCAATCGTCCCAAAACAATATGTACAAGGATATGACTCGACTTAGCAACGATGTAATCAATTAGATAGTTAACTTAGGGTTTAACAAATAATAATAATGCACTAAAAATGAGCGCATACACGGAAGGCTAAGGCGATTTGGGTGTACATTTAAGTGGGGTGTAACAAATTCTTCCTTTAAGTAAAATGCTTAAAGTTAGAAACGAAAAGATAGGCTCGGAGGGGTGTACTAGGGGTTTCGTGTACTAAAAATGAGTACAACGCTAAGGGTGTGGGAAAAATTAGTTGACTTAACTAGCCAAGTAATATGACTTAAATGGTCAAGTAATTATAATACGGGTTTAACACAAGGGTAATCCTAATGCCTCTTATCATGTAGTAAATCCTACTACACGAATGTAGTCTCACTAGCGGTCTCGGGATGCATCATTAACGCAAGTTCTAGAATCTAGCTGCTACCGGTACACTCATAAGCACTAATAATAAATGCTTTTCCTATCAAATCTAAAGGCGAACCTCACATATTTGGGTGGAAAATTTTTCTGAATATACGGTTATGTGCTAGTCATACAATCTCCTATCCATGAGACGCTTGCTATGGCTAAAGTTTCACTCCTAAATGTTGTAAAAAATTTTAAATTTGGCGCTAAAATTGCACTAACAAGTATTTCTCATAGTTTTATTACACATCTACCATTAAACAAAACAAACTCAAGCGATAGTGCATATGTAAGGTATCATCTTTTTACCCTCCCCTTACACTTAAGATGAACATTGTCCCCAATGTTCAAGTAAAGAATGTAAAAGTGAAAAAGTAAAGAGAATGAAATCAAATACTCCCCTGATTCGCTCGATATGGATAATAGGTGGCCAGGTTAAATCTTCCTCCAAGAAAATGAACAATCAAAGCTTCCCTTCCAGAATATAAATCATCTTCTTGTCATACATAACCTGTAAAACCTGACAAAATAGACAAGACAACCTCGCGTAAAATCGGCGGCATCCTATATAAGTTACTAAATCCTAGAAAACAAGATAAGATATAATGCTTTGTGGAATGAAGTTTGCAGATTTCCTGGAGATTATAAAACTTAATAATTCACAAAAACCATAAGACTCCGTTAGAAAAACAAAACCGGTAAAATTTCCAGATTTTTACACCTGACGCCGTCAAGAGTAAACTCCTGACGCCGTCAGAATTGACCTGCAGAAATTCTTATGTTAAGTTTCCGAAAAATTTCTGGAAAAACTTGGTCCTACTTCCTGGAAAATCCTGCAAAACTTCATTATGACTCAATACAAGCATTTGACTCTAACAAGTACGAATATACATGTTCATTTAATATTGTGGAGAATCATGATCGGTTTGTTTCTTAAAAACATATTTGGGGTTTTCCCTTACACTTATCTTTTGCAAAAATACTTTTAGGTGGAGTTAAGACTAGGCTAAACAACAAAGTAAAGTATTTCTACTTTTTAATTTCGAAACATGATCTACCAACAATAAAAATTAAGCATGCATACGGAAACAAATAACAAACAAACAATTAAAATCACACAAAACATGGGTTGCCTCCCAAGAAGCGCTTTTCTTTATTTACGAGTCTTGTAGCTAGACTCAAGGTCATGGGTTAGTACGTGACACCATCATTTGAAATGATATATCCCATGTAGTTGCGATCATTACTGTTATGGTGGTAGTGCCTCAATCTGTCGATATTCGCAATCACCATCCCACCTAATTTGCTTCTCAAGTTAGCTACCCCATCTTTACTCACACCTTCAATTGTGAATGGCCCATACCACCAAGGACTTGGTTTATCGGGTGGTATTGTTGTTTCCAAATGCCTCAAGAGTACCAAGTTCCCTTCCTCAAATGGTATATGATTTTCTGCGGGTCGAGTATGTTCGAGTTCGACCTGAACCTTATTGCTTTTTCTTCTTTCATTTTTTGCTTTCTTATAGCTTTTGATTTTTGCCTCCCATGCAAGAATTTTATTCTGAACACGAATGGGTGTCGTGCCAATGTTGTTTTTGATCTTTCTCCAACTCAAATTCTCATGCCCACTTTGCGGGGTCATGAGGAAGCTAATCTTTTTTTTTTTTCCGGATTTAAGCTCAATCTTCCTACCTTCATACTTAATGACAGCCCTAGCGGTGGCGAGGAGTGGTGCCCCAAGGATTATTGGCATGCACCCATCCCCTTTATCATCGATGATCATAAAATCAACGGGGTACATGAATCCTGCGACATTAACGAATACATCTTATGCGATTCCTAGGGGGTATACGTACGAGTGTCCAACGAGAGATAACCTAACACGAGTAGGTGCTGGCATTTTTGACGTTAGTTGGATGTACATAGTTAGGGGCATAAGATTTACTTCCGATCCTTGGTCGACGAAAGCACTAAGATGTTTCAAGTCCCCGATGCTCGTTGGTATCTCAAAGTTCTTGCATGCTATCTGCTTAGTAGCCACTTTTTGTACCAATAGCTTCTCGAATACTGATCCTCCAGGAAGCGTATCATACTCATCTTTCACTTCTTCCTCTTTCTCAGAAACCTGCCCGGAGGGTTGGTTACGCCCATCACCCTTAATCCAATTTGTTATGGTGTTTTTGTTTATATCATGTTTCAGGTAGTAACTCAAAGGTTGGGATTCTGGTGGTTTTTCTAAGGTTTGTTTAGCAGGAGTTTCTACCTTCTCGTTATCCTTTTGGACAATGGTAATGGAGTTAACAAATTGGGTGGTGGGAGTGGCGCTTTCTTTCCTTAGTAGTAGTCTTTCGGGGGTTCTTTGGTTGGCATACTCCTCTAACAGACTCATCATCTCATTCATTTTCTCCTGCATCTCCTCTCTTTGCTTATAAACTGCTTCCTCGAATCTAGCAAGCCGATCAGAGTGAGTTGCCATATATTCTCTCATCCTAGCTTCAAACTCCGAGCTAAGTTCCTTGGGAGGGGAACAAGGTGGGGCATAGTTCTGGAGAGTCTCAACACTTTCTCTAGAGGGCGACTCAGATAATGGTGCCGAAGTTGGTTTTGAGACAGAATTGACAGTGGCTCGTTTAGGACTTAAAGGCCTCATTTGCCTTTCCTCAAAATAGTCAACCTTGGCCTCGAGTTTGCATAGGAGTTCATCGGGAATTTCGGTGGTTCCTCCTGATGTTGAGATTGCATTAATAGCCGCTTTTACAGTATGATTAAACTCCCACATCTCCTGATTATCAGTGGTGAGCTCCTCGATAACTGCCCAAGACTCCTCGGCGTTTTTATCACGCAGTTTACCTCCCGCGGCCCTATCAATTGTGCGCTTAATGTGATAGTCAACATGGTCGTAGAAAATCTGGACTAATAACCAACGGTTTATACCATGATTAGGGACCTTATGGAGGAGATCCTTAAAACGGGCCCAAGCTTCATAAAAAGTTTCACCCTGCTGCTGTTCAAACATCAGGATGTCATTTCTAAGCATTGCAGTCTTCCCCGGTGGGAAGAATTAAGTAAGGAAGCGATTGGTGAGGTCATCCCATGTGGTGATGGATCCCGCGGGTAAACGCTCAAGCCATTGACTAGCTTGATCCCGTAGAGAGAATTGGAATAGGCGTAAACGGGTAGTCTCTCTAGTTGCAACATCCAGGTCTATGGAATCTACGATTTTGAGGAAGTCCTTTAGATGTTGGTTTGGATCTTCGGAACGAAGTCCATGGAATGCACATCCGCTTTGCACCAACCGGATGGTGTCGGATCGCAAGGGGGTCACATTGGCTCCGGTGAGCTCAATGGTGTTTCGGTAGCCTTGATGGCTAGGTCGGGAATACTCTCCTAAGGTTCGGGGCCTAAAGGGTTCTAGTGGTGGGTTTTGTTGTGGTGGGATGACGGGTTCAAAGATGTTCCCGTTGTCCATGATGTTGGGTGGTTACGAACAAAGGCACAAAGAGATAAGATAGACTAAAGAAAACCTAAAAATAAAAATAAAATCTTACTAGAAAGGAATCTAGCAAGTAGACCTAATAAAAAGAAATTCTAACCTAGACAATAACTATTCCCCGGGCTGCGGCGCCAAAAACTTGATACGTGGGAATCGCACCAGGCTTTACCTCTCAAGGGATCTTGAGAAGCTTACAACCCCCACCAGGCAGTGTACCTGATCGTTGTAGTATAGTATAGTGACAAGTACCGGGGGATTGATCGTTCAGCTAGGAATAGTGTCGCTAGGATTAGAAAGCCTAAATACTAGTTCTAAAGGTGAGGGATGATTATTTTTGTATTTTTAAATTTTATGGAAAGCAATTAAAAATCTCGGATTTGAAGGATTTGGGCGGAATTAGTTGCTATTCAACTAACCCAATACTAAGATGCAATCAAAATAAAATACTAAAAATGAAAATAAACTAAATTATACTAAAGTTGTGAGCAGTAATTGGAGAAAATATGTTTACTTAGATTTCACTACTCCCTAGACATCTTTTACACGTTAATTACTTGTTATAATTGTATGGATGACGGATCGTATTCCTTAATACCATTAATGGGGTGACACACATAACTCCCCAATTCTATGAGCTCTTATCTACTCCTACACCATGCCCAGCACAACTATAGGGATTGTAAACAGTGGCTCATGCATTAAATACAACCAATAAAGACCTAGTGCGCGTCGGTTCATGTTTCTTAAGACGTTCAAGCATGTTACCAATTGGAGATCTGCCAGTTTTCTTAAGCCTAACATATAAATCATTCATCCAAGACAAGAATAAACAAGTAATCAACACATAATTAACATATAGGTTTCATTAGATCTAAGCAAACACAAGATAGATCTAGCCTAGCATGATGGAATTAAGACAAGAACAAGATATAGACAAACAACACATAGACATATTGATTGAATTAAAAGAACACTTATCTTGATTAAACATGCAAGGTATCAAGGGGTTGGAACCCTTGAAAAACCTGTAAAGCTACACCAAAATCGTACTTAGGGTTTCTCCCAAAACTTCTCTCTTTAAATGTGAAAAATTAGAAAACTATATATAGAAAAATGGGTCTGACGGCGTCAAGACCAATTAGGTGACGCCGTCACCTCGCCGCCAAAAATCTCATCGGACTGCCTTGATCTACATTTGACGCCGTCAAGTATTAATCATTTCCAGGCCGTCATGACTTTTTACTTTTGACGCCCTACCTTCATGACGCCGTCAAATCTCTACTGGACCGTCATGGAATTTTGCTCTTGACGCCGTCAAGGAGTTGCTCTTGACGTCGTCACCTACTGTTCCCAGCATGGAAAATTAAGACTTTGGCGTTTTCTTCACTTTTATGCTCCAAAAACGTCCGAATTGCTTCTTTTTCCATATTTCACTCCCAAAGTACCTAAAATCACAAAAGAAACGATTTAGGGCAATATTTGATCAAATAAATTCGGATTCGGGCTTAAATGACCCCCTAAAAACGGATCATTTTTCGCCTCATCATCTCACTATTATTTCATGCACTTATGTAAACGTTTGATCTAGTATGACTTGTTTTTCATAAACATGCAACACCTTTTGGGGACCTCATATTGTAAACTCTGGATTATTTCAATGATTAAACGAAGTATTTTCCAAACGACACTTTAGGTCGTTCAATGTAACTGTAACTGTGATGCTATGACAGATACTCCCAGGTATTCCATTCCGCTGCAAGTCAGGTAAATTGGGGGTGTGACTTCGGATCAGTAAAAACTCGAACGAGTCAAGCCTAAACGAGCTCGAGCCTAAGTTTGCAATTGTTTAATAATCGAGCTCGAGCCCAAGCTCTAAACAAAAAGATCGAGTAGGGTCCTGAGCCTAAACGAGCCCTAGAAATATATACGTATATATATTGTCTCTACGTAACCGTATATAAATGAGCTTAAAAGAAGTAAATGAGCTCGATCCTTGTGTGATTAACGAGCTCGAGACTTGCGTTAACGAACCGAGCTACATTTAAACTTTCTTTTTATCAACACATCATATAAATTAGTCGAGCTCGAGCTTGTGAAAATTTCACGAGCCGAGCTCGAGCTTAAAATATGAGGCTCGAAACGAGCTCAAGCTCAAGCTCGAGCTTTATATATATATAAATAAGTCGAGCTCTAACAGGCCGGTTCGGCTCAGTTCGGCTCATTTCCACCCCACTAACCGTATTCGCTCTTGTTGTTTACTATCTATTGTTTTAGTTTTCGTCTATCAAAACGACAAATAATAATAGAACACATGTTTATTCCGTGAAGAGTAGTCACATGATAATGTAACCCAATTGCTACACAGATTTAAATAGCAGCTGCCAAATCTTCAATTTTTGTTTAACGAGCGTTGCGGCAGAGTGTATGAAATCAGCTTATACGAAATGGCGGTATTTTAGTCAATATAAAAATATATTTAATTAGATAAAAATCGATTCACACATACTCTTTTTTTATCAATTTAAAAAATAAATAAATAAGAAATCTCAAAACTAATAATAAATATAACACATTTTTCAAAAACTTTCTGATTCTTTTAAAAAGTATTGCATTATTTTCTATTGAAAATTTAATTGATTTTTAAAAATATAATTATATAATCTTAATATTCTTTTTTATAAAATCATGAACAAAATCAATAGTACTGCAATGTTTGGCTTGTTTCAAGTTAATAAAAGGGAAGGGTATGGTGGCATGCCGTTTTGCTAAATCAGCGTCATCTTAGTATTTCACAATTCATATTCACACATTTAAGGATGGCACCCGTGAGCAATTGACATGGGCGCTTCTAACCCATCACCCGCTCACGTGATTTTTTCTCACCCGCCACCTACCAATCACCTACCAATGGGTACAATATTCTACCCATGCTCATACCCGTGGGTATTTGTTGCCCATGGGTTAGTGAGTGGAACTTCAAGGGAGAAGCTAGGAAGGAGTATTTGAGTGTTGACGATCAGAACTGAGATGTATCATGAATATATATCTTTAATGATTTGATATTTCATACCTCATGGTCTTGTAACTCAAATAGACTGTTAGCTTACCGTGTTTTCTAAAGAGTTGTAGTTATTAAATATATACCTAGAACCTCACAAATCTTTAAGTAATATAAGAAATTTTAGTTTAACACAAATGGGTTACGGGTACACCCACCAGTATTTTGATGAGTACACCCATTAGTATTTTAAATGGGTGTCATGGGTTTACCCATGACGGGTATACGTTACCTGTCACCCACCCACCACCCACCGATGAGTAGAAATTTTCACCCACAACACACTCGTGGGTGAAATCTGACGAGGTTACCCACCCATTTACGTCCGGGTACCCGTGGGTTATGGGTTTTTCCTCACCCATTACCATCCTAGCACACACCAAAAATACCCCTCTGCAATGGCTCAAGCTGTTTGCGTGCCATTTGCTAGTTTTTGGGCTTCACAATTTATTTATTTTTATTCATTTTTTAAACAAACTAAATTTTCATTCATTTAAAAAAAATACATATTACAATACGATAATCAAAAATAAAATACAAATATTAAAATACATTACACGAAAATAAACATGTTTCGAGCTTTTATATTTCTTTGTAATTGTTATTGAATTCTTACTTCTCGGCCATGTTTCAAAGCAATTTGTTCCTAGCCAACATCATGTTATTTGCCTTTCATGTCTGCGCCCGTCATCAGTCGATAAGGGGATAATCTGACAGTGAATCCACCCTGATTATTTCAAGCCTACGGCTACAAATACGATCTGCAAAGCGACTCATCAAGTTCAACATTTGCTCCACTAGTGCCGCCTCAACATCAAATTCTTCCGTTAGTTGCATAAGGATAGTTAGTCTCACATCATTTGGTTTAGTAGTCATAGTTTTTTAGATGGTATTGGAGAGAGTTTAAAAAGAAGTTGTGTGATAAAAAATGAGACTAAGGGGTATATATAGGGGGAAAGTATCGTTGTGGTAATTATATGTATCCGTTGCATAGATGTATACGTACAAAATCAAACAAACTAAATTTTCATTCATTTAAATAAAAATACAAATTAGAATACGAAATTTAAAAAAACAATATGAAAAGTAAAACACAATCGTTCTATTTGTTTCCTTTATGCTTCCAACGAACTTTGGCACTAATGTTATCTTGTATTGTGCTCGCCAATTTATACAAACCATTTTTAATCTCGTAATCTTTCCAAGATACTTCTTTTAGACAAATCTCAATCGAAGCTAGTTTTTCTTGCGGAATGTCTTTGCATTCCGCGTATGCTTTCCTCTAATCATCTTTAGCTGTGTGTGTGTTGTTAAACTGCTGAGCTAAATCGATAATAGCTTACTGACGAATGGTATCCCCATCAATTAGTTTATAAACACCAGCTTTGATTTTATCAACGGTGCGTAAAATTCAATGAGACATAATTTTTCGTAGAGAGAATTAAGATTATTGTGTGAAAAATGGTTAAATATTGGTACTATTTATAAAGGTGGGATAAATTTTTTTTTTAACTTATTTTGTAAACTAGTTAGTAACTAGTAATGCCCATTAACAGCCCACCTCGTGGCCCATAGGAAGTATATAAACCCTCTTCTAGTTAGTTAAATATATTCATGTAATACTTAGTAAAATGCTAGTTCATTTAGTTTTAGTAAAAGCTTTAATGGCTTGGTCCAAAAGAAGGCCCATGAGAAAGCCCATGGTGGCTTATGTAAAAGTATAAATACCCCTCCTAAGCTTGTTAGGAAGGGTGGGAGTTCATGCTAATCAAAGGTTTATTTTCACATAGTGCTCTCCACCTCTCTCTCTCTACTCTCTCTCTCTAGCTCTTCCATCTCTCTCTAACTTCATATTCTTAAGTGATAAAGATAGATCTATGGTCCTACAAGTGGTATCAAGAGCCAAGGGATAATTTTAGGTTGTTCTACTTTGTTTTTGGGTGAAAGATCGTTTTGTGGGTGAAAAAATGGGTTTTCTAAGAATCTCGTTACTGTTCATACGTATTTTATCGAGTTAGGAGAAAAATTTTCGAGTTAGGAAATTTTTTTTCGAGTTAGGTAAAATATTTTACCGAGTTAGAAAATTGTTGGCGAGTTAGAAACAAATTTTTTCGAGTTTGAAAAATTTCTTTCGAGTTTGGGATACTTTTGGCGAGTTATAATATTTCTATCGAGTTAGGTTTGTGGTATTACCGAGTTTGAATTAATTTTTGGCGAGTTAGGAGTTATTTGGCGAGTTAGCCTCTTTTACCTTATTGTTCATCGAGTAAGGTTTATTGTGGCTCATTTCAAGGGGAAACTATGCTCAATTTTTGTCTCATTACCGAGTTTGACAAACATCAAAACCTATCGAGTTTGGGATTTGTCAAACTTACCGAGTTAAGTTCTCCTATAGTCTTACCGAGTTATCTACCCTGCAAGCCATATCGAGTTACTAAACCTCATACTTACCGAGTTAAGGACCCAATAAATCATACCGAGTTAGAGGTTTATCTAAATCTTACTGAGTTTGCAAAGAAAAAAAAAAAAAAAAAAAAAAATTATTTGGCGGGAAAGTTTGAGTAAAAATTATTTTTTACAGGAGATTAAACGTTCAATTTTTACGCGAGATTCAAAGTTTGGTATAACGTTGAAATTTTCGGCCAAAAATTCAAATTTTTAGGCCAAAATTCAAAATTTTTCGGTAAATTTTGACGTAAAAAATTTTCAAAACTCAAAATTTTCTGGTATCCTTAGAAGTGCCTTTCATTGTGATTTTCAAATTTTGGGAGAGAAAATTTTCAAAAATATTTTTGGTGGGAAAATTCGAAATCACTAAAATTTATCATTTACGCTGTCAAACTTCGCCAAAAACATCTAATCTTCAAACAACAACCTTTGTTATCTTAAATGATCCTAAGATCAACTTTATCACACATCGTTTAAACAATGGAAATGAAAATGCAAATCCAAGAGAGAGATTCAAAGAAAGTGTTTACAGTGTTCAAGTCATATGTAGAGAAGGTCATCAATATTTATGGTTTAGAAATAAGGTTCGATGAGGCATTTGAATACTACGTTAGAGTCCAATTTCATCATTTCCGAGAAGAACTCATCCAAAACCTGAATCAACTTGAAAAGCTACTTAATGAAGAAGAACTTCATACGCGTAACTGCAAAGAATCTCTTAAAGTCATCCAAACTCAGTTTCAGAGAATATTTAACCATTGGATAATGAACCAGTCAGAGTTTATCGATGCGTTTTATAAAAGATTTTGGGTAAGCTATTCGACCTTCAGAACTCAATGCATAAATCAAATGGATGAACTCGAAAAGATACTTGATGCTGAGGAAGCTGAGTTAAATGAAATTGAGAAGCTGAAACGGGAAAGAGAGCAGATTGAAAAAGAAATGCAGCTTAAAGAAAGAGAGCTAATTGAAAGAGAGCTACTTGAAAGAGAGATGCAGTTAAAGGAAATAGAAGTGATTAAGAAAGAGACAGAGAAAGATTTTCAAACAGAAGAGGAAACGGTCAATGAGGGTGATGCATCAGATGATAGTTTGGTTTTCACGGGAAGTGATTCATCTTCAGAACAGCAGGTTGAAAGCAGCAGTCCTAGCTATGATTCAGATACTGATGGTACACAAAGGAATGAAGCTTTTTGGGACACTGAAGATGATCATATCAGATCTTCATCAGACACAGAGATATTGGCTACGGTACAACATTCTCATGCTCATGATAATGTTGATATATTTGATAATATGTTTGTTCATGATCAGATACATCCTGCGCATCCTGAGTCTATTAGTGATACTTATGTGGTGGAACAAAATGTTAGTAATATCACTTTTGATACTCCAGATATGGATCCTAATAGAGGTGAGCCTGCCCAGGATGGATCTTCTTATGAACAAGATCGTGCCTTATTTGCTTCATTAATCGATAATTTCAAACATGAACTTGAAAAGTGCAAAGAGGACAATCGCAAAGCTAAGCAAACGAATGTCTTATTGACAAAAGAGCTTGAGAGATTTAAAGAAATGGAAAAAGGTTTTCAAAATGTAACAAAAAGAAAAACTGAACTCAAATTTGAAAACTCAAACCTTAAATCTCAAGCTCAAAAGTTTGAAATGTATGGAGAGTCTGTCAAACCACTTCTAATAAGAAATGAAGAACTTGTAATTGGTTATAGAGAAGCTGTTCTTCGTGAAAAACGTTCCATTCAAAATCTGGATGCTCAAATGGTTGTTAACAACAGAAAGGTTCATGCGCTTTTAAAAGAGAACAATGATTTAAAAAGTGAAAATTCAAAGCTTCAGAAAACCACATCAAATTTTGAGATTGTAAACACAAAACTTGAGAATGAAAACCAAGAGTTTTTGAAATGAACAAACGATCTTGAAAACAAACTTCGAAAATTGGGACAGACTTCTCAGACTATCAACATGCTGCCTACTAAAGATGAGGAGGTTGAGAAACAAACATCTGGGATTGGTTTTGTGAATAATGCTAATGTGGAAAATGAAAAACATTGTTTTTTTAAACAAAGTGCAAAAGTTGACACCTATTTTGTATAACGCTAATGATATGGGAAAAGAATTGTCAGATGATCTTTTGTTTGAGTCTCAGGATATTTTAAAATCTGAAGAGGAAAAATGTTTGAAAGTAAAACAAACAAAAAACCCACTCTCGTATCATGGCTTTGTGTATGGTTGTCTACAATTGACAGAAATACCAAAAGAACCTTTCAAAAGAAAAGACACAAATGTGAAAAGATTTTTCAAAGAAGCTCAACTTGCTACTTATGATGCTAAGTTATGGCAAAATAGAGCAAGGAAACAATTTTGTAGTCTTAAACATCACATTGAGCAAACGTTAAAGGTCATTTGGTTTAAGCAAGAAAACATCACAAACAACGTTTTCTCTAATCCTCTTTCATCAGATGTACGCCTTAAGCTAGAAGTCAAAAAGATTTTGAAAGAGGAAATTGAACCTCGTGTGAAAGATATCAACTTATGTTTTGAGTACTTTGAAAAACATCTTATAACTGAAATGAGAGAAGATCTAAAGTACGTTCACTCTCTTGAAGACGAATTTGATGAAAAATGCTTAATTCTGGACATCCAAAAAGAATTTTTCACAAATCAAATAGAGTCGTTCAAGTCAGCATCTGTCAGCCATGAGTATGAGAATGAGAATTTTGAACAAACATCTTCTCTAAAATCTGAAAATCTTTGTCTCAAAAAGAAAATCACCGAGCTTTCAAAAGAAGCAGCTGATGTCAAAGAAGAACTGTAAAAAAGAACTGCTCAGTTTGAGAAACATCTTGTAATACTCGAAGCACAAAGTATCTCTTTCCAACTAAAATTGCAAGAGAAGAATGAGAAAATTTCTTCTGAAAACTCTTTGACATTAGTGCTTAAAGAAAAAGAAAAGATTTTTGAAGAAAATTGTGATGATACCAATATCAAGTTTGATTTTGACGAACTTGATACAAAAAATCTTGAATTGGAACATGCTGTGGCATCATTACAAAAATAAAATGAGCATTTGAAACAGACTTACAAAAACTTGTTTGATTCAATCAAGTGGTCAAGAGTTCAGAATCAAACTTCAAACAAATCTGACTCTCAGATCACACAAAATCATCTTTTTGAAAAAGAAAAATCTGTGCTTCAAAAGAAAATTGTTGAATTGGAAAAAACGATTGCACAACAAACCAAGGATTTTGGTGATGCCAAAAATGATTTTTCAATCGAAACAGACAAATATGAAAAATATTTTGCACATCTTGAAAATAAAAATGCTTCTTTGCAAGAAAAACTGGCATCATCAGATCATCTTTCTCTTCAAAAAGAATACAATGATTTGAGAACGTCATACAATGCCTTAAAAGCAAAGTTTGATGTTCTTAACCGGTCAAAAGGAAAATCTCAAGTTTCAAACGAGTCTAAACCACAAGTAAGTGTTTCAGAAATGCTTTACACGGGTGAATCTTCAAAACCATTTTCAAAAAGGGTTTCTCAATTTACCACCTATTCTTTGCAAAAGGGAAGGAAGTTTTCAAAGAGATCAAATCTTTCTGAAACATTTACTCTTCAAAAGGTTTCAAATGCAAGTGCTCATAAAGAAAAGAATCAAGGTTTTCAAACTCCATACTCTCGTTTTACTCCGGTAAAGCCAGTGTGGAAACCAAAGCAAAGTCGTTCAAAACATTTGCAATATCCATACTCTGAAATGCTTCCGCTAAAACAAAGGAATGGCTATGCTTGTAAAAATCCTAATTCTGGAAGGTTTTCATTCATCTCAAAAACAAATTTTCGAAATGAAACGCCGAGTTTCAACAATGGATGGAAAACTTCTTCTTCAAGTTTTAAAACTCCAAGAGAGACACCGAGTTTCTCAAACAACTTTCAAAAGCAAAAGAGTTTTAAATCACCGTTGATTCCACGAGCTTTATTTCAAAATGAAACACCGGTTTTCAGTCCTCGTTGGAATTCAACTTCTTTGTCTCAGATTGACACAACTTTCAAATGGATTTCAAAATATGGTAAACCCGTTGGCGTCGTGCTTAAATGGGTTCCAAAAGTTGTTGTCTAATCCAAAAACATAATGACTTCTTAGTACTTCTGCTAAGGACTCGGACTTCAAGATTATGACTTCTTAGTATTTCAGCTAAGGACTCGTTCTTCAAAGAAAGGAAAGTTCTTAAATCAAAACAAAGGTTTTACATATTCTTTGAGCACTTATCCTAAAAACATAATGGCTTATGCACACATAACAGTGTATAACCCGTGAGTTTCAAAGAAAGGACCCTGTTGTACATTTATGTGCGACAATCCTAAATGATAAGAAGACTTCTCTCCAAAAAGCTTATCAAAGTCTTCTTAATTTTCTGAGCAAAATTTTTCAAAATATTTCAAAAGGTTATCAAAACTTTTTAGCTCAAGATATTACTCCCTCAAATCCTTAAAAGCTTTTATTTAATCAAAATGTTCTATTTTTGAGGGGGAGTAATATAAAGTTGTTCCAAAATGATCATGCTTAAAGGAAACAAATACGGAATTAACAAACATCCGTTTCTCCCATAAGCTATCCAAAAAGAAAAGGTTTTAATCAATTGGTATCAAAAATACCATGGATATGCTATTTTTGAGGGGGAGAAGAAGTGATTAAAATGTGATCGTCTTGAATCTCAAAAGAGCTCGACTCAGAAATGACCCAAGAATTGACGAAATAACAAAAGTTAGTAATCAAAAAGACTTATCCTCGACGGGTAATAACATCAAGTTAGTTACTAGAGCTAGTTGTCACCTAAAAGCTGACAATGGAACTCTTTAACTAGCCACGTAAGCGTGTCTCGAAAAGGATTTGTCTTAGTAGAAATGTACCGTTTCGAGAAACTTTCTGTGGATATGACCAGGCCGGGTAATAACTTCAAGCTAGTCTAACTAGTGATGTAAGCGTATCTCGAATCGGTTGTGTTCATTGAAAGTGAATCAATTCAAAAGTGCAAACTCCTCACGCATGTGCAAATTTCTTAACAATCCATGAGCACATGTGAAAGGGGAGTCCTTCAAATGAAATGCAAAACTTTCGAAGTGTTAACAAAGTATGTTTTTTTATCATAAACACTTTGAGAGATTTTCATAAATGGTTTCATGGCAACAATAGGATAGTCATGAAGTTATAAGGTGACTAAGGTTAGGTAAAACAGTCCTATGATCCGCCAGAGCCGGAGGGATCTACCCAAGGACAATTCCAATAGATTAGAATTAGAAGTCCTTAGGTATGATTTGAAAAAAGGAGAAAAGAATGAAAGGAGAAAGAAGGGGTTGAAGAATTAAAAAGAAAAGTTATGAAAAAGGGTGATAAGAAATAGCCCTCCAAATGATTCAACCTTAGGGCAGAAACCGGGTTCAACTCATATGCTACTGGTTGTTACTAAGGTGACGCCGGTATTGAAGACAAGATGTCATGAACCCAGTGACGCACTGCACTTAACCTTCTAAGCCACTCAAGTTCTCTTAAAAGAGCTTGCTTCATTCTCACGGGGAACCGGTGTAATCTATCGACTTATCTCTTAGAGATGGTTGATATTGAAGCAGGAGACCCCTCCCTAGTCTCCGCATAGGAAACCAAATTATGCACTTATCGAGTCTAGAGCCATGAGATACGTCAAAAGATCTCTTAGGATACACTTCCTATGAATACACTTGTGTTCGCCAAAAAGGACACAAGTTGTAAGAGTCTTTATGAGATCTATGGATCTTGCCTTATCTTTCATGATGGTTACTATGTTCCAAAACAGTCTACAGTTGTGGGGTGATCTCCAGCAACTCACCTGAATCATTGATGTACTTCGGTGGATCTAGTAAGCCCTTTTAGGGGTATCTGATTCAGGAACGGCCTTGGTAAGGGTTAGAAGGAGTCTTCACACTATGCTGTTGACGATCTCTAATTCCGAACCTGTAAGTACCGGTTGATTTATTGCTAACTGTTTTATGCAGGTACTCATGAATGTTCCTTGGAGAAAGACCGTTACCATCACTCAAAGATCCACATGCTCATACCCTGCAAAGCTCTCTTCAAAGATCTAAGCAAAGCAAAGTTCAGAATGTTTCTAAGTCAAGGTCAAAGAATCTTCAAACTAAAGAAACAAAGATTAAAGTCAAAGAGAAGAGAACTTCACAAAGATTCAAAGTCAAACAAAGTATGAGCATGTTGGAAAATACGTAAAGACAACATAGTAAAGATGTTGATCAAAGGCAAGAAAGATTGGAACAAAGGAACTAGCAAAACTATTACACAAGGATTCAAAGTTCAAGAGAACAAGCTTCAAAGATCAAAGATCAAAGTCACAAAAGAGAGATCTCAATGATCACCCTTAGGGGGAGATTGTTAGCATTAGAAGTGTTGATCATTTATGAAATCAAAGTGAGATCTCAATGATCGTCCCTTAGGGGGAGATTGTTAGGATTAAAAGTGTTGATCATTATTGAGTCATATAGTTAGTTAAATATATTCATGTAACAGTTAGTAAAATACTAGTTCATTTAGTTTTAGTAAAAGCCTTAATGGCTTGGCCCAAAAGAAGGCCCATGAGAACGCCCATGGTGGCTTATGTAAAAGTATAAATACCCCTCCTAAGCTTGTTAGGAAGGGTGGAAGTTCATGCTAATCAAAGGTTTATTTTCACATAGTGCTCTCCACCTCTCTCTCTCTCTTTAGCTAATCCATCTCTCTCTAACTTCATATTCTTAAGTGATAAAGATAGATCTATGGTCCTACATTGTCGATTCATATTTTATGTGTGTAAAAGTTAATAACACGCCCTTTTGGTTTCAGATTCTCTCTACTACTTTCTTTCTCTAGTTTTATCACAAATCATTCATATGTGCGTATGATCTTGATCCATTGAATTCCAACAATTGGTATCGGAGCTTATACATGATGATGGATTGATTTTGGTGTCGGAATATTTTAGAAAGTTCGAATTTTTATCAAGCCGTGTCTTTCAAAAATTTTGAGAACTTTCGTATCTAAATTTTTTCAACAAAACAACTAAAGTTCACAACTTTCTTACTACTTTTATGTAACAATTCACAATTTTCAGGTCATTATTTAATCAACTACTTTTACTCATTATTTTAATTTTGCGAAAAATAACTTTTACGAGTAACCGGATAAGCTCACTTGCGTACGTCGTTAAATGTACATTTAATTTAAACCGACACTAAACTATGCTGAGTATACATATTTTATGCATATCGGTTTCCTTACAAACAATATTTTATATGTTCTATTTTTATTTTTCCACTTTTACGTAAACCCTGCACATTTTACATTTTACGTGTTTGTAACTTACGTTTTTAAGTTTACAAATGTTTGATCACCTGGATAAACTCATGTTTCATCTAAAATACTAAAATTTGTTATTTTGACAAGATGCAATGTTTTTATATGTTTTAGACTTTTCTATTACCCGGTTTTACGTTTCACCTTTTAAAAGCTTTACATTTTTAATAATCGGGATCAAAACTACACACTATTGATTAATTATAGCAGATAAACACTAAACATATCCACCTTATACCTCCCCTTGTGCCACGCCAAACTTACACCAAAATATTTGTCAAAAGTTAGGGACAAGTTTTTAACTTTTATGCTTAATCATCTACTAAGTCACCACCTCATTTCATTTCATGCAAACGTAGATCAAGAAACTTTCCGTCTCTCTTTGCTTCCTCTCTATTCCCGTACAACAACAACCATAACAACCCATCATCTTCTTGAATTTTTACTAGTTTCTTGTTCTTAGATTGAAGACCTTATAGTTATAGTATTGTTCTTTGGTTTATTTCACTCAAAACTTCATCAAATCTCATTAGTCCTAGGGTTATTTGAAATGTTTATAAAAGGGTGTTCATGGAAGATTTTGAAAGGGTTTGTAAGTTATTTGATTGAGCAAGAGTTTTGAAGGGTTTGTAAAGATTTGGAAGCTTTAGTGGTTTTGTTAGTGATTTTTGGTGTTGATGCTCTTTATTCTTCTTTTTCAACACATAACCTTGTAAGGAAACTAATTATTGTTCTTGTTAACGCATGTATTTTATGTTAATCATATGTAATATTCATTTATATGATATGGTTATACATTGTACATGGCTAAAAACAATAGAAAATCATGTTTTGGACTTGATTTATCGGGACAGTTTTGATCAGTGAGCAAAACGGGTCATTCTAAAAAATCAGGAGGTCTAGAGACTTGGAAAAAATACAGGGTTACAGATCTATGTCTTAGCTTCGTTTCTCCGGGTGGCTCAACCTGTAACTTCAATCGATGATTTAATTAGAAAATAAATGGCAAAACTGTGCCAGATTTGATAACCAAATTTCAATGGCCAAAAGCTCTTAAAATTTGTAAAGAACTATTACGCTTTTGAAAACTTTTTGCGAAAACGACATGACCCATGACTATTGACCCGTTCGAATCCCAAAGTGGGTACAAAACATACTTTGATCCAAACACCCCTTTTAACAACTCAGTAACACTTGACCATATCGATAACACACCAATTGACATTCAATTCACTATAACGAATATGACATACATTAAATATACTTGACACATTATAAACCATTTAAAGACCATCGGGGCACAACTTGTGCTTTGAGCTCTGTATCTACCTAAGCTCCTATACGCTTACAACCTTCTAACCTGCTTTCTAATCCTTAAGCTATAATCAAAGCACTTCCTTCACCATGCATAAACCTACAAAACATTTATAACTATAACGGTAAATGATTAAGCTTAGTAAGTAAATCGATAATGACATACCATCATACTTCAATCAAACATATAAGCATCACATATCCAAACACTTACTTCGCGGCTCAACCTTCTAATTCTTACTTTAACACATAAAATCAAGTTACTCTATAACCAAAACCATCACCTAGATCACACTCATCGTAACACATAAGCACATCTTAAGTCTCCTATTACTTAACACAAAACATACATAACACACATATGTTAGAAATCCATATAACACCATGCAATCATCATTTTAATTACCTTAGCTCCAAGCTAAGCATATCAAAGCACCATCATCATCCTTATTACCATCGTCATCATCATCCTATGTTAAGATCATCATATACATAAACACTTAACACATCGTCAAATCACTTTAACAATGGTTTATCTAACTATATCCCATCTCTAATCATTACTAATCATCATATAATCAATATCTTGATTATATGATGATAAATCCTATAAATAACTAGCTTAAATAAGATTACTTATTTGTGGAAAGGATCATACTAGGCTTAACCCTTGACATGGAAACACAATCCTTTCACTAGTTTGATCATGAAGCTTGGTTCCCTCCCTTTCTCTTTTCTCTAATCTGAACTACAAACACCCTCTTGAAGAGATAAGAAAAGCCTAGAATTTTCTAGTTAACTAGATATTTGTTGGTGACAAGTTTGCCTAATTGGAAACTTTAGTTCCTTTAGTCCTCTTCTTCCTACTTTAGCCACATTAAACTTACAACTCATTAATCACTAGTCAACTTTAGTCTCTTAAGTCTCTTTTCTCTTATATGCACTACATTTAACTTTAATACTCATCTAGTCACTTTATCATATAAGTCCTTTAAGTTATGTATCATATCTTCTATATCCATCATACACATTTGTCGACTATTAGATTGACTGTTGGGTTGACTTGTCAATCACGTAAAACCTTAGTCCATTTCATCTATGGTGGGGCCTATTTGTATTCGGGATATGGGTCTAACAAGAACTTCCTGTTGGTGTTCAAGTGAAAGTTTTAGTGGACCCTTTTACTTAAACGTGGCCGCTAGAATGAGATCAATTGGAGTTGGTTTGTAAACTAGAGCCGTTTCCGTAGGACTGAATTGTGCAACTAAAACTCATCTTTGACACTTAAGGGTATATTAGTAATTTCACTCAGGTTATGAAACTTTTGAAACAGTGGGACCCACAAATCTGATAAATACACTCAATTACCTTTCCGCAGACGTAAAAACTGAGTCATAACTCTTCACGGTTTAGGAGTAGCGAATTTTCTAAAATCGGATAACTTTGATAAAACAAATCAACTTGGTAATAAAACTTGTAAAAATAGCATAAATAGTAAAAACTAGTCCCTAAATGTTTCAAACTTTTAAAAGCACTAAGTACAATGTGTAATCTATATATAAAACATTATAAAACTCATTTTTATATTTACGTTATTATTATAAAACCTAAGATGCAACATATTATTTTAGGTTGCTTTTAAAGGTTTTCCCCACTCACTCGTCACTTTATTAGCACATTTCTATCATCTTTTGATAAGGTGAATTCATAGTCTTACTTTTACTCGATTAACTGTTTTATCAACTCCTTGGGGGAGATACATACTATAATTTTTACTATGAATATGAACATAAGTGATTTAAAACTATATGTTGAATTAAAATTATTATTGCCTAAGTACCAATATTGTTTGCAAAGTCCTTGTCATCATGAAACATTAATTACTTTACGTAAGCACAAATACTGTGGATAGGCCTACGGGATTGATAAATCCCGTTTGGTTGGGCGGAAAGACAACCAGGCGCACTGTATTTGAGATCAGAGGTATATATGGCAAAGTACCTATATTGGGCAATTATTATTATATCAACTTATTGATATTGTGTTAACACTTTGGTATCATGAGCTTGGTACAATAGTAACTGCTTTTTTACTTTGAATGTGTTACAATTGTCTGCTAAAATTGAAATCTTGTGTTTCGCAGCTTTAATTATAAATATATGAATTTCACTCAACAATTTTTGTTGAAATTTTAGCATGTTTATCACAGGTCCTTAACATGATAGCTTGGGGTTGGAGCATGTAAGTCAAGGCATGTTTTGAAGACTTAAGTGCACATCTTTTGTACCATTCAACATCGTTTACAAATGTTTATGTAACTTGTACTTTGCGACCTCTTTTGCATGTAACTCTGATTTTAAAAACCGAATGGTAAATTTTAAAAACATCTTATTTAGAGGTCGGTTTCTATATCTTAAACTTTGTGCTATGAAGTAACACCCTCAGTTGCTTTCCGCTACTGACCCGACTTTTGGGGGGATACATTTTATCTTTTGTATAAAATCTTCCAAAAGTTTCTAGTTTATGTGTGTGTTGTTAGATGTGATGAACCAAAGACAAAAAGTGAGGGAAATATGGAGCCCTGATAATCTAGTGGTGAAGGGCTTATGTCCTTAATTCGAGGGTTAAGCCTTAGAGATGATCCTAGAAGTAAGTAATCTCATATCTTGAGTTTAATTAGTGATTTATGGGCTAGGGTTTATAAACTATTTGGAAGTTTTGAGTAATTAGTGATTTGGGTGTTTTCATCATATGATTAGAGGTTAGATATTAGTTGTGTAAACCATCTTGATTTCTAGTTATGAGATTAATAAGTATTATGTTGTGATAATCTTGTTTTGGAACAAAAAGAAGAGATTCAAGACTGATGTTCTTGGTAAATTAGCTTTGGATTGAGTTAAGTAACCATGGCTATAATATGTTATGATATTGAATGATCACTTGCATTATGTATATATTGATGCGTTAAGTGTTTAAGATGTATGAATTAATAGGCTTGGACAGAAGTTGGAATTAGACTAGTTAGGTTGACTAACTAAGGTGAGTATTTGGTTTAGTTTTGGAATTAATCATGATATGATATGGATTATGTTGTTTGATGATGTTGGATATGTTTTAGGTGATCAATTGTGCCTTGTATACAAGTAAGTAGGTGAATGAATAAGTGGCTTTAGTCTTGGTTTATATTCAATGCTTTTCATTATGATATATATGATAACTTGTTGTCGTCGGTTCTTTAGTAAGCGTTTCTGTAAAACCTCGCAAAAATCTTTATAATTAATAACGGTTAATTATATATTAATCTCTGTCATTATTTTAATCACCATTTTTACGGGGAAATTTAAAATTTTTCTTATTATATTAAATGGTTACGATTACGATATCACAGAATTCACCAAACGACGAAACAAATTCTCGACACGTTTAACAAAACTAAATAATTCACTAATCCTAATTATAAACTAATTACAAACCAAACGGGCCCTTAATATATTTCGGCCCAACCCCATTCGAAAAACACTATTCATCAGCCCAATGTTCAAAGCCCAATTTCTAGTTTTAATATTTCATTCAATCGACTAAACTAGCTCCAAAATGCCTCTCGTATTCTCTATTTTTATACACGACTATTATATATTTTTGCACTACCTCATTCCTCACCTTGCCAACTATTAGCATGTCGAATTTCAAATCCATAGATCGAGTTTTGATATGTTTTTAGGAGGCGAAGTGATTGACAAAAATTCCAAACAATCGTTATATAATAAATTCATTTCTCAACCGTTTTGTTTCCCGTTTGTTCCTAAGTGTTCCTAATAATATTCCTAGCTTGATTTCATGTTTAAACGTCAATAATGATCAGCTATATTCATGTGGTACACGATTTCTCAAATCGTGTATGAAATATATAGGTGGTCGACATCTACATGAATCACCAAAGCATGCACCTCATTTCAAGCTCTCACATTTGATTTTAATATGATATAATTTCTCCTAGGAACCTATTGTTATTGACAAGAATAGTGCAATTGGTTTCTTTGGAAGATTTTACACCATACGTGTTACAAAATAAGTCACCATATATACTCCTTGTGCATGCATCCGTTTCTATCAATTATCTTACACTTACAAACTTCCTTTCTTCCTAAAAATCACCTCTGAAGTTCTAGCAATAATCATACTCACGTATTGGAAGCAAGAAATAGGATCGGGTTTAATATATTCGATTATTACTTTGGGTTATAGTCGAATTTGATAGTTTCTTGTGTTTCCTTCTTCCACTCTCGACTCTCTACCACCCAAGAGGTGTAGTAAGTTGTTTCAAACTCATTTCAATTCATTTCACACGTTAAAAATGTTTCATGCATCATGTTTATGTTTTATTGATCGTATATAAGCTTCATATATAATTTTTACGTACACATTTACATATAGTACACGACTTGTGACTAGCCTCTATCTTGGAAGGCCTAGGAGTCACGACACACATATATTTCACGTTAGTTTCACTCTACATGCATCAAACGAACCTATTTTTGAACCATGCTCAATCGGATGAAAATTATATAAACACTTAGAAATAATTCTAAGTCTTTTTCACATATATATAAACGTTCCATACACTCTACGAAACCATCAATTATCTTTAAATATCACATAACAAGCATACCATATTATTACATGACCTATTAGACCACCTAGCTAGCAAACGATTTCGTATATATAACTTGTGAAAATAAGTTGATCTCGACGCATAATTTTCACCAAAGTAAATCGCTATCGATATCCTTTAAAACATATTATTTTTAACGATTGGGCCTAAAAGCCCAATAAGCTAAAAATAAGCTCTTATGATAAGCTAGGTTATCTAAACTTTTTGATATGAAAATAGAACAAGAAAAATGATTATTTTGACAAGCCCAACTCGTCTCACGAAGTACGGATTTTAAAACATTAACGGGCCTTGATTTCAACTCGTTAAAGGCCCATAAGCTGAAAAATAAGCTTTTAACCAAATAAGCAGTTAAAATAAGCTTATTATTTATTATATAAGCCACGGAAAATTTTATATAATTTTTCTAATTATTTTTGTAACTTTGGACTAAAAATGTAACGCGACGACACCTAGAAGGACTAAAATTGTAAATATTGGAAAGTAAGGACTAAAACTGAAAAATCAGAACCATAAGGGTAAAAATTTATAATAGTTAATATTCTAAGCCTAGGTTTGACTATTGGACAATTAGAGGACTATAATTGTAATTTATATATAAAAATGACTAACGGTGTGACGCAAACGTCGTTAGGGTAAAAATGGTAAAAGTTGGAAAAGGACAAGGACTAAACATATTCTATTTAACATTCTTACATATTTTCTATTTTTGTAAATTTATTTCATATGCATTTAAAACTTTCATTTTTATTTATATTATTTAACGTAACGTTAATAATATATATAACGATATTTCAAAAATTAATATTATTACTTATTGTTAAAAAGGTAAAACTTCGATGGATAATTTAAATAACGTATTTTTTCATATCATGCATAGCATAAGAATTACACTGCACATCATCTATTCGTCATAACGAATAATTATTATTCGATATTCGTTTACCAAATAGTATTTGGTTAAATTCTTAGATAAATTTATTTATCAGGTTCCGTATCAAAGACGTTTCCATAATCATTCTCATAATCTCATCCGACTTTACTTTTCATCATTTCCAATATCAATCGAGGTTAGTCATAGCCCCATTTCCAATACTTGTTTTTAACTCTTTGGGGGAGATACATGCTTACATATACTTTGATAATTTTATAAGTATATGAATAAATTACATGATTCAAATCAATTTCCTTATTAATAATTACCTGATGAAGTTTATGATTATTGTGGCATGTGATATATATATGTTACTGGCGAATTACTTAACTGAAATACTGATACTCATTTTATAATGTTTCCAATTTGATTATTGTGGCATGTGATATATATATATATATATATATATATATATATATATATATATATATATATATATATATATATATATATATATATATATGTTACTGGAGAAATACTTAACTGAAATACTGATACTCAGATGATAATGTTCCCAAATTGATTACTGTGGCATGATACTTGACTATACTATACTATCCTGAATGATTCCATTATTACCTTGATATTGCCTAAGTTACCTTCATCGCCATAAAGTCCCTCAATCATGAGCCATTAATCACTTGTATGTGAGCGCGAATATAGTGAACAGCTTCAAAACCTGTTAAGGATTGACCTCCTATCCCACTAATACTTGACGGAATGCCATATGCACATGGTTAGTCGTATTAGTCGTGATACACTATATTTGAACAAAAATAGGAATTGGCAAATCACCTATTATAAGAGGGCAAAATTAATCATTGACTAGATAAATCACCTCTTTTGTTAACGTTTTGCGTGTCATGAGGCTTGGTGCAATATCTATATGGAAATGTATGTTTTCAACATATATTTAGATACAGCTGTATAGGAATTTGACCATACTTGAATTGTATATCTCATTAAATTAGCATCATGAGTTTCCAGCTCATGTTACGATTATTGATCCCTTATTTGAATTTGATTGAATATTTATATGATTTATCTGTGATTATAATCAACATTACTCATTACTTGTTCCATCATTGTTTGTATTTATCATTACCAAATATTCCTGAAATCTATTGAAATAAACGGTTTTCCATAAAACTCTATGGACTCACCAACCTTTGTGTTGACACTTTTAAGCATGTGTATCTCAGGTAATTTAACGGAGCAGGACAAGACACGGAGCGGGCATTTATTACTCTGATAAATTAAAATGGTGTAAAAATCAAATATGTCATTCTTTCAAGCCTTTATATCTTTTAATAAGATTCTAAATCAAATGGTTCACCTTTTATCAAAAATACTATTTGAATGACAAATAACTTTCAAAACGCTTCTTTTAAGCCATCTTATGAGATTATAACTTCGATCCTCCCCGTAACATCCAAATTACTTTTCCGTTGCTACAAACTTAAATTTGGGGGTGTTACAGTTTCACTTACGATTTTGTTGTTTAACCATTTTGTAGGTTTGCTATGATTAAAGAATGGATTGGATTGTAGTCATGTGACGCCAACAAGGAATGGAAGTGCTTACTTAATGATTAGGTAAGTAAATGAGTAGATAACTGGGCTACGAAAGAAGTTAAACCCCCCAAATTCGATGTAAATGTGTTTAAAATGGTTTTTTTTTTTAAGTGTCAAGTTGTATTTGTATTATTATAATTCATGTATCATGTTTTAGTAGAAGAACTATATGTAAAATGGGTCAAAACGGGTGTTTGGAAAACCTCGTAAAGTATGTGTTCATAGGTCATTTAGACCACGAATGTTTATGAAAATGAATATATTATTGTGAAGAATTCTGGAAAGTTTTGTTAATTTTCAAGTCTCGGAAGTTGGTAGTTCGAAAATAGAGCAAAGTGTAGTTTTGTGTAAAACTTTTATGCAGGTGTCATATGGTCATTTGCTAGTTTAGCAAATGGTTGTATGCTCATGTCAGAAATTTTTTCTGTGGGTATATGACCATATGAAATATCAGCATATGGTCATATGGTCATTTCAGTCAAATTCTGAATTTTAATAAGGGTTTTCATATTTCGGTCATATTCTAAATTTTGTATAAATCAACCGTAAGTTCTTAGTAGTTGGGCCACCTGTCATTTTAAAGGTATTTGAGTCTACTTTAATTTAATAATACTTTCAGGGTTTTCAGTTTATTGAATTAGTAACAATAGGTCATTTTGGGTCATGTAAATTGCGAAACAAATAATTTGTCGAGTCAAGGAATGTGGCATTTCAAGCCAGAAAAGCTCATTTGTACTATTTCTTTAAATATACGATGACAATTCCAACACTTTTCTACAAAGTGTCATATATGACTATTCATACAAACAACATTTAATCAATCGTAAATTAGGCTTTATGAACATGCTCATTAGAAAAGGCGCCTACGGGTCAAACAAGCAGTTAGCTCAAATACACCTTAAATGAGGCAGGGTCAAAGCATAAGAATACATCACATACAATAAATTGGGTGACTGCTAATTTCATTAAGAGCTCAGGGTCAAAGCACCCTAGCTAACAAAACCCATGGCAACATAAGCTTGGTAAAACATAGATATCAGAGAGAAACACCCTAGTTATTATACAAAGACCATGATATCAAATCTGGAAAACCAAACAATGAATAAATTGAAAACATACAAACATTGTTTAAAACAAGAACTGTTTAAAACAAAAGGCCCAACACAATGGCCAAACCAAGTAAGATGTTGGCATAAATATTACAATATTTAATCTAAACATCCTCTTCATGTTTTGATGATGACAAAGATGTAAGCTACAACACATAACGCAAAGTGCTTAAGTTACTTGTGATCACAAATCATCTATTCATTCATACATCAACATCTCTCGACATCTCAACGTCGCAAGTATGCTTCAATGATGCGTGGGAATCGCACCTTGCTTTACCTCTCGAGGGATCTCGCGAGGCTTACAACCCCCACCAGGCAGTGTACCTGATCGTTGTAGTATAGTATAGTGACAAGTACCGGGGGATTGATCGTTCAGCTTAGGAATAGTGTCGCTAGGATTAGAAAACCTAATTAAAAGTTCTAGAGATGAAAGATGATTATTTTTGTGTTTTTATATTTTATGAAAGCAATTAAAATCTCGGGTTTTGAAGGAGTGGGCGGAATTAGTTGCTAATCAACTAACCCAAAAACTACTATATAACTAATTAAACTAATGAAAATAAAATTAAACTAATATTAAACTAAGGTTGTGAGCAGTATGTGGAGAAATTGTGTTTACTTAGACTTCATTACTCCCTAGATATCTTTTACATGTTAATTACTTGTTACACTTGTATGAATGACGGGTTGTATTCCTTAATACCATTCGTGGAGTGGCATACATAACTCCCCAACTCTATGAGCTCTTATCTCCTCCTACACCATGACCCAGCACAACTATAGGGATTGTAAACAGTGGCTCATGCATTAAATACAACCAATAAAGACCTAGTACACCTCGGTTCATGTTTCTTAAGACGTTCAAGCATGTTACCATTTGGAGATCTGCCAGTTTTCTTAAGCCTAACATATAAAATCATTCATTCAAAACAAGAATAGACAAGTAATCAACACATAATCAACATCTAGGTTTCATTAGATCTAAGCAAACACAAGAGAGATCTAGCCTAGCATAGTAGAATTAAGATAAGAACAAAAGATAAACAACCAACACATAGACATATTGATTGAATTAAGAGTATACTTATCTCAATTACAATGCAAGGTCTCAAGGGTTTGGAACCCTTGAAAAACCTGTAAAAGAGGCACCAAAATCGTCTTTAGGGTTTCACCAAAACTTCTCTCTTTTATGAAAAAACTAGAAAACTATATATAGGAAAATCGTCCTGACGGCGTCAAGAGTTAAATCTGACGCCGTCAACTCGCCGCCATACACTTCCTCGGACGCCCTAGATCCAATCGTGACGGCCTATGTGACGCCGTCACCACCTTCGGTAAATTATTCTTGGCCACTTTGACGCCGTCATCACTCCATCTGACGCCGTCACCAGCTACGGTAAATTAATCTTCATGTCTGACGTCGTCAAGAGAAAACCCTTGACGCCGTCACCTTGTATTTCCAGCTTGGATTTTTGGTACTTTGTCGTTTTCTTCACTTTATGCTCCAAAAACGTCCAAAATAGCCTCTTTTCCAGAATTCACTCTCCAAACACCTAAAATCACAAAAGGAACGATTTAGGGCAATATTTGATCAAATAAATTCGGATTCGGGCTTAAATGACCCCCTAAAAACGGATCATTTTTCGCCTCATCATATACCCTTACACTTGAGATTTGCTTGTCCTCAAGCAAATGAGCTTTTATTCTACTCAAAAGACAAGTTAGGGGTCATTTAACACTAATATAAAAGTAATTACAACAAATAATCGTTCCACTAAAGACCAATAGACAAGCACGGAGGTCATACACAAGCACCTCACAAATAGTGTTTAGATACTCACATCTCTCGGGTGTAATAAAGTAATATAACATTATGGAAATGGAAGATATCTCTCACTACCTGTCATAGCAAAATAGATTACCATAGGCTTGGGAAAGGATCAAACCTCCACCACATGGCGTAAGCACCTAGGATAAACTATCAGAGAGGTCTTTTAAAGGGTTGTAACGTTAGGTATAGGGATATGAATTACACGGTTTTGTTGGATAAAGGAAGTTTTACTGGTGGCGAGTTAACAATCTTGGTTAATTACATGTACAAGATGGCGTTGCTAAGCCAAGACTAGACTCGACTTAAGCTAATAAATTAACAAAAACATAAAATGAACATAGAATGAAAACGGGATGGTAGTCCGTATGTTTTTTCTATTTTTTTCTATTTTTTTTTTTCTTTTTCTTATTTTTTTTTCCATTTTTTTTTTTTTTTTTTTTTTTTTTTTTTTTAACATACACTCTTACCCTACCATCCAAAATATTACATCATAGGGGTATGAGCATTCCCCTTACACTTGAATCTTTACATACTTTACATTAGCTAATCTAATGACTCGAATTAAGAAAATCAAAACACTTGGAGCACTTTTAAGATTAACGTACATATGGGGGTAATAATATGATGTTCTTCCCCATTACTCCATAAAATAAGTACTTACCCATGAGTCCCAATCGTCCCAAAACAATATGTACAAGGATATGACTCGACTTAGCAACCATGTAATCAATTAGAAAGTTAACTTAGGGTTTAACAAATAACAATAATGCACTAAAAATGAGCGCATACACGGAAGGCTAAGGCGATTTGGTTGTACATTTAAGTGGGGTGTAACAAATTCTTCCTTTAAGTAAAATGCTTAAAGTTAGAAACGAAAAGATAGGCTCGGAGGGGTGTACTAGGGGTATCGTGTACTAAAAATGAGTACAACGCAAAGGGTGTGGGAAAAATTAGTTGACTTAACTAGCCAAGTAATATGACTTAAATGGTCAAGTAATTATAATACGGGTTTAACACAAGGGTGATCCTAATGCCTCTTATCATGTAGTAAATCCTACCACACGAATGTAGTCTCACTAGCGGTCTCGGGATGCATCACTAACGCAAGTTCTAGAATCTAAATGCTACCGGTACACTCATAAGCACTAATAATGAATGCTTTTCCTATCAAATCTAAAGGCGAACCTCACATTTTTGGGTGGAAAATTTTTCTGAATATACGGTTATGTGCTAGTCATACAACCTCCTATCCATGAGACGCTTGCTATGGCTAAAGTTTCACTCCTAAATGTTGTAAAAAATTTTAAATTTGGCGCTAAAATTACACTAACAAGTATTTCTCATAGTTTTATTACACATCTACTATCAAACAAAACAAACTCAAGCGAAAGTGCATATGTAAGGTATCATCTTTTTACCCTTCCCTTACACTTAAGATGAACATTGTCCCCAATGTTCAAGTAAAGAATGTAAAAGTTAAGAAGTAAAGAGAATGAAATCAAATACTCTCCTGATTCGCTCGGTATGGATTTTAGGTTGGCCAGGTTAAATCGTCCTCCAAGAAAACGAACAATCAAAGCTTCTCTTCCAGAATATAAATCATCTTCTTGTCACAAATAACCTGTAAATCCTGACAAAAGTAGACAAGGCAACCTCGCGTAAAATCGGCGGCATCCTATATAAGTTACTAAATCCTAAAAAACAAAATAAGATATAATGCTTGTGGAATGAAGTTTGCAGATTTCCTGGAGATTATAAAACTTAATAGTTCACAAAAACCATAAGACTCCGTTAGAAAAACAAAACCGGTAAAATTTCCAGATTTTTAACTCCTGACGCCGTCAAGAGCAATTGCCTGACGCCGTCAGAATGGACCTGCAGAAATCTTTATGTTAAGTTTCCGGAAAATTTCTGGAAAAACTTTGTCCTACTTCCTGGAAAATCCTGCAAAACTTCATTATGACTCAATACAAGCATTTGACTCTAACAAATACGAATATACATGTTCATTAAATATTGTGGATAATCATGATCGGTTTGTTTCTTAAAAACATATTTGGGGTTTCCCCTTACACTTATCTTTTGCAAAAATACCTTTAGGTTGAAGTTAAGACTAGGCTAAACAACATAATAAAGTATTTCACGTTTTAATTGAGAAACATGATCAACCAACAATAAAAATAAAACATGCATACGGAAGCAAATAACAATCAAACAAATAAAAATCACACAAAACATGGGTTGCCTCCCAAGAAGTGCTTTTCTTTATTTACGAGTCTTGTAGCTAGACTCAAAGTCGTGGGTTACTACGTGATTCGGGTGAGTTCCTCATTGAGGACATCTTTGGGATCGAACTTAGGTTTCAACTTTCTATTGGTTCCCTTAGTGTGGTATGACCTTTCAAACTTTTCTCCATCCGGATCATACAAGGTCATTCTAATATGCCATGACCCGTTACCTTCTTTAGGTGGCTTGTCCCACCTCCATTTATACTTATCTCCATCTCTTTTCCATTTATTCAACTCTATATTAATAGGCATTACGCTCAAAAACTCAATCATCTTTCTAAAGACTAAGGGGTCCTCAAAGGGATCTAGCTCCTCATCCCTAGCTATGAGTTGTTCTACCGAATGTGTCTTCTCAACGAAATCCTTTTCTAGATAAAATGGGCATTGAGGTCCTATGAAGTTCCTTTCTATCCAAGGTCCATATCTAGATGGTCTCCTATTCATCTCTACCCAATGCGGTGTTGGTTCATCATCACAATCATAACTATGCTTCTTAACATCATACACTGACCAAGTATCGCCTTCTCCTACCGCTATCTTGGATTCCTTGCAATCTATCATGGCACTAGCGGTTGCTAAAAATCCTCTTCCTACCAATAATGGGCATGTAGTGTCACTAACCATGTCTAGAACGTGAAAATCCGCTAATATAGTTAACCTTCCTACGTGAACAACTACATCCTTAATCATTCCAACAGGGTGGGCAATACTTCCATCCGCTAACCCTATCAATACCTCCGTTTCCTCTAACTTTCCTAGCTTAAGAGCGGTGAATAAGGATAAGGGAATCAAGCTGAGGCTTGACCCTGAATCGGCTAGTGTGTCGAAAGCTTCGGATCTTCCTATCTTACAAGGCAAAACAAATATACCCGGATCATCAAGCTTTTTAGGCAACTTGTTTTGAACGAAGGCGGTCCCATTTTTACCTAGCTTATACTTCTCATATTTTTCTAGGAGGGCACTATAGTAAGGAGCACGCACTAAGACATCAATGACGGGGCGTTCAAGGTGAAGTTCTTTGAATTCATTGTCAAGGTCTTGCGTAAGAGGTGTTTCAACTATGCTTTTGACCGGCTCTATAGTGGGTGTTTTAGTTGATTGGTCCTTTTGGGGAACTTGGTGTTGTTTGAAACACGTGCTCGTTGATTTAACCGAGTAGTATTGTGGACACGAAGTGGGTGACGAAACTGAAGATATGGCATTAACGTTTAGTTTTGGATTCTTGATGGTGTCGCTTGGGAGTGCTCCCATTTCTCGGTCATTGAGAACTTTCAACAATGCATCAATTCTATTGGCCATCTCGCTTTGATTTTGTTTGAAATCGACTTCAAACTTAGCTATGCGGGCTTCTTGAGATGCCATGAACTTTGACATCAATCCTTCAAGATTGTTGGTACTACCATAGTTTTTAGAAGGATTGTTGTTGAAGGTACGGTTGGATGGTGGACCGTTTGATTGGTAACGATTAGGCGGATTGGAAGAATTTGGTTGATTTTGTTTCCACCTAAGGTTTGGGTGATTTTTCCATGAGGGGTTATATGAATCACCGTATGTGTTTGGCTCGGGCTTGAAAGTGTACCACTTATCTCCCGCTTCGTCGGTACGCGTGGATGCGTAGTCCGCAAAAGCTGTTCCGGGGAGTTCCACACAATCACGAGTGTCATGGGGACCACTACATAATTCGCATGAAGAAGTGATTTTGTTCACTTGGCTTGAATGCTTCGGAGCTTCGTAAGATTTCATGAGAAACTTGACTTGGTCCTCAAGTTCCATGATCCTACGGTCGGGAGTGCTTGAATTATTCGAAGGCAAAGATATTGCCTTGACCGTTTTGTTCAAATCACGGGGATCATTCCAACTTTCGTTGTCATAGAGAGCAAGATCTTCTATGAGTTCCCATGATTGTTCCGCACTAAGATCACGTAGCTTACCACCGGCCGATTGGTCAATGGTTCGCCTCGTGGGGATATCGATATGGTCATAAAAAATTTGGACTTTGTACCACAAATCTATGCCATGATGAGGGACTTTTTGGAGTAAGTCCTTGAAACGAGTCCATGCTTCATAAAGAGATTCATTTTGACGTTGTTGAAACATCAAGATGTCATTCCTAAGTTTAGTAGTTCTCCCCGGTGGGAAAAATTGAGCAAAGAAACGAGTGGTGAGATCATCCCATGTGGTGATGGATCCCGCGGGTAAACGCTCAAGCCATTGACTAGCTTGATCCCGTAGAGAGAATTGGAATAGGCGTAAACGGGTAGTCTCTCTAGTTTCAACACCTAGGTCTATGGAATCTACGATTTTGAGGAAGTCCTTAAGGTGTTGGTTTGGATCTTCGGAACGAAGTCCATGGAATGCACATCCGCTTTGCACCAACCGGATGGTGTCGGATCGCAAGGGGGTCACATTGGCTCCGGTGAGCTCAATGGTGTTTCGGTAGCCTTGGTGGCTAGGTCGGGAATACTCTCCTAAGGTTTGGGGCCTAAGGGGTTCTAATGGTGGGTTTTGTTGTGGTGGGATGATGGGTTCAAAGATGTTACCACCTTCCATGATGTCGGATGGTAAAGAGTTACGAACAAAAGCACGAAGAAATAAGATAGACTAAAGAAGACCTAAAAATAAAAATAAAAATCTTACTAGAAAGGAATCTAGCAAGTAGACCTAATAAAAAGAAATCCTAACCTAGACAATAACTATTTTCCCGGCAACGGCGCCAAAAACTTGATGCGTGGGAATCGCACCTTGCTTTACCTCTCGAGGGATCTCGCGAGGCTTACAACCCCCACCAGGCAGTGTACTTGATCGTTGTAGTATAGTATAGTGACAAGTACCGGGGGATTGATCGTTCAGCTTAGGAATAGTGTCGCTAGGATTAGAAAACCTAATTAAAAGTTCTAGAGATGAAAGATGATTATTTTTGTGTTTTTATATTTTATGAAAGCAATTAAAATCTCGGGTTTTGAAGGAGTGGGCGGAATTAGTTGCTAATCAATTAACCCAAAAACTACTATATAACTAATTAAACTAATGAAAATAAAATTAAACTAATATTAAACTAAGGTTGTGAGCAGTATGTGGAGAAATTGTGTTTACTTAGACTTCATTACTCCCTAGATATCTTTTACATGTTAATTACTTGTTACACTTGTATGAATGACGGGTTGTATTCCTTAATACCATTCGTGGAGTGGCATACATAACTCCCCAACTCTATGAGCTCTTATCTCCTCCTACACCATGACCCAGCACAACTATAGGGATTGTAAACAGTGGCTCATGCATTAAATACAACCAATAAAGACCTAGTACGCCTCGGTTCATGTTTCTTAAGACGTTCAAGCATGTTACCATTTGGAGATCTGCCAGTTTTCTTAAGCCTAACATATAAAATCATTCATTCAAAACAAGAATAGACAAGTAATCAACACATAATCAACATCTAGGTTTCATTAGATCTAAGCAAACACAAGAGAGATCTAGCCTAGCATAGTAGAATTAAGATAAGAACAAAAGATAAACAACCAACACATAGACATATTGATTGAATTAAGAGTATACTTATCTCAATTACAATGCAAGGTCTCAAGGGTTTGGAACCCTTGAAAAACCTGTAAAAGAGGCACCAAAATCGTCTTTAGGGTTTCACCAAAACTTCTCTCTTTTATGAAAAAACTAGAAAACTATATATAGGAAAATCGTCCTGACGGCGTCAAGAGTTAAATCTGACGCCGTCAACTCGCCGCCATACACTTCCTCGGACGCCCTAGATCCAATCGTGACGGCCTATGTGACGCCGTCACCACCTTCGGTAAATTATTCTTGGCCACTTTGACGCCGTCATCACTCCATCTGACGCCGTCACCAGCTACGGTAAATTAATCTTCATGTCTGACGCCGTCAAGAGAAAACCCTTGACGCCGTCACCTTGTATTTCCAGCTTGGATTTTTGGTACTTTGTCGTTTTCTTCACTTTATGCTCCAAAAACGTCCAAAATAGCCTCTTTTCCAGAATTCACTCTCCAAACACCTAAAATCACAAAAGGAACAATTTAGGGCAATATTTGATCAAATAAATTCGGATTCGGGCTTAAATGACCCCCTAAAAACGGATCATTTTTCGCCTCATCATTCAACAATCACTTAAGTACAAAACGTGAAATGCACAAGTCACTCGTAACTACGAATCATCATCTCAAGGCTCTTATAGACTTAGATAATTGGATGGGCCAAGCATACAAGACTTCTACATATGGATTTAGTTAATTGGATCGGCCCAAGCATGCATATGAACTTAGCTAAATGGAACAGGCCAAGCAAACAAACAAGCCCATTCGGGACCCAATAGTAACCAGCCCAACAAGGCCCGTCAAGACCCAACAATGCTTCTAGAAGCCTCTAGAACATTGAGGGAAAATTGAAAATTGAAAATTCAAAATTTGAATTTAGGAAGGAATGGATGGAATATTCTTTAGCATATTCCTTATGCTTTGGAATATTCTTTGGCATATTCCTTATGCTCTAGAATATTCTTTTAGAATATTCTTTGGCATATTCTTTGGCATATTCCTTATGATTTAGAATATTCTTTGGCATATTTCAAGATCTCATGACCCTATAAATAGAAGGCATTTCTCCACTTCTTGGGCGCGATTTTGCAAGCATAAAAAAAAACACACACATTGATTATTTCATCATATTAGTAGTGGCATGAAGAAGTAGTGTAGTAATGAAGAAGTAGTCGCGTGAAGAAGTAGTGTAGTCATGAAGAAGTAGTGGCGTGAAGAAGTAGTGTAGTCGTGAAGAAGTAGTAGCGTTAATAAGTAGTGCTAAGTAGTGAAGAAGTTGTAAAGAAGTTGTGTAGTGACTAGTGGTGTGAGATTTGTTCTAGCTAGGATTAGAACTCGACATTTAGCTTTGTGTCATTAAATTGGTGTAAGCGAAAGTATTTACGGTTTTCTCCACCAAAAGGGAGCTTGTTGAGTAGTGTTGTGAACTCTCGAGTAGGTGACTCGGGGAGTGGAGTAGGGCAAGGAAGGTGTCCTTGTAGCCGAACCACTATAAATCATCGTGTCCGGTTTGCATTTTCTTTCTCTTATCTCTTTACATTTATTCTTGCATTTATCGCTTTATATCCATGCTTGCAAATATGTGTTGATTGTTGCTTATATTGTCATGATGATTGATTGTGTTTTAGTTACAAGTTAATATTGTGATTGTGTGTATAACTATATGAAATGGACTTAGATGCATTATTCACACTTCTCATGTTGAGTTTAACTTAATCGATAATTTAATACAAAACGTTTTAAGATTTTAAAAAGGAAAACTTTAATTGAAAATTTTGAAATTAACGTTTTTATAAAACGAAAAAGAGGTAAAACTATTCAACCCCCCCCCCCCCCTTCTAGTTTTTCACAACCAAAACATCTTCAACATCTTTGTCCTTGTTTGTCACAATCTCAAGCAAGTAAGGCTAGGTCTTGGCATTTAGCTCAGCTACTTCCTCACCACCCTCTTTGCAACATCTTAATCCTAGATAAGCTCAAATGCGGGCAGATCAAGGAACTTAGCTTGAATCTTCTTAGAAAGCTTATGAGTACCTAAGGACATTGCCCTTTTCTAAACATGGACAAAAGCCTGTTTATACTTAAAAGAACAGAGCAAGTGATTGATGACCAAAGGCATCACTTCCACAAGCCTCTCTTTTTAGGTCCTCCTGGTGAAGGTTCAAGCTTAAAGGAAACTTGATGATTTTGGGAGAAAATATCAAGTTTAGGGGAGGATTGTTGGGTTTAGAGATACTGCTGTTTTGATTGATACAACTGCTTCTTTGAAAGAATTGGAAAATTACTCTAAGTGTCATACTACTGCTGGTGTATTCTATACTATTGCTAGTGTTGAAGATTCTACTGCTGAAGAATACTACTGCTGATCTTATATGATTCTTCTGATAGAGTAATACATTCTAATACTTATGTGATATATTGTATAGTTGGTTAGGATAATTATAGAATAGATTACAAAGATCCTTATCTTGTATATAAAGTCATTCTAAACCGACTAGGACTCCTTAGTCTATAAAAGGAGGTTCTGGGGTTAGAGTTGAGTACGTATTATTTATAGAGTCAATCACTTCAAGGTTGTAAACCCTAATACTGTTGAGTATTCGTATATTAATATATATTGAAGTGTTTTGTGAGAATTCAAATGTGTCATTCATAAATCTTCTTAAGTTAAACATTATATTCCGTATAGTATTTAAGTTTGTTTCAAAGCCAAAGTTCAGTTTCTAAAACATATTGTTTTAGATTTATATCTAAGATAATAAAGTAGATCATTGCTTAACTAGGACTAACAAGTGGTATCAGAGCTTGTAATCTAGAAACTGATATCAAGAAGAGTTTGTGTTAACAACATCTACTGAAGCCATGTTTGAAGAAACACATATGGTTACTGCATTAAAGGTGCCCATGCTGAAGCCTGGAGAGTATGAGATCTGGAAGATGAGAATGAGGCAATACATCAGGATGATTGACTATGCAATGTGGGATGTCATTCTGAATGGTGATAAATTACCAACAATGTGTGCTGATGGGAAACCTGTACCCATTAAATCCAATGAAGATAGAGCTCAAAGAAAGCTGGAGATCAAAACTCACAGTATTCTTAGTATGGGAATACCTAATGAATACTAGTTGGACTTTAGCCACATTGAAACTGCTAAGGAATTAATGGAGGCTATTGAACATAGATTTGGTGGTAATGAAGCCACTAAGAAGTCAAGGGAGAACCTACTAAAGCATCAATTTGAAAACTTCACTGCCACAAGTGGAGAAAATCTTGGTAGAACATATAGCAGACTTCAACAACTTGTAAGTCAACTTGGGCTTGTGAATGTTAAAGTTCCTAAAGAAGATATCAATCTCAAGTTTTTCAGAAGCTTAGCACCAGAGCGGAATATGCACAGTGGTTTGGAGAAACAAAGAAGATTTTGAGACAATGACTTTGGATGACTTATACAACAATTTGAAATTTTATGAATCTGAAGTGAAAGGATCATCTAGTTCATCCTCTGCTGCACAAAACCTTGCTTTTATATCTTCAAATAACAAAAGCTCTGGCAGTTCTCAAGAATCTCATTCTACTACTGTTTATGGAGTTTCTACTGCTAGCAAAACTGTTTCTGCTGCTGGTCCTACAAATAGTGACACCATTAGTGATGCTGTTATTTGTGCCATCCTAGCTGATCTGACTACAAGTACTATAGTGTTGAATCAGGATATTGATCATATTGATCCTAATGATTTTGAAGAAATTAATTTGAAGTGGCAGATGGCTATGCTTACTATGAGGGCTAGGAGATTTCTGAAGAAGACTGGAAGAGAGCTCAAGTATAAGGCACAAAATACCATGGGCTTTGACAAATCCAAGATCGAGTGTTTTAATTTTCAAAGAAAAGGTCACTTTACAAGAGAATGTAGAGCACCCAAGAAGAATGTAGAAAGCTCAAGGAAGACTACTGAAGAAAACAAGACTACCACTGCTTTAGTGTCTTGTGATGGTCTAGGTGATTATGATTCGAGTGATCAGGCAGAGGAAGGACCAAACCTAGCTTTTCTAGCAGAAGAAGGACCCAAAGGACACAATTTTGCTCTTATGGCATATGCTTCTTCTTCATCTGGTTCTAACTCAGAGGTATTTAATGATTCTAGTTGTTCATATCAATCTTGTGTAGATACTTTAGAAGAACTTAAGGCTAGGAATGAAAGCTTAAGAGATGAAGTAGAAAAGTTGAAATTAGATAACTTAGGTTATAAGTTTGGTTTGAAATTTGTTGAAGAAAAACTTGAGTTTCTTAAACAAAATGAGATAGAATATGTTGATAGGATTAATGTGCTAGAACAAGACATTTTCCTTAAAGTGAGATTAACATGCTTAGACAAAGGTTAGAAAAGACTGAACAAGACAAAGATGTTGCCTTAGCTGATAAAGAAAATCGTATAGTTAGAGTACAAAAACAACAATATGCATCTGATCTTGTAAATAAGGCAATAGAGAGCCAAATTTTAAGGAAAGGTAGTGGAATAGGGTACAATGAAGTGGCTCCTCCTGTCAAGAGTGCTTTTGCTCCTCCAATGAAAGAGCAAACATGTTAGATTTGTGAAACCTGTGTTAGGTAATGCTATCTCCAGGAGAGTGGTTGACTATAATGAGGTACCTAGAGAACAAATGAAAAGGTTTAGTAACAGACCTAGAGGAAATCAGAGAAATTTCAATAACTTAAATTTCACATAAATTAGGTAGTGATTTTGAGTTAGTTAAAAAGGCATGTTATAATTGTGGTAGTTTTGAGCATCTTCAAAAAACTGTTTTTACTACCAAAAACCAATTTGGAACCACAATAAAAGGGTGAATCATAAAAACTTTTCTAAAATGACACACCCTAATGCTTTTCAAAACATGGTTCTAAAGGCAATATTAATGAGGTCTGGTGCAACTAGATCAATTACTACTGCTTTTCCAAAAAGGTCCTTTCAAAAGAATTTATCTGTTTCTACTGCTAAGGCAAAAGTAGTTTCTACTGCTAATGCAAAGGTTTCTACTGCTGTGTCTAAAGTGATAATAGATACTATTGTGGGCAACCATTTTTATGCTGTAAAGGCCTCAGCTTGCTCGGAATGGAAACCAAAAATATAAGTTTTAGATCATGTTTCCAGGAACAGTGGTGCATCAATGGACTTAAAGAAATTTGACTATATTGATGCACAAGGTAGATCCAAGTCAGTAATGGCTTGGGTCCCCAAGAGAAACTAATTCTCTTATTTTGTGTTCAGGGCAATCTACAGGATGAGTTAAAAGCCAAGTGCATATTTTATAGTGGGTACTCTAGACACATGACAAGTGACATGTCCAACCTTGAAGATTTTGAATCATTTGATGGTTGAGATGTTGCTTTTGAGAATGATCATAGAGGAGGGAAAATTGTTGGAAGAGGTACAATTAGAACATGAAATTTGAAATTTAAAAAAGTGTACTTAGTAAATGGCCTTAAGTTCAACCTTTTTAGTGTCTCACAGATGTGTGACAAAAGGAATTTTGTTCTTTTTACTAACACTGAATGTCTTGTCTTGTCTCCTGATTATAAGTTGCCTAATGATAAGTTTGTGCTAGTTAGAATCCCTAGAACAGACAATATATACAGTGTTGACATTAAGAACTGAGTTCCCAAAAGAGCTTTAACTTGTTTATTTGCTAAAGCCACTGTTGATGAATCCAAACTTTGGCATAGAAGACTTGTACATTTAAATTTCAAAACTATGAACAAATTGGTTAAGGGAAACCTTGTGAGAAGTCTACCTTCAAAAGTTTTGGAAAATTCTGAAACCTGTGTTGCTTGTCAAATGGGAAAGCAACACAGAGCTTCTTTTAAGTCCAAAGTTGTGAATACTATTTCTGAACCTTTACATATGTTGCATATGGATTTATTTGGGCCAACATATGTGAATAGTATTAATAAGAAGATGTACTGCCTAGTTGTCACAGATGACTATAGTAGGTTTACTTGGGTTTTCTTTTTAGGGGCTAAAAATGAAACAAGTGAAATTCTTAAGGCTTTCATAACAAGAATAGAAAACCTAGTTAATCACAGAGTTAAGATAATCAGATGTGACAATGGAACTGAGTTTAAGAATAGTGTAATGAATCAGTTTTGTGTGGAAAAATGTATTTTAAGACAGTTCAATGTAGCTAGAACTCCTCAACAAAATGGTGTTGCTGAGAGGAGAAATAGGACACTTATTGAGGCTGCACAGACAATGTTTTCTGAATCTAAATTACCTACTACTTTTTGGGCTGAAGCAGTTAGTACTTCTTGTTTTATGCAAAATAGGAGTAAAGTAGTGAAGCCTCATAACAAGACCCCTTATGAACTTTTGCATGGTAGGAAACCTATGATAGCTTTCTTTAAACCATTTGGGTGTCATGTTTCTATCTTGAATACCATTGACCACCTAGGCAAGTTTGATGAAAAGACTGATGAAGGGTTCTTTGTTGGATATTCTCTCAATAGTAAAGCTTTTAGGATTTTCAATAAAAGAACTAGGCATGTAGAAGATAATTTTCATGTTAGGTTTAGTGAAAATACATCTAATGTTGCAAGAAGTGGTCCTGAATGGCTATTAGACATTGATTCACTAACCAAAAGCATGAATTATGAGCCAGTGTTTGCAGGTACAACTAATGATTCTGCAGGTACACAAGGTGTTTCTAATACAGGTACACATGCTGAGGATGAATCTCAAAAGGAGTTTGTTTTGATTGAGAAATGGGAGATTGATCCTCATTTTATACCTAATGTGAATACCAAAAAGGGTTCAGAAGCAGAAGATCATGTTCATGATGTAACAAAAGATGATTTAGAAGGTAGAGCCAAACCTTCTAGTCCTGATCAAGTGGTTAATGATGGACCACAAATTGTTTATGAAGAGCAGCCCAATGGTGACAAGACATGAAATAAGCCTAGCATCAGTAAGTATGATCCTACTGCTAAGCCAAAAGTTACTACTGCTACACCAAAATTTCCTAAAATTGATAAAGATGGAAGATCATTTGCTAATGATGACTACGCTGATGATCCTGGTATGCCTGAATTGTCAGATTGTTATGCAGATACTGATGATGAAGCTCTTGATAGTGAAATTTTTGGAGCTGACATTAATAACATGGAACTCAATATCTTTGTCAGTCCAACTCAGACTACAAGAGTGCATAAGAATCATCCAAAGGAACAAATTGTTGGCAATCCATCCTCAGCTCTTCAAACAAGAAGAATGACAAAGGAACAGAAAGATCTGTTTCACAAGAGTTTCTTTGCAAGATCTCTTCACCAAAGAAACAGTCATAAAGATCTTCAAAATTGCTTGTTTGCTTGTTTTATGTCACAAGTAGAACCCAAGAATGCCTATAAAGCATTACAAGGTCCAAGCTGGGTGGAGGCTATGCAAGAAGAGCTTCTACAATTCAAGCTACAAGAAGTTTGGACCTTGGTTGATCTACCTAATGGAAAAAGGGTAATTGGTACAAAATGGGTTTTCAGATGTAAAAGAGATGAAAGATGCATAGTGGTCAGAAACAAGGCAAGATTAGTTGCTCAAAGATACACACAATAAGAAGGTATTGATTATAATGAAGTATTTGTACCTGTGGCAAGGATTGAAGCTATCAGACTATTCTTGGCTTATGCTTCATATAAGGACTTTGTAGTGTATCAGATGGATGTTAAAAGTGCTTTCCTTTATGGAACAATTGAAGAGGAAGTCTATGTTCAACAACCACCTGGTTTTGAAGACCCTGATTTTCTAGATAGAGTTTACAAGGTGTAAAAGGAACTTTATGGTTTACATCAAGCTCTCAGAGCTTGGTATGACACATTGTCAACTTATTTGCTGAAACATGGATTTATTAGAGGAAAGATTGACAAAAATTTGTTTATCAAAAAGAACAAAGATGATATCTTGCTGGTTCAAGTGTATGTTGATGATAGTATCTTTGGTTCAACAAACAAAGTTATGTGTGTTGAATTTGAGAAGCTTATGCATGATAGATTCCAGATGAGTTCAATGAGAGAACTCACATTCTTCTTGGGATTGCAAGTTAGACAGAATGAGAATGGCATATTTATCAGTCAAGTTAAATGGGTAACTGATATCTTAAGGAAGTTTGGTTTTCTTGATGTGAAGCCTGCAAAGATAACAATGGAGTCCAATAAGTCATTACTCAAAGATGAATATGGAAAAGAAGTTGATGTGCATTTGTATAGATCAATGATTGGTTCATTGATGTATCTTACAGCTTCAAGGCCAGATTTTATGTTTGTAGTATGTGCCTGTGCCAGATATCAAGTTGCACCTAAAGAATCACATCTCAATGCTGTGAAGAGGATCTTTAGATACTTAAGGCATCAACCAAAATTGGGGCTTTGGTATCCAAAGGATTCACCTTTTGATCTGGTGGCATATTCTGGTAGTGATTATGCTGGAGCAAGATTGGATAGAAAATCTACAACAGGAGGTTGTCAATTTCTAAGAAGCAAGAAACAGACAGTGGTGGCAAATTCTAAAACTGAAGATGAGTATGTAGCTGCTTCAAGTTGTTGTGGTCAAGTACTTTGGATTCAAAATTAACTGATGGACTATGGGTACAATTTTATGAACACCAAAATCTATATTGATAATAGCAGTACAATGTACATTATTAAAAATCCTGTTTTTCACTCTAAAACAAAGCATATTGAGATAAGACATCATTTTATCAGAGGTTGTTATGAAAATAAGTTAATTCAAATTGTTAAAATCCATACTGACAATAATGTTGTTGATTTGCTCACAAAAAGTTTTGATGTGAGTAGACTTCAATTTTTAATTGCAAGTATTGGAATGCTAAATCTTTGAAAAACCTATATCTTTGTGTTTTTGTAATGTTGTGTAAAGGATTTTTACTGTTATTAAGTCAAAAAGTTGTTTTTGCTGCTTAAGTTTGATAGTGTTGCTAGTTTTAACTAGTTCTACTGCTGGTTTTTGATACTATTGTTAGTTGTTTATATAACTGCTAGCTTTAACTGAGACTTGTAATTATTGTGATCATTGTGGTAGTGTTTTTGTAAAACCCGCATTTTCATAACATGTTTAAATTACCAAAATACCCTCTAATTTGAAATTTTGAAGAAATTGTGTTCGATTACCAAACAAGCCCTAAATAAAAAACAATTATCGTACGATCACAAACATGGACATGTAACTTCAAGTAAACAACATTTGAGTTCCAGTAGTTGTAAAACCCAAAATTCAAAATATGCAAAATGACCGAAATGCCCCTAATGCTTCAAAATTCAATAAACCACTTAAATAAACACCAAATAAATCCCAAAAATTTAGAAATGAGTACCATATGACCATTATAATTTTGTATGAACATTTATAATATTTGTACTTACTTAAACATATATATACACCCCTAAATAAGCATAAGGTCTAAAATTACATTTTAAATTATGTATATTTTATTTTGAAAAGAGATAAGCATCATTATAATTATGGAAACAAGTTATGAATTGAATTGGTATCATCCCCCATTTATTTGTGCCGTGTAATCCCTCCCCATACCCTCTATAATTATCTTCCAATATTTGTTTCCAATTTTCTAAAGTTAAAAACAACATTTAAAAACCCTAAACACCTCAAAAATCACACTGATTGCTCAAAACTATCTGGAGGCTCTTGATCATTTTTCCTGCTCATGTTATAAGTTATATAAGGCTGGAAAAATATTGGTAAAGGTGGTGAAGTGCTCGGGTTTCAATTTCGATTTTGTTTGTTCGATTTTGTGGCCGAAAAAGGAGAAAATTCATTTCTGCTCATTATTTTCGATCCATCCACTTTGGGTATTTTTATATCATCCCTTTATCCCTTATGATCTTCATAAAATCAAAAAGAATTGATCAATGCATGTTAAACAAGCCGTACGAATTAAAATAAACTAGAAACCCTAAAATCGTGCAAAATCTCTAAATCAGCTTATATAATTTTTGGTGAAAATATCTGATTTTTTTGACATGTTATAATATATATACGACCTGAATAAAATGAGTAGACATTTATTTGAAGCCTATGGAATTTGTTTTGATTTAATTTGTTGAATCCGATTGAAAATAAGAAAAAGAAATTGAATTGGGTTAGGGTTATTTATTTTTTTGTGTGTTAATAAGTGATGTAATGATTGTATAATAATGATTGGATGATTTGGGAAAATTAGGGTTTGTGTTTGGTGGATTTAAATTAGAACCGAATGGAATTTTAGAAATGATAGGGTGCGTTTTATAATTTATCAAACTTAAGGGACATTTTTGTAATTCATGCTAGACTAGAGGTGACTTGTATAAAATATAATATGGGGGTGTTAAATGTTAATTTTGTAATTAAAAGGGTTAAATGTTGATTAGGTAAATATTTATATTCGAATTAGGAATAAATAAGTAAAGGGGTGTGTTTTGTAAATTTTGATATTTAAGGATGTTTTGTACATATTTTATTATGAGGGATAAATTGTGTAAATTCTAGAAACTAAGGGGCTAATGTGTTAAAATGAATTAATTATGGATTAAAGTGCAAATAATAATAGTAAGGATTTAAAATGGAAATTAATATTAGTAAAGGGTGTAATGTGTAATATTTGTGAATTTGAGGGTTTAATCAGTAAATAATATTTATATGTATGCTATTCGTATAAAATATGGAAACTTGAAATATTTACACTTTAGACCTTTAACTTTGGCATATTTGCATTTAAAACCCTAAAATATGAAAAATTGTCATATTTAACCCTAAACTATTATAACTTGTTAAAATGAACCCTATTACCATAATCATAACTTATAAATGACTTAACCAAATTATGTGGTGTAAATAATCTATTTTTGGAAACCTGCTATTTTTGAAAACTTACTAATTTTTGAAACCTGCTAAAAATGGAAAGTTATTAAAATGAGTAAGACAACCTAAAAAGGAGTAATCCGATTTGAAAGGAACTATTGAATAATTCTTGGCTTCTAATTCATCTAGGTTCTGTGAAGGAGTGGTTCCTATTTCCGTTTGATCTTTCTTTTGCCTGCTTTGTCATCGGGTTGAGGTACAGATATTCCACACTCTTTCAGTAAGAGTGCACACTTCCTCTCTCTTGACTTTTTCTTTGATTTGTTATCGTATCATGATTCCGTTTGATCTTGATTATGGTCCTTCGTACTTGGCTCTATGATTGATGTGTTTCACCGGTATTTGAGATCCCATTGTTATTTGTTTGAACTCTTATGATCCATTCAATAACCTTTTGTGACCTTAACCTTTGAACCTTTGTGAGACTTTGGACACTCTTTGGGATATTGTAACGGGAGGTGAAACCCTTGTGAGACTTTGAATGTTCTTTTGGGATAATACAACGGGAGGTGAAATTTATTTTCTTAATTATGATATGAAAACATTTAAAAGAGAAACTATTTTATAACGGCACTTCTAATATGATTTAAGATCACTTATCTATGGGATTTTTATAAATTCATAAAGACCACTTTTAAAGAACATTTTATGAAAATCTTTATTAAAGAATCATTTTTATAAATGTCATCTTTTGGAAGATATTTTCTAAACGAACCTTTGTTATAAACCTTTTTAAATGGGATTGTACTAGGAACCTTATTAAACAAGTGATGGGGACCTGCTAAAGTGAACTTTTGTTTTAAACTCTCATTATGACCCTTTCATTATGAACTATGGGACTTTTGAACTTGGAATAGTGAGCCTTGTGGATTGGGAACGTTGGCTTTGACCTCTCCTTTTTGACCCATTGGTATTACATCTTTGATTGATCCTTTGATATAGATCGTTTGACATTGATCCTTTGGATATTGACCCTTTGAATGATCCTTTGATATTGAACTTTTGGCATTGAACCTTTGATTATGACTTGGCACTTATACTTTGATATTGAACCTTGACTACATGACCTTTCAGTATTTACCCATGTATTACTTGTTGTGGAGTAGCCACAACCATAGCATTGACGCACCAATGTTATGTACTCTAGTGTGGTTGGAGAGATGTACCACACTGTCCCTGGTTTGTTATCTGCTGCTACTACGACTATGATTTGTTTGCAGGGGCATATGGATGCATTCTAGCTTTGTTGGTTTGATATTTGTTTGGGCTACGGCCATTATGATGATGACATGGATTGGACTACATATATATTTGTTTGGTGACTGGGCATGCGTGCATGCAGCCCCACACTTTGGGAGCTAGCTACTCCACCCATTTGAGGACACCCCTCTTACTACATTAGGTATTCCAAGGACTCCCCTCCGAATACATGTTTTGTTTGGATATTTGTTTGGCCTGGGGTAAATTACTGACACCTACACTCACCTTATACCTTGCCCTTTTATCCTACTCCTTTACTTTGTACTTCTTATGATGCTCTTGACTTTATTTATTGTATTCCCTTCGTATCGTTTCTCTGCTTTTGTTTTGCTATATCTATATATCTATTCACTGAGCTTTGTAAGCTCAGCCACATTTCTTTTCTCATGCGGCAGGTTTAGTAGGAAGCTGGGTTTATGGATGAGAGATTTTATTTTGGGCTTAGAAGACTTCACCCTGATTAGCTACTGGTTGGACTTAGAGATGATTTGAAGTATTTGATGTTGGGCTTAGTATATTGTACTTGCGCTTAGTTCACTATTCTTTTGTATTTTGTTTAGTTTTCCCTTGTAACCTTGGTAAACTTTGTATGGTAATGTATCTCCGTTTGGCTTGTGTTCTGAATTGACTCCATGATGTTACACATTAGCCCTTCTCGGGTTGGGGTGTTACAGTTTTTGTGTGTTATTGTGGTTTTTGACTAAACTTTTGCAGGATTAAATTCATTTGGAAAGGATTGTTACTGAGAATACTTGATTTTGAACAAGACAGCAGACATACTACTGCTAGGCCAAAAGTTTCTGCTGCTAGCACAAAGATACTACTGCTAGGCTTATGTAACGGCTTTCGTGATTGTAGGGGTTACGCGCACATTTAAAGTGTTTCAAATCACAATCCCTAATTCATCTCATCGCTCAAATCTCAAAATCCCCAAATCTCACATAAACCATTCACAATGTCGTCAAGAACTTTCTCAGATAGTCACAATCAAGTCTCCTTCTTTCAAAAACCTGATGAAGCTGTTGGATTTGTTGAGGTAATTGACTTCCTTAATGCTACTCATCTTTGGTATGCATTAATAACAAATCCCACTATATATATTTCCCTCATGAAACAGTTTTGGTCTACTGTTAAGACCATAACTTCCAATGGGGAAGAACAACTAACGGCTAAGGTATATGGCCAAAAGATTTTAGTCTCTGAGTCAATTGTGAGGGAAGCTCTTTCCTTTGCAAGTGATGAAAAGATTAAATGTATTGATAATGCTACCATTTTTTCTGAATTGAAAAACATGGGGTATGAGAAGAAAGATGAAGGTTTAAAATTTTACAAAGGCCTTCTCTATCCCCAATGAAAATTCTTAATGCACACAATCCTTCATTGTCTTAGTCCTAAAACTTCTGGTTGGAATGAGTTCAGTATAACTCAGGCTTCTGCCATGATTTTTCTGGCCAAAGGACAACCTTTTAATTTTTCAAACATCATAATGGAAGAATTGAAAAAGAATTTAAAAGGAAACTATTATATCTATCCTAGGTTATACAATTGATTATGGATAGACAGCTTATAGAAGCCAGAACTCACAAGGGAGAATTTGTTTGCCCTGTGCTTCAAAGGAAAATGTTTTCTTAATTGAAAAAGAATGGCAAAGATTTTTCAAGGACTGTGACACCATTGTCTTCTTATATGTTGTCATTAGTTCAAAATCAGAGTGAAGGTGCAGAAATCACAACTGCTACCCATCACACACCCAATTTGGAATCCACATCTCAATAATCTGAAAAGATCCAAACCCCTAAGGATTCACAAAATAAGGACACTGAGCTACCTCAGGCTAGTGTTAGTAAGGTTGTAGCAGATGAGGTTGTCACTAGTGATGGAGGTGACATGATGGAAGGGGCTATTCATATTGCTACTAGCTTAGATGCAGAGCAGGACAGGGATAACATAAGTAAGACCCCAACCTTGGCAACATCTAATGTGGAAGGTTCTTATGAACCTGAAACAGGTGATGGACACTGATGAGTGCTCAAACACTCATCATTTTTATCGTATTTAAACTGCCAAAACATACAAAAACAATCAAAAAAGTTATCAAAATACTTAAATTATCCCAGGGATTGTGTTTTCTGTGTTTTAAATGCAAAATGAGCAAAAACAAATGAAAAATGATCAAAGTTTGCAATACTGGCAGTTTCAGTCCCCCAACTTTCATAAAATGTCAAAACTAGTCCCTGGTTATTCAAAACATGGAATTTATCATCAAAGGTCCTTTGGGATTCATAAGTTGTCAAATTTAATCCTTTAAAGTAAAAAATTTGCAAAATGACAACTTTGGTCCCTCAAGTTTGAAAATTGTCAAAAATGGTCCCTGGGTTTTAAAATTGGAAAAATGTCAAAATACCCTTTGTACTATTCTCAAATGGCAACTTAGGTCCTTGTGATAACTATTGAGAAAATTCACTTTTAGTCCCTACAAAATCCAAAATGACAAAATTGGTCCTTGTTACTTAATATTACCAACCGGACCCTTTTTTACTTAAACCCCAAATATAACCCAAGCCCACCTTATCACTCCAAGCCCAAACAAACCTCCCCTAGCCCATTCCATCACCAACCAGCCCACCTCCCACAAAAATAATACTCCCCGTTTCAAATAATCACCCCCAGTCAACACAAGTCAAAACCTCCTCCCCTCCCACTTGCTCACCTGCTACTACCAAATCCCCCCTCCTCCACCTCAGCTTCACTATGCCTTGTTCCCCTGGCCACCACCAAACTCCAAAACCAATTAATGACCTCAAATTCATCCAAGTTACCCCTCCTGACACAAATAAAGAAAATGGCGCCAAAAACCTGTTTCAATGGCTGAGATCATTCCCACCCAATCCAATGGGTGGGATTCACTCATGAAGGTGCAAGGAAGTCAAAGAAAGCAATATATAGAGGAGGGAAGCAGAGGAGTTGGTTATCTAGTATAATTTAGCATAAATTAGGTCGAATGTATAATTTTTAGGTTTGTATTGTATTTTTAAGCTTTCTAATATTAAATTCAGTGAATTCAGTGTATGTTGAATCTTTTTAAGTAATGAAATTCAGTATCTCAGTTTGATTCCATTTTATGCAATTTTCATTCAAAATTTGAACTAAGGTTTAAAGCTAGTTTCAGTTGTTGTTATGGATTAGAATAGAACATATAAGCTCCCATGAAGCTTTTATAAGCTTCTAGTAACCTTAAAATTCAGTGTAGCTAAAAAAATTCAAAAATACAAAAATTGGTCAACTAAAGTCAACTGTGAGTTTGGATTTGATTTATGGGTTTAGAGCAATATTGGAAGCAAGGTAGCTGTGGAAAATTGGTTTAGATCCTCAAGGGAGGAGTTAGGGTCCTTGGTTCTTTGGTTTGTGTGGAAAACTAGAAGGGGGTTGAATAGTTTACCGCTTTTTAAATCCTTTTTAGCTTGAATGTTCTTTAAAAACTTTTACGTTTGCTTAAAGCTATAAACACAATGTTATATGTTTGATTCTTTGAAAAGCTTTTCATGTGAATAACAATTCTAACTTTACTAGTTTCATACTTTGAAAAGCTTTGCATGTGACGATTCTTACTTTGCTTGTTTAGTTCTTTGAAAAGCTTTACTTTTGTTTGAAGATATAAACACATATTTACTTGTTTAGTTCTTTGAAAAGCTTTATATGTAACTAGCAATTCTAACTAAAGAACAACATGAAATAAGCAAAGATAAAGAAAGAAACGATCAAACCACAACACGATTGTTTGTCGTGGTTCGGCTACAAGGACTCTTTTTCCTTGCTCTACATCCACGCCCCGAGTTTCCAACTCGAGAGTTATAAGCACTAATCAACAAGCTCCTTTCACCGGCGGAGAAAACCTTTACAACGTCGATTACACTTTTAGCGACACTAAGCTAGATGTCGAGTTTTTTTACACGGGTACAACCACTCCCATCGTCGCTTACACTTTTATCGACACTAAGCTAGATGTCGAGTTCTTTACCAAGGGTACAACCACTCCCGTTAGTTCTTTTACAAGGGTACAACAACTCCCGACACACCACGTATTTTGAGGCCTAAAATACTAACCACTTACTTCTACATACATGACACAAATGAGGTATAAACTACCAAAGCTTATACATGACCAAGCTACCAAGACTTGCAACTTTAGAGTTGAAGCTTGTAACTTCTTGAATGATCTTGTAAAGTCCCTTGCTACATAAGAGAATCACACAAATCAAAATTTTAATGAGTTAGTTGAGAGAATATATGAAAATATGTCCTAAAGTGGTGACCCAAAACTAACAAATGGTTTGGTATTTATAGCAAACCATTCTGCAGGTCTGGTGGATACGGCGGACCCCTCAGAAGGGTTCCGCCCCGTGTATCTCCAGGGTACCGCCAGGGCTGCAGTTAGTTTTTGCAATAAATCTTCCAAACCAAACAAGGTCACATCACATTACTCCTAGTCAAACACAAGACTTGTAAGCAAGCATAAGGTTAGTCAAACACTCTTTCTTACCATAAATGTATATGGACAAAGCTTGCCCTAAATGTGATGCGACATTACTATTTTAAGAAATAAATGTGATGTGACAAGACACTTTCTAATTTAAGAAATAAAAACAACGTTTTGTTTAAAAGGAAATGTAAACCTTAGTTAAACAAGACTTAAACACTTAAAGTGATGATTTACTTATAGCTAAACTTCATACTTTGTCATTAACAAAACTTAGTAAAGATCGTAAAATATAAATAACGTTTATAGGCGATATTTGTATTAACAATCTCCCCCTTTTTGTTGATGACAAAACATAAAATTTATTTATAAGTAAGTCACTAGTTTTAGTGTTAAGTCTTATAAAGTTAGTATGAAAACTTGTTTTTGCAAAGATGAGGTGATAAGCACAAGTTACTTGTTTTTGGAAAGATGATGTCATAAGCACAAGTTTATATAAATTCTCCATCTTTTTGTCGAAACAAAAAGTAGAGTAGCGAAGCAGAAGTAAGCACTTGCTCCCCCTTGGACGATACTCCCCCTAAATGGAGTGCCAAGAGAGGAGACATGGATTTTGAACCTACAAGAAAAATGTTAGTTGTCATACAAGACAAGTCATGAAAGCATTTCATGTTTAAAACACAACTAAGAGTTGTGAAGTGAAATAATACAACACTCATGCTCCCCCTTGAATATTACTCCCCTAAATGGAGTATCAAGGAAGGGAAACATGGATAATGATCCTACAAAAAGAAAGGTTTGTTTCTAAAATACAAGATATATGTATGCCACCATATCAAGGAATAGTGCAATCACAATACTTTAAATGGTCAACAAATAAAGCATATCTCATAGTAGGATAAAATTAATTTTATGTAAAATTTGACTTTTAGGAAGTCAAAGACGAGAAATGATGTGAATAACATCCTACTTCTAAAAATAAAAGACCAAATAAAAAGAAACTAAGAATATAAAAATCCTACATCTATAAAAAGGAAACTATCACTTTCCTTAATGAGAAACATTCTTCCAAAACAAGGGTAAGGTTGTTTGAGAATAAAAGTAGGTGGTGGAGGATGTAGCGGGTTTCATTTTGAATGTTGTGGGGGTGACACGATTTTGGTTTGTTTGTTTAAATGGTGAAACATTTTCCAAAAGAAACGGTTTTGTTTCATTTTGGAGACTCTAAACTTGAGGTGGTGTTGGTGCTCTAAACTTGGTTTGTTTGTTTTAATGAGCAACATTTTCCAAAAGAAACGGTTTTGTTTCATTTTGGAGTCTCTAAACTTGAGACGTTCCACAATGTGGTTTAGGATAAACCTCATTTCATTGTTTAGAGGATCATGGATGTCTTTATAGATAAGGTGAGACAACAATGGTTTTGGGTGGTGATATTCTTGTTGTGGTGTTTGGTTGTGGTCAAAAGACTCATTTTGGTCAAGCAATGACCGTGGTTTTTCATTTGTTAAAGGTGGTGGTTTTGTTGGTCTTGATGAAAGATCATTGAGATGCTTCTATTTTCTTATACGAAGAAAATAGAGATTCAAAGTGTTGGGAAGGTTCATGTGGTGGTGGTAGTTGAACAAAGTGACGAAGGCTTGGTTTTCCGGAAGAATTACCATGAAGGTTTTTGTAAATGGGGTGAAACACAAATGATTGTAGGTGTGTATGACCTTGATCATTTGGAAAAATTTAGGGTCTAGCATAACGGTAAGCCAAACTCTCAAGCAATGACGGTGGATGAGGTGCATCATCCAATGACTCATTTGGTTGAAATATTGGTTGTTGTTGGGTTTCCGTTTCGGCAATGGTGTCAAAGAGTGACAATGATGGAGGGCTTGATAGTTTAGGTGATAGGTTTTCAAAAGTTTCCAATAGTGGATGTGGTGATGTTGGTGGTGTATGGAAAAATTTCCATTGGTGTAAATGTTGGTGATCGATGGTTGAAAAAGTTTTTGATGGTTGAAAAGTGTATATGTTTGTATTGCCATGTTTGGGAGAGGATGTTGGAGTAGCAAGATTGAGGAAATCTTGAATAGTGGTCATGTTGATGTTGCAAGGTATTGAATATGGTGTTGAGGTAGTAAGGTTAAGGAAGTCTTGGATAGGTGAAGAAATGTCAAGTGATGAGCTTGATTTGATGGTTTTGTTGAAGCAACAAGGTTTAACACTAATCCTAGTGGTTTTAGCTTGATGATTCGGATGAGGTGTTTTGATTAAGTCATCTCAAATCTTTGGTTTGCAAGAGTTTTGAGATTGAGAGAAGTAATGGTGTTGGTGTGAGTTTTGGGGTATTCTAAAGTGATCAAACTTAAAAAGAATTGTGGGAAGGAGTGTTTGGATTTGATGTTCTACCATTCAAAGATTGAGGTATCAAATGATTTTCATGAACTTGTCACATCATTTGATGTCAATCCAATGGAATAGGGTGGAGTGTTAGACCAACATATGCACTCAATGCTTTGTGATCATGGGGTGTGATTTGGTTGAAAATGTTCCAATGGTTTGAAGGATCCTTTAAAAGGGTTCCTTGGGTTAGTTATGTTTGAATTTGAACTTTTGGCGGGAAGTGACTTCCTAATTGTTTTAGTGAGTGAGAGTTGTCCTAATATGGTTATTGAAGGTAAGGGAAGATGTTTCTCACTTAGGATAATGGTTTGACACTTTACACGTTTTGGACTTAAGAAAAATGACAAATTTTCTGCAGGTGACTGGCGGAACCCTGAGATAACACAGGCGGGTTCCGGTTGGTCCGTTGGGCCATTTCTGGATTGCCCAGAAAATACACTGGCGGAACCCATTTTTGGGTGCCGCCAGATCCGCCAGCCCTGAAAAAATTGGCAGTCCGCGATTTTGACCCGCGAGACGTTTTTCAAATTTTTCGAAAACTCCTAAAATCAAAAAGATAATGCATATCTGGTTAGGTAATGAAAAAATTGGACATGTAAACACACATATCATAGGACTTTGTCCTTGAGGTCGAGAATTTCACTATACTTAGTGAAAATTTGATAAACATGAAAACTTGCCAAAAGTTGTCTACCTACATCAAAGTTAGATAATATATGTTCCAAATAGTATCAAACATTGTACTAACACACAAGTACATCACAAACATTGTTTAAATGACCAAATTTGTTCAAATAGCACCTAATGCCAAACACTCCTACACACCCGCTCTCATAGACGGTCAATCTTCTTCTTGAGCTTTTCAAGAAATCTCTCGATGTTTTTGAACATCCCCTTTGTTTGCTTGAACTCCGCCGACTCATTTGGAATATCCGAAAGTTGGAAAATGTATTCTAGAGGTGGGAGCCTAGAGTTGGAAAATGTTTACCTTGGGCTTTGTAGATTCTCCTATCACTTAGTGGGACAAAAGCGTGTGAAATAAGAGAGTAGTCTAGGTGAAGACCTCTAGGAGTTGATGGAATGGGAGAGATGAACCTAAAGAGACGGGTCAAGAGCATTCCATATAGCATAAAAGTTGTGCCTTTCACGGGAATGTCGGTCATTCTCTTGGTCATGTAGTAGGCAAGGTTGAAGGGTTGCCTAACGGACAAGGGGTAGAGCATGTAGCAAAGACAAACATTGATGTGATCCCGGTTTCCTATGGTGCTAATTACATTGGCTCTAAGGAGTTCTTCCCATTCCTTGAATTGGGGCTTGAGTTCATTGAATTCCATTCCATATGGGTCCTTGATGACCTCATTTCCGGTTCTAGTTCTCCTAGTGTTGGTGGTTCTAATAAAGAGGTGGTCACGAAGTTCATCTTTGGACACAAGAGGGGTATCATAGGGATGGATGCGGTCAACGACTGTGTCAAGAGTTGAGAGGGAGTGCAAGTCGGAGTAGATGCAAGTACCATGGTTTGGGACACCTAGGATTTGAGCAAACTCCTCGAGAGTGAAGGAGTATTGATGACTACTAGCCCTAAAGTTAATAGACAAGCGACCATACTCATCCTTGGAGAGGGTGACGGATGCATAGAATTCTAAAATGAACCTAAAACAAATAGGCTCGTCAATTTCTAAGAGACACTCAAAGTTGATAGTGGCAAGTTCTGTGTAGAGGTTTGTACCTTCTAAGAAGGATGGATCAATGGTTCTACCCTTATGGACATATCGTTTTTCTAAGGCGTTAAAAACAATGATTTGAGTTTGAGTAAGACCTTTGGTTTTGTGGTGTTTGGGTAGGTACTTGATGGTGTCCTTGTGGTCGTAGTGAGTTAGAGGAGGCATGATGATTCCTAGAAAATCAAAATTTCACATTTTAGTCTAAGTAAACGACTATTGTAATGTGTATGTTCTAGTGTGTGCCTATATGAAAACAATGTGGAGGTGCGGTTAACTCGACTCATTTTGATGCTCAAAAACATTTTATAATGCAAGTGATGTTTCAATGACGTTTTTCATTTGTTTTAACATTGTGGTGAACGGTGGTAAAGTATGGTTGACGACCGAGAGTGGATATGTGAAATGAGGTGTTGATTGCTTGACAACACTTAAAGCTTGGATATCTTCTTTGTGTTCTTCACTTGCTAGAAAGTGGAAGAGACGCATTTCATAATGAAATTTACTTGACTTTTGAAGACATAGACAAATATGTTGATGAGAGTATGGATATGACAATTGCCCTTTGTTTCAAAGAGCGACACAAGGGTGAACATAGGTTTATGTATCATGAAAGGTGGTTTAATCTTAATAGGTTAGGTTATAGTGGGGATGACACACTTGTTTGGTTACATTGTGGAATCTTCTTGTGAAGATGACTAGGTGGAGTTATTGGTGAAGATGATATTGACTCTTGGTTTCTTTGAGGGCATGGAAATGATGGATGACTCGATATTGATAAGACAAAGGATAACTCGGTTTCTCATTTCACATTGGTTGTTTAAGGTTTGAGTGATGAAAGGTTATGAGGAAGATGCTTGAAGTTTTGCTCATTTTGTGAATCTTATGGGCTGAGATATATCACAAGGTGAATGTGATGAGATGATGGTGAAAGAACAAGTGAACTTAAGTGTTAAATGTTTAAGAATGAAACCCTATTGACATGTTCTTATCCCTATTGATTTAGAAAATTTTCATAAACATGCCAAACCATTGATGTAAGTGATAGCTGATGAGGCGAAAAATGATCCGTTTTTAGGGGGTCATTTAAGCCCGAATCTGAATTTATTTGATCAAATATTGCCCTAAATCGTTCCTTTTGTGATTTTAGGTACTTGGAGAGTGAATTCTGGAAAAGAAGCCATTTTGGACGTTTTTGGATCATAAAAGTGAAGAAAACGGCAAAGTCTCAATTTTCCATGCTGGGAACAGTACATGAAGGCGTCAAGAGTAAATTCATGACGACGTCAAACCTCAAGAATTAAAATCCGTAGTTGATGACGGCGTCACACACAGGGCGTCAAGAGTAATTTGAATGACGGCCTAGGCCTTGACGGCGTCAGAAGTAGATCAAGGCCGTCCGAGGAAGTATTTGGCGGCGAGATGACGGCGTCACACCTTTGTTCTTGACGCCGTCATCCCTATTTTCCTATATATAGTGTTGACATAAATTAATGCCTAAAAACATTATTAACATGTTATCAATATCTCTATGTTTTGATTATCACAAAATATAAACTCATAGAACTAAAACTTGTGACATAAACAAGTATTTAGTGATTAATATTTCTCTTTACATCCAAATCACTTAAGGTGTGAATAAACAAAGTGTTTAGTGCAATTTATGATCAAAGGGGTATTTAATTAACTAATGCAAAGTTTATTTAATTATATAAACATATTATATATTTTTGAAAAACACTTTTGGTAATAAAGAAAAATGTTTTATTCATACTAAATATATGAATTCAAATTTTTAACCAAAAACAGTTATTTTTTCACCAAATAAACTTTCCCCACTAAAAGACAAAGAATCTGGCCGTTTCAGCTGGGCGGCCCCTTTAATTATAAAGGGCGGTCCCCTTAATTTTAAGGGGGCCGGCCATGATTTAAGGGGACCGGCCACGCTCCTCTGTCAGATTCTTTTGCCTATAAATACCACCTTAAACCTGGATTTTTTCCTCACCTTTTGCACTCCTAAACTTTCTGTTCTAGATCCCCATTTCTATTCTCTAAATCCTTTGATCATAAATACATAATCCTTTGTTTCAAAGTGATTCTTACATCATCCTCTCAAGTGCAAGAGAAGAATAATTCTATCCTCCAAGACAAGAAGTATTACAACTTGTTGTGACCTCCACATCCAAGTTGTTGGTGCATCATCAAGAATATTTACATATATCTTTGTGTAGTGTGTTGTGAATATTTGATTGTAGATAGTTGTGTTAGGAATATAGATTGTGTGATTGGCTAGTAGATTGTAGTGAAGATAATTGGTGTGTAGAAGATATGTGTGAACTAGATTGTAGTAAAGATAGTTGGTGTGAAGTAGTTGTGAAGATAGGTGTGTAGTAGATTGGTGTGAAGTAGTTGTGAAGATAGGTGTGTAGTAGATTGATGTGAAGTAGTTGTGAAGAAGGTGTGATTTCGTTGTGACGAAGCTTTGGTGTGTAAGTGGTGTGTATATTGGTGTGTAAGGTTTCTCCGCCATAAGGAGCTTGTTGACATAGTGAAGAAAACTCTCGAGTAGGTGACTCGAGGAGTGGAGTAGGGCAAGGAAGGTGTCCTTGTAGCCGAACCACTATAAATCCTTTGTCTCGCGGTTAGATCTTTCCATATCTTACTTATTATCTTGCTTATATCGTTATTACATTTGTAGACGTAGACGTATATATATAGTTGCTCATATAGTGCTAGTATTGATTTTACTTAAAGATCAAACGAAAGTTTCATTCACAAAACAAAGTTTTTACAATCAAACTAAAAAGGTTACATACATATAATTGATCATTTCGATCAAGTATAGTTTTTATACAAAATATAACTAAGGATTATAAAATAAACGATTATGTACTTATCTCTCGTATATAGCTATAATTGTTTATATTATGCATGTGTTGATTTCACATACTTAGCTTACATTATTATTATTGTTCATACTTAGATATACTTGTTCATATTGTTCAAGATTTGAGTTCACATAAGATTGAATCAAAGTTTTAAAAGCAAACAAGGTTTTAAAACTAAACTACGTTTTCATAATAAAATTAAAAAGACGTAAAACTATTCAACCCCCCCCCCCTTCTAGTTTTCCACAATTGGTACCAGAGCCACGTCTAGCAAGATTTTTAAAATATATTGTATTTTAAAACTTGTAACGATCTATGGAATCTGAAAAATATTTAGAAGGGCAATCTATGCAAAGACCACCACTATTTGAAAGTGATGGATTTTTATATTGGAAAAATCGATTCGAAACTTATGTGAAATCAAAGGATCTAGATCTTTGGCATGTTATTACCTTTGGTGATTTTCCTCCTATTCAATATAATTTTGAAACTAAAAAGGATGAAATTGTATCTTTTGAAAAACAAAATGATGATTTGAAAAAGAAACTATCAAAAAATAATGAGGCTAAAATGGTTATTTATAATGCGTTACCACGCAAAGAATATGAAAGAATTTTTATGTGTAAAACCGCAAAAGAGATTTGGGATTCTTTACTAATCACTCACCAAGGTAATAGTCAAGTTAAAGATAACAAAATAGATCTTCTTGTTCAACAATATGAACAATTTACGATTCCGGAGGAGGAATCAATAGATAATGCTTTTGCTAGATTTAACACTATTATCACAAGTTTAAAAGCACTTGATGAGAATTTTTCTAGTAAGAATTTTGTTAGGAAATTTCTTAGGGCTCTTCATCCAAAATGGCGAGCTAAAGTTACGGCGATTGAAGAATCGAAGAACTTGTCAACTCTTCAACTTGATGAGTTGATCGGCAACCTGAAAGTCCACGAAGCAATAATAAAGAAAGACTCCGAGATGGTCAATGGAAAAAGAGAGCAAAGCAAGTCAATTGCGTTGAAAGCTAGGAAGGAATCTAGTAACGAGGATAGCTCAACCTCCGAAAGTGATGACGAAGAATATGCGACGGCCGTAAGAGACTTCAAGAAATTCCTCAAATGGCGAGGAAGATTGGTTAGACAACCGTATGATGAAAGGAAAGCAAACCAAAGAAATAAAGATGACAAAAATGGCAAAAGTGATGGGAAGTGCTTCAAATGTGGTGATCCAAATCATCTCATCGGAAAATGCCCAATGATGTCAAGAAATCAAAATCAAAAGGCGTTGGTTGGAGGAGCTTGGAATGATAGCGATGACGATGAGAAAGAAATCACAAATGAGGAGAAATGTCTTATGGCTAAGACATCAAGCGAGGTACGTTCAGAAACCAAATACTTTAGTGACGAAAATTTATCATTAGACGAAAAAGACCTAGATAGTGAATATAATAGGTTACGCAAATTAGGTCAAAAAGTTATAGCTAAAAATAAGTTACTAAAACATATTAACAATCTATTAGAAAATGAAGTACTCGAATTAAAAATTAGACTACAACATTTGGAAAAAGGAAAAGAAGTTCTTATAGAATGTAAAACATGCATAGAGGTTAAAAATGAAAACGAAAAACTTAAAGATGAAATTTCCAAACTTGACAAGTTTAAAAATAGTAGTAACCCACTTAAGAAAATAATAAGTGTTCAAGAAACTTCGGGAGACAAAACCGGTCTAGGATTAACCTCAACTAATGTTTCAACTAGTGAAAATAAAAATATAAAGTTTGAATGTGAATCTAGTAAACAAAAACCATTAGAGTCAAAACCTAAGTATATACTTAGAGAAGATAGAAAAATACCTATTGCAAGTGATGTGAAAGTAAAAAGTTTTTATAAACCATCATTAAAAGTCAAAACCGGATTTTCTAAACCTAAATTAAGATCTAAAACTCCACCACCAAGAAAACCTAACAATCATCATCCAAGATCTAAAACACCTCAACCTAGAAGAAATCAAAATAGACAAAATTACAATAACACTAGAAATCACATGTGGAATTATCTACCAAGTTACAATCCTTGGGAAATATTACCACCATACATGCATCCTAGCCAAATGTTAAATATGTTTGGACCAAACAACTTTAGACCAATGAGACAATGGGGACCAAGTGGCTAAGTTGTCAATCTTGGAAGAAGTTGGAATATCATCTACTAATGACTTCTATAAGTCAACATGGTCACTTGAAGTGCTTGAAGATATTCCATTGAAGACTAAAAGGTACACGTTTCTTTTAAGTTCATCACTATAATTTGCATGCTTAGATAAATGATTAGTTAGATTAATGCTTAGTACATAATTGCTTATATTCTTATAACCTAGAAACATCATTGGTTGACTTTCCTAGGAATAAGATAAAATTGTTCATTGCCGAACAAAATAGAAAATGGAAATCTTCTATATCCACTATTAGAAAACTCATGGTGATGAAGTGAAATGAGTTAAGTGGATAAATCGTTAATATAGAAGTAGGATTAGATTCCTCGCGTAAGAAAACTATGGATGTAACAAGCTCTTGTAGACTATGGCATTAAGTCAGATAAGCGTGCGAAATCAAAGGAACTATAGATGTTAGGTTATACCCCATTCAACACTCTCGCATCCTACATATTAATTTTCGTCATCACTTCCTTTAGGATCATAGGATATGTAGAAACGATAGCATGAGATAATAGTAGGCTTAAGCAATCCTCTTTAGCATGAGATCTATAACAAACATCTTTTAAAATATATGATTAATGATATTTGTTGTCAAAAATCTAATATCTTTAAAAATATGCAAAAACCTCACATTTTGGAAAATAGTTTTTCAAATAACTATCCCACTTTTAAATAAGATGTTTTCACAATAAATATCCACAATTTTGTTTTGATCAAAACCAAAGATTGAGAAAATTTTATTTACCTTTCATTAACACATTTTGAAGTAAAACCGAATCTATTTTATTCAATTAACTCTCATATCTACATGAAAACCTACTTTCAAACATTGTTGAATAATGCTAAAAACGTCTCTTTAAATCATGCATGGTGATCTCATATTTGTCATCTATATTTATATAAATGACACTTATAAGTGAACTAAATCAAATCAAGAGGGCCATGGTTTATCTATTAAGACTTCGTTTGTAACAAGTCTAGAAACCCATGCTATCATAATACACATTAGGATTAATCCTCCTAGTTATGTAGTTATGAAATACTTGATGTTGCTTATTGTTTCCTAGCACTTATATTTTGCTTGCTAGATGAGTATGTTTGCATGCTAGATGAAATTGCTTGATTACTTAATCTCTTTGGTTAACATGCTTTAGCTACATAATTGCCTACATAATTAGTCTATGTTTAATTGCCTCAAAGAGTTGGACTTGTTTGAAACAAAAAACACAACCTTTCTGCAATGCACTACCAAAAACCCTTTTCTGGCAATCTGGGAATCACCAGATGGGCGGCCCCCTTAAATCATAAGGCGGCCCCCTTAATTATTAAGGGGACCGGCCTCCAATTAAGGGGACCGGCCATCTGATGGTCGAATGTGTTGTTTCCCTTTTCTGTTTTTTAGCCCATTTCATCCTACACTTCCCAAAATTCACAAACCTATTCTATCATAAACCTTCCATCAAAGTTTATCCATCCTTGATCCCACCAATCCTACATTATAAATACTCTCATTCCTCTCAATCTCCACTCATCTCATCATTTCCTCTCCCATTAAACCAAAACCACCAAGAAACTTGTTTGGAGAAGAAAGCCTAACTTCCTTTAAAAATCCGTCAAACCAAATGACGTTGTCAAACATTCAACACCAAATTCCACCTATGTTTTCAAACATTACTTACCTAACACCTCACTCTCCTTCTCACGAACATTACATATCAAAAACCTTTACTCACCCATATCCTTCTCCATTACACTCAAACCTCATAATCTTTTCACAACTCAAGCGATGTTGTTCATAATCAACCAATACCTAAACCTCACTCTCACACAAATGATCCATTTAACAACAAATCATCCATTCGTGCTTCGACTAATGTTCCTTTTTATGATGAGCATGCACAATCCCAAAACAATAATCCCAACCTCATTACCAACACTTTACATGTTGCTCATTCAACAAAAACACCATCCACTCATGAAGAATGTCTTCCACCCATATCATGTTTTCATGATTACCTAAGCTCAAACATGTCTCCACCACCAAGAGTATCACCACCACATCCTACAACTTCACATGCCATTCCTATGTTGCATGTTCAAACCCTCACCCAAGACAATTATCATGCTCCACCACCATCACCTTCCTCCGAACACTTGAAGTTCATTGAGGCGCTAAAAGAAGTCCATGAGCTTAGTGCTCTTTTAGTCTTACATCTTGCTCAACGCAATTTGGATCCACCTTCATCTAGATCACCCTCATCACCACACAACATAAATCAACTTGAGAAGCATGTCAACAATTAACCTTGTTGCATCTTTCTCCTAAAAACGATTGCATTCAATGAACACTTCACTTGGATTGAATATCTTCTCACTAGATCACATCCAATACCCTCACTTGAACAACATCCAAAACCTCAATCAACCTCTTCCGCTACAAACTCTCCACCACCAAACTATCCAACATTCATGACCCGAACATATACCTCCATTAATCCAACAACCTCCATTAATCCAACAATCTTACCCTAACTCAACCATCCTCATTCCAAACACTCCATCATCAACCATCTAAGCATACCATATGCTTATGATGTTCACTTTCAAATACGAATCAACCAACCTTTGGTTGCAAGCAAGTCCAAGTGCTCTCTTAGGCAATATAGGACTATGTCTTTTCCTTTGTGTTATTTTTATCAATATGCTTCAAGCATATTGAGTGTTGTAATGCTTTTCATTTCTATAATGCTTGAATGAATCTTTGTTTAGTTGCATAATTGTTGCCTTGCATATATGTGTATCTTGCTCTCTTAAAATATTTTTGTAGCAAAGATCTCCATAGCTCGTTCCCTTGGTGCTCTCAAATGAGGGGGAGCATACATCAAGGGGGAGCATTCTACCCGTTTAAACTTCCCTCGCGAAGCTTACTCAGCTTAACCTTTTTGATTTTACAAAAAGGGGGAGAAGAGAAATGTAAACTCTATAATACTTGTCTAAAAACAAGTTTTAGATATATTAAGTTTAAGGTTTTGTAATAATCAAAAAGGGGGAGATTGTTGACATAAATTAATGCCTAAAAACATTATTAACATGTTATCAATATCTCTATGTTTTGATTATCACAAAATATAAACTCATAGAACTAAAACTTGTGACATAAACAAGTATTTAGTGATTAATATTTCTCTTTACATCCAAATCACTTAAGGTATGAATAAACAAAGTGTTTAGTGCAATTTATGATCAAAGGGGTATTTAATTAACTAATGCAAAGTTTATTTAATTATATAAACATATTATATATTTTTGAAAAACACTTTTGGTAATAAAGAAAAATGTCTTATTCATACTAAATATATGAATTCAAATTTTTAACCAAAAACAGTTAGTTTTTCACCAAATAAACTTTCCCCACTAAAAGACAAAGAATCTGGCCGTTTCAGCTGGGCGGCCCCCTTAATTATAAAGGGCGGTCCCCTTAATTTTAAGGGGGCCGGCCATGATTTAAGGGGACCGGCCACGCTCCTCTGTCAGATTCTTTTGCTTATAAATACCACCTTAAACCTGGATTTTTTCCTCACCTTTTGCACTCCTAAACTTTCTGTTCTAGATCCTCATTTCTATTCTCTAAATCCTTTGATCATAAATACATAATCCTTTATTTCAAAGTGATTCTTACATCATCCTCTCAAATGCAAGAGAAGAATAATTCTATCCTCCAAGACAAGAAGTATTACAATTTGTTGTGACCTCCACATCCAAGTTGTTGGTGCATCATCAAGAATATTTACATATATCTTTGTGTAGTGTGTTGTGAATATTTGATTGTAGATAGTTGTGTTAGGAATATAGATTGTGTGATTGGCTAGTAGATTGTAGTGAAGATAATTGGTGTGTAGAAGATATGTGTGAACTAGATTGTAGTAAAGATAGTTGGTGTGAAGTAGTTGTGAAGATAGGTGTGTAGTAGATTGGTGTGAAGTAGTTGTGAAGATAGGTGTGTAGTAGATTGATGTGAAGTAGTTGTGAAGAAGGTGTGATTTCGTTGTGACGAAGCTTTGATGTGTAAGTGGTGTGTATATTGGTGTGTAAGGTTTCTCCGCCATAAGGAGCTTGTTGACATAGTGAAGAAAACTCTCGAGTAGGTGACTCGAGGAGTGGAGTAGGGCAAGGAAGGTGTCCTTGTAGCCGAACCACTATAAATCCTTTGTCTCGCGGTTAGATCTTTCCATATCTTACTTATTATCTTGCTTATATCGTTATTACATTTGTAGACGTAGACGTATATATATAGTTGCTCATATAGTGCTAGTATTGATTTTACTTAAAGATCAAACGAAAGTTTCATTCACAAAACAAAGTTTTTACAATCAAACTAAAAAGGTTACATACATATAATTGATCATTTCGATCAAGTATAGTTTTTATACAAAATATAACTAAGGATTATAAAATAAACGATTATGTACTTATCTCTCGTATATAGCTATAATTGTTTATATTATGCATGTGTTGATTTCACATACTTAGCTTACATTATTATTATTGTTCATACTTAGATATACTTGTTCATATTGTTCAAGATTTGAGTTCACATAAGATTGAATCAAAGTTTTAAAAGCAAACAAGGTTTTAAAACTAAACTAAGTTTTCATAATAAAATTAAAAAGACGTAAAACTATTCAACCCCCCCCCCTTCTAGTTTTCCACATATAGTTTTCTAGTTTTTCGCAAAAAAAGAAAAGAAGTTTTGGAGAAACCCTAAAGACGATTTTGGTGCAACTTTTACAGGTTTTTCAAGGGTTCCAAACCCTTGATACCTTGCATTGTAATTGAGATAAGTGTTCTTCTAATTCAATCAATATGTCTATGTGTTGGTTGTCTATATCTTGTTCTTGTCTCAATTCCATTATGCTAGGCTAGATCTCTTTTGTGTTTGCTTAGATCTAATGAAACCTAGATATTGATTATGTGTTGATTACTTGTTTATTATTGTCTTGGATGAATGATTTATATGTTAGGCTTAAGAAAACTGGCAGATCTTCAAATGGTAACATGCTTGAACGTCTTAAGAAACATGAACCGAGGCGTACTAGGTCTTTATTGGTTGTATTTAATGCATGAGCCACTGTTTACAATCCCTATAGTTGTGTTGGGCATGGTGTAGGAGGAGATAAGAGCTCATAGAATTGGGGAGTTATGTATGCCACCCCATGAATGGTATTAAGGAATACGATCCGTCATCCATACAATTATAACAAGTATTTAACGTGTAATAGATATCTATGGAGTTGTGAAATCTAAGTAAACACATTTTCTCTAATTACTGCTCACAACTTTAGTATAATTAGTTTATTTTCATTTTTTGTATTTTATTTTGATTGCATCTTAGTTTTGGGTTAGTTGAATAGCAACTAATTCCGCCCACTCTTCCAAAACCCGAGATTTTACTTGCTTTCATAAAAAATATAAAAACACAAAAATAATCATCCCTCACCTTTAGAACTAGTATTTAGGCTTTCTAATCCTAGCGACACTATTCCTAAGCTGAACGATCAATCCCCCGGTACTTGTCACTATACTATACTACAACGATCAGGTACACTGCCTGGTGGGGGTTGTAAGCTTCTCGAGATCCCTCGAGAGGTAAAACCTGTTGCGATTCCCACGCATCAAGTTTTTGGCGCCGCAGCCCGGGGAATAGTTATTGTCTAGGTTAGAATTTCTTTTTATTAGGTCTACTTGGTAGATTCCTTTCTAGTAAGATTTTATTTTTTTATTTTTAGGTTTTCTTTAGTCTATCTTATTTCTTCGTGTCTTTGTTCGTAATCTTTACCATCCGACATCATGGAAGGTGGTAACATCTTTGAACCCGTCATCCCACCACAACAAAACCCACCATTAGAACCCCTTAGGCCCCGAACCTTAGGAGAGTACTCCCGACCTAGCCATCAAGGCTACCGAAACACCATTGAGCTCACCGGAGCCAATGTGACCCCCTTGCGATCCGACACCATCCGGTTGGTGCAAAGCGGATGTGCATTCCATGGACTTCGTTCCGAAGATCCAAACCAACATCTTAAGGACTTTCTCAAAATCGTAGATTCCATAGACCTAGATGTTGCAACTAGAGAGACCACCCGTTTACGCCTATTCCAATTCTCTCTACGGGATCAAGCTAGTCAATGGCTTGAGCGTTTACCTGCGGGATCCATCACCACATGGGATGATCTCACCACTCGTTTCCTTGTTCAATTTTTCCCACCGGGGAGAACTACTAAGCTTAGGAATGACATCTTGATGTTCCAACAACGTCAAAATAAATCTCTTTATGAAGCATGGACTCGTTTCAAGGACTTACTCCAAAAAGTCCCTCATCATGGCATAGATCTTTGGCTCCAAGTCCAAATTTTTTATGACCATATCAACATCTCCACGAGGCGAACCATTGACCAATCGGCCGGTGGTAAGCTACGTGATCTTAGTGTGGAACAATCATGGGAACTCATAGAAGATCTTGCTCTCTATGACAACGAAAGTTGGAACGATCCCCGTGACTTGAACAAAACGGTCAAGGCAATATCTTTGCCTTCGAACAATTCTAGCACTCCCGACCGTAGGATCATGGAACTTGAGGACCAAGTCAAGTTTCTCATGAAATCTTACGAAGCTCCGAAGCCTTCAAGCCAAGTGAACAAAATCACTTCTTCATGCGAATTATGTAGTGGTCCCCACGACACTCGTGATTGTGTGGAACTCCCCGGAACAGCTTTTGCGGACTACGCATCCACGCGTACCGACGAAGCGGGAGATAAGTGGTACACTTTCAAGCCCGAGCCAAACACTTACGGTGATTCATACAACCCCTCATGGAAAAATCACCCAAACCTTAGGTGGAAACAAAATCAGACCAATTCTTCCAATCCACCAAATCGTTACCAACCAAACGGTCCACCATCCAACCGTACTTTCAACAACAATCCTTCTAACAACTATGGTAGTACCAACAATCTTGAAGGATTGATGTCAAAGTTCATGGCATCTCAAGAAGCTCGCATATCTAAGTTTGAAGCTGATTTCAAACAAAAGCAAAGCGAGATAACCACTAGAATTGATGCATTGTTGAAAGTTCTCAATGACCGAGAAATGGGAGCACTCCCGAGCGACACGATCAAGAATCCGAAACTAACCATTAATTCCATATCCTCAGTTTCGTCACCCATTTCGTGTCCACAATACTACTCGGTTAAATCAACGAGCACGTGTTTCAAACAAAACCAAGTTCCCCAAAAGGACCAATCAAATAAAACACCCACTATAGAGCCGGTCAAAAGCATTGTTGAAACACCTCTTACGCAAGACCTTGACGATGAATTCAAAGAACTTCACCTTGAACGCCCCGTCATTGATGTCTTAGCGCGTGCTCCTTACTATAGTGCCCTCCTAGAAAAATATGAGAAGTGTAAGCTAGGTAAAAATGGGACCGCCTTCGTTCAAAACAAGTTGCCTAAAAAGCTTGATGATCCGGGTATATTTGTTTTGCCCTGTAAGATAGGAAGATCCGAAGCTTTCGACACACTAGCCGATTTAGGTTCAAGCCTAAACTTGATTCCCTTATCCTTATTCACCGCTCTTAAGCTAGGAAAGTTAGAGGAAACGGAGGTATTGATAGGGCTAGCGGATGGGAGTATTGCCCACCCGGTTGGAATGATTAAGGATGTAGTTGTTCACGTAGGAAGGTTAACTATATTAGCATATTTTCACGTCCTAGACATGGTTAGTGACACTACATGCCCATTATTGGTAGGAAGAGGATTTTTAGCAACCGCTAGTGCCATGATAGATTGCAAGGAATCCAAGATAGTCGTAGGTGAAGGCGATACTTGGTCGGTGTACGATGTAAAGAAGCATAGTTATGATTGTGATGATGAACCGACACCGCATTGGGTAGAGATGAATAGAAGACCATCTAGATATGGACCTTGGATAGAAAGGAACTTTATAGGACCTCAATGCCCATTCTATCTAGAAAAAGACTTTGTTGAAAAGACACATTCGGTAGAACAACTCATAGCTAGAGATGAAGAGCTAGACCCCTTTGAGGACCCGTTAGTCTTTAGGAAGATGATTGAGTTATTAAGCGTAATGCCCATTAACATAGAAAGGAATAAATGGAAAAGAGAGGGAGATAAGTGTAAATGGAGGTGGGACAAGCCACCTAAAGAAGGTGACGGGTCATGGCATATTAGAATGACCTTGTATGATCCAGATGGAGAAAAGTTTGAAAGGTCGTACCATACTAAGGAAACCGATAGAAAGTTGAAACCTAAGTTCGATCCCAAAGATGTCCTCAATGAGGAACTCACCCGTATCACATAGTAACCCATGACCTTGAGTCTAGCTACAAGACTCGTAAATAAAAAAAAAGCGCTTCTTGAGAGGCAACCCATGTTTTGTGTGATTTTTATTTTATTTGATTGTTATTTGCTTCCGTATGCATGTTTTATTTTTATTGTTGGTTAATCATGTTTCTCAATTAAAAAGTGGAAATACTTTACTTTGTTGTTTAGCCTAATCTTAACTCCACCTAGAAGTATTTTTGCAAAAGATAAGTGTAAGGGGAAACCCCAAATATGTTTTTAAGAAACAAACCGATCATGATTCTCCACAATATTAAATGAACATGTATATTCGTATTCGTTAGAGTCAAATGCTTATATTGAGTCATAATGAAGTTTTGCAGGATTTTCCAGGAAGTAGGACCAAGTTTTTCCAGGAATTTTCTGGAAACTTAACATAAGAATTTCTGAAGTTCCATTCTGACGGCGTCAGAGTTTTACTCTTGACGGCGCCAGGAGTAAAAATCTGGAAATTTTACCGGTTTTGTTTTTTCTAACGGAGTCTTATGGTTTTTGTGAATTATTAAGTTTTATAATCTCCAGGAAATCTGCAAACTTCATTCCACAAGCATTATATCTTATCTTGTTTTCTAGGATTTAGAAACTTATATAGGATGCCGCCGATTTTACGCGAGGTTGTCTTGTCTATTTTTGTCAGGAAGGAGATGATTTATATTCTGGAAGGGAAGCTTTGATTGTTCGTTTTCTTGGAGGAAGATCTAACCTGGCCAACCTATAATCCATACCGAGCGAATCATGGGAGTATTTGATTTCATTCTCTTTACTTTTTCACTTTTACATTCTTTACTTGAACATTGGGGACAATGTTCATCTTAAGTGTAAGGGGAGGGTAAAAAGATGATACCTTACATATGCACTTTCGCTTGAGTTTGTTTTGTTTGATAGTAGATGTGTAATAAAACTATGAGAAATACTTGTTAGTGCAATTTTAGCGCCAAATTTAAAAATTTTTACAACATTTAGGAGTGAAACTTTAGCCATAGCAAGCGTCTCATGGATAGGAGATTGTATGACTAGCACATAACCGTATATTCAGAAAAATTTTCCACCCAAAAATGTGAGGTTCGCCTTTAGATTTGATAGGAAAAGCATTTACTATTAGTGCTTATGAGTGTACTGGTAGCATTTAGATTCTAGAACTTGCGTTAGTGATGCATCCCAAGACCGCTAGTGAGACTACATTCGTGTGGTAGGATTTACTACATGATAAGAGGCATTAGGATTACCCTTGTGTTAAACCCGTATCATAATTACTTGACCATTTAAGTCATACTACTTGACTAGTTAAGTCAACTAATTTTTCCCACACCCTTAGCGTTGTACTCATTTTTAGTACACGAAACCCCTAGTACACCCCTCCGAGCCTATCTTTTCGTTTCTAACTTTAAGCATCTTACTTAAAGGAATAATTTGTTACACCCCACTTAAATGTACAACCAAATCGCCTTAGCCTTCCGTGTATGCGCTCATTTTTAGTGCATTATTGTTATTTGTTAAACCCTAAGTTAACTTTCTAATTGATTACATGGTTGCTAAGTCGAGTCATATCCTTGTACATATTGTTTTGGGACGATTGGGACTCATGGGTAAAGTACTTATTTATGGAGTAATGGGGAAGAACATCACTTATTACCCCCATATGTACGATAATCTTAAAAGTGCTCTAAGTGTTTTAATTTTCTTAATTCGAGTAATTAGATTAGTTAATTGTAAAGTATGTAAAGATTCAAGTGTAAGGGGAATTCTCATCCCCTATGATGTATTATTTTGAATGGTAGGGTAAGAGTGTATGAAAAAAAAAATCGAAAAAATCAAGAAAAAGAAAAAAAAATAGAAAAAGGAAAAAGAGAAAAAACATACGGACTACCATCCCATTTCATTCTATGTTCATTTTATGTTTTTAGTTATTTTTCATTTATTAGCTTAAGTCGAGTCTAGTCTTGGCTTAGCAACGCCATCTTGTACATGTAATTAACCAAGATTGTTAACTCGCCACCAGTAAAACTTCCTTTATCCAACAAAACCGTGTAATTCATATCCCTATACCTAACGTTACAACCCTTTAAAAGACCTCTTTGATAGTTTATCCTAGGTGCTTACGCCATGTGGTGGAGGTTTGATCCTTTCCCAAGCCTATGGTAATCTATTTTGCTATGACAAGTAGTGAGAGATATCTTCCATTTCCTTAATGTTATATTACTTTATTACACCCGAGAGATGTGAGTATCTAAACACTATTTGTGAGGTGCTTGTGTATGACCTCCGTGCTTGTCTATTGGTCTTTAGTGGAACGATTATTTGTTGTAATTACTTTTATATTAGTGTTAAATGACCCCTAACTTGTCTTTTGAGTAGAATAAAAGCGCATTTGCTTGAGGACAAGCAAATCTCAAGTGTAAGGGTATATGATGAGGCGAAAAATGATCCGTTTTAGGGGGTCATTTAAGCCCGAATCCAAATTTATTTGATCAAATATTGCCCTAAATCGTTCCTTTTGTGATTTTAGGTACTTGGAGAGTGAATTCTGGAAAAGAAGCCATTTTGGACGTTTTTGGAGCATAAAAGTGAAGAAAACGGCAAAGTCTCAATTTTCCATGCTGGGAACAGTACATGAAGGCGTCAAGAGTAAATTCATGACGGCGTCAAACCTCAAGAATTAAAATCCGTAGTTGATGACGGCGTCACACACAGGGCGTCAAGAGTAATTTGTATGACGGCCTAGGCCTTGACGGCGTCAGAAGTAGATCAAGGCCGTCCGAGGAAGTATTTGGCGGCGAGATGACGGCGTCACACCTTTGTTCTTGACGCCGTCATCCCTATTTTCCTATATATAGTTTTCTAGTTTTTCACAAAAAAAGAAAAGAAGTTTTGGAGAAACCCTAAAGACGATTTTGGTGCAACTTTTACAGGTTTTTCAAGGGTTCCAAACCCTTGATACCTTGCATTGTAATTGAGATAAGTGTTCTTCTAATTCAATCAATATGTCTATGTGTTGGTTGTCTATATCTTGTTCTTGTCTCAATTCCATTATGCTAGGCTAGATCTCTTTTGTGTTTGCTTAGATCTAATGAAACCTAGATATTGATTATGTGTTGATTACTTGTTTATTCTTGTCTTGGATGAATGATTTATATGTTAGGCTTAAGAAAACTGGCAGATCTCCAAATGGTAACATGCTTGAACGTCTTAAGAAACATGAACCGAGGCGTACTAGGTCTTTATTGGTTGTATTTAATGCATGAGCCACTGTTTACAATCCCTATAGTTGTTCTGGGCATGGTGTAGGAGGAGATAAGAGCTCATAGGATTGGGGAGTTATGTATGCCACCCCATGAATGGTATTAAGGAATACGATCCGTCATCCATACAATTATAACAAGTAATTAACGTGTAATAGATATCTAGGGAGTAGTGAAATCTAAGTAAACACATTTTCTCCAATTACTGCTCACAACTTTAGTATAATTAGTTTATTTTCATTTTTTGTATTTTATTTTGATTGCATCTTAGTTTTGGGTTAGTTGAATAGCAACTAATTCCGCCCACTCTTCCAAAACCCGAGATTTTACTTGCTTTCATAAAAAATATAAAAACACAAAAATAATCATCCCTCACCTTTAGAACTAGTATTTAGGCTTTCTAATCCTAGCGACACTATTCCTAAGCTGAACGATCAATCCCCCGGTACTTGTCACTATACTATACTACAACGATCAGGTACACTGCCTGGTGGGGGTTGTAAGCTTCTCGAGATCCCTCGAGAGGTAAAACCTGTTGCGATTCCCACGCATCAATAGCCCTAATTTTCATGTGGTAAGGTGTTTGTGAGTGAAGAATGGCTGTTAGTAAGTTGGAGTTGTGAGTAAAGAGGTGTTTGGTTTTGAAATTAAAAATAAAACATCCTGCAGCTTTGGCGGACCAGGCGGAACCAAAGGGAGGGTTCCGCCCGTATGGTTTGAGGGTTCCGTGAGAACTCCAGGGAAAAATTCAAATGGGATTGTCTTGATTTTTGTGGTTTTATCCTAATGTTCAAAACTAAGGTTTCAGGTCTTATGAGTCTTTGACTAAGCCTAGGGATGATGAATGCTTCTCATTCAAGAGGTTTTGTGAAAACGTTGATAGAATGGTTAACGTATAAGGCTTTCTTAGTTAAGACGTTCCTCAATGAACATTTTTACCAAGGCGATGATGTTGGATCACAATTTGTCAATTAAGAACATAATGGATTGAATTGTCGCTGAAGTCGATGCTTCCTTTGTTGAAGGTATAACAATGTTGATAAAATGAATTCCGTTGATGACACGAATTTGCTTGTTCAAGCGGAGCTTGTTGATGTGCTTCTCCATCCGATACTAATTTGAGAACCTTACGTGTTTTTGAGAATCATTGGGTAAATAAGTATAAAAGTGCAAGTACCACTTAGGCTTTTCTTATCAACTTATTACCGACATAATTCCATTTGGCATACACTATGGTTTCTATTCCCGTTCTTTTGGGATACCAAAATCCTAGTTGTGTAGCACCTTATGATGTATCCAAACAAGCTCAACTAAAGAGTTGTTTAAGGATCTTCTTTAACACGAGCACATAGACAAAGGCTAAGCATAATGTTGAGTCTAATCGTTATGAGAACAAGTAGTCTTCCGAACATTTCTCTACGTTTAGTTTTACCTACGGATTTACTAATCTCATTCTTGATAAGTCATCAATATCTTAACTATTGAGAACAAGAGAGTAACTAGGAATGTCTTTAAGTTAAAATCCCTTTCTTTTGAAGCTTGCTTTTATTATCAAAAAGTCTTTCAAATATTGACACTTATAATTACATGATTACTTCGAAATATCTATTTTGTTTCACTAGTTGTTTTACTCTAAATTCCAAAAACTATTTTTTTTAATTTTGTTTAGACACAACTATGACCTATAAATCAAGTTTTATAACTTATGTCAATTTTGCATGATTCAATGTTTGACTCAAGGTGAGAAGATGTTATTTTGTACTTTTATTCTTAATGTTTTTCACAACATATTTGTCTTGTCATCATTGGACTTTCGACTAAGTTATCATCTCCCAAAGATGATATCTTAGAAGGAGGAGATCACTCGTTAAATGTTATATTCAACGACTCCTCGACTCTTTGGGTTTTCTTACTTAAGACACTATGAACTCTATTTGTTTTGAAAAAGTCCAAGAGGTACAACATCATGAGACTAAGTGTCACATTTGATGTGTAAATCCTAAATTTTGAAAACTCATTTTCTTTCACACATCCTAATGTATGCTAATGTGATTTATTTCACCTTGTGTGTTTTATGTGAGATTATCATAAAGGAGTGATTGAAGAAAAACACAATTAAAGATTCAAAGTATGGTGTTTGAGAAAGTTGTTTAACCAAGGTTTGTTTTGCAAGCATCACAAAAGTGTTAGACATTTTAACATTTAGGAAATTCTTAGTTAGCTCACTTGTAAGCAAGAGTTGAGTGAGACTCACGCAAGAGTTTCTCGTGTTTATCTCTTGATGGTTAAAGAACCAAAACACCTTATATCTCCTACTAGTACTAATGACGAAATTCCTTGTTGCATAGAATCTAATCTTAGTTATTACTAATAGTAGGTAAACACTTAAGAGTATTACAAATAACACATATAGAAGTAATGCGTACCTTTTAAATTGCATAGGGATGCTATCAAGAGAATAAACACTACGCGTAAAATCTTGGTTTGACGACACGCTTTGAAGCTCAATTACTCATGTATCAAAGAAGGTTAGATAATCATATAGAAGCATAGAAGATGATAATCCTAATCCATTTATCATGAGTTTCTATTAGAGATTGAATTATCTCTAAATCTCTATTCTAGGTTTGACAAATTTTACTTGTTTTGTTTTATTAGTTGATGGTGCTTTTGAGTTAAATCCTAATCCGGTTTTATCTTTAAACAACCTTTGACTCCTCAACAATCTTTCAAGAGATTTTGAGCTTTTATCAAATTTAACTAAAAATTTTCCTTTCTCATTTTGCTTTTTAATCTTATGTTTGTAATCTAGACACAATTTACATTCTAGATTAATTTTAACATAACTCTCAATTCTAGACATTTTATCTTCTAACAAGATTTCCTTTACAAAGATATTCTAAGAGGATTTTGAAGACTCATTCTTGAAGATAGTTTCTAGGTCCATGTTGCATAAACTTTTAGACTCATTTTCTAGTTTAGAAAACTCTAGGATGAATTTGTCAAAGCAAAAGTGTTTGGTTTCAAAATGTACCTTGCTCGATGTTTTACCTAGTTGAGAATCACAAACCGGATAGTTGGCTACATCTTCATCCGTGTTATTCCATGAATCGTAAGCAAGTCCACAAAGAGCTTGACATGAGTAATCATCTTCACTTACACCTTCATTTAAAACATTTAAACTAGTAGCACATGTATTTATCTCAACTAAAAGTCAATCAATTAATATATCTAAGACTTCTAATACATATGTGAGATCAAATTGATCATCTTTGACTTGACATATCTCTTGATGAAAGTTTAACATATTTTTCCAAATATCATTAGCCGTTTGCCAAAAATACATTCTTTCATATTCGGTACTAAAACTTTATAAATCATTATTTTAGCTTACGTATTTTTTTTATCAAGTTTAAGATAGTTATCTTGGTTTTCAAAAACTTGTTTTCTTTGGTTTGAAATCACCAAAAGAAATAATATGCCAAAGATCTTGATCAATTGATTTCACATAGTTTTCAAAATTACTTTTCCATTCAAGTAAGTTTTCATATAATAATAGCGGTGGGTTTTGAATAGGTTGCCCTTCTTTGAGATTTTCAAAATCCATGGATCGATCCAAGTTTTAAAATACATTCTATTTTAAAGATCTTGAGTAACGTAGCTCCTGATGCCAATTGTGGAAAACTAGAAGGGGGGTTGAATAGTTTACCGCTTTTTAAATCCTTTTTAGCTTGAATGTTCTTTAAAAACTTTTACGTTTGCTTAAAGCTATAAACACAATGTTATATGTTTGATTCTTTGAAAAGATTTTCATGTGAATAACAATTCTAACTTTACTAGTTTCATACTTTGAAAAGCTTTGCTTGTGATGATTCTTACTTTGCTTGTTTAGTTCTTTGAAAAGCTTTACTTTTGTTTGAAGATATAAACACATCTTTACTTGTTTAGTTCTTTGAAAAGCTTTATATGTAACTAGCAATTCTAACTAAAGAACAACATGAAATAAGCAAAGATAAAGAAAGAAACGATCAAACCACAACACGATTGTTTATCGTGGTTCGGTTACAAGGACTCGTTTTCCTTGCCCTACATCCACGCCCCGAGTTTCCAACTCAAGAGTTATAAGCACTAATCAACAAGCTCCTTTCACCGGTGGAGAAAACCTTTACAACGTTGCTTACACTTTCACCGACACTAAGCTAGATGTCGAGTTCTTTTACACGGGTTCAACCACTCCCATCGTCGCTTACACTTTTACCGACACTAAGCTAGATGTCGAGTTCTTTACCAAGGGTACAACCACTCCCGTTAGTTCTTTTACAAGGGTACAAGAACTCCCGACACACCACGTATTTTGAGGCCTAAAATACTAACCACTTACTTCTACATACATGACACAAATGAGGTATAAACTACCAAAGCTTATACATGACCAAGCTACCAAGACTTGCAACTTTAGAGTTGAAGCTTGTAACTTCTTGAATGATCTTGTGAAGTCCCTTGCTACATAAGAGAATCACACAAATCAAAATGTTACTGTGTTAGTTGAGAGAGTATATGAAAATATGTCCTAAAGTGGTGACCCAAAACTAACAAATAGTTTGGTATTTATAGCAAACCATTCTGCAGGTCTGGCGGATACAGTGGACCCCTCAGAAGGGTTCCGCCCGTGTATCTCCAGGGTACCGCCAGGGCTGCAGTTGGTTTTTGCAATAAATCTTCCAAACCAAACAAGGTCACATCACATTACTCCTAGTCAAACACAAGACTTGTAAGCAAGCATAAGGTTAGTCAAACACTCTTTCTTACCATAAATGTATATGGACAAAGCTTGCCTTAAATGTGATGTGACATTACTATTTTAAGAAATAAATGTGATGTGACAAGACACTTTCTAATTTAAGAAATAAAAACAATGTTTTGTTTAAAAGGAAATGTAAACCTTAGTTAAACAAGTCTTAAACACTTAAAGTGATGATTTACTTATAGCTAAACTTCATACTTTGTCATTAACAAAACTTAGCAAAGATCGTAAAATATAAATAACGTTTTTAGGCGATATTTGTATTAACAGTTTGGATGCTCACAAGCTTCAACTATAAGCCATTTACCCATTTTTAAGCTCATTTTCTATAAACATGGTTGTTATTGCTTGATCCTGTTTTATTTGTGTTTATTTAAAGTTTTTTAGTGACAATATAACTTAAAATATAATAGTTGTTCATTAGATTTAATTGTTGCTTAGTATTCCATATTGACTATCATATTCGCAATTTTTAGCATAACTGAGCATTTGTAGTTTAGACCTAGGTTTCTGCATTCATTTAAGGTCATTTAGTCATTATAAGTGATAAAAAAGTTGTTTCAAAAAGCTTAAAGTTTCATTTGTTTAACAAATCACCAAAACTGTCTCAATAGGAGTGTTTGGATGTTCTGGTTTGCTGGACTCAGAGGGTGTTTTAGGTATTGATCATCACTGAAACATGTTACAATATAATGTTCTAAGTCATATTAGTCATCAAAACCAAGTTTCAATTGGCAGAAGTCAAAAATTGAGATTTTCAAAATCCATGGATCGATCCAAGTTTTAAAATACATTCTATTTTAAAGATCTTGAGTAACGTAGCTCCTGATGCCAATTGTGGAAAACTAGAAGGGGGGTTGAATAGTTTACCGCTTTTTAAATCCTTTTTAGCTTGAATGTTCTTTAAAAACTTTTACGTTTGCTTAAAGCTATAAACACAATGTTATATGTTTGATTCTTTGAAAAGATTTTCATGTGAATAACAATTCTAACTTTACTAGTTTCATACTTTGAAAAGCTTTGCTTGTGATGATTCTTACTTTGCTTGTTTAGTTCTTTGAAAAGCTTTACTTTTGTTTGAAGATATAAACACATCTTTACTTGTTTAGTTCTTTGAAAAGCTTTATATGTAACTAGCAATTCTAACTAAAGAACAACATGAAATAAGCAAAGATAAAGAAAGAAACGATCAAACCACAACACGATTGTTTATCGTGGTTCGGCTACAAGGACTCGTTTTCCTTGCCCTACATCCACGCCCCGAGTTTCCAACTCAAGAGTTATAAGCACTAATCAACAAGCTCCTTTCACCGGCGGAGAAAACCTTTACAACGTTGCTTACACTTTCACCGACACTAAGCTAGATGTCGAGTTCTTTTACACGGGTTCAACCACTCCCATCGTCGCTTACACTTTTACCGACACTAAGCTAGATGTCGAGTTCTTTACCAAGGGTACAACCACTCCCGTTAGTTCTTTTACAAGGGTACAACAACTCCCGACACACCACGTATTTTGAGGCCTAAAATACTAACCACTTACTTCTACATACATGACACAAATGAGGTATAAACTACCAAAGCTTATACATGACCAAGCTACCAAGACTTGCAACTTTAGAGTTGAAGCTTGTAACTTCTTGAATGATCTTGTGAAGTCCCTTGCTACATAAGAGAATCACACAAATCAAAATGTTACTGTGTTAGTTGAGAGAGTATATGAAAATATGTCCTAAAGTGGTGACCCAAAACTAACAAATAGTTTGGTATTTATAGCAAACCATTCTGCAGGTCTGGCGGATACAGTGGACCCCTCAGAAGGGTTCCGCCCGTGTATCTCCAGGGTACCGCCAGGGCTGCAGTTGGTTTTTGCAATAAGTCTTCCAAACCAAACAAGGTCACATCACATTACTCCTAGTCAAACACAAGACTTGTAAGCAAGCATAAGGTTAGTCAAACACTCTTTCTTACCATAAATGTATATGGACAAAGCTTGCCCTAAATGTGATGTGACATTACTATTTTAAGAAATAAATGTGATGTGACAAGACACTTTCTAATTTAAGAAATAAAAACAATGTTTTGTTTAAAAGGAAATGTAAACCTTAGTTAAACAAGTCTTAAACACTTAAAGTGATGATTTACTTATAGCTAAACTTCATACTTTGTCATTAACAAAACTTAGCAAAGATCGTAAAATATAAATAACGTTTTTAGGCGATATTTGTATTAACAGTTTGGATGCTCACAAGCTTCAACTATAAGCCATTTACCCATTTTTAAGCTCATTTTCTATAAACATGGTTGTTATTGCTTGATCCTGTTTTATTTGTGTTTATTTAAAGTTTTTTAGTGACAATATAACTTAAAATATAATAGTTGTTCATTAGATTTAATTGTTGCTTAGTATTCCATATTGACTATCATATTCGCAATTTTTAGCATAACTGAGCATTTGTAGTTTAGACCTAGGTTTCTGCATTCATTTAAGGTCATTTAGTCATTATAAGTGATAAAAAAGTTGTTTCAAAAAGCTTAAAGTTTCATTTGTTTAACAAATCACCAAAACTGTCTCAATAGGAGTGTTTGGATGTTTTGGTTTGCTAGACTCAGAGGGTGTTTTAGGTATTGATCATCACTGAAACATGTTACAATATAATGTTCTAAGTCATATTAGTCATCAAAACCAAGTTTCAATTGGCAGAAGTCAAAAATGACCTCTTGGATCCAATTATTTGTCATCTGTTAGGCTTTAGGATCCCAAAACCCATCATTTCAAATCACAATTAGTTAAAGTAGCCTTAAATAGCCTCTATATATCCTAACATAATGTTTTCAGATCATTAGAAGCAATCAAAAGTCACCAAAGTCAAATTACTAAGTTTTTCCATAAAAGTCAAATTGCATGTTTTCAGTTTTTCCATTTCTTACAAGATTTTTATAGAATTTTGTGAAGATTTTTAGGCTTTGAAACTTCTTGGGTGGTTAGTCTACCAGCTAAACTTGAGATTCCCACATTTGTTATAATTTTGTGAATTTTTCTTGTGGACCTTTTTGCCCCTCAAACTGACTTGCAGGGGAATACCCTGCCCTGTGCAGCAGACCACCTAGTCACCACCACACTTTTGGTGGTTGATTGTGGCCACCCCATTGGGTCCCACAGTCCAATTTTGGGTTCTCCCAACCCCCTCCTGGCCACCTTCTAGTTTAGGTCAGGTTTGTAAGCTTAGGCATTGTGGACCCCACTTGAAACCACCTCAAATGTCTGTCCCATTTTCAGGTCAGAAATAGAATATCAAAAGTGCTTATTCTGATTTCTTGGCTTATTCTGCTTGCTTATTTGAGTGAATTTAGCTTAAACTTGTCCAAGTAACTCAATTGAATCAGATTCCACCACGGTGGACCCCACATAAGCCCATTTGAGCTTAATTCCTTGTTCAGTCAAAGAAAGTCAACTGTTGGGCTATTAAGCACTCAAAGTGCTTATTTTCTGAGTTCTAGTGAAAGTATTTTTGTAAAGGTTTTTAGTTTTTAGTGTAAAAATAGTTTGGAAAAAGAAAAAACAGAAAAAACCAATTTTAATTATAGTGATAGCTTCTATTTAATAGAAACTATCTTTTTAATTTTCTTTTTAGCTTATTTATAAGCAATCTAGTATTTTTATATTTTTATTAATTCTCTTTTAGATTAAAGTAATTTTAGAAATTTCTCCAGATTTTTCTTTTGTCATTTAGTGGTTTTTAGAATTAATTTTAGTTTAATTAATTATTAATTAATAATAAAGAATTAAATAACATAATTAGATTTTATTAAGTAACACCAAGATTTTATAATTTTCCTAGCTTTTATATAAGTAAAAACATTTTTAGTAATTTTTCTAGAATTTCTACTGTTCATTTTCTATTTTTTATAATATAATTAGTTTAATTGGTAATTAATTAATAATTATAATAATAATTAGTAAATTAGTTTAAAAATACATAAAACCAACTTTTTATAATTTTTTAGGATTCCTGTGATGGTTAATTAGATTTATAAAAATCTTCTTAATTATCTAAGTCTTTTTAGTAATTTGTAATAATTTAAATCAATATAATTAGTTAAATAATTAGTAATTAATAATTAATAATTAAATAGTGTAAAAATAATTTTTCTTTTTCTAAAAATTTTCTTTGTTCATTAGGATTGTAAAAATAATAATTTCACATTCATAGCCTTTTTAGTTCGTCAGTTGTACTTTCTTTCACGTTCGTCAGTATACGTTTTTAATTAAAACGTACGTTTTTAGGTTTTAGCTCGTTTCTCCTTAATCTTAATTCCAGTAATTAATCACATAGCTTTCCTAAGCTATTTCTGTTTATAATTTCCAAATAATTCTCATTACAACCCTTTTCTATGAATAATCACCCGATCACAAGCACGCTAAAGCACAATCCACACCTCGTCGGGACATAACGACCTGGTGATACTCTATATTACCCGGAAGCATTGGTCTAGGTAGTTTGACCTTGTTGACCATATACTTGGTCAATTTAGGTTGACTGTTCTGAGCCAATCAAAATTTGGGCTGCTGGGGAGGTGTGCGCGTTTCTATAGCGTCATTTGAGATTAGTGTTATTTAACTATCATCACTGTACAAAAACCACCACTTTTGTAAATTTTAAATCAAAACATAAAAAAGTCATTAACACTTTTCCTAAAGTGTTAAAACACCAAAAAAATAAAAAACAACAAAACAGATCGTTACGTTTTCTATATTGTGTTTCTTTTAAGGTGATTCTTAAAGAAATACGATTTTGGTAAACGAAACGATACCAAAAATATTTTCCAAAAAGTTTTTAACCCATACACAAAAACCCAAAAACATCCGTCTTTTCTTGTGAACAATAATAAATACATAAAAACCAACCGTCGCAAACCAAGACAGAACACCTACCAACTGGGGGTGTGGACATAATAAGTTCCCAAACCAAAGATATAAAACTTGCCTTTGTATCCCTGTGAGTGGTGTACCTTTCTTAAAGAAGCCACTTGCTTGTGATTATTGGTTTAAGTTCATTGTGGATTTGCCTCGATTTTTTTTTATTGGTTTTTATCTCTAGTGCATGCGCACTCGTTCTTCAAGGTCCACGAGCCCATTACGTGAGCTTGTTCGGAAACCTCGAAGACCTCGTAGACGTTCAGCACCAACAGTCGGATCTGAGATCCGTACTGTTGCCACACCCACTGTCAGCATGGCGAAAGACCGCCCCATGTGTGAGCTTCTCCAAGCACCCATTGAGGGTTACGGAGATGCCATTGTTGTTCCAGCCATCGTGGCTGATAATTTTGAGCTCAAAACCGAGTTGCTCAATCTTGTAACCTCAAGTCAATTCAACGGTTTTGAGAGGGACGATCCTCATGCTCACATTCGATGGTTCAATAAAATCACTTCGACCATCAAGTACAAAAATGTCCCTTGTGAAGCAATCAAACTTCTTCTCTTCCCATTCTCCCTGGAGGGACAAGCCCGGATTTGGCTTGAAAAACAACCTCCTCGATCTATTGAGACATGGGAAGATTTTGTCAAAAAATTTGTGAATGAATTCTTCCCACCTTCCAAGACCACGAGTCTTAAGAACGAAATCACCAAGTTCACTCAGAAATACGATGAATCTTTTGGTGAAGCGTGTGATCGTTTCAAAGAATTACTTCGCAAGTGTCCACATCATGGTTTCTTAGAGTTGATGCAACTCGATAATTTTTACAATGGCGTGAGCCAAGCTGATCAGGATTCTCTCAATGCCTCCGCGGGAGGTAATTTCTTGAGTAGAACCACAAAAGAAGCTTTGCAAATCATAGAAAACAAGTCCAAGGTCCGCTCTACACGAAGCAAACCGATTGTTTCTCAAATCAATGCTGGTCCTTCCACTTCATCTTCTGTGAGTCAATCTAGCACGGATGCTAAGATTGACAAGCTCACTGAAGCTATTCAAGCTTTGGTTCTCGCCCAAACAAAGAAAGTTTCATTTCCACAACATCCTCCACCTGCGGAGGTTAAAAAAGTGGAAGTCTGTGTAACTTGTGGTGGGCCGCATGCCTACTACAATTGCACAGCTACTGATGGTACTCCATATGAAGCTCATGTTGTAGTCGGGTCCCAAAATCAAGGAGGCAATCAATATCGCCCTCCTATGGACCTTAGCTATCGTCCTCATCATCATTATCCTGGACCTCCCGGTTTTAATCAAAATCAAAATAGAGTGAACCAAGGTTTTCAAAACCAAGGTAACTTCAATTAGGGTCACGGTTTTCACAATTAAAACCAAGGTTTCCAACATTAAGGAAACTTTAATCGAAACCAAGGTCAGGGTAATTTCAATCCGGGATATTTTCATGGAAACAATAACCCTAATCAGGGTAATTTTCAAAATCAAGGTCCCAATCCGAACAATCGAGCTCCAAATATTCCTAATCCGAATCAAGCTATTGTTCCAACCGGGCCTTCATCTGACGAGTTGTTGCAATTCATGAAGTCCCAAGAAGAGTTGAACAAGATGTTGGTCAGCCAGATTTCTGATATCAAGAAGTCTTTAAATGATCGACCCTCGGGCTCAGGTACTACTTTACCGAGCAACACGATCGCTAACCCGAGGGGTGATGCTAAGGCGATCACAACACGAAGTAGTGCTTCATATGATGAACACGCGATTCCTACTACCTCTTCTTCCTCTCCTCCAAAGGTAGTGGAACGTGAACCTGAGGTGACAAAGGACAAGGTGCAAACTCCTAGCCCACGAAGTACAGCACACGTCCAACCTCAGGTTATTCCAGAAACCAGACGTAAGCCTGGAGTTGTCTTTGAACCACCAGAAACTCTAGTGGACAACCCTAAATCCAAAACTTCTATTCCCTATCCATCACGTCTCAGTGAACAAAAGCTTCGTGAAAAAGCTAATCACCAAATGGATAAATTTTTCCAAATCTTCCAAGATTTGCACTTTGACATTAGCTTCGCGGATGCTATTCTCTTGATGCCCAAGTTTGCATCAACAATCAAAAATCTGTTAAGTAATAAGGAAAAACTCTTTGAGATGGCAAGAACTCCTCTGAATGAGAACTGCTCAGCAGTTCTTTTGAAAAAGCTTCCTGAAAAGCTTGGAGACCCTGGGAAATTTCTTATTCCTTGTACTTTTCCGGGTATGGTTGAATGCTTCGCCTTGGCCGATCTAGGTGCTAGCATTAACCTGATGCCATATTCTGTGTGGAAGAAACTCTCTCTTCCCGAACTTACTCCCACGTGCATGACTTTAGAGCTTGCCGATTGTTCAATTTCCCATCCACTTGGCATTGCCGAGGACGTGTTTGTTAGAGTGGGAAAGTTCCATTTGCAGGCAGATTTTGTGATTGTTGACTTTGATGCCGATTCAAGGGTCCCTATCATTCTTGGGAGGGGATTCCTTAGAACTGGGCGTGCTCTCATCGATGTATTTGAGCAAGATATCACATTGCGTGTTGGAACGGAAGCCATTACCTTCAACCTAAATCAAACTTCGAGATACTCCTCCAATTATGGCTCAGAATCGGTGAATCAAATAGATGTCATCGATGTTGCTGCTGAGGAGTATGCTCAAGAGATTTTAGGTTTCATTGATGATTCTTCGAGTGAAAACCTCACTAAATCTTCTCATCCCATCATAGCCAATTCTTCTCCTTCCCTCACTCCGTTTGAGGGAAGTGACTTCGTCTTAGAAGAAATTGAGGCCTTTCTCAAAAGTGACTCGATTACCGATGGAATCGATAACCAAGAGATTGACCCCGAGAGGGATATTCTCATACTTGAGAGATTATTAAACGAAGATCCCTCTCCTCTTCCTGTTCTACCACCAACACTTCATAAATAGGAGGTCAAAAATGTTGAGAAAACTGATGACTTCCCTGAGGTTGAACTTAAGGACTTGCCGCCTCATCTTGAATATGCATTTCTGGAGGGTGATGATAAATTACCCATCATAATTGCTAAAGACTTAAGTGATGAGGAAAAGGCTGCTCTCATAAAGGTTTTGAAGTCACATAAACAAGCAATTGCTTGGCGACTCTCCGACATCAAGGGCATTGACCCTGAATTTTGTACTCACAAGATTTTAATGGAGGACGACTTCAAACCTGCAGTCCAACAACAAAGAAGGGTGAATCCAAAAATTCATGAGGTAATCAAACAAGAAGTTTTAAAACTTCTTGATGCCGGATTGATTTACCCTATCTCAGATAATCCTTGGGTTAGCCCAATTCATTGTGTTCCAAAAAATGGTGGCATTACTGTTGTCACAAATGAGGAGAATGAGTTGATTCCAACTCGATTGGTTACGAGATGGCGTGTCTGCAATGACTATCGCAAGTTAAAGGACGCCACCTGTAAAGATCATTTTCCTCTGCCCTTTATGGATCAGATGCTCGAGAGACTAGCGGGGAATGAGTACTATTGCTTCCTCGATGGCTTCTCGGGTTACTTTCAGATTCCCATTGATCCGCAAGATCAGGAAAAGACCACTTTCACGTGCCCCTATGGAACTTTTGCGTATAAACGTATGCCATTTGGTTTATGTAATGCTCCGGGCACGTTTCAAAGATATATGATGACCATATTTTCCGACATGATCGGGAAAACTATGGAGGTCTTTGTGGACGATTTTTCGGTCATTGGGGATTCATTTCAATCATGTCTCTCCCATTTAGACAGCATGCTAAAACGTTGTGAAGACACAAAGTTATGTCTAAATTGGGAGAAGAGTCACTTTATGGTCAAAGAGGGCATTGTCCTCGGCCATAAAATTTCAAAGAACGGGATTGAGGTTGACAAAGCCAAAGTGGATGTCATTGCAAAATTACCTCATCCCACAACCGTAAAAGGTGTTAGAAGCTTTTTGGGTCATGCCGGTTTCTATCGTAGGTTTATTCAAGATTTTTCTAAAATCGCCCGGCCTATGACCCATCTCCTCGAAAAGGATGCTCCTTTTATCTTCTCCCCCGAGTGCATCGAAGCTTTTGAAACATTGAAGAAAAAGCTTACTGAGGCACCAATTCTTGTTGCCCCCGATTGGGACTTGCTTTTCGAGCTCATGTGTGATGCTAGTGATTATGCGATAGGGGCAGTCTTGGGGCAACGAAAAACAAAACATTTTCAGCCTATACACTATGCTAGCAAAACTATGACCGAGGCTCAAAGTCATTACACCACCACCGAAAAAGAATTATTAGCTGTGGTGTATGCTTTCGAAAAATTCCGGCCATACTTAATATTGACCAAGAGCATAGTGTATACGGATCACTCGGCTTTGAAGTACCTCTATGCAAAACAAGATGCAAAGCCGAGACTACTCCGTTGGGTTCTCCTCCTACAGGAATTTGATATCATTATTCGTGATAAAAAAGGAGCTGAGAACCTAGCTGCTGATCATCTCTCCCGATTGGAAAACCCCCACCAAGATGTCTTCGAGAGGAAAGAAATTAATGAAACATTCCCTCTCGAGACACTCAATGCGGTTACCATTCGTGGAGACTCTATTACCCCATGGTTTGCCGACTTTGCAAACTACCTTGTGGGTAACTTTGTGGTGAAAGGGATGTCGTCCCAACAGAAAAATAAATTTTTCAAAGATGTAAAACATTACTTTTGGGACGACCCCTATCTTTTCAAAATCTGTGCGGATCAAGTCATCCGGTGGTGTGTTTATGGCCAAGAAGCCACTGAAATTCTTAAGGCTTGCCATGCTGGTACCACGGGGGGCCACCACAATCCCAACTACACCGCCAAAAAGGTGTTTGACTCCGGCTTCTATTGGCCCACGATTTACAAGGATGCCCAGGAATTAGTCAAATCCTGTGACGCTTGTCAACGTCATGGGAATATTTCACAAAAGAACGAAATGCCTCAAAATGCAATTCAAGTTTCTGAAATCTTTGACGTTTGGGGCATCGACTTTATGAGGCCATTTCCATCTTCTCATGGCAACAAATACATACTCGTGGCTGTTGACTACTTGTCAAAATGGGTTGAAGCGAAACCTTTACCCACTAATGATGCCCGAGTAGTTGTCAAATTCTTGAAAGCTCTTTTTGCCCGATTTGGAACTCCACGTGCTATTATTAGTGATCGTGGTACGCGCTTCTGTAATGACAAATTCGATAAAGTCATGCAAAAGTACGGTGTAACTTACCGTCTTTCTACCGCGTACCACCCTCAAACGAGTGGACAAGTAGAAGTTTCCAATCGGGGCATTAAAAGAATTTCAGAAAGAACCGTAGGTGAAAATCGTGCATCATGGTCGGATAAATTAGATGATGCACTTTGGGCTTTCTGTACGGCTTACAAAACACCCATTGGGTGTACGCCTTACAAACTTGTGTACGGGAAAGTGTGCCATCTTCCTATCGAGCTTGAGCACAAAGCCTATTGGGCTCTCAAGCATGCAAATTTTGACCTCAAAACTGCGGGTTATCATAGGAAAGTTCAATTGAATGAATTAAATGAACTTCGTGATCAAGCTTACGAGAACTCTTTGATCTACAAAGAAAAGACAAAGAAGATTCATGACTCAAAAATCAAGAACCGCGTTTTTAACGTTGGTGATCGAGTCCTTCTTTTCAACTCTAGACTCAAGATCTTCTCGGGAAAGCTTAAGACCCGATGGACTGGCCCATTCACTATCGCTAAGGTTTATCCTTATGGCACCGTCGAATTATCTCAAAATGACGGTCCAAATTTCAAAGTGAATGGGCATCGTTTGAAACATTACTTTGGAGAGGACATACCATCAATGGTTGTCCCGGATCTCCAAACTTTCCCCAAGGACAATTGAATTCGGGGATCGAGTCAAGCTAGCGACTCGATGAACAAAAACAATAGCACAATACGGGTTTTCACCCGTATCTCTGATTTCTTTCTACTTTCTACCATCTTAGTGTGGGGGAATGGCCAACCCCCCGCTGTTTGAAAATGTATATATGTATATAAGTTTCAAAAAAAAATGTGTATATATAGAAATAAAGTGAGATATGGTGTTTCCACAGTTATATTCGAATATTGTCTTTTTCCGTTCAAAGAGTCGGCATAATAGCCGGGACTTTGAATATTGAGGACAATATTCATTTCTAAGTGGGGGGGGGGGGGAAATTCTAGCGAACTTTATCAAAATATATCTTCTAGTACCCCCGTTTTTGGCCAAAATTTTCAAAAAATTTTTCACTTTATTTCAAAATTTTTGTGGTTATCAGTCCGCCATGTCTAAACGACAAAAGGATTGGCTAATCCAGGAGCAAACGGCTCTTGGTAAAGATAACTCAAATCCGTTGACGGCTTGCAATTTGCCCAAAATTGTATGGTATCTCAACTCGCCATATCCAAAAAAGTGAATGAGTTGGCTAGCCCGCAAGATTATGGCTTGTGGTAAAGGCAGTGGAAAAACCATAATTGGTAATCAGCTCACCAAGATATTGACTAGGTCTATCAAGAGTTGGCTAGTCCAGGAGCAAACGGCTCTTGGTAAAGACAAATCAAAACCGTTGAAAGCTGGTGGTTTCCTAAAAATCATATGGTTATCAAGTGGACCATAGTTCTTATTTGAATCGAAACATTTGGCTACTCCAGAAGTGTTGGCTTTTGGTAAAGAGATTTCAAATCCATCAATTTTTCTAAAAAGATTGCTAGGGACTAGCAATAGTTTAGTGTGGGGGATTGATGAGTGCTCAAACACTCATCATTTTTATCGTATTTAAACTGCCAAAACATACAAAAACAATAAAAAAAAAGTTATCAAAATACTTAAATTATCCTAGGGATTGTGTTTTATGTGTTTTAAATGCAAAATGAGCAAAAACAAATGAAAAATGATCAAAGTTTGCAATATTGGCAGTTTCAGTCCCCCAACTTTCATAAAATGTCAAAACTAGTCCCTGGTTATTCAAAACATGGAATTTATCATCAAAGGTCCTTTGGGATTCATAAGTTGTCAAATTTAATCCTTTAAAGTAAAAAATTTGCAAAATAACAACTTTGGTCCCTCAAGTTTGAAAATTGTCAAAAATGGTCCCTGGGTTTTAAAATTGGAAAAATGTCAAAATACCCTTTGTACTATTCTTAAATGGAAACTTAGGTCCTTGTGATAACTATTGAGAAAATTCACTTTTAGTCCCTACAAAATCCAAAATGACAAAATTGGTCCTTGTTACTTAATATTACCAACCGTACCCTTTTCTACTTAAACCCCAAATATAACCCAAGCCCACCTTATCACTCCAAGCCCAAACAAACCTCCCCTAGCCCATTCCATCACCAACCAGCCCACCTCCCACAAAAATAATACTCCTTGTTTCAAATAATCACCCCCAGTCAACACAAGCCAAAACCTTCTCCCCCTCCCACTTGCTCACCTGCTACTACCAAATCCCCCCTCCTCCACCTCAGCTTCACCATGCCTTGTTCCCCTGGCCTCCACCAAACTCCAAAACCAATTAATGACCTCAAATTCATCCAAGTTATCCCTCCTGACACAAATAAAGAAAATGGTGCCAAAAACCTGTTTCAATGGCTGAGATCATTCCCACCCAATCCAATGGGTGGGATTCACTCATGAAGGTGAAAGGAAGTCAAAGAAAGCAATATATAGAGGAGGGAAGCAGAGGAGTTGGTTATCTAGTATAATTTAGCATAAATTAGGTCGAATGTATAATTTTTAGGTTTGTATTGTATTTTTAAGCTTTCTAGTATTAAATTCAGTGAATTCAGTGTATGTTGAATCTTTTTAAGTAATGAAATTCAGTATCTCAGTTTGATTCCATTTTATGCAATTTTCATTCAAAATTTTAACTAAGGTTTAAAGCTAGTTTCAGTTGTTGTTATGGATTAGAATAGAACATATAAGCTCCCAGGAAGCTTTTATAAGCTTCTAGTAACCTTAAAATTCAGTGTAGCTAAAAAAATTCAAAAATACAAAAATTGGTCAACTAAAGTCAACTGTGAGTTTGGATTTGATTTCTGGGTTATGAGCAATATTGGAAGCAAGGTAGCTGTGGAAAATTGGTTTAGATACTCAAGGGAGGAGTTAGGGTCCTTGGTTCTTTGGTTTGGATGCTCACAAGCTTCAACTATAAGCCATTTACCCATTTTTTAGCTCATTTTCTAAAAACATGGTTGTTATTGCTTGATCCTGTTTTATTTGTGTTTATTTAAAGTTTTTTAGTGACAATATAACTTAAAATATAATAGTTGTTCATTAGATTTAATTGTTGCTTAGTATTCCATATTGACTATCATATTAGCAGTTTTTAGCATAACTGAGCATTTGTAGTTTAGACCTAGGTTTCTGCATTCATTTAAGGTCATTTAGTCATTATAAGTGATAAAAAGTTGTTTCAAAAAGCTTAAAGTTTCATTTGTTTAACAAATCACCAAAACTGTCTCAAGAGGAGTGTTTGGATGTTCTGGTTTGCTGGACTCAGAGGGTGTTTTAGGTATTGATCATCACTGAAACATGTTACAATATAATGTTCTAAGTCATATTAGTCATCAAAACCAAGTTTCAATTGGCAGAAGTCAAAAATGACCTCTTGGATCCAATTATTTGTCATCTGTTAGGCTTTAGGATCCCAAAACCCATCATTTCCATTCACAATTAGTTAAAGTAGCCTTAAATAGCCTCTATATATCCTAACATAATGTTTTCAGATCATTAGAAGCAATCAAAAGTCACCAAAGTCAAATTACTAAGTTTTTCCATAAAAGTCAAATTGCGTGTTTTCAGTTTTTCCATTTCTTACAAGATTTTTATAGAATTTTGTGAAGAGTTTTAGGCTTTGAAACTTCTTGGGTGGTTAGTCTACCAGCTAAACTTGAGATTCCCACATTTGTTATAATTTTGTGAATTTTTCTTGTAGACCTTTTTGCCCCTCAAACTGACTTGCAGGGGAATACCCTACCCTGTGCAGCAGACCACCTAGTCACCACCACACTTTTGGTGGTTGATTGTGGCCACCCCATTGGGTCCCACATTCCAATTTTGGGTTCTCCCAACACCCTCCTGGCCACCTTCTAGTTTTGGTCAGGTTTGTAAGCTTAGGCATTGTGGACCCCACTTGAAACCACCTCAAATGTCTGTCCCATTTTCAGGTCAGAAATAGAATATCAAAAGTGCTTATTCTGATTTCTTGGCTTATTCTGCTTGCTTATTTGAGTGAATTTAGCTTAAACTTGTCCAAGTAACTCAATTGAATCAGATTCCACCACGGTGGACCCCACATAAGCCCATTTGAGCTTAATTCCTTGTTCAGTCAAAGAAAGTCAACTGTTGGGCTATTAAGCACTCAAAGTGCGTATTTTCTGAGTTCTAGTGAAAGTGTTTTTGTAAAAGTTTTTAGTTTTTAGTGTAAAAATAGTTTGGAAAAAGAAAAAACAGAAAAAAACCAATTTTTATTATAGTGATAGCTTCTATTTAATAGAAACTATCTTTTTAATTTTCTTTTTAGCTTATTTATAAGCAATCTAGTATTTTTATATTTTTATTAATTCTATTTTAGATTAAAGTAATTTTAGAAATTTCTCCAGATTTTTCTTTTGTCATTTAGTGGTTTTTAGAATTAATTTTAGTTTAATTAATTATTAATTAATAATTAAGAATTAAATAGCATAATTAGATTTTATTAAGTAACACCAAGATTTTATAATTTTCCTAGCTTTTATATAAGTAAAAACATTTTTAGTAATTTTTCTAGAATTTCTACTATTCATTTTCTATTTTTAATAATATAATTAGTTTAATTGGTAATTAATTAATAATTATAATAATAATTAGTAAATTAGTTTAAAAATACATAAAACCAACTTTTTATAATTTTTTAGGATTCCTGTGATGGTTAATTAGATTTATAAAAATCTTCTTAATTATCTAAGTCTTTTTAGTAATTTGTAATAATTTAAATCAATATAATTAGTTAAATAATTAGTAATTAATAATTAATAATTAAATAGTGTAAAAATAATTTTTCTTTTTCTAAAAATTTTCTTTGTTCATTAGGATTGTAAAAATAATAATTTCACATTCATAGCCTTTTTAGTTCGTCAGTTGTACTTTCATTCACGTTCGTCAGTATACGTTTTTAATTAAAACGTACATTTTTAGGTTTTAGCTCGTTTCTCCTGAATCTTAATTCCAGTAATTAATCACATAGCTTTCCTAAGCTATTTCTGTATATAATTTCCAAATAATTCTCATTACAACCCTTTTCTGTGAATAATCACCCGATCACAAGCACGCTAAAGCACAATCCACACCTCGTCGGGACATAACGACCTGGTGATACTCTATATTACCCGGAAGCATTGGTCTAGGTAGTTTGACCTTGTTGACCATATACTTGGTCAATTTTGGTTGACTGTTCTGAGCCAATCAGACACCCCAGCCATATGGACATTATGGGAGGCTCAGATGATCAGACTAGGTCTAATGCTGAGTTAAACTCACCCAAAGATTTATTTCTCAGGGAAAGTAATACATCACGAAGTGATGAGGGTCGATATGAAACAGAGGAATTGATGGATACTTTCAATGTACAAAATGCCAATTTCAGTGATCCACCTCTCGAACCAGGTAACACAGGTTGAAGGTAATGAAATCAAAAAGTTAGAATCCCAAGCTAGAATGGAACAATTTAATGAATTGATGGAAAAATCTACCAAGCTAGAATCCCAAGTTCTTGGTCTTCAACAACTCACAGCTTCTCAAGGTAATGAAATCAAAAAGTTAAAGCTGAGGGTTAAACAAATGGAGACAGAAAGGAGGCCAAGAACATCACTATAGTTCAGAGGATTGATGAAATTTGGCAATGCTCAGAGGATTAGTTCTTCAGAAACTAATGCTTTGAAGGATGCTCCCAAACAGGGGAGGAATAATACCAAGGTCTCAGGGGAGGAAGTACAAGATTTTGATACTGGTGCAGATGTAACAAATATTGGTGATCGGATGGAAATGGATGTTGATTCTGGTGAGAATGCAGATGAGTTTGTGGTTGCAGACAGAGAAGGGAATGAAGTAGTGATGGATTCAGTGACTAAAGAGCAAGTGGTAGGTGTCTTGAAGACTTTGGAGCCTGAGCAACTTGCTAATGCTTCAAAGTTTATAGCTGAGACAGTGGAAAGCTTGGGAGAAGATGTTGCTGCTAGAGTTGTGGAAGAAGTTGCTAAGGTTGATTCTGCTGCTAGTGCAAGTTTGGATGCTGCTGCTAGTACAAAAGATTCTACTGCTGGGGTAAAAGCTCCTACTGCTAGCACAAAAGTCTCTACTGCTAGTACAAATCTTCCTGTTGCTGAGTCAGAGAGTATTTCTACTAGTGGTTTACTTGAAGATGATGTCTCAATGGCTGAAGAAATGATTTTATTGAAAACATCAAAGGCTAAAGAAGCAGGGAAACAACAATAATCATCACTACCTACACAACAACTACAACAACCAACATCACAACCTCCACAAAGACCAAGACCATCTGTTAAAGGTGTGGTGATCAGAGAACCATCACTCCCATCCAAGAAGGTTGCTCAACCTGCAAAATATTCTGAAAATGGAAAAGGCAAAATGATTGAAGATCCTGAGCTTGATTCAGATGATGAAGTTAATCTAGAAAGTATCCTTTTTGAGTATTGGTCAAAGGATAAGCAAATGGCTGTTAATGAACCTGAGCTTGATTCAGATGATGAAGTTAATCTAGAAAGTATCCTTTTTGAGTATTGGCCAATGGATAAGCAAATGGCTGTTAATGAAGCTGTTGCTTTGAAGTTAGCTGCTGATGTTGAAGAAGAAAATCAACAATTCTTGGAAGAACATAGACTTAAAGCAGAGAAAAAGGCCAAAGCAAGAGCATATATGGATGTTTGGGACGAGGAAAGAATAAAGGGTGATGCAGATATGGAGTTATTGAAGCTTGTAAAAGAAGAGTTAGCAGAACCATTGACTCAAGAACAAATTGACAAAGAGTTAAAAAGAATCAAAGAAGAAAGGAGAAAATGGTATCTGGCTCAAAGAAGAAACAAGATATTGCTCAAAGAACCAACAGTGAAGCAGAAGAGGAAATACTTTGAGCAATATCTTAGAAATATGAAAGGATACAAGCTGGTACAGTTGAAGCCATACTCAGATGATGAAATCTTCAAAATGTATGAGAAAGCAAAGAAACAAACTAAAGCTTTCATACCAATTGGTTCAAAAGAAGATCAAGTAAAGGGTGCTGAAAAGATGGTAGAGACTGAGAAAGTGAAGGAGCCTGAAAAGGTAATTGATGCTGAGAATATAGAGAAAGAGAAAGAAACTTCTAGGTTTGGTGTTAAGACTTAAGAGACCTGGATTTAAGCAAAAGAGTATAGGCAGAAAGAAAAGAAAGACAAAGGCAGTTGAAAAGAGCAGTTCAGAGTCAGAACAAGAAGAGGAAAAGGAGGATGATAAAGACAATTATAACAACCCACAAACACCCATTACTATCATTCCCATTACAAATACCTATAGTAGGTATTTCATAGGTAAATTTTTGTTTTTTATATACATAATTACTTGCATGACTCACTAGACCTACTCACGTATCTACACAAGCCAAATAACTCAACACTCACATCCTATAAACCCCAGGTATGTCAAGCGTAAACTCATAAAAACACCATAATAAGTAATACACCAATCTAAAACACTAAACATAGCATAAAACACTAATAAACCCTAAACTAAAACTTAAGTAGGATTATGTGCTTATCTGAACCTATATGCTTAGTTAAACTAGTAAGAATGTGTTCAAGGCTTAAGTAAGAGTATCTTTAGGTATATTAGGATATATTATGACTATTAGGATATAGAATAGAACCCTTAGAACTTAGATATAAACCCCCTAAGCCCTAAAGCATAACTAGCTCATAGATAACTAGAATTAGGTCTAAACCCACCCAAAACTTCCCCTTAGGTCACTATCACTTAGTATAAGCCTTTAGGAACTTAGGAATAGTTATTAGATACCCTTAGGACACTAACTTAGGTACAAAACCGTAGGATAAACCCTAGTCTCTTACTAAACCCACTTAGGTCATTTAGATTAGAAAATTAGGTCAAACCCTCCCAAAACTCCCCCATAGGTTACCCACACTTAGTATAAACCCTTTAGGTCTTAGTATTAGTTATTAGGCACACTTAGGAACTTAGATTAGGCACTAACCCCTAGGTAAAACCTTAAACACATAGTAAGTAGAAACTAGGTTTAAACTTAACTAAAACTTAGTAAAACCCAAAACATAAGCACCTTAAACACCTCAATCTAGCACCCTAACACCTTAGTCATACCCAAGCACCCACCCTAACACCTCTAAGCACACACACAAGTAGGTGCATCACCTACTTGGCTAATCCACCACTAATCCACCCTAAACCTTCCCTAATCCACCACTAAACCTCTCCTAATCACCCTAAACCACCCTTAAACACCCTAAGCAGCTTACAAGCACCTCCAAGCACCCAAGCAAGGAGGTGCATCACCTACTTGTAAGCTACTTATCACCACTAACCTCGAACCTCCTTTCATGGCTTCTTACCACCACAACCGTCCTACGCCAGCCCCCTAGCTACTCCTAGCTGTTCCTCGTCATCACCTAGACTTGCCACAACCTCCCCTAGCCTTGCTTGCTCAGCCCTCCCCCTCCGTGACACCTAGGCACCCGTTTTCCACCCAAACCGCCTCTCGCTAACTATAAATACCCCCTAGCCCTCATTTCTTCTCCACACCTTTCACCCTCCTCTCTACCTCACATTTCTGTAGTACTAAGCCCTTAGGAGCTGTTAGGAATGAGTAGCTAGGCCTTGGTTAAGTTTTGTTATGGTTTGAAGTAGTACGAGGTGTAGGAAACCCTAGAAAACCCTAGTCTTAGTTCTAACCCACGTAAACCCCCCCCCCCTATCCAAGTAACTCTTAATCTTAGTTAATATAGCTTTAATATAACCTTAGGATAGATTTAGATAGCTTAGGTAGCCTTGCATGAGCCTCGAACCCCTCTACTTGCTAGTTTATGTTTTAAAACCCTAGATTGAGTCATATACTTGCATGCATGCTTTAGGTAGTTAGATTAGGTCATACACTAGTTAGATATAACTTAAATAACTTAAAACAAGTAAAACATAGGCTAGAAAACTTAAATACTAGATAAAATATAAGTTACATGCATATTAGGACTAGTTTTGCAATAGTTTACATGCATAGGTGTATATATCATAAATTCCTAAAATTATAAAGTTTGGGGACTATTTTTGAACTTTCCTAGAAGTTATAAGTAGTAAGGATTAGTTTTGCATAATATTAAAACACTTAGGATAGATAATAACCTAAACATAAACTAAAAGGACTAAAAACGTAAATAGTATAAGTTAAAGGTCTAAAATGGTAAATATAGAAAACTTAGGAGTCTTAGGTTAATATAGAAGTCTAGGGACTAGTTGTGTCTAATTTAGATAGTTATTAGTATAAATATATAAGTAATATAAAACTTAGGGTAGAAAACGTAAATATATAAACTATAAGGGTAAATATCATATAAGTATAAAACCTATATAAAGTTAGAAGCATAACACAATACTAGGGAGCTTCATGCGAGGAGTACTATGTGGATATTTCGTTTTGACGAGTTTGTTGGGTTTACGAATTAAAGTTCCCTGACTCCTCGAACGATTATTGCATATACTTCTGAGATATGATGGCCCGAACGGTGATTTATAACTAAACCCTAATAACAACATAACTCAATAATAAGGAGCTTTGTGTGAGGAGTATTAACTTCTGAATTATGATGGCCCAAACGGTATTATGTTGATAACATAATACAATAGTAGGGAGCTTCATGTGAGGAGTCATATACTTCTGAATTACAATGGCGTGAACGGTGTTATGTTATATCTAAAACATTAATAAACCTAAAAAAAATAACTTAAGAAACATAAAACATGATAACTAAAAGCTTGACATATATACAAAACCAACAACAACAACACTAGGATACGTGAGTAAGGCAGTCTAGTTCCCGAGTCACTATTTGCATTACTTAGATTACTCTACACCCAGGTGAGTCTTCATAGTCTTACACCTTTTTAAACTTTCTCTCTAAATGCTTTTATAAACCCTGTAAGGGGGATACATGCAAAATGCTTTACTTAAAACCGAATACAAGTATTTTCTTTGGTTGTTTGCACGAGTAAACTAATTGCCACCACTACACAAACAAAATTCATGAATCTAATCGTTTGGAAGGTTTTATCCAATCGAACGTGAATATAGTTGATAGATCTATTGGATTTTGACAACTCCCGTTGGTATTAACACCTCACTAGGTGGTACCAATAAGTACTATATTTGAATCCACTCAAGGTATAACTTTGGCAAGTTATCCTTCTATCCCCTCATGTTGGGTCTGCAGCCCACATGACCCGGATCGTTAAGGTGTGATTCATGAGCTTAGTGCAACCTACTAACTCCTAATAATTGTGCATGCATCACAATTATCACAAAAACTTGCATTTTCCCAGATGGGTGTAACAACTGAACTCAGGGAACTTGTATTCACTAACCCCTAAACCTATGATTCTCACTCAACACCTAGTGTTGACTTTTTAAGCATGTATTCTAGGTTAATTACTTCTATAGACCTATGGCGGAAATAGGTACTGAAGTCGGAGGACTTCTCATGGCTATCATTCAAACACCACTAACCTAACTCTTAGATTTTTGGGACCTCAACAAAATAAAAGTATATCTTTTATAATTAAAACTCTGATAATTATGAATGATAACTAATTTTTCAAAACGTCTCTTTTCGAGTCGTTTTCTATTACTCTATCTGTGATTCTATGAAGTAATACCCCAAACATTGTATCCGCTGCAATCAGTGCAAAAATGGGGGTGTTACAACAATGATGATCAAGAAGGTTCTGAAAGTGATAGAGAAGATAAAGAGAGACTAATGGAACTTACTATTGTATCTAAGTATAAAGAGCCAGAGATTGTCAATGCAGTTCCTCTTGCAGCCAAATATCCAATCATCTCATACACTTTTAGAATCATAGATGGAAGTGAAGGATACTGGGAGTTCAAAAGAACAAATGATTGATGCTATGGGTTTCTTGGGTTCTCACAGATGCTTTATTGGATGGATAGAGATGATGTGGTTGCCATCTGGGGTTTATACAAAGGGAAATATGGTGATGTAAGACTGGATGATGTTTCTGAAAGGATAAACTATTATAATTTGAAGATGATGTTTGAGCCACATGATAGTGACACTGAGTGGATAAGAATTAAGGACATCAAGGTTGAAAAATGGTATTTATATCAGTCTTGTGGTGTTCATATGTTAATAGCTGGAAGAGTTACTATCTACATGTTGGTAGAAAAAGATTATCCTGGTTTGAACTTCAACAGAGAATAGTTAATCAGATGATCTAGCCTGGTAAGTTACAAATGTCGAAAGATTTTTGGTATAAAGATATGGCTTATCAACTGTTGAAGAAATATGAAAGAGTTATAGTTCCTAAACCTCCAAAGCAAACAAAGAAGTAATGTGTTTGGAAGCATCCTCCTGGTGAAGGTTTAAGCTTAAAGGAAACGTGATGATTTTGGGAGAAAAATATCAAGTTTAAGGGAGGATTGTTGGGTTTAGAGATACTGCTGCTTTGATTGATACAACTGCTTCTTGGTAAGAATTGGAAAATTACTTTAAGTGTCATACTACTACTAGTTTATTCTATACTACTGCTAGTGTTGAAGATTCTACTGCTGAAGAATACTACTGCTGAGCTTTTATGATTCTGCTGGTAGAGTAATACATTCTACTACTTATGTGTTATATTGTATAGTCGGTTAGGATAATTATAGAATAGATTACAAAGATCCTTATCTTGTATAGAAAGTCATTGTAAACCGACTAGGACTCCTTAGTCTATAAAAGGAGGTTCTAGGGTTAGAGTTGAGTACGTATTATTCATAGAGCCAATCACTTCAAGGTTGTAAACCCTAATACCATTGAGTATTCGTATATTAATATATATTGAAATGTTTTGTGAGAGTTCAACTGTGTCATTAATAATTCTTCTTAAGTTAAACATTATATTATGCATAGTGTTTAAGTTTGTTTCAAAGCCAAAGTTCAGTTTCTATAACATATTATTTTAGATTTATATCCAAGATAATAAACTAGATCATTGCTTAACTGGGACTAACACTATCGGCAAGGCTCTTTTGAGGAAATTGAGCTTGGCGAACAGGAAGCATAATGGACTCGAGATAAGACTTGGCGGAACTCATAGTAGTACAGGCATCACTTTCTCTAAGGCCAGTTTGGAACCTAAGAGCGGAATCACCCAAGTCCTTAGGAGTTATGGGTGACTTACCATGGGAGGTGGATCGACTCCCCTCACTCTCACCACCCTGAGACTTGGTCCACCAGCCTAGGACATCTTATCTGTTCGGCCTGAACCACTACCTATCAGAGTCAGAAACACATAGCTTAGTTACACATGCTCATACATAAGTAACAAAGCATGATAAGGGAAAACAAACTATACCAGCTTCAGCCTGGCCCTTACTAGTTCCAGCAGGTCATTATTAATCCTTCTTCACCTGGACTTTTTTCAGGTGGACATCTTCAACCCTGATGCAGCAATAGCCTCAACATTAGCGGTGTTGTCAACCTCTGTTTCATCATAATCTGAAATATGGTACACGGCCATCAAAGGGGTTACATTCAAAGGCTTAGGATGCAAAGGTTTAGTGGTCTCACCAGCAACAACAACCCCACTCCCACTAGCCTCAGCACCCTGGCGACTCCTCTTCCGTACTAAACGCTTAGATAAGGGAACTTGGTCCTCCACGTCCTCCATTGCATGGTCAATAGCCGACACCTCACCCCCTGGCATAAGAGGAGGAGAAAGGTTAGCACCGGCATCAGCGTTCATAGGGTGAATGAATGGCTCAGAAACAATAGTCACGCCCTCATCATCAGACTTGACAAGCATCAAGATAACATCCATCACTGAAAAAAAAGGGAAAGAAAGCTTATTGCTAGATCAACAAAAGCTAAACGGCATAAGAACCCGATGTGAAAACAAAGACTCACACTGGCCATCCCTATAGATCACAAGGACCACCTCAGGCAGCCACCACTGTTTAATTCAGAATCGCCAACACTAAAACACCCTCCAACACTGGCCTCCCATAAACATTCAAATCACTCAAATGAACAAACAACTCTCGATTATACGGAGGAACCCCAGGCAAGTCCTCAGAGTCTGGGTTCACACCATTACTCCACCTAAGATATTGATAGGGCAAAATGGCATCATCAACAGTAATATGCTTCTAGTGCTTAAGTCAACCCGATAAATCCCTAGCAGTCCCAATCATGGTGAAACAACCCTCAGACTTCCTCTCTATTGACCACCATGAACTACACTATCACAAACAAAAAATATGATGAAAAATAGGCAAACTGGGATATGAGTTCAACCCAAAGCAGGCAATGATAAAAGCATTAATCCTTTAATAGCCCAGCGGATGCATTTGCGTAAAACTGACATTATAGAAACAGACTATTTCAAAATAAAAGGGATGTAATGGAAGCATAACGTTACAGTCTCGGGTATACTCTATGTAAAAAGCTATGACATAGGGTGATGGCGGTTGATCATCCCTCTCATGCAGTTTAGGCATTTGAGGCAAGTACTGCTCAACGCAACCATGATTACGCAGAAAGTTCCTAAACTTTGTCAGTTTCACCCACCAAAGGGTTATTAGTGGCATAACTATTCTCAGCACGAGACATCAAAAAGCCAAGAGGGAAGAGACCAAGACAACATGACAAAATATTTTTCTCTAGACAATGAGAAGAACAAAAGTGAACTAACCTTGCTTTGCCATCTTTCTCTCAATATCTTGGTAAAACGGAACCCTTCAAAAGTAAAAAATCGTTGGCGGTTTGGAATAAGGAAAACAGAGTGTTTGTAGGCGTGGATAAAAGTAAGTAGTTAAAAATGTAACTTCTCAACCCCTTCTATTTAGAGGGGGTAAGAATAATGTTAGTGGAAAACAGGTGGTAGCCCATTGGGCTAACACACCCAAATCACGCATGTGTTGTTTACGACCTAGTAACACACGTGTGCAGTCAACATCAACATGATGTCAAGTATAGTCGAATCGACAGGTTTAAAACCACTGAAAAAATCGAAATGATGAAATTTGAAATCATTTCGAAAAGATTCCTTTTGCATTTCCCACGCAAAACATTTAATGCAACCTGACCCTGAACACCCCATACGTCACTTGGGGAACACGAATTACAACCATAGTCATCATTATAAGGAAGGTTATGTGATGTATGCTTTTTCACACATCCTTTTTAGACCAAAAATACCAAATACTAACCAAACATGCCAAGAGAATGTATGTTTTTATATTTGTGTATGTGCAGGTACAGATATAAGAAAAATGAACAAAAACGATGCCAAAACCGACAAAAACGAGCATGAGAATGGAAAGTGTCAAAAGCCGAAGCCGGGGAAGTCAAATGGTCAAAGTCAAAGCTCAAAAAGACGAAATCAACCTTAGAGTTTCATAAAGTATCAAGAATAGTCCTTGGTGAAAGTTTGAAGAAATTTACAACATTGGTCCCTCATCTTTCAGAAATTGACAAAATTAGTCCCTCGAAGAAATAATTGAAGAAAAGTCAATAGTGGTCCTTCATGAATTGAATAAAGTCAACAAAGGCCCTTGGAAGTTAATTTTAAGGAATTACAGATTTGGTCCCTATGGTTTGCAATTTTACAACATTGGTCCTTGTTAATAATATTAATCCTAAACCATTAAAACAAACCTGATCCAAAAGCCTACCTAAGCCCATCACACTCCAAGCCCAATTCTTTTACCACCCAATACCCAGTCCACCTATTATTATAACCCGGTCAACACCCCCAAATTAATAAAACCCCAAAACGTTTTTACCCGCCCCCCAATTTAACAATTACCCAGAATACAAGGAACCCTAGTTATTGTTCATGTGCGTAAATCCTCAATTCACCACAATTAAGGGTACTAGAGTCAAATCACATGAGATTCTAGAAGACCCTGACATGGCAGGCCTGCCATGTCAGCGATCCGTGTGGTATTGAGTATCAAATGATTGGGTAATCAATGATCCTAAGGTTGTGGATTGAAGATTTGAGGCTAAGTTTGATCCAAGGGATGATATCTCTTCAAAGAAACACAAATTGCACCTGGATTACCAGCATGGAAGGCTAGAAGCTTCATACCCCAACTCCCCCATTCGTGTATAAATACCCCCCTCCTTCATTAGATTTGTGTAGGTTTTATGGTTTTAGTTTAGTAATTCTGTTAATTGTATTTCCTTTCAAAAAGCATTGTACTTAATTTCTTAGTTTTAATATATTGAAGTTTCATTTAAATTTCTGTCTTACTTTCTGCTTTACTTAATTTCTATTTAGTTTAATTCAAAAGTTTAATTAGTATTTTAAATCTCTGTGTTATTATTCCTGCTTTATCTAATATATATATATATATATATATATATATATATATATATATATATATATATATATATATATATATATATATATATATATATATATATATATATATATATATATACCATATTAGTTTTTATTGATTTGAATCAAGTTTCATATAAGTTGTTTTCTGTTTTTATAAGCTTATATAAGCATTGAATTTACTGTTTTACCAAAATTCTAAAAAATACAAAAGTCAACAAAAGGTCAAACTGTCAGCTTATTCAAATAAGCTAGCTTATTCAGGGAGTCAAGACAGCCAATAAGGTGTCCCATTGGCCTGTCAAAAGACAGGCAAGCTTAGTGAACCCCCTCTTTTCATGCTGAGGGGGATTTGGTTATAAGTTGTTCATTTAAATTTTTAAAGTTGCATAAGTAGAATTAGCTATAGTTTAGATTTATTATTGTTATTAGTTTCTGTTTATTATTAGTATTGTTTTATACTTGAATCTTATTGCATAATTGATTGTGGTCATTTTATAGCTTATGTATGAACTTTTTTGTCATAGTCATTTGGATGTGTGTTTCTAGTTGAGTTTGAATCTGAGATCTGTGTTTTTAACTTCATTTTAGCATAATGGATCATAGTTAGAACTGAGATTAGTGTTTGGTATTGTATTGAGGATCTACTGTTGCATTGAAGTTAAGACAGACTCACATAGAGGGTGTTTGGTTTAGGCTGGTTTGCTGTGTATTTGTTGTTTCAAGAGGTGTTTGTAGGTTTAGACATCACACTCAAGGTTCAATCAGGCTTAGTCTTGCATAAAATCAGTAGGTTTTAGTATAGATAGTCAAATCATCTCATATTATTATTATTAGTATAACTGTTAGATTATTTAGATTGCATTAAGCTATAGTTAATCACTATTGTAGTTTAGATAGCTAATTTAAGTTGCATAATAGATTATTACATCATAGGAAATCTTTTAAGACAGCTTTAGATTCATAGTAGTCAAAGTTCTTTCATAATCAAAAAGTCAAAACAGTTTTCAACTCAGTTTTTTTACAAATCTTTAAGAACATCTGTTGGATTCATTTTTCATTGGAAATACATTTGGTTTGTGGATTTTAAAAGTTTGGCAGTAAGAGAAACTATTTCAAAAATAAATTTGTGGATTGGATCTTATTTGCTTATTAAAAAGCTCTTCATAAGTTGCCTGTTTGAGCTAAAGGGTCCCCTGCACCATCAGGATTCAGCAAAGTTCAAGGGTATCATTAGGCATTCAAACTAGTTTAGAAGTGGTATTTTCTGGTGAATTTGGAATCTCAGTAGATCAAATAAGGTTTTGCCCCCATAAGCTTTTACTCCTGAGCTTTTTGGATCAGCTTATTTGTCCCATAAAGTTGTTTAGTTAGAACTAAGGGTCTGTTTCAAGTTTGGAGGCTGCAATTCTATTATATTGTTCATTATCTGTGTTTGTTGGTTCATTTTATTCCATTCATACATATTGTAACTGTGTGCATTGAGTTTTTTGCTTGTACCTTATTCTGTTTGGCTTATTGCTTGTTTCTTATTGGTTATTTGTAACTGTTTGATGCCACTTCTTAGTTTCTGAGTACTTTTGGTCAAATACTGTTCCTGTAAGCATTTTTGAGTCAAAATTTAACTTGGTCAAAGTTTGGTCAGAATTGGTAAACTGTGCTAATAAATAAGCACTTTGGTATAAGCTGTTTTCAAAGCAAAGGGTAGCTACAGTGTTTATTTTTTAATTTTTATATTTTTCCTAGCTTTAAAATAATATTTTATAATTTCCCTGAATTTTTCATATTTTTTCAAGTTAATTTGATATTTTTCCTATTTTATTTTCATTTTTAATCATTTTTAAATACAATTTAATTAAGAATTTTAGAAATTTATTTTGCATTTTTCCCATTTATTTTGAATTTAATTTGAATTTTTAATTAGATTTAATAGTTTTTAATTTTCAAAATTTACACAAAAAGCCAAAAAAAATAGTTTTTAGTTTTAAAATTACTTTTTAGTTGTTTTATAATTTTCAAAATTTATTTTTCATTTTTCTCACTTTATTTGCATTTTCTTTTAATTTTTAATTAGTTAAATAGTTTTTAATTCATAAAAAAAATAAATAAAAAGTCAAAAAAATATTTTTCTTTTTCTTAAAATTTTCTTTTATCATTTTTAACTTAAAATTATTTTCAAGTCCGTAGGATTAGTGTAGTTTAAAAGTCGCGTTTTATTTCGTACGTTTACGTTTTATTTACGTTTTAGCTTACGTTTTCAATTTTGCGTTACGTTTCTAGTTGCCTCATTTGAATTACGTGCTTAGTTGATTATTTATGCTTCATTTACTATTTCATTAGTATTATCTCATCAAATCACTTTTTACCACTTTCACGACACGTTTCACGAATCAGGAATTCGAAATTCCATTCATCCTTCACACGGACTACGACCTCGGGTTATCCGTATTTCTTTGTGGATCTCTTGAGTAATACTTATACTATATATAACTTGATTTTCAACGAATCAATTTTTGAAAAAAAAATAAAAAATAAATAAAAAAAACTCCATTTAATAATTTCTCAATCAAAAGAACATCTCCCTCCGGGTCACAGTCAGAATGATCAATTTCCGGTGAAATCGAATCATTAGCAAGAAAGGCCTCGATCTCTTCCAAGATAAAATCACTTCCCTCAAATGAAGTAAGGGAAGGGGAAGGATCGGGAATTATCGGTTCAGAAGAATGAGTTCTTTCAAAGTCTAGGATTATCTCACTTGCACATAACATAATACTAGATTGGGGGACTTGATAGCGTATGAATATTAGTGGCCCAAGCCCATTAACTACAGGCTTGAATCAAATCCATCTACTCAAGGTTCACGAGTCAGGCCATGACGAGAACCATGTAAACCAAGGTCGAGCTAGATCTGGTAACACCTCTCAGGACGAATTGTACATGCGCATGAGACAAATGTCCCAAACTGTCACTAATGGTTAAAATGTACGAATATGACATAGAACAGTGGGAGACACATGGCTAACATTATAAGAAGCAAAGCACTCTCCTTTAGGAGCCAAGGAGGAGAGGCCACATGTCCTCATTGTCTGCTCTCTAGATGATCAACACTTGGCTCCCTTACAATTGTTGATCATCTCTCAAGAGTTTATCTCTAAATACAACTCGCCTCTTTATAAATAGAACACATCACACACAACTTCAACAAGTTCACACACTTTGGCAAATACTATTTCACATCAGTGTTAAATGGTCTTTATTTAAGTGTTACCTGAGCTTTTTGATCTGAATCATTTTCATCGGGTCCTTACCGTTCAACACGGGAAACCAAACAAAACAACCCAACCCATTTTTTAATGCCGATTTACATTGCATACATAAGCATCAACATTACATGATGAACACTTACTTGATGAACATTCTGTGATGAACAATTACATATTCAAAGTTTTTTCCATCACAGTTTTAAACATTGTTTATCATTGCTAAAAACATAATTAGTCAATTACATTGATTTTTTCATCAAATATTTAAGCTTGTATGCATTCTAAAACATTTATATTCCATCCGTCTCAAAATTATTGTCCCACTTTAACTTTTTCGGTCTTTCATTATCAACTTTGACTATCAATATTTTTATTTGTGTTATACAATACTTGATGAAAATTATACCAATGAAAATACATTTAAAACTTAATCCGTTCATATATTTTGCATCAAGTATTATGTAATATAAATAAAAATATTTAAGGTCAAAGTTGAAAAATAAAGACCGAAAAAATCAAAAAGGGACATAATTTCGGACTGGGGGAATATTCAAATAAATTACTTTCAACATTTTATCAAACACTTTATGAGCACTTTCGTGAAAACTTAATTTGTTTCAAAATTAAAAAGAAAAACTGCAGAAAAACAAAATAGATAAAGAATTAGTGTTACATGATGTTAATTTGTTGTGACCCAAAGTCAACGAAATTCTAATTTTGATTAACTTGAAATTCATGAAAATTGTTGTAATTTGTAGTGATTGAACGGATTTATGATGATATTGAATAAAAATTGGAACCTAATTTTATGATTTTCCTTGATTTAAAATTAAATTTTGGGTACAAGATGTTTATCACATGGTGAAAAGGGTTAACTTGTTGCCTTTGGATGACATTTTAGATTGTTTTTATTATGAAACTATGAAACTAAAATACAGAAAATAAAATATAAAGTTTGACATGTCAAAAGTAATAAAACACAAAAAATACGGAGCAAAAAAAACCATACAAAACTATTTTTTTCTGTTAATAAAGTGGGTAAAACTGCGCCGAAAAAATGTGGAAACAAAATATAAAATTTGACAAGTTAAAACTAATAAAAGACAAAGATATAGAAAAAAGTAAAAGTAAAAATCGTCTCATCCTATTAATAAAGTGGCTAAAGAAGGGTAAAAGGGTTGGAATAGTACTCCTTTTGTAAAAAAAATTGATTGGCAAACTTTCATTTATTTTTTGCATACTCAAATGTATAAACTGATAAAACAACATATAATAAATATATAACTGATGAATGTATAATTTAGAATGTGCAAATAAAAAATTGAAATGTGTGAAATCATTAGTCTTTTGTAAGTCCTAACCGTTATATAATACGGAGTAAATTAAAGCGGACATAATCATGACTAAATTCTGGTCACAAATTTGTTGATATGCAATAAATTGTCGGTAATGCACACTCATATCAATTGTCGGTAATGCAAATGAAATGTTTACGTTGTCACTAATCACTTTAAGAATATTGAATTACTACCTCCGTCTCAAAATTATTGTCAGGAGACAAGAATTACAAAGTTTAATAAAAGTTTGGTCATTTTTGTTTTCAACCAATCAAAGAGAATATTCTCCAACTATATTCTCTAGTTTTTACTTAAAAAGGAAAGTGGACAATTAATTTGAGACATTCCAAAATGGAAATATGGACAATAATTTTGAGACGGAGAGAGTATAATAATACTCCTTTTAGACTAGTTTTAGACCTTGCATATAAACGCGGATTTTAAATAATAATAATTTCTTATATATATATGATCACTTAAACTCTAACGAAAAAGATATTAGATACTTATTAATTTCTTATGAGTAATTGTATTATAACTCGGTGTAAATGTTGTTTTTAACATGTTACGTTTGAATTTTAAATAGTAACCTTTTAAAGAGTAAATTACATGAATAGTCCATGTGGTTTGTCGAAAAATTCACGTGCCATCCCTCAAACTTAAAAGTTGCATGTATGGTCACTGTCGCTGCCAAAGAATAACATGAATGGTCCCTCAGACTAACTGTCGTTAGTTTTTTCCGTTAGTCCATTTGCACCGTTAGTCCTTTAACGACCGTTTGCAACAAACATTTGCACCGTTAGTCCTTTTTTATACGTTTTCGCTCATTTTCTTACGTTTTCATCCATTTTTCTTACGTGTTTGCCTGTTTTTCATACGTTTTTTTTTCGTTTTCATACGTTTTCACCCGGTTTCTTACATTTTCATCGGTTTCTCTTATGTTTTTCCAGTTTTCGTACGTTTTTTGTCCGTTTTCATACGTTTTCGTCTGTTTTTATAGGTTTTCGCCCAGTTTCTTACATTTTCATCCGTTTTACTTACGCTTTTGACTGTTTTTCTTACGTTTTTCCAGTTTTCATACGTTTTCCAAGTTTTCATACGTTTTTGTCTGTTTTTATACGTTTTCGTCCGTTTTTATACGTTTTCGCCCATTTTCTTACGTTTTCATCCATTTTTCTTACGTGTTTGTCTGTTTTTCTCACGTTTTTTCTGTTTTCATACGTTCACCCAGTTTCTTACATTTTCATCCGTTTTTGTTACGTTTTTGTCCATTTTTCTTACGTTTTTGTCCGTTTTCATACGTTTTTCCAGTTTTCACACGTTTTTATCAGTTTTTGTCCATTTTTATACGTTTTCGCCCATTTTTTACGTTTTTGTCTGTTTTTATAAGAAAACCAAATTATTAGGAAAAAAATTATAAGAAAACAAAAATTTATAAACCAAATTATAAGAAAAACATATTTAAAAAGAAAAAAACGTAAGAAAAATGTATAAAAATGGACAAAAACGGATACAAGCATATAAAAACGGATGCGAATGTAAGAAAACGGGTTAAAACGTATAAAGATGGACAAAAACGTATGTAAACGGAAAAAACATAAGAAAAACGGACAAAAACGTAAGAAAAACGGATGAAAACGTAAGAAAATGGGTGAAAATGTATAAAAATGGACGAAAACATATGAAAACTGGAATATGAAAACTGGAAAAACGTAAGAAAAACGGACAAAAAGTGTAAGAAAAACAGATGAAAATGTAAGAAACTGAGTGAAAACGTATGAAACCGGACAAAAACGTATGAAAGGACTAACGGTGCAAATGTTTGTTGCAAACTGTCATTAAAGGACTAACGGTGCAAATTTACTAACGGAAAAAACTAACGACAGTTAGTCTGAGGGACCATTCATATTATTCTTTGACAGCGACAAGGACCATACATGGAACTTTTAAGTTTGAGTGACGGTAGGTGAAATTTTCGTCAAACCACAAGGACCATTCATGTAATTTACTCCCTTTTAAATAATATGTTACATGAGTTTCACAAATTCATTTGCATACAATAGTTACTTAGGGCTTTTAATTTTTATATCCAAAATCTCTTGTATATTCAAAGTTTTGATTATTACGGTCAATTTAAATTAATAATGATGACACTATTTATAGCCGATGTTTTTCTTAAAGATAATGTCTTTGGGTATTTGCTATATTATTTATAAGCTCAATAAAACTTATAAAAATCGAACAATTTACATTTCAATCTACATTATTACATTTAATATTAGATCATTTTCAAAAGCTTTATGCTTGATAGAAACTAGCAGGGTACATGCGCGTTGCGGCAGCGGATACTCTGAAATAAAATTTTTCGGTGAATTATATATTTTAGTTTATTATGTTCTTTTTGATAATAAATTTACGGATATCAGGATTTCGTATAGCCCGTGCCCGTTCGGGCTCGAACCCGTTGGCCCGTGCCTGTTCGGGCTCGAGCCCGTTTGGGCTCAAGCCCATTTTACCCGTTGCCCGTTCGGGCTGGAATATTTGTATAATGTGCTTTATTATTTGTATTAGTGAAATTTAATACATGAATTGTGTTTAATTTAGTTGTACAATATGTTTGACAATTTGTATTTCTTATGTAAGGGGTGTTTTAATAAGTATATATTAATTGTATTTATTGACCACTTAATTAATTGATTACATTAAATAGCATTAATGTGGTGTTTCGTTATACATTATGCTTCTTGTCTTGTACGTCTGAAAATTATGTGCATTAATGTATTGTACACTATGTTTCTTTTCTTGTAAGTAGTAGTCATTATAGTAATTAATGACATTGACCACTTTAATAGCATTAATGTTGTAAGTTTAAAAATAAGTCTGAAATTAAACCATGCTTATTTTGTTTACACTATGCTTATTTTGTTGTAAGTCTCAAAATTATGTGCATTAAAGTATTGTAAACCATACTTAATTTCTTGTAAGTTTTAAAATTTTGAAGAGAGAGTCATTCGCATCACAATCATAATGTAATATTATTTTACATATAAGTATATAACCCTTGAAGTTTTATAATTCACCATTTCTTTTTAACTACATTTTAGACACGTGTCTTTATGCATTTCCTTTATTCTAATCACTAAAAAAATTTGAGCTAAATTTTAACTAGTTCAAAGGTAAAATTGACTTTTATTAAATATTCAGCTAGCTCTATTTTGCCATGTGAGAAAGTCGAGTTTTCATATTAGTCAAATTTGGTTTTTCACATATCTGAAACTTCAAATTTATGTTTTCCTCTTATATAAAAAGATAAAAATAAATTATAAAATGTGGGTGGTGGCAGCATTGATGATGGTGTTGGTGGTGGCGCTGATTAGAGTGGACATGAAATGTAAAACTTAACGGATGATATTAAATATTTAACAAAAGTCTAAAAAAAACAATGGTAGCCTACCTTTTAATGCCAAAATAATAGTTTGATACCTAGATTGAAAATTACTTTTGTGTGTCATGTGCCCTAACTTTTATGATAAGTTTCCAATGAATAAAAACGTTACATGGCTTTTAAGAAGAGCTTAAATTTTTTTATAAGACTAATACAAAAAATATTATCATCTTTAATATAAGTTTGCCAGAGTTTAATTTTTTTATACTATCCGGAGTGGTCGTGAGTGAGCGAGAGTGATGCCTCACCTCACTCATGACATCCAAAACACATGCAATACTCACGTGCCACTGTGTACTAAAAATAAATCTGAATGGTGAGCTGCTCACCATGGTGAGTGTTTATTTATGTGGGCTCCCTTTTGTTTAATATATTTTATTGGTTTATGAGTGTGTGTGAAGTATTTAGTGGGTGTATATTTTGTATAAAGTTAGTATTTCAATGAAAGGTGGAGTATGGTGACCAAAACAAATGAATAGTGAGAGGGACCGAAGAGAAATGAGAGGTGAGAGAAAGCTGAGCTGGCGGTGTCCCGGTCACCACGACTCTATTTAGCCAAGTGTTATATATAACCCTTTAACTGTAGCAGCATTACAAATTTGATAAATGTTTTACGAAAACTTAAAAATTATCTTTCTATGTTTAGTAAAATAACAAATCAACCTCAAAACCTGTAAAATACACACCTTTTACTACTTCACGTCATTTTCTTTATAACTGTCAAAACTTTCTAATGAAAAAACGTATTATCAGTATTAACACAACTTTATGTATATAATTATTATCTATAAATAGTATAAAAACGGACGACGAAAGAAAACGTATAAAAAGGATGAAAACGGTTAAAAACGTATAAAAACAGATGAACACGTATTAAAACGGACATATAAAAAGTGAGAATGAAAAAAGTGACAAGAGTAGAATGAGTTTTTTCAAATTTGTAGTTAAAATTTTGAGAATGATAATTTTACATTTTTTGAAAATTGTTAGAAAAAAATGTACTAAACGGACTTCAAATTTTCATTTTTTTATAAAAAATTTCATGAAAAAAAAAAAAAAAAAAAAAAAAAAAAAAAAAAAAAAAAAAAAAAAAAAAAACTAACGGCCCCTAGAGCTCTCGTTCAAACTCCATCACTCATAGGCTCCCAAGTTTCACCAATGTCTATTTTTTATTTTTCCAAAAGTGGGGGGTGTGTGTAGAATCGAAGTAATGATGTGCCCACCAAACAATATCAAAATGGGCCATTCGTTTTACCAGTTTTTGATATTGCAAATCCAACCTCTGCCACCTTTGTCTTCTTCTAATTATTTCCCTAATTCAAACAAAATCACTCCAACATTATATATAAAGCCCAAGGCCCAAAAATGCACACAAACAATTTATTTATTTTTAGTTTGATTTTATTTTATTTTTTTAATAGAAAAAATTCCATTAAAACTTATACGTAGTAGTTTATAAAACTCAACACCGTTATACCCTGCCACCTAATCTGGAATTAACAAGAGATTTAAAGCATAATCGATTGAGAAATTTTGCTAAATAGTCAAAAAAAAAAAAAAAAAAAAAAAAAAAAAGCTAACTTTTTACTATAGGTAAGTGCGACCGACCGACTATGCGATTTTACTAAATTCTTGACGTGTGTTTCTTTCTTTAGTAATAAAGTATAAACGGTGGTTTAGTTGCGTAAGCTACTCCCAAATTGATTGGACTTTGTACTTTATATTTTAGTGAAAAAGTTAAACCACTCAATCAATTGCATTTTTCTATTTTAAAATTTTGATTTTTCTTATTTACCTAGAACTTGGAAAAATGTATAAAGTACACTGAACTTGGAAAAATATAATGTATATTAATATTATTGGCGCTTATATCTGCGATAGGATGATATTATTGAAAAATTAAGCACAATAAATCATTAAGGGTGATGGCAACCCAACACTCCGAGTCATGGGATGATTCTCACTAACCAATTACAGAGTGTCATGTGGCAGGAGGATTCTGGAAGATTTTGAAGACAAAACTGTTGGCAGTGGGAGGATTCTGGAGGATTCGGAATCATGCTTCAATTTTTTTTTTTTTTTTTTTTTTTTTTTTTTTTTTTTTTTTTTATGTATAATGTTATAAATAATAAAAATTAAATGTAAAACTATTTATTATGTATATATAAAAGATAAAAACAAACAATTTATTTCATTAATAAAAACGTTTACAACAACAAATACTGAAAATAATAAAAACGACAATACGACAAATAAAACCAAACTACGGTTCCTGTGCGTCGATGTAATCCAAATCTTGAGGCCAAACATAAACTCGACACTATCGTCGGATAATTCTTGTTCACTCGACGAGCCTGTCTGCGGGTACGAATCGGAGGTTGAACTCATGGTGAAGATTTGTGTTTTTTTTAGTTAAGTATAGTATTGGAGTTAAATATTTGTGTGATATTTAGTTAAGTATAGTATGTATATATATAGTGGTTTAGAGTTTAAGAAATATATATATATATATATATATATATTAAACACCCTAACGGTCGAATTTTTTGGTTTATAGCACCATGCTTCTGCGTCTGGATCTTGCTTCCCAGTCACATGCTTCCAGTGTCCTGGGGGGTTGGCGGCGGTGTTCACCGGCGTCCTTCCCCCTATGATTCTGGGAGGACGCTTCCGTTGCCATCACCTTAAGTTACCTTATAACTTACTAGAACGGTACCCGCGTAATGCGGCGGCGGGTATCTGTGACTATATTTTGTGTTATTCGATTTTTCGGTTACACATTTAGTTGTTTTTATGCTTTATAAATAGAGATGATTAAACCAAATAATTTTAGTTTGAACAACCAACATCCTTCTTAACCAACCTGCTTCTTAACCAATTAATTTTGAAATCTTTCCATAATAAGCAAGTAAAAGTCTGAATTTTAAGTCTTTCTAATTATAAAATAGTCTCAAATACATTATATAATAGTATAGATATTTAGACAATAATATAAAATAACTGCGATTCTTTCTGAACAAATTTATTAATACATTTATTTACCATGATTCATTTTCTTAATTTCTTTCATCTATATGAAAATAAACACACAAGTGGCTTATTTTTCTAAAAGTAATTATGAAAAAATAACACATCTACAAAAATTACTTGATCATTTCTTTACAAGCAATAATGTGAATAAGTTTTAATAGTAATAACATCAACCCTTTATTACTATTGCTGAGAGTTATTTTAACAAAAAATCTTCATCATCTATAAAGTTATAGTCAATCAAAATACTGTGCAACCGAGAAAATTGTTCGCCAAAAAATGTATAACCAAAAGACATTTACTCGCAAGAATATATACTTAAATGAATACCCGTCAACGCAACATGCAAATATCAAAACTAGTACACACTGATACACAGACGAAAAAACACGTCGACATTGTGTGTATTCGGTTTGTGTGTTCATGTTAATAAGTAATAACAATGTCTTAATGATACACCTAAAAATTGGATGTATTTTTTAACTATTGTAGGTGATATAATATTAAGTCATGATTTTTAAACTTATATGCAAAACGATGTGATAATTTATAATTAGAACAAAAAAAAAATGTAGTTTTAACTCTTTTTTTTTTTTTTTTTTTTTTTTTTTTTTTTTCTTCTTAAGCATTGGCCAATTTGTACGTTTTATGATGTTTACTTTCAATCTTTGAATTAGGCCGATTTGTAAAAAAGATGCCAATGCTATTAGAGGATAAATAGGCCCGGCCCGGCTTGTGGGCTTAGGGTCCATTAGGGTTTCATTATGTATTGGGCTATATATACCGTATCAATAAAACATATCACCTACGGGGTTTTCAATGTCTAACATGGTATCAGAGAGGGTCTGATCCTCAGACCTAGGTAGCTATGTTGAGCCGCCACCTCTAAGCCACCCGTCAAACCCTACCTCCTCAATCATCGATCAATAAATAAATAAAATAAAATAAATAAATACCAATTTTGGCTTCTGATAAGCCCGCTGCTGAGGAAGAGGCCGTCGATGGAAAGAAAAAGAATGCTACTAATGAACAAATTGCATCCATGTCGCCACTTTCCAACAAGAAAAGCAATGATGAAATATTTGCCAAACTGGGTACTGATGTCATGGAGTATCTTTATTGAGGATTTATTATGTTTTTCTTTTATTGTTGAAAAAAAAAAAAAAAAGTTATATGTTACCGTGGTTTTATTATTTTGGTTTTTATTTAATTGTTTGTTTTTTTTTATGTCGAATCTAGGGTATTAGAGGATAAATAGGCCCGGCCCGGCTTGTGGGCTTAGGGTCCATTAGGGTTTCATTATGTATTGGGCTATATATACCGTATCAATAAAACATATCACCTACGGGGTTTTCAATGTCTAACAAATGCAGGCCACGATACCTAAGAAGATACACAAAAGATACAACAGTAGATTACTTTGACAAAAATCACATAAAGTTTTCTTTTTGGGATGATGAGTTGATGACCAAATAAAAATCAAGATCTACATCCCAATTCATTAGATTGACCTAAATAAAACTCTCCAAAAGTTTTCTTGTAAGAAGAGGCATATTCCCTTATTTTAATTTTAATTTCTTTAACCATCGTTGGCGTGACCATTTCAAAAAAAATTTTTTTTGCAACTAATAAGAATTTAACTTGAGACCACACATGTATTAGAGTGATAATCACAAGCCTTTTTGCCACTAAGCCACCTGAGTGGCTTAATATTTGCTTATTTGTTAAATCATGTTAAGATGATATAGTATTAAGCCTTGTATCTCTCATCAAACATCTATTATTATTACTCACATCCCTTTCTTCACTTGTCACTAGGGGTGTTATCGGGTTTATTGGGTCAGGTTGAATCGAGTTTTCAAGTATAAAAGTGTGACCCGCAACCCGACTCGATAAGTAATCGGGTTATTAGGTTGAGTTATGCCTGGTCACCTGCAACCCAACTCGATAAGTAATCGGGTTATCAGGTTGAGTTATGCCGGGTCGGATTATTCGGGTTAATCGGGTTCCATTGTTTTTTTTCCCACTAAATAAGTTACGGCCTAACAATATATCATGAGTTAATTAGGATTTGGCTTTTAATATTACAACTTATACCAATTTATGTCAGGCGTGTGATTATATAAATCCAAATACAATTTCCCACTAAGAAAAAAAACACATAGTAGCCTTTGTATAAACAAAATTAAATGAAACAATACTAGCAGCCAAAAAATAAGTAGCATCCAATTAACTAACAGAGTAATAACAAGTTTACGATTAAAGGAAATTTCCTGTGTAGTTCTAAAAACTAGTGCACTTATAATTTTTAACCCGATTCAACCCGACCCGATAAGCATTATTGGGTCCGACTCGGGTCAACCCGACCCTATTGAAACCTCTACTTTGTGACTTTACATGCATTAAACAATGATCCTTATTTAACTTCCACGGTTGGTGTTTCAAGCTGAAGTAACCAATTAACATAGGTGTTCTAAAAATGGTACCTATGCAAAGATTTGCTTTCGAATTTAATAAGAAAGTAATACTACAAATAGGAGAAAAGGACAACCCACATTTGCATGAATGAAGGAGTTGTCCAACTATCAAAGCCTACTCAAGGAGGCCCCGGGTCAAGCTTCTTACTAACGTGGTCGATTTATAGAACACATGATTAAAAGTTGCGATCAAAATCATTAAAAGAAAAAATAAATAAAAAAAGCAAAAAGGACAATAAAGGGAATGGATGAGATCTAGCATCATAAGTTGGTATCATCAATCCAAGTTGGATCCATTTCCAGTGAAGCATAACTCAAACTACTTTATCCTACTAATCCACTAGCAGTGCTATCCCAAACAAAACTCAAGCATAATATAAAATCGGTGTTTTAGCATTTGATTAAATGAATAAATATAAGATATTCTTAAAAACGCGTTCGATTTCAATTTTAGACCAGGCTAAGCCCGAACCAAGAACCAAACCAAATATAGGTTGTACGCATGTTTAATTTACTCAGTCCGGACTGATTTTGGCACAAACCTACCCCCCACTCCCCCTTGCATAGCATCACTGCCTTTAATCACTCACACTGACTGGAATCTTTGAGCATGCAGACAAATAATTGAGATACAAAAATGAAATCATTTTGGGGTCAACAGCCACAATATGAACCAATCAGAGATAGTCAGATAGATACATACACACCACCATCACCTCCACTTTCACCCCAATTGACGACTTCTCTATGTCATTCAGAGGATCAAAAGCCCCTGAAAATCTGGATACCAGTATCTATACTTTCACCCTTTTTCTTGTCCAATTGCTGCAAAAAAACAAACCCCTCATGAATGGCTAAAAAGCTTCCATGAAGAACATGCTCACACTTGCAAAAAGACCCCATGTGTCATCTTTAGTATGGCTGAAACCTAAAGATATTTTCTACTCATTTAGCTAAAAATGGGTCGGTTCAAATGCTTAAAAGTTTTAAAAACTAAACTTCGCTAAAAAATTTCACTTGTGCATTTTGTATGTTGTGATTTTTTTTTTTCAAAATTTGAGAATTAATATAGTAATAATATCAGTTTATGTGCTACAGCGCTCCTATTTGGCTAACTGTTAATCTAATTTAAAATGAAGACAAAGAAGGGAAGAACCCTAATCTGTTTAGGCTATGTTAGATGACGTAGAAAGATGTTTTATAATGAAATGTTTAACACGGAGTAAATGCATATGGCGAACATTTTTTTAGGATACATTGGGAATTTAAGATATAATCATAATGGAGGTACCAGAGATACGCAAGTAACAAAAAATCGGTACAAAAAAGTTTTCAAGGACAATTATACTTGATGGAGATCTGAAACTATTCTTTGTACAACTGTAGTTTTTACGATGGCGGAAAACTATTAAGCAACCAACCATTATTTTGATTCATAGGGTGCATCAGTTGAAGGAATGCTAATGCTCAAACCTAACTACCGGAGTGGCTCTTCCTTAAAGCATAGGCTCGGTATGCTGCCAATGCGATCACAGCTGCAGCAGCTCCAACTGCAAATTTGTAATCAGAACTATGTCAATAAACAAGAAAATACTAAAATGGGCAAACTTGGCCCAAATGAGCCAAATTGAGTTAATATGGGCTTTCCAAATATATCTTTTGGGTTTGTTTGGGTGGAAAAAGATATCCACATGTGCAAATGGGCTACAACAAAAAGAATTTAGAGGTAAAAACAGGCCAGATAGGCTTCTGTTGACGCTCAAAACACTTTCTGCCCTTTAGTAAATTGTTTTCATGATTAGAGGGCCAACCCGAGTACCCATTTTTGGACTAGTTCTTTTTAGACCAAACATGTTTTGACTCAATACCCAACCAGATCCAGCCCTACCTATTTTGCCGCCTTTATCAAGGACCACCAAAATTTGAGGACGGAAGTGACAATGCAAAAAGGGTACGTGGGTTTTCATTGTGCTGTATCTATGTCTTGGACTAGTTCTTTTTAGACCAAACATGTTTTGACTCAATACCCAACCAGACCCAGCCCTGCCTATTTTGCCGCCTTTATCAAGGACCACCAAAATTTGAGGACGGAAGTGACAATGCAAAAAGGGTACGTGGGTTTTCATTGTGCTGTATCTATGTCTTATAGAAAAGGGCATGTGGTTTTCATTGCCCTGGTCTGTATATGTGTTCTGAGTTTTTATATTTATATATCTATTTGCCCTTCAAAAAAAAAAAAAAAAAAGGGTACGCGGGTTGTAGGTGGGTTTTTTTGTTTTTTTTTTTTTTTTTTTTGGGGTGGGGGGGGGGGGGGGGGGGGTGTATTTTGAAGGATTACCAGAAGCAAACATGAGAGACTGGTTAACAAGCCGGCGATATTGCTTCTTGTTTCTTCCATATTGGGTTTCAGGAATACTTAGAGAACAGCGCTCGGCTGCATTTACAATTCTCCAAAAGATATTATTCATCTCTCTTCCCTTAACGCTGATACGAATGGGTTCCTCTATTTTCATTTCCTGACAGATCTACAGCAAAAGGTTGCAAGTTGCAGATTAATGTGAGTGTAACTTTCATAGTAACAGATTCAAAAGAACAATATAAATAGGTTGCACAGTTAATTACCGCTTTCGAATCCCCGATTGCCTCTGGGTAAGAATCTAAGTCATCCTTAGCAGCAATGAAGAGACAAGGCACGCCATAACCAGTATCTTCACCTCGCCTAGCTACATCCATAAGCAGTTCTGATGCTCTTTTTAAGGAATATTCATCCGAACTGTAGAAAGAAACCAACTAGGTATCGTTATCTTCAGAGTACACATATTACAGAAATTACTATTAGGTTCCCTCCAGAAGCATTACGAATATCAGATCTTGTAGGATAGATATCATATTAGCAGGAATAGAAGGCCTCAGCCATAATAGACTACTGTTAATGTTAATGACCAAGGAACTTGTATACAACTTTAACTTAATTTATTATCTGACTACAATAAGCTATTATAAGTGTGAAAGTTATAAAAATGTGTTCTTTTAGTTAGAACCTTTTTTAGCAATTGTATGAATAGAAACCAATATAGCATCAAGCTCACCTATCATAAACAAAGATTGCTACATCCCAGGCAGCCAAGGACTCCTTACTTGATAGAAACTGTTTAACGTCATCTTCTTGAATTTCATGCAATATAAGAGTCTTCTTAGTTCCCTGTAAATTAGGAGCATACCAAGCAAGTCATATGGCTGAAACTGAAAACTTATAAGAGATGTGCAGTATTATTTATAAGTAGAAACACTTTTAGGACAGAAGAATTTAGAAAGAGGTATACAAAAAAAACACACTTTGTTGCCTTGTTACTCATTTGACACGTTTTTTTTCATTAACAAAAGCGAATACAACTTTGATTAAAAGTTCAAAATATTATTCAAAATTGCTGATTAGGCCTTGCCCCTGCGATGGTTGTACAATCATCTCCTAAGAAGGAATAGGCGGATATACAAGAAATGAAAATTGTTGAGACTTGAGACACTTTCTAAAATTACAATACTTTACATAAAACACTCACCCTAAGATGATCAAGAGCATTGACTGTATAACTTTGATTGCTGGTTGCATATGAGTTTTGGAAAGGCCTGCAAAGTAGATTGAAAGCATGCTTCATAAGGTAACACAAAACATTAGCAAAACTTGTAAAAGACAAGAGTTTTGAAGAAGCACCTTCCAACAAACGAACTTAACAGCGCAGACTTGCCAGCATTTTTAGGTCCAAAAACAAAGCACTGAAACACTTGTCTATCCGATTGTTGTTTTTTAACATCTAAGGTTCTTTTCCTGGTAACGCGGAGTGCTGTTGCAGGATCCTTGGTATATCCCAGGTAAATCAGATAAGCCAAACTTTTTGCTGGGTCGAGTAACGTCATTAGGGCCCACTGCAACCATTAAATTCACATTATTCAGCTTGGAAAGAAATTTAAATGTTTATAATACAACACATGAAAGCCAATATGACCACCATTAAATTCTTCAACCATGAAATATCTGAGAATGAATTTGAGATCATGTACAAGTAAATCAAAGTAACTCTTTCTTGAAACATGCACTATCTAAGGTAGTAAAATCATGAATGTCGGATGCTGAATGTTGCATGCAGAATGACTTTATCCAATGACACGACAAACAAAATCAAGGACCCTATTTGGCAGTTCTTTAGTTAAAAATTGCCAATACTCAATGATGGTATGATATAAACCACTATTTTGATGGAATCATTACATTATTTACTCTAAACGATCCAAAAATCTCATACTGGATATCATACAATAAGATGCAGTTTTTATATAAACATAAGGACTCCAAGTGAAGGAACATCCGCCACAACTTATTTAACAAATTACCTAATATGTAACACATTTCCTGAAAGCAGTTGTTTTGCCCTAATTTATTGATAATAGCAAGAACGAAAAATAAAGCATCCAAATGCAAGTTGAAATATAACATAATCAATTATATGATATTGTGGAGGGGAGGGGGGTGAACTAGGACCTGGAGCGACATGTAACTTTTCTAATCATACTAAATGTAGAAATAACTCTATTTTAAATCCATTACTGCATAAAGTTAGATTTTGCATTATGGAATAATATTGCAGCTCCCTCACTGCTTTCATTTGATATACACTGGTTTGTACTTGGTAAGCCATTCAAGTTTAGATATGCGTGTATATGTCCAAACAAATTGATGTCCATATAATCAACATCAACAATTACATTAGTGGCCGCTCTCGTGGAACTCGGATGGTTGAATACTTAAATGACAAAACCCAACCAGTCCTTGGACAACTTCTAATTTGCACATGCAGAAAACTTGAACCCCATACAGAATATATATAACAAGGAAAATGCAACGAAAAGAAAAAGTTGAATATAGTGGAATAAAACAAGGAAACGACTATAGGTGGTGGAATAAACCTGAGAGAGAAAACCCGACAGTCTTATATCCCCTAACTCATTTCTCTCCACACTATTCTGGTAAGGAGCTTCATCCCAAGGACTGAAAGCAGAACATAGATTAAGCATGCATTAAAATTTACTACTATAGAAGCCACAAAAAATAAAGAAGCTATGTCCAAAAAAAAAGATCTCATGAGAATACCAAGAAACACAATCGTTTCAATTTGCAATATAACAATTCACATTTGCATTGCAGTCATTCAATCAATCATCTATATAGTACAGGACGACGTCCAATTCAATCTGATTGTATATCTATTTCCCCAAGTGAGACTGAGACATATAGACCTCTCACTTCTAACTTTCTAAGATAACGACCGTGGTAACCAATTTATAACATCCAAGCATTCGTACATAAAGAGTTAAAAACTGATGCATAGTGATGCATTATTGAACTTTTTATTAGATCAAAGGACATGGTGGGCTTATAACTACTTAATGTTATAACTCAGAAATAAGCAACAAGGACAAAAGATGGAAAAAAATTATCGACTTGCTAGTTTAGATTACCTTGTTAGCATGTATGTTCTCTTTTTCTTTTCCATGGTGAGATAAGTTTCACTACAAACTCTATCTAAGGTGGTTGCTAACTCATTATGATACTAATGTCCTTTTCATACCTTGTGATTATGAAAGATTTAATATGTCTTAAAAGAGGAAGTATGATTGAATGGGAAAAGGATAGCGTGATTGTTATTTATAGAATTAATTAATTAAACAGTGATCTCTTAATTTAATCTTGAGCCGTAAAAGCTCATTTTTTTTTAAATGCATACAAAATTACTATATGGTGATTTTATTTTACCATGGAGGTTTCAGGCATCAACTAATTGATTATAAATACTACCATCATGTGTTTAAGTTGATAGGATCGGTAAACTTATAAGCACTTACAGAAGAATATAAGAAAGTAATGTGTGCTGATTGAATTTGAGGTCAAACGCATTGTATAAAAGCTCATCAAACATGTTTTACATCAATCTAGAACTCGGAAGGAATACCACTTAAATCATGGATTTCCGGTTTCCATAAGAATTAGAATGGTAGATAAATGGCACAAAATCTAACCCTCTATATAATGCATATAATAGAAAACAAGGTAAAACAAAATATACCACATTTAGCACAGACAGCATGAAGAATTAAGTCAATACAAATGTGAAGTTGGAAAACCAGCTTACCTTTCTGGTGCAGTTGAAAACAGCTCTTCAAGCTCCGAAGCTTGTAAAGCTCCATCCTGGTAAGATAAAAATGACACATTTGTGATATATGCACATATATCAGTTAAGTTTCAGGATGAAATATTTGCTTTAAAGGAAAATTATAGACAAATAACTTCAAAAGTTGACAACGGGAGTTTACTACAAATGGCATAGATATATAAATTCAGCACAATACCAAAGGTAGTTTTCCTATTCTTACGCCTCTTCCAATTGTTAAGAAACCCTTTATCCAAATACAGATGAAAACAGAAACTTACTGACTAGGTTAAACTAATAACTTCTCTTAGCCTACCATCGGCAACATAAAGATTTTCTTTAATTAAAAATCCTATACAAGACATATTTACATGCATGTGTATATGTATAAAGTATGTGTGTGCGCGTGAGTGGTGCACGTGTCTATAGCAACAATGTCATTTGTCCCATCAGTTATGTTTGATTTATGTCACTTATTACGTCTTTTAAGCTGACATATACATTCCAAAGAGCAAACATATTAAACATCACATTTTCAGTTTCCACAACATCTCAATCGTCATATACACACACTTTTCTTTTTTCCATTTCTCACTTTCTATAGCATACTCATCTCAAAACCGGAACCAGGTAAAACATGGTGTTCTAGCATTACAGTTTGCGGTGGAAAAAACTGTGGTATATATTACGGGATGTTTTACAAGTCTCAAATACCATAAAGCAATCCCATTTATTGTCAATAGGACTATTGCACTGCAGAATTGTATACATTTATGAGACAAAAATACTCGGAAATGTCATGACTTGAAAAAGTAACAGTTCTACCCTCTGATATTACTCAAAGTTTCTAGCTGGGGAACAAATATTTCAATGCAAGTCTTTGGTTACATACAAAAACATGACCCATGTTATGAAGCTATTTCGACAGAGTGATTCAAAATGACTTAACATTATTCAAAGCAGCTATAAAGTAACAATATAGTTAGCAAGCAGTGATTAAGAACTAAGTTGGAATATAATGTGAGAGGTATACATACCTCGTTAGAATCGAACAAGCTAAAAATCCCCTTCAGGAATTCCACAGCATCGCTAGTCAACTCAACACTCTACATGAACAGACATTAAAAAAATTTATTATCAGTATGGCAAAACACTTAAAATTTAATATTCTAAATTCTAAAAGCAAAACATATACAAGATATGATTAAAAAGACATTACTTGTCTTCAATGCCCAACCCATAATGCTTAAGTAATGGGTCATATTTTGTGTCACAGATGTGCAACATACATGTATTCAAAGTAACATCTGCTAATACTCACACAGTAATTACTAAGAAATGTAATATAGCAAATACTGAAATAAAGAAATGTCCACATCCAACATAAGTCCATCACATCTTGATAGGTCTTTTCAGTTATGTGTTACCATTGGCCAGTACAATTTACAGTTCAATTCGGGTTCTTATGGTTTAGTTAATTGGCAGTGTAACTTTAGTGAAAATGATGATCCTGCTCAGCCTAAAAGTAGCAACTACCTGAGGCTAAAACGTTTATAGTAGCTATGACCTTAGCTTCAACCTACATGTGCTTTGATTTAATAGAATTTTATTCCCAATATAGATGTCCAGGAAGTAATAGGTCATTGGACTCAGACATTCTATATTTCTTATCTTTCCTTTATGATAATAGTGCCATCATAGATCTATCTTTCCAAAGTTAGCAAAGAGAACACTGCATCCACAAAAACCATGTCAATCCAATTCTTGAAAATATAGAGATCCCTCGAAGGACAATATCCTTAGGTGGGAATTCTCATATAAGGCATTAATTGGGTCGTTTTGCTTACCCTTCTCTTTTGTCAGTTTTAGCTTGACCAACAGCCTTGATAGCTTACAATCTAATAAAGGTTATAGGTGACTGAATTAATGGAACCAAAGCTTTCTGCTAAGGATTAATTTTGAACTAAGGCACTTGTTTAGGCGCTTCCGCTTTCAGTTCAGATTTAGCATTGGCAGTTAGGATTTAGGGAATAAATTGCATATGACCTTTTTCAGTCATTCTCACCATTAGGATTCTCTTCCACCTAAATGACAACTCAAAACAACACGCTTTCTTGGTTAAGCTGATGGAGACTATCAAATAATCCTAGCTTATCCCACCACATCTTACTTATAAAGAAGGCGCCCAGACAAAGCTTAAAGTGCGGAATCTCCTTCTACTGCAGGGATTGGACGTCCTGGAATATCCAGATTTAGGCACTTGCACAGAAGTAAATAATCAACAGTACCCAATCCCATCTTCCACGGGGTATGGAGGAGGTGAGATTTGGACGGCCTTACCCCTACCCGAAGGTAGAGAGGCTTCTTCCAGAGGACCTCTGGCCAATTTTTGCAGGGAGTGATCGAACCCTCTCCTCTGTCAGACTTGCACAAAAGTGTCAACAAAATTATATACCAAGTCGTCACTCAGATCTAAAAACTATTCATGCGTACGGGCCACAAATCCCTAATGGAAACATGATTAGTCCATGTTTTCTTAAGTCTGACAGTTGCGAAAGTTACACCCAATCAGGGTAGGAGCTATTTTAAAGTTCTCTAAAGTCTATACTCATCAACTAAAAGTTCCTATAGACCATGTGAAGATCAAGTAGCAAAAAAAAAAAAAAAAAAAAAAAAAAAAAGCACTAACAAAATATGAATACAAATGAAGAATTAATTTCAAGTTAATAGAAGGATAACCTGGTCAGGAGCCTTTTTTGATGGGAAAGGAATATTCTCCTTCTGGAGTTCGATGTCATCATTGTACCCAAACTTACGCAAGACAGTCCACGTTGTCTCAAGGCGGCCTTTTTCGATAAAAAGAGCATGAAGAAAAAGAAATCCTGTCAGGGTAAGCCCATGCTCATTGACCCCTTCGGGCACCTTCTCTTGCACAACCCTCTTAACACCCCCTATTTCAGGAGGTTGCAGAGGAGCATTAAAACACTTAACCTGCCAAGAGAATCATAAAAGTAGCTCTTTATGCCTACACATAAACACTAAATAGGAAATCTAGAAGAAACAAGAGGGTCAAGGACCTCATCACAAGAAGAAAGTAAAGATCTTTCTTATCATGCAAGATATCAGGGGAGCAATTACCTGAAATTCATTCAACTCGTGATCATTTAGGGCACTGTCCATATCATGATCACAAAGCATAAATATCCTTTTCAATGCTCTTATGCATCGGGGCTTCAAAGTTTGAGATTCTTGATCAAACAAGGGGGCTGTTGGATGAAGCACTGCTTTTTGAGCATAGTAAAACACCTCAGGTACCTACACAAAAATAATAATAATAATAATAATAATAATAATATGATCAGGTTATCTAATCATGTAACGAGTTATTTTTTTAAAATGATGATTCTTAATATGATGTGGGAAACAAAATTTCTGCATTCTACTGAAGCATAACATCAATATAATCTTACTATATTAGTAAGACAAGCTCAAGCTGGTGGACCTCTAAGATTTTACTATTTTACAAAGAAAGCATGACCCTGCGCTTATTGCATTAACTATAAGACATCGAGTAGTCTCATAAGCGTTACAAAATCAATATATACTTTTACATGGAAAATATTAAAAATAAGACAACGAGTAATTGAGATTGTAGGTTCAAATATTTATGAATAAGTAAGCAATCAATACCGCAATTAGTTGAACACTGTATAGTAAAAGTACATGTCTGAGTAAAGGCTAGCTATAAAATAGAAAAACACGACCTTGACTAATCTAATCATCTCTTTATAGTAAAAATCACCAATAACTAAAAGTCTTTCAAAAAACTACAAGCTAAAATCATCAATACTAAAGTTAAACACAATATACCTGAACAAGATTGGCTGCAGAACACTCTATACAAGTTTCAATCTCCCTATACTGTTGCATTATTGGCGCCATCACCTGCTCTAGACTCATTGGGTACTCTTCATCTCGCATATCTAACTTGCATCCAACCACAACCACCGGTACCTTCACCTATATATATACAAAAACAAAACATTAATCAGGTCTCTAAATTTCATTTTCAAACAATTAAATTCATAGAGCAATATGATATTTCTTTTAGAAAAGGACAGTCTCTATATCTCATTTCAAGTCTTTTTTCTTTATTTTATTTCATCTTTTTATGTGGTGTTTGGGAAACTTACCGTCTGCTCTGATATTTCACTTACAAATAATCACATACACAGTATTACAACTTTACAAAACATGTTATTATAAAAATATGGACGGATACTAAACCTTCAAACAAATAAGCACATTATCCGCTGTATTACAACACACCATCATAAACATATAGATGGATACTACACCTTGAGATAACACGTTGATTTTACTAACAAACAATCAGATGAGCAGCATTATCTACTAGATCAAAACACGATATCATAATATATGGACGACTGATAAACCTTCGGACGGCAAATTTGTGTCGAACAAAGTAACAAATACCACATAAGCAACATTACCAAATATCAACTGTATCACAACAAAATATAATAAAATATGAACGGATACTAAACCTTCACGCGAGCTTACTTCATTTACATATTATCACATAAGCAACCTTCCCTACCATATCAAATCACAACATTATAAAAGTACGAACCGACAACAAACCTTCAAGCGACGAAGTTCCTGAATCCAAAAAGTCTGAAGACGATTAAGCGTTTCAGGTTTATCACAAGCATAAGTTAACACAACTGCATCCGCTCGCTTTAATTCCTCCTCTGTCTTAGCTTTACCTTCCAAACTACACATCAAACAAAATAAATATATAAATACTCCCTACGCCCACCACGCAAAAACACAAAACGGTTGAAAACATAATTATTATCATACATCTTACTTAAAAACCTATAAATCAATAATAATAAAGTATCCATCACAGTACAACTTTACTTACAATTAGCATAATGACAGTTATACGCATGACTAATTAATTAAACAAACACAAAACTAAAAGCTATGAATCAATAATAGTATATAATCTATTACAATACACCTTAATTTTAGCATATTAACAGTTTCACACAATTTTACAGTCAACTAATTAATTAAACAAACACATAACTAATATCTATAGATCAATAATAACATAAGAAAGTGTTACGGCCAGCTTACTTTTAACAGTTTTAGAGCCCTAATTAATTACACAAACACATACCTAAGACCTACAAATTACAGTACAACTTGCTTTTAGCAAAATGACAGTTTTACAGTCTCGCTAATTAATTAATCAAACGCATAACACCTAATCATTAATAAAGAAGACTATTACAGTACAACCTGCTTTTGGCTATGCCAGCTTATGACCGTTGCAAATTAATTAAACAAACGAAAAATATTACGGTATAATTTACTTTTGGCAGTTTTACACTCAACTAATTAATTAAACAAATGCATAACCAAGCCTATAAATTAATAATTAAAAACTACGTAATATTACAATACAACCTACATTTTAACTTACTTTTAGCGTAATAACAATTTTACCGAACTAAAACCTATAAATCAATAACAAAAAATGTTACACTACAACAGTTTTACCATCAACTAATACGTAAAACAAACACATAACTAAAACCTATAAATCAATAACAAAAACTATTACACTACAACTAGCTTTTAACAGAATAACACAGTTTTACCGTCAACTAATACGTAAACCAATAACAAAAACTATAACACTACAACTAACTTTTCGCGTAATAACAGTTTTACCGTTAACTAATACATAAAACAAACGCATAACTAAAACCTATAAATGAATAACAAAAACTATAACACTACAACTAACTTTTAGCTTTTAAAACAGTTTTACCGTTAACTAACTAATCAAACAAACAATAAGCAAAATATATAAACCTCGACGAGGTATCGATAATCGTAACCGAAACGCCATCCGGATAATAATCAGCCGGAAGATGAGTCGGAGGAAGCACCGGAGCAACACTTTCCGGAAAATTCTCCGATGCAGCTGCCGCAATCAAGCTTGATTTACCAGTTTCACGATCACCTACCACCACAACACGCACGTTGCTCCGGCGACCGGGAATCGGTGCTCCGGTGACTGTTCCGGTTGACATTTTTACACAACACCTTACAATTTTACAAAAAAAAGTATAAAATTAACATATAAGTGTGAAATCAACAACAAATTAATAAGAAATAGTTTATATAAGTGGTTAATTAAGCGTCAAAACGGTGTCGTTTTGATGAGATCTGGTGAGCTAATTGTTTACCTGAATAATGAATTGTTGATCGGATTGTGAAATGAGTTGATTAGTATTTGAATGTGAATTAAATGAGTGTGTGAAATGGGGAGGGGTGTAATTTGTAATAATGTGTTTCTTGGGGGAGGGGTTATGTAAGGATGTGTTTCTTGGAGGGTAAGTTTTCGGGATGTTATGGAAATTTATTTATGTGACTTGTGCTTTACACTATTGGTTTGATTTGGTTTGATTATTGTGTTTTTGGGAATATTGTGTTGGGTTATAAAATTGGGAAATGGTAATGTATGATTAAATTATTTGGGTTGGTGAAATGTATATAAGGATTTGATTTGATGATTGGATATCTGAGTTGAATTAAATTTTGGAGTGTGAATCTCACTTGTTGTAGAGTTAAAAACAAGTGTATTTATATTTTGATGAAAGTGAATATGAGACTGTGTCATATCTTAGCTTACATGCGAAATATTTTAAAACTACGTCGTTTAACAAGAAAAATATCAAAATAAGCTTATTTGTATTGTGTCTCATCACTATATTAATGTTTCCTCTTAGTTGCATCATAACATCGTTAAATTAGAATTAACTATAATATATGTTTCTTTTACATTATATTGTTGGGTGTTTCTGTTAACAAACAAAACCACTCTAGATTAAGCAATTGTTTGATTAAATTCACGATTGAAAAGTGTTGCACTACTCATACATGGGTTCCACTATTCAAATTTTGAGGAAAAAAATCAATCAAAATGACATAATTTTAGGTGATTTAGAGTGGTTTCGCATGTAAGCTTATATGTGACACAACCTCATATTCACGTTCCTCTTATATTTTATATCTTTCAATGATTTTAGATTTTTTTTTTTTTTTTTACCTCATATTCACTTTCCTCTTATATTTTATATCTTTCAATGAGTTTAGATTTTTTTTTTATTTTTATTTCAAATTCTCTCTCTTTTTTTTTTCTTTTCTTTTTTTTTTTTTAATAATATTTGAAAATGTTAAATGAGAGTTCATTATTACTAGGAAGATAAAAGTTTTCTAGAAAGTAAATCTTGGATCTCGAATTGGTTGGATGATATCCAACCTTGGTCTGACGATCTAAAGCCTACTGGTTGTTTAACTTGAATCTAAATAGAAGGAATTCCAGTCTAAGTATTTAATGAGCAATCATTTAACAACATTGCGGCAGTTTTTGGTAGATCGCTTGAAGTAGACGGTGTGCAAGACGACACTATACAAGTTAATTCTGCACAAGTTTTAATACTCACAAACATCATGGATGAGATTAACAGATCTATGGTAGTATCAGTTGACAATAGAAAAATCACAGTTAGAATTGCAGAGGTACATCTCAGCCCTATGGTTGTCGAACCAGAAACTAAAGAAGATAATAAAACCTTGGAAAGTGAGTATTCGAAAGTTACTGAAGATAATGAAGGCAATAATTTCAATTTCGAGTTTGAGGAAGAAGAATGTGATGATGATTTAGAAGAGAAGGAAAACGATTTAAATCAAGTGGCAGAAGACATGCAGTTTCCGGCAAAAGAAGATGGTCATGATATTGCTGGCAATGAAAACTGGAATTCCGATGATGGTTCTATCCCCGAGGATGTTGTTTCGTCTACTGTTCCTGACATCTTCGAGAAGACAAACTATCCCTTAGGTTCAACTTTTTCGTCTGTTGTGCCTGACACCTTCGAGAAGACAAACCTACCACTAGGTTAAGCATGTGGTCTTAATCCTTGTGGGCCAGAGATGGAAAAAGTTGAGACCTTTGGGCTTGAGACTATTAATGGACAAGAAAATTGGCTAAACAATGTTGTGCTTCCATAAATGGATATGGACCGAGAAGCGGACCAAGAATTGGCATCAATTGATCCGGTTCCAAAAGGAGGTGCGGGACAAACTCCTTTTAATATCTCACGTGAAAATGAAAAAAGAAATAAATTGGGTGCAAATAAACCTAGTTCCTCTTCTCTGATTGGTGGGAGATTTATTTTCCAGATTCTAAGAGATGGCATCTACAAAAAAAGTAATAAAAATGCTAGACGAGGTAAAAGTAAGATGCCAGCTCCATTTAAAATTAGCTCTCATGTTTCTTCCTCTAAAAATAATGATTCAGAAGGTAGTATTTCAGAAGTTCAAAAGGTTAGAACCATGGGTGAGGCTTTGGGGCTAATTTATTCATCGAAAAATGAAGTGGTTGGAGCCGTCGAGACGGAAACCTGATCCGGCCTCTTATCGATTCAGTTAGGGTCTACGGGTATTGTTTATTTTTTGATGAATGCTATATCTATAAATATATGTGGTTTATCTCAAGCTCATAAACGGGATTGGTTGAATGAATTGGTTAGAAAATTTAATTTACATGTCCTTGGTATTCAAGAAACAAAATTGGAAAATGTTGATCGGCTTTTAGTTAATTCCATATGGGGGAATTCAAAATGTGATTTTTTTTTTATGGTAGCTCGAATGGAGCTTCGGGTGGGACCTTGCTAATTTGGAACCAAATTTTTTTTGAGAAGGAAGGCTTAATTCATGGCAATCATTTTATAGGATTTTACGGAAAGTGCCAAGGGATATCCGAACATATAATTTTTGTTAATGTATACGGTCCACAACCTGTCCACCTTAAAGAGGCGATATGGGAAGAGCTAATTGATGTAAAGATTAGATTAGATGGTGTTTGGGTGGTATTTGGTTATTTTAATGCAGTTAAAAGCATAGAAGAAAGAGCCGGTTCTTGATATGTAGAAAGAGTGGCCATTTCTTTTAAGGGTTTTATATCAAGAGCTGGCCTTCATGATATTCAATTGGGTGGCAGGAGATTTACCTACTTCAACAAAAAAGGCACTAAAATGAGCAAATTGGATAGATATTTGGTCACAACTAATTTCTTTGATCATTGTCCTGGTGTTACAGTTAAAGCCCTCGACAGGCTTGTATCGGATCATAGCCTTCTATTGTTATCTGACGGGTCAACAAATTTTGGGCAAAAGCCCTTTAAACTGTTTGACGCTTGGATGGAGCATCCCGACTTTATGGCTAGGGTCCAATCATCATGGGACACCCGTGTCGACGGAGATAAGGCTGACTTTGTTTTGAAAAACAAACTGAAAAAACTAAAGATAGACTTAAAAGAGTTGAGCAACAACCATAGGTCGGTTTCAAAACAAAGGAAAGAAGTCCTGCAAGCTAGAATTCAAGATTGGAACACCAAGGCAGAAAATGGTCTCCTCACGGGGATGGACTAAATTTTTCGGGAATCTGATATATTGGAAATTTTACAACTGGATAAAAAAGATAGAGATGCTTTGAAACAAAAGAGCCGAAATATAGTGGGGAGTCGAGGGTGATGAAAACACGAAATTTTTTCATTCTTCTTTGAAAAAGAAGTATAGAAAAAATAACATTAATGGCCTTAATTACAATGGTAGCTGGACTGAAGACCCAGGCACAATAAAGGAAGCAGCTTTTAACCATTTCAATAAGTGATTTAAGAGCAATAATCATAATAGGCCTAGTTTCACGAGCTCTAATTTTTTAAAATTGAGCCCTTCTGACCAATCTTTTCTGGAACGCCCTATTTTCCTTGAAGAGATTAAAAAAGCCATTTGGGACTGCTCGGGTTCCAAATCTAATGGACCAAACGGTTTTAATTTTAACTTTATCAAGAAATCATGCGAAATCATTGAAGGTGAATTTTTCGATTGTATCAAGTATTTTGAGCAGTTTGGGCACCGTAGTAGAGGCTGCAATCCATCTTTCATAGCTCTCATCCTAAAAGTAAGTGACGCTGTTGACATATCAGATTTTTGTCTTATAAGCCTCATCGGATGTGTGTATAGGATTCTGGAAATATTACTTGCTTCCCGTCTAGCAAAAGTAATTCATAAAGTGATTTGCCATAATCAAACAGCTTTTCTAGCTGGTCGTCAAATTCTGGATGGGGTTCTTGTAGCGAATGAAATAATTGATTATGTAAAGAAATCTAGAGAAAAGGTTTTATTATTCAAGGCAGACTTCGAAAAGGCTTTTGATAGTGTTAGTTGGCCTTTTTTAGATGAAGTGATGGAAAGTATGGGCTTTGGCTCCAAGTGGCGTATATGGATCAAAGGTTGCCTCTCTTTGGCCTCGATATCGATTTTAGTGAATGGCTCTCCGACACGTGAATTTATGATGGAAAGAGGAAAATTTATGATGGAAAGAGGGCTTCGTCAAGGGGACCCTCTATCCCCTTTTCTCTTTCTAATTGTTGTTGAAGCTCTTCAAGTAATGTTTATCGAGGCATGCAACAGAAATCTGTTTTCAAGTATTTCACTTACACAAGACGGAACCAACATCTCACTTCTTCAGTATGCAGATGACGCACTGATAATTGGTGCTTGGTCAGTGAGGAACACAAAAAAACCTCATAAAGATCCTTAAGTGTTTTCAAGATGCGTCCGGGCTGAAAGTGAACGTCTTAAAAAGCCGGTTATTTGGAATTGGTGTTGACCACATTGAAGTGAATCAAGCTGCTTCTTATATTCATTGTAGACATGACTATTTACCTTTCATATATCTCGGCCTCCCAGTTGGAAAAGATATGTCTAAAATCGAAAATTGGGCAGATGTTCCAGAAAAGTTTTATCGCCGGCTCACATCATGGAAGTCAAAACTTTTATCGATCGGAGGCTGCCTCACTTTATCCAAATCAGTGCTTGGGAGTCTTCCATTATACTACCTTTCTGTATTTCGTGTACCATATAAAGTTTTAGACCTCATGGAAAAGATTAGAAGAAGATTTTTCTAGGGTTTTAAGGAAGATCAAAAAGGCTTATCTTGGATTAATTGGAACAACGTTTTACCTCCTTTAAGCAAGGGTAGGCTCGGCCTTGGAAGTATTCGTTCAAAAAATCTTTCTCTTTTAGCTAAATGGTGGTGGAGACTATGTATTGACAAGGATGCAATATGGAGTAAGGTTGTCACTAGTATATATGGTGATGATAGCAGCCTTCATTCAAGTTCAGGTCAGGGGATTAGAAAAAGTGTCTCGAAGAACATTATAAATATAAGAAATGTTATAGATAAAATGGAGATACCTTTCTCAAACTCAATCCAAAGAAAGGTAGGTAACGGGGAAAGCATATGTTTTTGGCATGATAGTTGGCATGGTTCAGGAGTTCGCCTAATGGACTAATTCCCTAGGTTATATGCGCTCGAGCTAAATAAAGGATGCAAGATTAACGAGAGATGGTGCTTGCACAATGGTATTTGGAGTGGGGTTTGGGAGTGGAGATCAGAACCGAGGGGCCGAACTCTTGAAGAACTCAGACTCGTCACTACTTATTTATTAAGCCTGACTCTTTCTGATGATCGTGACACTTGGAAATGGACTTTGGACACTAAAAAATGTTCTCTGTCAGAAGTCAATCTCGCATCATTGACGACCGGTTGTTAAGCTCGAGTGTTTGGGTAAAAGGTTCAACTGGAATACTTGGGTTCCCCGTAAAATCAATGTCTTCATTGGAGGGAAACTCATGATAGGCTCCCAAATTTCTCAAATCTTGAGAAAAGAGGTATACATCTTACTAATGTTTAGTGCCCCCTGTGCCAAAATGAAATCGAATCGGCAGAACATGTTCTTGTCAAATGCGATCGAGTTAAACCAATTTGGCTTAAAATTTTGAGCTGGTGGCATGTTGGTTATCCATACCGGTTCTCAATTGATGAACTTACATCCGTTTCTTTCTTAGATTCGAAATTTAGGAAGGTCTCAAAGATCTTTCAAGGCGTTTGTTATGTGGCGATGTGGCAGATTTGGAGATGGCGAAACCAGATTATTCATGAAGCGGATGATGTTAGACAATCTCTCATAAACTTAGACTTGTTTCCCAAGATTTTCAGTACTTCCTTAATTTAGATCTCAAATAGGTGTTCAAAGGTCGGGTTATCTTGGGAGAATTGGATTCGCGATCCCTCGGAATTTATGGTTACCTGATTGTGATTTGGTGGGGTTCTTGTTTTGGTGCTTGTATTATTGATGATCTTTTGGCCTCTCTATAGTTGAGGTCTCCTCCTTGGAGACGCTCTATTACATTTTCTGTTTATCCTTTTTCTTTTGGAGGTTGGTTTGTTTTAATATATTGAGCTTTAAAAAAAATCTAGAAAGTTTTTCAAACGATTCTTGCTTATTTATCCCTAATATCTTGTAAAAAAAATTAGATTTTTTTTAATTTATTTTTTTTAACTAAAACCATATTTCAACGTAGTTCGTTTTACTATTGTTGAAGCATAATTCTGTCGGGTAGATTTTGACAGCTCCAACGTTCCGTTCATCCTCATTCTTGAGCCTTGAAGTGTGCTGCAATCATGAAATAACCCGTTAGAAGGAGTCTCGAGGTAGGAGCCTCGGGACCACCTCTGACGGTCAAGTCAGTGTATGGAGGGATGTACATAATTCTATGGAGAGATAGTAGAGAGATGTAGGAGGTGTGGAATGAATACACAACGACCAAGGGTGGTGTATATATATAGTACTTGACTTATTGTAGATGATGTCATCATAGGGAACACATCCCCTTAAAATCTAGGTAGCAGGTACACGTGTAGTCACATCAATAGGGGACATATTACTTGGTGGTCAATGCAATGTTTCTTCCATCTGGTACTTTGTCTAGATGGGTCCTCCATACTGCGTCCTTCGTCCATGTTGTTCGTCCATCCTTCGGCCATGTCATTCATCCAACCTTCGTCCATGTCATTCGTTCATCCTTCATCTATCCTTTGTCTATGTCATTCGTCCGGATCAGGTCCATTAGACCATATACGTCAACAACTATCAAGAAAAACGTTTTTCTAAAAATAAAATTCAATGGTTTTGCTTCAAATTGCATGTAATTTCTTATCAACTTTTTTTTCAAATTAAACTGAAAACTTTTAATTTTTACGTAAACTTCATAATTCATTTTAACTATGAAGATAATCTTTTTTTCTTTAATGTTTTTATTTTATTTTATTTATTTATTTATTTTTTGCTAATCTCGCTTATTTTTTATTGCATATTCCCAATGAACTTTAATTTGTTTATGAAGTGTGGATGTAAGATTTGGAACATAGAAAAAAAATTAAGAGTTAAGAGAATCCGAAAAGTTTGAAACAACTGAGTAAGAATTAGGGGTGTTTATTGCTCGGTTATCGGGTTGTTCGGTTTAATCTGTTTGTTTAGTTCGGTTAAAAAAAATTCCTGAGTAAAACCGAGAACAGAACTAATGACAATTTCGTAATCTATAAAGTCGTAAAGCATTCAACTTATAAAAGTCGTAGTCAAACATAGTTAATGACACTTTCGTAATTTAATGCTTAAAACCCGATTTTTGAGTGTTACACGAGGAACAAACGTATAGCAATACTTAAACGTTTATGTTATAGTTTTAATCGTGGACTCAAAATATGTTCAAAGTAGACTTTGCATGATACTAGTTTTAATACTTTGAATAATCATTAAAATATTACTACCTTCTCTATACATATTTAAATATTTTTATAGCTTTTGTAAACTAGTCAATTGTGGTAGAAATGCTGGTAATTAAATAATTTTATTCCGTATTTCTTAATTATATTTAAGTATTAATTTTGAATTAGTTAACATATAATCTTATATTATGCATGTACATTTTTTTAATGCAAATTTGAGATTCTAGAAATAAATCGATAATTTGAATAAACAGCTCAAACCGAGCTTGGCCAGTTGGCCTACATATATTTTGGACTTGGTGATATTAGCAATTCACACATAAATTGTTGAGCCATCTATCTACGTACTCAGCGATTTGTTAGTTATTTCGAGTTTGGCAAATTCTTTCACTAAAATAATTTAAGTCAAATAGGACTAGCATTACTTTATCCAAACCGAACCCGGACCTCTCAAATAACAGATAATGTTATCGGTGTCGGGTTAGGTTGAACCAAGTACTACTACACAACATAATCACCATAAGACAATGGGAGAAGAAGGTAAACTACAACATAATGACATATCTAAATCACATGGTTTGAGAAATTAGGAAGCTAAAGCATTATAACTTGTGCATCCAATTTGAAATTTCATTTATTCAACTGTATACTATATATATAGTGTGTGCATCTAATGTGTTTGTGTCGCTGTAAATCAAACAATCAATTGACGTATTATTGCCTTATTGGAGCCGAGCTTAGTTCATGTTTATATTAAGGCTACATATTAAGTTACTTAAACTATTGCAACATGTAGTATGAAACAAAATATGATTGGTTCTTATACTAAACATGGACGATAACTTGTGTTAAAAACTCTCGAGCAACTTGAGGAGGTAATTTCTCTATAAGCTTACGCACTGCATCTTCAACTAACTTGTCTCGGTGGTCGTCGATTTCTTTGCGCATTGCTTCTAGTTCAGCTTTATTTCTTTCATGTTCATTTGCTAGCTCAAGCTTCTTCCGTTCATGATCCTCTTCAATATCTTTCAGCATTTTAACCAACCGAGTTTTTTCAGCTTCTATTGCGGCTTTCACAGATTTCACAAGATCTACGGAAGCGCTTCTATCTTTTGGAGCCTTGTAGTTCTTCATTTGTTCCTTTATAAAGTAAAAACAAAAGTTGACCCAATTTTCAGGTTTCAATTAAAAAAACACTTATAAATTTTTTTAATGAGTTTGGGAATCACAATTATAACCAAGTTTGATATTTTATTTAACCTAATTTAAAGTTACGTTCAGGTTCTTATGATTTTATCAACTTTCCTGTATACCATAATGTAGCGACAAAAGTAAATAAAAAAAAATAAAATAAAAAATAAAATAAAAAATAAAAAACAAGAGAAACTAAATACAAATACAGAATTTGCTTCAAGTTAATAGGAAGATAACCTGGTCAGGAGCCTCTCTCTTGAGTTCAATATCATCATTGTAACCAAACTTGCGCAAAACAATCCAAGTCGTATCACACTGCCAATTTTCAATCAACCGTTCATGAAGGAAAAGAAATCCAGGCAAAGTAAGCCCATACTCGTTGAGCCCTCCAGGTAAGTTTTCCCGGACAAATCTCTTCAATTCCACTATTGCAGAAGGTTGTAGAGGAACATCACAACACTTGACCTGTTAAGAAAACGATATTGCTTTTGAATGCCATAAAATAGAAAATATAGAAGAAATTACAAGAAGGAAGTCAAAACACATAAAACTTTCCTAATGCAAGATTTCTGGAGAGTAATTACCTGAAGTTCATTAAACTCGTGGTCATTTAGAGTCATGTCCATATCATGATCACAAAGAATAAATATCCTTTCTAATGCTTTTTTACATTGACGTGACAGTCGTTGAGATTCAAGATCATACAAGGGAGCTATTGGATAAAACACTGCTTTTTTGAGCATAATCAAACACCTCATATACCTACAAAACATATATCATGAGATACGTACGTAATCATGTAACAAGTTATTTTGAAGTTGATAATAGCAAGAAGCGGGCCAGGGATCCAAAATCCAGACATTCTTTCCTCATTAAATTCCTCTTTTTGTGTGTGTTGAGAAGAGGGAGGGGGGGGGGGGAGATGGGATCTTAGTATGCAACTCTGTGGTTCTTAAATAAGCTATAAGTAGAGCCATATACGAGGTGTGCAACCCGACCTTAAAATTTAAAAAAAAAAATATTTAGTCTTTATTTCTAAGCCCCTCTTTTGATGAGTTACATAAGTTTGGCAGTTTTGCACAAGGCCGGCTTCCCAAAACTCGTAGATGTGACTCTAAGACATCAAGATTCCCTGGTGTCATAATCGTTACAAAACGCAATAATAAATACTTCTATTTTGCTTTCAAGATTTTTGAAAGAAGAAATGGAGTAAATGATAGTATTAGTACACATCTGAGTAAATGCTGGCCTTTACACAGAAAAACATGCCCTTACTGTTTTAATCATCTGTTTATAGTAACAATCACCATAAACTCAAACTCTTTGTAAAACTACAAACTTTCCTTTCTATCGCCAATATTAAAACTAAACACAATAACATACCTGATCAAGTTTAGCTGCAGAACACTCTCTCCAAACTTCTATCTCCGTATACTGTTGCATTATTAGATCCGTCACCTGTTCTTTACTCATGGGGTAGTATTCATTAATCAAATCTGACTTGTAACCAACCACAATCACTGGTACCTTCACCTTTACATATACACAAATACAAAATGCTAATCAAGTCTCACAATCTCATATTCAAACAAGTAAATGCCCAGAGCAACTAAAGTTTTAGAGTATTCTCTCTTTTTCCTCGTAGTAACTTGGATTACTTATTAAAAATGATTCAATAACAACTTATTTTACTCGCAGATAAGCATCATTATCTACCATCTCAAAATCTCAAAATGGCAGCATTATATACTATATCAAAATGTGATACTATATAATTAGGGAGTACAGAAGGTAAGCCTTCAAACGATGAATTTCATGAATCCAGAAATTCTGAAGACTATCAAGAGTTTCAGGTTTATCACAAGCATAAGTTAATACAATCACATCAGCGCCCCACATCAACTCTTCTTCTAACTTAGCTTTACCTTCCAAACTAACATTAACAAAATACACATATAAATATATATATAAAACCTAGTAATAAACAGAAACGTAACCTAACGACCGAGATAACACAAAATATATAAACCTTGATGAAGTATCAATAATAATAACTGGAACTCCAGCCTCAAAATAATCTGCTGGAAGGCAAGTAGGCGGAAGCACGGAAGGAACACTTTCCAGAAAACTCTCTGAAGCAGCAGCAGCGATCAAGCTTGATTTACCGATACCATGATCACCTACCACGACAACACGAATAGAGCTCCTGCTCCCGGCAACCGGTGTTCCAGAGACTGTATCACTTGACATTTAACAACTACCAACTGAAAAGAAAATGGTTATGCATAATATAACTAAACTTTACTTCCACATATATAAGGTTCCACTACAAGAAACAGGAGAACAGGCGACGAACGTTATCCCGTCGACACAATGTCGACGGGACGGTGCAGAAAACGACAAAAATTCCGATTGACCGAAGCCAAGTGCATTGAATTTTTGGGGTTAACATAATCCCGTCGACATGTCGACGAGACCATATTTGTCAAAATTTCCAGCCTCAATAATTGTCAAAACTTTGGCGCGAACTTATCCCGCCTTTATAATCCCGTCGACATGTCGACGAGATGATATTAAAAATGAATTATTACGTAATTAACGTTTGATTAGCGTTAATTACGTGTTTGGTTTAACGGTACCGTCGACATGTCGACGGGATTATAAAGTAAAAATAATAATACTAAATTAGTGGTCAATATAAATGGCGGGATTTTTCCCGCGTGTTTTGTCCCGTCGACATGTCGACGGGATTATCTCCCCAAATACTCTTCCTATATATACTCCCACAAAAACATTCCCGTCTCATTTTTTTACCTATATACATTCTCACAAAATTATTTTCGTCTCATTTTACACATACATTCTTGATTCTCACAAATAAGTCAATCGTCAATTCTTACAAGACACACATGACTTGGCGTGGTTGCACAGTTGAAGAGGAGTACTCAAAAATCTTGTCACACGAGCTCTTCTTTAATGAAGTTATGTTAACTTTTGGTCATGCAGTTTATGAGGAATATGGTTCTTTTAAGGATACCGAACCGTGGATGAGAGACAAGATTATCGAATGGTGTAGGAAAAAGTCGTACTACAAAGAGTACATGGACGAGCTAGATGCTGCTGAAGCTCAAGTTGTTGCTGTTGGAGGTGAAGACAAAGCTGAAAGTACGTTGGAAACCAAACTTGATAATATGGGAAATAGGGTCACAAATCTTGAAGCTACGTTTGCACATATCAAGGAAATGAGAGCAAGGAAGGGAAAAGATGGTGCGAGTTCGAGTAAAGCGGGAAGTAGCCGCAAAAAAAAAATAAACGGGTTGTTTCATTTGATCTGTTCTTTTGGTTGTCGAGTTGTTTAGTTTGAGTTGTTTCGTTTGGTTGTCGAGTTGTTTAGTTTGAGTGTTTTCGTTTGGTTGTCGAGTTGTTTAGTTTGAGTTGTTTCCTTTGGTTGTCGAGTTGTTTAGTTTGGTTGTCGAGTTGTTTAGTTTGAGTCTGTATGAAAATGCATGTGGTTGAGAACTCTTGCTTGTTTTAAATAAACAGTTTGCCTTTGTGTTTGATAATTATTGCTCCTTCAGTTCTATTATTTGTGCGTACGAATTTAAAATATAAAGGACGTTCAACATCAGTTACCACAACAACAACAACATTTTATTAAACAACAACAATAACATCAACAACAACAGCAAACAACATCAATAACAACAACAATAACAACGATAACAGCAACAACAACGATAACAGTACTACATATGAAATTTATCCATGTCACCTAAAAGGTCACGGAGTATTGCATCCGACTGACATGCGTACATATTCAACTCCCCTGCGTCTATCCTCATCATTCCTATAGTAAGCCGCTTGTTTGTGTTCCTTTTCTATATTTGACAGGAGGCGGTACTGCTCAATCTTATAGGGCATTTGGTAGACAATTGATGAGTGTGTAAATACTCATCATTTTTTTCGGATCTGAACTGCCAAAACATCCAAAAACACTCAGAAATGCATCAAAATACAGAAATTATCCCAAAACTGTGTTTTATATGTTTTAGATGCAAAATGTTTAAAAACAAATGAAAAACGAACAAAGTTTGCATAATTGGTAGTTTCAATCCCTCAAGTTTCATAAATTGACAAAACTAGTCCCTGAAGGTTTAAAATAAAAGAAAAGTCAACCCAAGGTTTTTAAAAGTAAAAAATTATCAAAATAGTCCTTGGGTGAAAAGTTTGAGAAAATTACACAACTGGTCCCTCAGATTTCGAAATTGGCAAAAATAGTCCTTGGGTATTCAAACATGGAAATTTACCTTTATTGCCCTTGTACTATTCACAGGTGACAAAATACACCCCTTGGATAACATTGGAAAACTTACACTTTCAGTCCCTATAAAAACAGAAAATTACATGAAAAGTCCTTGTGATATCATAAAACCAAACGGACCCTTTTTGTGTTATTATTAAACCAACACCCTCACTAATCCAACACCACCACAGCCCACTCTACCCAATCCAATCCACCAACACTACCCCAAGCCCACTCCACATCCCCTGGCCCAACTCCTCTCAGCCCACTCCATCCCTTTTAATATCAAAACCGGTCAAATGACCTTTGACCAACTCCACCCTCCACCTCCAACATCACCCCGTGACCTCCCTGCAATACCTACTACTCCTCATCATCACCACCCACTCCCCCCTCCTCCATCATTACCCCTATCCCATCCAAACACCCCTGGCACAGGTAATCAGACCAAATGGATAAAATCCCACTTTCGCGCCAAAATCCAATTCAATGGTGGAGATCACCTTATCTTCATCTAAGGGTCCAAATGAGAGTGGAATTGAGTCAGAAGACCTCACAAACCCTAAAGGTTCAATATAAAAAGAAAGAGATGCTGTGAAGAGGGAGTTAGTTAGTTTTTGTTTTAATTTTAGATAATGTCGTTTTAACCTCAATTCCAATTGTAATCTTTAGCTTTCAAATGTTGTATGAAGTAATTTAAGTGTAATTTTAATTATTGTAAATCTTAATTACAGATTCTCTTGAAAAATTCAAGTTTGCAATTTCCAAGTTCTCATTTAATCCTAATGTTGAATAATCTTGTGTTTTACTGCTTCATAAGTTAACTTAGGTTAGTTGTAAGTTTTCATAATCTCAGAAACCATTTAAATTTGTTTCAAGTCAAAATACCAAAAAAAATAAGAAAATAGTTGAAAAATATATAAAAAAATTCAAAAATCCATGAGAGAAGAAGAGGAGGAAAGGAACATGGTTGATTTATGAATGCAAGGGGATTAGTTGCTTGTGGGAAGCATTAGGATGTGGTTAAAGTTCCTAGTTCTCAGATTTCTGCTTGGATTGCATTTGTAAGCTACATTTTACTTTTTGTCAAAATACTATAAATGTGCTTAATACCTGCTTATTTATGTTTTTATGTGCTTATTTAGTGTAATGAATCTGAATTGATGTAACTTGATGCCTGCTTCTTCATTTGTTCTCATGGTTACTTAGTTTTTCTCTCTTAACTGCTAGAATATCTTTATGTTGATTCGTGTTGTTGTTGTTGTTCTCAGTAGCACCCTTTAGCTTAAAATAGTCTAATGTATCATCCTAGGAACTTGTGAATTAGTCCTTAGGTTTAAATGTATCATAGACTTTGAAATTCATCAAACCTGTTTGAATAAAGGGGTGTTTGGATTAGTAGATCTCATTGTGTTCCAGAAAGTTTCAGGGTGTAATGAGTGTTGATACATGTCACTTGTAGTGTTTTAGTCGCATTTTAGACTTGAAATCAGTAGGTTGTTAAGCAAAAAAGTCAAATCTCGCTTAATTAGCTCATTTAGTGTTCACTGTTAAGGATTTAGGATCATGGATCATATAGATTAGTTCATTAGTGTTAGGAATAGTTCAAAATCTTATCATACAATCTTAATTTAGCATAATCAGTCACTAAATCAAGTTTAAAATTCATAAAAGTCAACTGTGGTGGTTAAAAGAGAAAGTCAAAATTGGTACATGTAGGCAGAATCACCCAAAACTCCAAGAATTAATGTGAATTTTATGTAAAGACCTAGGATTTGAAACTTTCACAAGTCAAAGTACCCCACCTAGACTACAATAATATGTATACATCTTATTTTTGTGAATTTCTATGTAGCTTATGCACAAGCTTATTTGAGGCTGCAGGGAGTGTTACCTCCCCTGCTTCAGGCCATTGGCCATTCTTCTCAGGCCTGTAACTTGCTACCTAGTGGACCCCACCTTTAGATCTTTGGCTTTGTATGTAGCTGAGCAGCTCAACTTTTGAGGGGTTAGCTTATCTTGGGTCCTGGCTTATTTTCCCTTGGCTTATTTTGACCCTATTTCTGACCTGTCCAACTTGCCAAAGCTGACCACTCAGATTTTGCACCTAAGTTCCAAGGGTCACACAAGCTTCTATAATAAGCCATAAGCCTAGTTTATTAGCTTATTTTGAAGTGGACATGGTGAACTTGACAGGTCAAGCTCTCATTTGGACCTTCTTTCACCTCTGTGGACCCCACTGAGGTCCAAAACCCATGTTTGAGGCCTGCATTGGCCTGTGTTTTCTTCTTATTGCTTATTTGTCTGTTGCAGCTTAATTTTGTGCTTATTTGGACTCTTTTGTTTTATTTCTAGTTATCATCTCTCTGTCTTAGTTTATTTCACCTTAGAGTAGCTTTACTATAGCTTTTTCACAAATCCACAAATTCTAATAAGCTAAACTAAGAATCTGTTAAGCACTTGGGTTTCCCAAGTGCTTATTTCTCTGTTTCACCCAAAGTGCCTTCATAAAAAGCTCCTCATTTAAGTAGTAAAGTAAAGTTGTAAAAGAAAATCAAGAAAAAGACAAAAATAAGTTAAGTGAAAATCATATAATCATGAAAATAACTTGAAGAAATTATGAAAAAGAGTTTGACAACTTACTTTGAAAGATTAGTGAGCTTTGGAGACGAAAACTTATAAAACCTTGAGTTTTTATTTCAAATCCCTAACAAGGATTATCAAATGAGCTAGAATATATATTGATCTTGAAAAATTAATGGATTTTGGTCTTAGTTTGATCTTGGGTCGTGGGTTTGGATGAGGAGAGGAAGAGAATTTGATTTTTGCTTGTAAAAAAATGATAAGTCTTGATGTTAGATAAATATCTTGGAATTGATGGCATAATGGTAATTATTTGTTCAATTAGAAGTAACCATGTGATTTGTAGCTAGGAGGGGGCGGCACATGTGATTAAGGAATGAGTATTATGGAAGCTTGGTAGTATGAGTTGTTTTGTGTATCCGTTAGGCGTTATTGGGTACCGAGTTAACTAAAAATAAATCGTGAGGACTTAAGATAAAATATGACGAAGTTAATCGGGACATAATAAGGTCATAAAAGTTGTGAAAATATATTGGGTACAAGTATTGGGTGTTTGGATGATTATTATTTAGTTTCCACGAAAATCGTCGTAATTATATTAAGCTTACGATATAAATTAAATAAATTTTCAAAATACCGGGTAAATGAATTTTTATAATCTTTGTGATATTGTAAGGAGTTTAAAAATATATCGGGACCATTGTAGAAATTTTTAGATATGTTAGTTATATTTATTAATCGCGTGCTAACGTTTATTTAAAAATAAATATACGTAAAACGTTAAATATACCAAAAATAGTAATTTGAATATTCTACGAGTGGTATAGTATGCAAATGTTATTATGATAATATGTAGACTATTTATAGTCCGTATGAAATGTCCCTAACGATAATGTATGAATTCGCACCTGAACCAATACGGTTACGCGAATTTAAATATCCGTAAACTAAATTTACGATGAAATGAATAAAGTACATGAATAGTGTTTTCTCTTCGGAAATGAATAGTGTCATGTGAATAGTAAAATTTCTGAACTCTTCTCAGAATCTCAAACTGACTTTGAAAACGATGAATAGTAAAATGATGAATAGTGTTTTGATGAATAGTGATTTTCGAAGTTTGGGAAATGACCTGAAATTACGAGTTGTGACATATTCAACTTGTACTTTTACAGATGGGAGCAGCAGTCGCCCGTGGTCATGGTGGTGACGGTGACCCACCACCTTCCCCTACCCGTCAGATTGATAGCGGTTGCCGTGGTGGTGGTAAGAAACTTAAACTTGATTAATTGAATTTTGTTACTTGTTAGTTTTTGACGTTTTCACTCACTACACTTGTAGGATCGCGTGGACGACGACCTCGACGAGGAGATAGGGCTAGCGGTGGAGGAGGCAGGGGTGGAGGTCGGGCTGGCGGCATGCCACAGACCCGTCAAGCCAACAAGAACGTAGCGCTGAGGAAAGCTGTAGAGTTACATGGCCCACAGTCGATCGAGTTTGAGACTAAGGATCAGGAGACGTATGATCATGTCGGGCCCCACCACGCATGGTTCAGTAACTACGTTGGCGAGCTGGTTAGGACCTTGCCGTTACACTATCCCTCCTGGCACGATCTTGAGAAAGCGACTCGGGCTGCCTTCATGAACCGACTCGGGGTCAGTTATTTTATTTTCCTTTTAATTATATCTCTATATTTTAATATTTGAATGTGTACATTTATTTAAATTTGTTTAATTGTGTATATTTATTTAAATTTGTTTATTTATTTATATCTTTATGTTAATATTAACTATATTTGATTGCAGCAATTCTTCGACTTGGAGACCCACAGGCGTAAGGACGACTAGGAACTTATAAAGAACAGCCTCAATCAATATATAGCTAAGCGCTACTCCGACAATAAAGGCATCATGAAGAAAACTTATTTTACCCTGAAGGGTGGGGCTGGGGCGGCGGATGTCATACGACAAAACCCTCCTCCGAACCTTGAGCCGTCGGTGTGGGAGCAACACATGAACTTTTACTTGAATAAGAAGAACATGGAGCTAGTTGCGGTGAACAAGGAGAACCGAAAGAAGAACAAGGTGTACAGCCGCCACGGTTCCAAGTCCTTAGCCGCTATTCGCCACGAATATGTAAGACACATTTTATTTTTATAAAAGTATTTTATTTTTATAAAATTATTTAATTTTAATTATATATTAATTAAAAATTTTAATTATATAAAAGTAATTAATTTTAATTTTTTAAAAGTATTTAAGTTTAATTAAAATATATATAGTGTTTGATTTGTTATTTTTAATTTGTTTCATCTTATATGCATGTGTATATACAGTTTGAGAACAGCAAGGACAAGCAGTACCCGTCACTCATCCAGAGCTTTTACGACACACACTGCGACGAGGATGGTGCTTGGTTGCAGGATGAGGCGCGGGTTCAGTATGTAAGTAACGTTTTTTTTTAATTTATTATTTATTTATTTATTTCCCCAAACACGCACTTTAATGATTCATTGAAACATAATCTTGTAATTAACCCGACATATATATTAATTTTCTCAAAATTTTTGCAACTAAATAGGAAGAGATGGTTCGGCTGAGAGATCTGGGAGCGAATACGCCTGAAGGGGTGGCGTACACAGAGGAGCAGATACTTGCCATGGTTCTCAAGGGCAAGCAGCGGGGCCACATTGTCGGACGGGGTAGGGTAGTACCCGGCCTGATGAGGCCACCATTACCAGACACACCGCCTCCACCTCCAAGTATGTACAGTGTGATAATATTAATTATAGATTACTCATGACTCAATTTATGTATTGCAATGGCTGTTTTCAAATTTTGATTATTTCGTTTTTAGGTGTTGCCGAGATATCTGCTGAGCTTGCTGCAGCTCATAAGAAGATTGCTGAGGCAGAAAAGAAGAGCCGGAAAGATGCTGAAGAACGCAAGACCATGATGAAAAAGCTCGATTTGTTGATGGGTTTTGCCTCGACCAACCCGCAATGGTCTCAGTATATTAGTCAGGTGGATTCTCAGCATGTGGATGGCTCGGGCAGTGGAGCTGGCGAGAGTGGGAGTGGAGCTGGCAGGAGCGGGAGTGGAGCTGGCAGGAGCGGGAGCGATGATATCGATGTGGATGGTGATAGTGATCATGATGAGTGACTTGGGGATGTATAGGTACAAACTTGGGTTATATATTTTTTGTTGTACTTATGGTTGAAACAATATTTTCGCGATCCTTATCTTAGTATTTTGTAGTTTAACCTTTTGGCGACTTGAACATCGCGGGTATTGAAACATTTGTGGATATGGCAGCTAGGTTTAGATATTACCACACCCCGTTTTGTAGACTTTATATGTTTTAATGCATTTTGAGGGTGTTTAGCGATAATTTGAAAGTGTTTTAGTCGATGTCGAGTTGTATGTGTTAGGACATGTTGATATTGAGTGGTTATAGCTTATGGTTACAGGTTTAGGTATTACAGGTTTTGGTAGATTTTTCCGGAAATTTTTTTGAAAAAAATCTGGAATATTGCTGGTATTGCAGCTTGCTGTTTATAACATTGGTACCGTCGACATGTCGACGGCACCATCAAACAAAAAAATGGATTGTTTAATGATGCAGTCGACATGTCGACGGCATCATTAATTATAAAATTTTGGTGGTTTAATAGGGCCGTCGACGTGTCGACGGGATAATTTTACAAACGTTGACCAACACGTTGACCCTTCAAATTGTTCCCGTCAACATGTCGATGGGATAATTATACAACGTTGACCAACACGTTTAACCCGTCAACATGTCGATAAAGTTAATTAACGTTTAATAATTAAGTTGTTAATAACATATACAATCCCGTTGACATGTCGACGGGAACAATTTGACGGACAAAGAATTTTTTTGACTGAAAAACAAAGTGGGACCCACAATGTCGACGGCAATGCTGTTCCCGACGGGGCACCGCCGTCGTCATGATCCCGTCGACATGACGATGGGAACGTAGAATGCCGTTGACATGACGACGGGAACGGCGAAAAAAATTCGACGGGAGAGGTGTCGATTGTACCAGTGTTCAGAAAGAACAAGATTTTTCTATTCACACATCAACTGGAAATCAATCTAATATTTTACATACAAAAGTTCCTAAAAAAGATTGGTTTTATGATTGGAAAAATCATAAGGGCTTGGTATATATAAACAAGATGCATGAAGATTATATATGTCCACGATGCATGAAGATGAACTCTTTATTTACCTTTTATTTATCACCATGGAAGATCGAATATGACACTTGACTTTTGAGGATGAGGATTTGTGAATTGCGATAGTCGAAGGAATATCTACGTAACGTTACTTATGTACGATTCCTTAGTTCTATTATGGGATTTTAATTGTGGGCTAAATAATGGATCAAATCAAATAATGTTTGTGGGCTAAAACTACATGTACAAAAGAAAATTGATACACATATTGTCACAACTCACCATTTCAGGTCATTTCCCGAACTTTGGAAAAACACTATTCATCAAAACACTATTCATCAGTTTACTATTCATCATTTTTTGTGTCGGTTTGACATTCCGAGAAGCATTCAGGAATTTTACTATTCACTAAACACTATTCATTGCCGGAAAAGATTTCATCATTCACGTACATTACACATTTCATCGTAAATTTAGTTTACGGGTATTCAAATTCGCGTAACCGGATTGGTTTAGGTGCGAATTCATTTCATTAATGCTAAGGACACTGCATACGGACTAGAGACAGTCTGCATATCATCATAACAGCATTTCCATGTAATACCACTCTTAGGATTTTCAAATTTATATATTTGATACATTTAACGTTTTTACGTATAAGTATTTATAGTAAACGTTAACACCCGGTTTATACACGACGAATATATCTAAATATTCCCACAATGGTCCCGACATATTTTTATATCCATTATATCATCATAAAAGTTATTACATTCATTTACCCAGTATTTTGGAATTTTACGTTTTCCAGTTCAGCGTTTTACGCGAATACGCGTTTTTACCCCGCGTTTCCAGTTTTAACAACGTTCAAGCAACCCGATGGAACTTGATGCGTGGGAATTGCAACAGGCTTTACCTCTCGAGGGATCTCGAGAAGCTTACAACCCCCACCAGGCAGTGTACCTGATCGTTGTAGTATAGTATAGTGACAAGTACCGGGGGATTGATCGTTCAGCTTATGAATAGTGTCGCTAGGATTAGAAAGCCTAATTACTAGTTCTAAAGGTGAGGGATGATTATTTTTGTGTTTTTATATTTTATGGAAAGCAAGTAAAATCTCGGGTTTTGGAAGAGTGGGCGGAATTAGTTGCTATTCAACTAACCCAAAACTAAGATGCAATCAAAATAAAATAATAAAAATGAAATTAAACTAATTTATACTAAAGTTGTGAGCAGTAATTGGAGAAAATGTGTTTACTTAGATTTCCTTACTCCCTAGATATCTTTTACACGTTAATTACTTGTTATAATTGCATGGATGACGGATTGTATTCCTTAATACCATTCATGGGGTGGCATACATAACTTCCCAATTCTATGAGCTCTTATCTCCTCCTACACCATGACCCAACACAACTATAGGGATTGTAAACAGTGGCTCATGCATTAAATACAACCAATAAAGACCTAGTACGCCTCGGTTCATGTTTCTTAAGACATTCAAGCATGTTACCATTTGGAGATCTGCCAGTTTTCTTAAGCCTAACATATAAAATCATTCATCCAAGACAAGAATAAACAAGTAATCAACACATAATCAATATCTAGGTTTCATTAGATCTAAGCAAACACAAAGGAGATCTAGCCTAGCATAATGGAATTGAGACAAGAACAAGATATAGACAACTAACACATAGTCATATTGATTGAATTAGAAGAACACTTATCTCAATTACAATGCAACGTATCAAGGGTTTGGAACCCTTGAAAAACCTGTAAAAGTTGCACCAAATTCGTCTTTAGGGTTTCTCCAAAACTTCTCTCTTTTAAATGTGAAAAACTAGAAAACTATATATAGGAAAATATGGCTGACGGCGTCAAGACAACAATGTGACGCCGTCACCTCGCCTCCAAATACTTCCTCAGACGGCCTTGATCTACTTCTGACGCCCTGTGTGACGCCGTCATCAACTACGGTATTTTATTCTTGGGACTTTGACGCCGTCAAGAACAACTCTTGACGCCTTCATGAACTACGGATTTTAATTCTTGATGTTTGACGCCGTCATGGCATTACTCTTGACGCCGTCACCTACTGTTTCCAGCATGAAAAATTGAGACTTTGCCGTTTTCTTCACTTTTATGCTCCAAAAACGTCCAAAATGGCTTCTTTTCCAGAATTCACTCTCCAAGTACCTAAAATCACAAAAGGAACGATTTAGGGCAATATTTGATCAAATAAAGTCGGATTCGGGCTTAAATGACCCCCTAAAAATGGATCATTTTTCGCCTCATCATATACCCTTACACTTGAGATTTGCTTGTCCTCAAGCAAATGCGCTTTTATTCTACTCAAAAGACAAGTTAGGGGTCATTTAACACTAATATAAAAGTAATTACAACAAATAATCATTCCACTAAAGACCAATAGACAAGCACGGAGGTCATACACTAGCACCTCACAAATAGTGTTTAGATACTCACATCTCTCGGGTGTAATAAAGTAATATAACATTATGGAAATGGAAGATATCTCTCACTACCTGTTATAGCAAAATAGATTACTATAGGCTTGGGAAAGGATCAAACCTCCACCACATGGCGTAAGCACCTAGGATAAACAATCAAAGAGGTCTTTTAAAGGGTTGTAACGTTAGGTATAGGGATATGAATTACACGGTTTTGTTGGATAAAGGAAGTTTTACTGGTGGCGAGTTAACAATCTTGGTCAATTACATGTACAATATGGCGTTGCTAAGCCAAGACTAGACTCGACTTAAGCTAATAAATGAAAAATAACAAAAAACATAAAATGAACATAGAATGAAAAGGGATGGTAGTCCGTATGTTTTTTTTTTCTTTTTCCTTTTTTTTTTTTTTTTCATACACTCTTACCCTACCATCCAAAATAATACATCATAGGGGTATGGACATTCCCCTTACACTTGAATCTTTACATACTTTACATTCAACTATTCTAATGACTCGAATTAAGAAAATCAAAACACTTGGAGCACTTTTAAGATTAACGTACATATGGGGGTAATAATATTATGTTCTTCCCCATTACTCCATAAAATAAGTACTTACCCATGAGTCCCAATCGTCCCAAAACAATATGTACAAGGATATGACTCGACTTAGCAACCATGTAATCAATTAGAAAGTTAACTTAGGGTTTAACAAATAACAATAATGCACTAAAAATGAGCGCATACACGGAAGGCTAAGGCGATTTGGTTGTACATTTAAGTGGGGTGTAACAAATTCTTCCTTTAAGTAAGATGCTTAAAGTTAGAAACGAAAAGATAGGCTCGGAGGGATGTACTAGGGGTATCGTGTACTAAAAATGAGTACAACGCTAAGGGTGTGGGAAAAATTAGTTGACTTAACTAGCCAAGTAATATGACTTAAATGGTCAAGTAATTATGATACGGGTTTAACACAAGGGTGATCCTAATGCCTCTTATCATGTAGTAAATCCTACTACACGAATGTAGTCTCATTAGCGGTCTCGGGATGCATCACTAACGCAAGTTCTAGAATCTAAATGCTACCGGTACACTCATAAGCACTAATAATAAATGCTTTTCCTATCAAATCTAAAGGCGAACCTCACATTTTTGGGTGGAAAATTTTTCTGAATATACGGTTATGTGCTAGTCATACAATCTCCTATCCATGAGACGCTTGCTATGGCTAAAGTTTCACTCCTAAATGTTGTAAAAAATTTTAAATTTGGCGCTAAAATTACACTAACAAGTATTTCTCATAGTTTTATTACACATCTACTATCAAACAAAACAAACTCAAGCGAAAGTGCATATGTAAGGTATCATCTTTTTACCCTCCCCTTACACTTAAGATGAACATTGTCCCCAATGTTCAATTAAAGAATGTAAAAGTGAAAAAGTAAAGAGAATGAAATCAAATACTCCCCTGATTCGCTCGGTATGGATTATAGGTTGGCCAGGTTAAATCTTCTTCCAAGAAAACGAACAATCAAAGCTTCCCTTCCAGAATATAAATCATCTCCTTGTCGAATATAACTTGTAAATCCTGAGAAAAATAGACAAGACAACCTCGCGTAAAATCGGCGGCATCCTATATAAGTTACTAAATCCTAGAAAACAAAGTAAGATATAATGCTTGTGGAATGAAGTTTGCAGATTTCCTGGAGATTATAAAACTTAATAATTCACAAAAACTAAGACTCCGTTAGAAAAACAAAACCGGTAAAATTTCTAGATTTTTAACTCCTGACGCCGTCAAGAGTAAACCTCTGACGCCGTCAGAATGGACCTGCAGAAATTCTTATGTTAAGTTTCCGGAAAATTTCTGGAAAAACTTGGTCTTACTTCCTGGAAAATCCTGCAAAACTTCATTATGACTCAATACAAGCATTTGACTCTAACAAATACGAATATACATGCTCATTTAATATTGTGGAGAATCATGATCGGTTTGTTTCTTAAAAACATATTTGGGGTTTCCCCTTACACTTATCTTTTGCAAAAATACTTTTAGGTTGGAGTTAAGACTAGGCCAAACAACATAGTAAAGTATTTCCACATTTTAATTTAGAGACATGATCAACCAACAATAAAAATAAAACATGCATACGGAAGCAAATAACAATCAAACAAATAAAATCACACAAAACATGGGTTGCCTCCCAAGAAGCGCTTTTCTTTATTTACGAGTCTTGTAGCTAGACTCAAGGTCATGGGTTACTACGTGATTTCATCATTGGTTCCACTCTCTAGGTCGTCTTCTAAACCAGTTTTGTATTCCGGACCTAGTTGCAAGCACTCCTTGTAGAAACCAAGCATCCTATTCTTTACATATTCTACTCCCCTACGTCTATCCTCCTCATTCCTATAATAAGCCGCTTGCTTATGTTCCTTTTCGAAATTAGTGAGAAGGCGGTATTGTTCGATCTTGTAGGGCATTTGATAAGCAACCTCATCATTCTCTTTCTTGAACCTAACTATCCCTAGAGTCGGATCATAACTCATCCTAGTGGCCTCAACAAATGGTTTTCCGAATATTATTTGGCTTAGGCAAGCATCTATCACCGGACGAGTGTCTTCCACTATCATAAAATCGATTTCATAGGTGAGATTCCCTATAATCACATGTAATCCCTTCACTCTTCCTGCAAAATTACTTATCAGATTCCTACCGGGCATCATCCTAAAATTGAGTTGCTTCTTCATCACCCAATTGTAATAAGTCCTAGTCATGATGTTCACGGGGGATCTAAGGTCGATGTAAGCTTTCCATATTTGCATGTGCCCGATATTGCATGGGATGTTAATGTTAGAGGGGTCTCCCATTTTGATAAGGGGGTCGCCAAAGATATATGTTTTCTCGGGACTATCGAATAAATCCTTATGGTATTCCCGTTCTTCCTTGGTTGGCAACTTATCAAAGTATTCTTCTATAGGTTCTACCTCCTCTAGTTCCTCACCCTTAATAACCTCAACTTCCCTACTCTCATCCTTACTATCGGCTTCTACTCTAACTTCATCCTTGTCACTCTCCTCTATCTCCTTATCTATCGGCTTAATGGTAACCACATTGACAAAGTGGACATGTTTGGATGATGAGGGGTCCTTAATTTGGATTCCACTATTGGTGTCCCTAGTGTCCTTCCTAGGTGTGATTAATGCTTGGTTGTTGAGGGCTTTCAACAAGTTGTCAATCTTGTTGGTCATCTCCGTTTGTTGTTGGTTGAATTCTGTTTCAAATCTAGCTATGCGGGCTTCTTGAGATGCCATGAACTTTGACATCAATCCTTCAAGATTGGTGGTACTACCATAGTTGTTAGAAGGATTGTTGTTGAAAGTACGGTTGGATGGTGGACCATTTGGTTGGTAACGATTAGGCGGATTGGAGGAATAGGGTTGATTTTGTTTCCACCTAAGGTTTGGGTGATTTTTCCATGAGGGGTTGTATGAATCACCGTAAGGGTTTGGCTCGGGCTTGAAAGTGTACCACTTATCTCTCGCTTCGTCGGTACGCGCGGATGCGTAATCCGCAAAAGCTGTTCCGGGGAGTTCCACACAATCACGAGTGTCATGGGGACCACTACATAATTCGCATGAAGAAGTGATTTTGTTCACTTGGCTTGAAGGCTTCGGAGCTTTGTAAGATTTCATGAGAAACTTGACTTGGTCCTCAAGTTCCATGATCCTACGGTCGGGAGTGCTAGAATTGTTCGAAGGCAAAGATATTGCCTTGACCGTTTTGTTCAAATCACGGGGATCACTCCAACTTTCGTTGTCATAGAGAGCAAGATCTTCTATGAGTTCCCATGATTGTTCCGCACTAAGATCACGTAGCTTACCACCGGCCGATTGGTCAATGGTTCGCCTCGTGGAGATGTCGATATGGTCATTGAAGATTTGGACTTGGAGCCAAAGATCTATGCCATGATGAGGGACTTTTTGGAGTAAGTCCTTGAAACGAGTCCATGCTTCATAAAGAGATTCATTTTGACATTGTTGGAACATCAAGATGTCATTCCTAAGCTTAGTAGTTCTCCCCGGTGGGAAAAATTGAGCAAGGAAACGAGTGGTGAGATCATCCCATGTGGTGATGGATCCCGCGGGTAAACGCTCAAGCCATTGACTAGCTTGATCCCGTAGAGAGAATTGGAATAGGCGTAAACGGGTAGTCTCTCTAGTTTCAACACCTAGGTCTATAGAATCTACGATTTTGAGAAAGTCCTTAAGATGTTGGTTTGGATCTTCGGAACGAAGTCCATGGAATGCACTTCCGCTTTGCACCAACCGGATGGTGTCGGATCGCAAGGGGGTCACATTGGCTCCGGTGAGCTCAATGGTGTTTCGGTAGCCTTGGTGGCTAGGTCGGGAGTACTCTCCTAAGGTTCGGGGCCTAAGGGGTTCTAGTGGTGGGTTTTGTTGTGGTGGGATGACGGGTTCAAAGATGTTACCACCTTCCATGATGTCGGATGGTAAAGATTATGAACAAAGGCACGAAGAAATAAGATAGACTAAAGAAGACCTAAAAAAAAAAAAAAATCTTACTAGAAAGGAATCTAGCAAGTAGACCTAATAAAAAGAAATCCTAACCTAGACAATAACTATTCCCCGGGCTGCGGCGCCAAAAACTTGATGCGTGGGAATTGCAACAGGCTTTACCTCTCGAGGGATCTCGAGAAGCTTACAACCCCCACCAGGCAGTGTACCTGATCGTTGTAGTATAGTATAGTGACAAGTACCGGGGGATTGATTGTTCAGCTTAGGAATAGTGTCGCTAGGATTAGAAAGCCTAATTACTAGTTCTAAAGGTGAGGGATGATTATTTTTGTGTTTTTATATTTTATGGAAAGCAAGTAAAATCTCGGGTTTTGGAAGAGTGGGCGGAATTAGTTGCTATTCAACTAACCCAAAACTAAGATGCAATCAAAATAAAATAATAAAAATGAAATTAAACTAATTTATCCTAAAGTTGTGAGCAGTAATTGGAGAAAATGTGTTTACTTAGATTTCCTTACTCCCTAGATATCTTTTACACGTTAATTACTTGTTATAATTGCATGGATGACGGATTGTATTCCTTAATACCATTCATGGGGTGGCATACATAACTCCCCAATTCTATGAGCTCTTATCTCCTCCTACACCATGACCCAGCACAACTATAAGGATTGTAAACAGTGGCTCATGCATTAAATACAACCAATAAAGACCTAGTACGCCTCGGTTCATGTTTCTTAAGACGTTCAAGCATGTTACCATTTGGAGATCTACCAGTTTTCTTAAGCCTAACATATAAAATCATTCATCCAAGACAAGAATAAACAAGTGATCAACACATAATCAATATCTAGGTTTCATTAGATCTAAGCAAACACAAAGGAGATCTAGCCTAGCATAATGGAATTGAGACAAGAAAAAGATATAGACAACCAACACATAGACATATTGATTGAATTAGAAGAACACTTATCTCAATTACAATGCAAGGTATCAAGGGTTTGGAACCCTTGAAAAACCTGTAAAAGTTGCACCAAATTCGTCTTTAGGGTTTCTCCAAAACTTCTCTCTTTTAAATGTGAAAAACTAGAAAACTATATATAGGAAAATATGGCTGACGGCGTCAAGACAACAATGTGACGCCGTCACCTCGCCGCCAAATACTTCCTCGGACGGCCTTGATCTACTTCTGACGCCCTGTGTGACGCCGTCATCAACTACGGTATTTTATTCTAGGGACTTTGACGCCGTCAAGAACAACTCTTGACGCCTTCATGAACTACGGATTTTAATTCTTGATGTTTGACGCCGTCATGGCATTACTCTTGACGCCGTCACCTACTGTTTCCAGCATGGAAAATTGAGACTTTGCCGTTTTCTTCACTTTTATGCTCCAAAAACGTCCAAAATGGCTTCTTTTCCAGAATTCACTCTCCAAGTACCTAAAATCACAAAAGGAACGATTTAGGGCAATATTTGATCAAATAAAGTCGGATTCGGGCTTAAATGACCCCCTAAAAACGGATCATTTTTCGCCTCATCAGAACTTACCATTCATTTTTATTTTATTATGGAGTATTTTGACAAGTTTAGTCATTCTTTCAAGTTTCATATTTTTACGATGCCCGAATTTACGTTTCGCGGTTTAAAACTTTACGTTTTGCGAATAACGGAACTAAAACCGACCCCGTGAACCAGATAACACCAAGCTTACTACATACTCATCTAATTTCTTTACATGTGCAGCCCCCCCTTGTCTTCCACTTGACTAAATATTTACCATAATGCCATTTCATTAGATATTTTATACTTAAACACCTTTAACACATTTACATTCATTTTCAAGAATCAAAGTGAGGTTTTCTCTTGTCTTCCTCCCTAGACCACGACCCAATTAAGATCCCCAACCAAAATCCATTAATTTTCAAAGTACAAGGTATCAAAGTTGTTCATTTCATCATCCTAATCAAGAATCATAACACAAAAACACAAGTAATCCAAGGTTTCTCATCATCTCACCACCGATTATTTCAAAGTGAGTATTCAAATTTATTTTCATGTTTTCATCTAATTAACATATGTATCTTATGGTATTCATGCTTAATTTCATGCACAAACTAGTTATACCACTTTATTTTTGTATACTTTTTGAACATACAAACCCTAGATTGTGATTTAGGTGTTCCCTTGTTAAATTAACTTGATTACTAGTCATTAGGAACCCATGGCACCCTAAGAAGGTGTATGTTAGGATTTGTATAGTTTTGTGAAGTTTGCAAGAGATTTGGTTGAAGTAGAAACTAATTTTGAACCTTGGAAATGGATTTGTAACAAGTAAATATACCTACTGTCCCATTTTGGTAAATTATGGAAAATCAGTAAATACAAAGTAAACTTTGGTAAATTTTTTAGAAAATACTTTCAAAAACGAATCCGTAGGCGAAAGAACGGATTAAAAAGAGTTTATAACGAAGAAGTTATGATTTTTGCAAGTTTATTGACGAAAACTATTTTCCGGAAAAATACATGCTGATGGACGTTTTTCGTCGGACAAAAAGAGACTTTAGACGTAACCCGGAGGAGTCAAGCTTTCCAAAATATATTACTACATACTAAGACGTAACCGTGGATATAAAGAACAAGTAAAACGGACTTATAACGACAAAGATATTCACGTTTCAATATCGGCAAAAATCCTCTATAATTGGCAGCTTTTAGAAATAATAATAACACTACGTACTAAATTCTAGATTTTCTAGAAATATTAACCAAGTACCCAATTTCATAACTAATGAAGTATTAGTTATTACAAGTATATTTTCATCACTACAAGGCGTTATTTCAAGGATTTCAACCCGAGGATTTCAACACTAACATGGAAACATACGATATATATATAAGTATATATATTGCAACTAGCTTTATTTTTCTAATACCCATATTTTTCCTAAGTCTTGGAAAATGTATATTTTTGATAACAACAAGTATTTTTCCAAAGAGTAGAGTGGTATAGAAAACATGTGCATGGACATTCATAACATCATTTCATGATCTAAAGTAGATCGTTCATCATTCATATTAGGTTGCGGGCTAGTGTGCGCGCCTTGTTTTTCAGCTCATTACATGTTCATGGTACCATCATATCAGGTGAGTCATAGCCCCACTTTTACTGGTTTAATTACTTTATAAACTCTTTGGGAGAGATACATGCTTAAATACTCGTGTTATACTTTTATACGATTTGAATCCCACGGGGGAAAGTACATTGCTTCAATTATTTTCGTACAATGCCAAAGTATTACAAATTCCATACATTGCTTAAGTTTCCTTATTACCACGTCTTGACAAGTCCCCTTTATTATCATGGACCGTTAATTTTAGCACTAAGCGAGAGTGAGTGAATAGATCTATTGAGGGTGACGCCTCCATTCGCGTTTGGGTTGCTCCAACGGGACGAATGCATTTCATGTCTTATCAAATTGAGTGCCTGGTAAACACTCTGTTGGGGCCATTACTATGTCTAGTTTCGGGGTCATGAGCTTAAGAGACAATGTAGCATTTTAGACATTTTTGTCGGTTTACTTTATACTTTTGGCTATTGTACATACGAAAATTACTTATGGAATTACGATACTTTTCCACCACTATTATTACTGGATTACGATGCTTTTGCATCAATCTTATTACTTTTGTTTACACAAACCAAACTTATTACTTTTGGCAGTGGGTTGTAAACACACAGGTTACAAGTCTCTTATGGCGGGACTTGTAACTGAGTGGATTTACGATGCCTTTGCTGAGAAATCTTCATTCATATGCATAACATTCTTTTTCACAAGACTCTATGAACTCACCAACCTCGTGTTGACACTTTAGCATGTATTTTCAGGTATTAAGCATTGGCACGCTACAAGAGGTTTTGGCAGGGCATGGCATGGTCATAGAAGACTCTGATTTATTCATTTGGGGACCGTTTTAAACTATTTTAAGGGCCTACTTCCACATTACTTTTAACAATGTAAAATCAACATTTTGATTTAACTATTTTATTCTAAATGATTCAAGTGCAAACTATTTTTGAACTAGTGTTGTAATACCAATTGAGTTACACCCCAGCTACATGTATGCTTCCGCTGGACCCGATTTTGGGGGTGTGACAGATTGGTACCAGAGCTTTGGCTATAGCGAACTAAGTGTTTTTAAAAACCTAGACTATAGCTACTTTCAAGAAAACTTAACCCTATGACCGTCACGTGCCTGCCTGCCAAGCTGAAGCCTCATTTGTGGTTAGTTGCTGACATAGGTGATGAGATTTATGTCTCATTATTTGATATATATTATATTCATTTATTATAGTTGATTACTATAATTGTTTTTTTTTCATATAAGCATATTCACGTATCATATATGTCACCGCATTATGTTTTTCCTTGCATAGTTTCATCATTTGACCTCGAGTTTGGTCACCTGCCTTAGTCTTTCTGAACGTCTTGGTATTTGTGAAGGACATAGTATTAGTATAACTGAACTGAGTTTTTCAAAATTCATGGAACCTCGGTGGAATATAGACTAGTCATCTATATTCAACCCGGGATAGTGGGACGTAGGCTGACTACCTATGTCTGACTCAGAAATGAATTTTGCAACACTGAGAATGGTTATAATAAAATTCTGTCTGGATTGAATCCTTTACTCATTTTCCAAATGTTTCATGCATGTGTGTGTATACCCTCGTTGTCAGAACATTCATACTTTTCATCACCTCATGAACCGCCGATTGGAAGCACGTCAATTGGTCATTTCATCTCATGAACATTTACGTCTATGCACAATACACTTACAGCACAGTATTTTCTTTTATCACAATATCAATTTTGTCGCAGTTGTCACAGTCTCTTCCCTTCTCACCATCACTATCATTTCCTTTCCCCATCCCCATATATATATATAGAATTAGCTGACACTTTATGGATTCCTATGCCACTCATCACACACTACTCCCTATATTGATAAGTGGATATTATCAATGACCTCCCTAGGAAAAACTTTCCATACCATCTATAAGGAGAATCTCTCGGTACATTATGACCATTTAAAACTCAACAGAAATCTCAGGATATCATCAAACTATTCGAACCACTATCACTGGCCTGATCACCAAAAATTCTATCATCTAGAAAGTATTGGCTTGACTGAATTACAGGATTATTTTCGATATGAGTGCTCACTAAGCCACACCATAGAGATAAATCCAACCTCTTAACCGAGACTATAGATTGAACATGTCCTCACCAATAGACTTTATCCAAACATGTTAGACACCTATGCCTTTGTGCAGACATGCATACCTGACTATTTTATCCTCTTAATACTTTCACTTTTAAATGGATTTTTCTCCAAACTACAGTTATACAAAACATATATCTTGTAAGAAATACTTTGCTGAGACACTTATTTTGATAAGCAAATTCCTTTTGGTTAATCCTTTACAAAAACTATTGAATTGTTAGGAAATTTTAAACATCGATCCTTGGCAAACCATACTATTTACCCCAGGTTAAAAATAGTTCTATCTTGCATAACTATTAAATTTTGAAACATCAAGAAAAATGTTACTTAGAAAGTCGTTTGCTTAAAGTTGTAAATTCATTTATTCAGGGAAGGTTTATGAACAAAACACACAATCTCAAAACAAACATTGAAAATTAATCACTATATTACATCACTTATACACTTAGGATTTTGTGATTTGATGACATAGAGCTTGGGGAAAATCTTAGTAATGGAGACTAAGCATCGTAAGTGGAGAAAGACTCAATTTATGACATCCTGCGGAGGATCTCAACCTTATCCTAATCTATTATTTTCAACAACACCCTTTGACGGACTTAACCTTGTAAGTTCTTCCACAAGATTCATGATACCCATTTCAATTATTCCTAATAGAGGAATTTGATTCACCTCAAACTCCTAGCGATTTCATTAAGATTCCTTTGGAACCACACCGCTTATCATCTTCAGACCAATGGTCAGAATTAGAGAACGATTCAAACATAAGGAGACCTGCATTGGGTATGGATTTACCTACATTCAACGGGTATGTATTTACCTGCATTGGGTATGGATTTACCTACATTCAACGGGTATGGATTTACCTACATTGGGTATGGATTTACCTACATTCAACGGGTATGGATTTACCTGCATTGGGTATGGATTTACCTACATTCAACGGGTATGGATTTACCTGCATTGGGTATGGATTTACCTACATTCAACGGGTATGGATTTACCTGCATTGGGTATGGATTTACCTGCATTTATTGGGTATGGTTAACTGCATCGCATGAGTGATTGACTCTAGAAATGGTTGGGTTAACCATTTTCCATAAATCAGATTCTTTTGCAACCATAGTTACCACACTAGCTTAGAGACTACACCATTTGAAGCACTCTATGGTCGAAGTGCCAACATTCATTGACGGATCGAAATTTGGAAAAGCCCAATTCACTAGTCCAGTAAGTATTCATGAAATAACCAGAAATTTCCTACAAGTCAAGAATCAGTTACAAATTCAATAAGTTGTAAACCATTAAAACTTCAAGTTGGTAAGCAGAGTTATGTTGAAAGTTCTGCCTAGGAAAGGCATAATATCATTCAGAAAACTTGGAAAGTTAAACCCGAAATATACACTGTACCATGTAATATTTCAAACAGAGTAGGCCTAGTGGCCGTCAGACTTGAGCCTTGTTAGAGAACAACAGCAACAGGATTACACAACCACGTATTATCAACTTTTCAGAATTGTCACTCATAATTCCATTTGGAAAGGAATCCAACCCAAAGTCAAACATAAACCTTGCAGGAGAACAAGTAGAAATCATGGACAGTTAGGTCGAACAGTTGAAGCAGAGTCGAATTCCTATCGTTAGAGTTCGCTGGAATTCTCGAATATCATCACCTTTTCACCAATACATTCTCAGATACCAACATAAACTGAACTTCGGGACGAAGTTCCTTTTAGAGGGGAAGACTGTCACAACTCACCATTTCAGGTCATTTCCCGAACTTTGAAAAAACACTATTCATCAGTTTACTATTCATCATTTTTGGTGTCGGTTTGACATCCCGAGAAGCATTCAGGAATTTTACTATTCACTAAACACTATTCATTGCCGGAAAAGATTTCATCATTCACGTACATTACATATTTCATCGTAAATTTAGTTTACAGGTATTCAAATTCGCGTAACCGGATTGGTTTAGGTGCGAATTCATTTCATTAGCGCTAAGGACACAGCATACGGACTAGAGACAGTCTGCATATCATCATAACAGCATTTCCATGTAATACCACTCTTAGGATTTTCAAATTTATATATTTGATACATTTAACGTTTTTACGTATAAGTATTTATAGTAAACGTTAACACCCGGTTTATACACGACGAATATATCTAAATATTCCCACAATGGTCCCGACATATTTTTATATCCATTATATCATCATAAAAGTTATTACATTCATTTACCCAGTATTTTGGAATTTTACGTTTTCCAGTTCAGCGTTTTACGCGAATACGCGTTTTTAACCCGCGTTTCCAGTTTTAACAACGTTCAAGCAACCCGATGGAACTTACCATTCATTTTTATTTTTTTATGGAGTATTTTGACAAGTTTAGTCATTCTTTCAAGTTTCATATTTTTACGATGCCCGAATTTACGTTTCGCGGTTTAAAACTTTACGTTTTGCGAATAACGGAACCAAAACCGACCCCGTGAACCAGATAACACCAAGCTTACTACATACTCATCTAATTTCTTTACATGTGCAGCCCCCCTTTGTCTTCCACTTGACTAAATATTTACCATAATGCCATTTCATTAGATATTTTATACTTAAACACCTTTAACACATTTACATTCATTTTCAAGAATCAAAGTGAGGTTTTCTCTTGTCTTCCTCCCTAGACCACGACCCAATTAAGATCCCCAACCAAAATCCATTAATTTTCAAAGTACAAAGTATCAAAGTTGTTCATTTCATCATCCTAATCAAGAATCATAACACAAAAACACAAGTAATCCAAGGTTTCTCATCATCTCACCACCTATTATTTCAAAGTGAGTATTCAAATTTATTTTCATGTTTTCATCTAATTAACATATGTATCTTATGGTATTCATGCTTAATTTCATGCACAAACTAGTTATACCACTTTATTTTTGTATACTTTTTGAACATACAAACCCTAGATTGTGATTTAGGTGTTCCCTTGTTAAATTAACTTGATTACTAGTCATTAGGAACCCATGGCACCCTAAGAAGGTGTATGTTAGGATTTGTATAGTTTTGTGAAGTTTGCAAGAGATTTGGTTGAAGTAGAAACTAATTTTGAACATTGGAAATGGATTTGTAACAAGTAAATATACCTACTGTCCCATTTTGGTAAATTCTGGAAAATCAGTAAATACAAAGTAAACTTTGGCAAATTTTTTAGAAAATACTTTCAAAAACGAATCCGTAGGCGAAAGAACGGATTAAAAAGAGTTTATAACGAAGAAGTTATGATTTTTGCAAGTTTATTGACGAAAACTATTTTCCGGAAAAATACATGCTGATGGACGTTTTTCGTCGGACAAAAAGAGACTTTAGACGTAACCCGGAGGAGTCAAGCTTTCCAAAATATATTACTACATACTAAGACGTAACCGTGGATATAAAGAACAAGTAAAACGGACTTATAACGACAAAGATATTCACGTTTCAATATCGGCAAAAATCCTCTATAATTGGCAGCTTTTAGAAATAATAATAACACTACGTACTAAATTCTAGATTTTCTAGAAATATTAACCAAGTACCCAATTTCATAACTAATGAAGTATTAGTTATTACAAGTATATTTTCATCACTACAAGGCGTTATTTCAAGGATTTCAACCCGAGGATTTCAACACTAACATGGAAACATACGATATATATATAAGTATATATATTGCAACTAGCTTTATTTTTCTAATACCCATATTTTTCCTAAGTCTTGGAAAATGTATATTTTTGATAACAACAAGTATTTTTCCAAAGAGTAGAGTGGTATAGAAAACATGTGCATGGACATTCATAACATCATTTCATGATCTAAAGTAGATCGTTCATCATTCATATTAGGTTGCGGGCTAGTGTGCGCGCCTTGTTTTTCAGCTCATTACATGTTCATGGTACCATCATATCAGGTGAGTCATAGCCCCACTTTTACTGGTTTAATTACTTTATAAACTCTTTGGGAGAGATACATGCTTAAATACTCGTGTTATACTTTTATACGATTTGAATCCCACGGGGGAAAGTACATTGCTTCAATTATTTTTGTACAATGCCAAAGTATTACAAATTCCATACATTGCTTAAGTTTCCTTATTACCACGTCTTGACAAGTCCCCTTTATTATCATGGACCGTTAATTTTAGCACTAAGCGAGAGTGAGTGAATAGATCTATTGAGGGTGACGCCTCCATTCGCGTTTGGGTTGCTCCAACGGGACGAATGCATTTCATGTCTTATCAAATTGAGTGCCTGGTAAACACTCTGTTGGAGCCATTACTATGTCTAGCTTCGGGGTCATGAGCTTAAGAGACAATGTAGCATTTTTGACATTTTTGTCGGTTTACTTTATACTTTTGGCTATTGTACATACGAAAATTACTTATGGAATTACGATACTTTTCCACCACTATTATTACTGGATTACGATGCTTTTGCATCAATCTTATTACTTTTGTTTACACAAACCAAACTTATTACTTTTGGCAGTGGGTTGTAAACACACAGGTTACAAGTCTCTTATGGCGGGACTTGTAACTGAGTGGATTTACGATGCCTTTGCTGAGAAATCTTCATTCATATGCATAACATTTTTTTTCACAAGACTCTATGAACTCACCAACCTCGTGTTGACACTTTAGCATGTATTTTCAGGTATTAAGCATTGGCACGCTACAAGAGGTTTTGGCAGGGCATGACATGGTCATAGAAGACTCTGATTTATTCATTTGGGGACCGTTTTAAACTATTTTAAGGGCCTACTTCCGCATTACTTTTAACAATGTAAAATCAACATTTTGATTTATCTATTTTATTCTAAATGATTCAAGTGCAAACTATTTTTGAACTAGTGTTGTAATACCAATTGAGTTACACCCCAGCTACATGTATGCTTCCGCTGGACCCGATTTTGGGGGTGTGACACATATTGTCGGGTCTAATTAGTTATCTTTTATATAATACAAGAATTACATCATTTCGGGGTGTTTTTGCAAAACCCTTCTCATTGAAAAAAAAATTGGACCAATAGGAGAGCTCGATTTTGACACATAAGCAAAATCAAGCAATATGATTGGCCAATAAAAAGTCAAAATTGAATTGATTTTGGTCAAACTTTAATAAATTTGGTGGAGAATTTGATTGATAAAAAAATCACATAAAAATATAGGTGTCAAATTTATGAAAATAAAAACTTAAGAAAAGAGGAGGCAATTAATAAAACCTTAGTGGTTAAGTGTAAAATTATAAGTCTCCATGTTTTTTAATAACTTTAGATAATAAACAAATAACCCTTTACACTTCATACCCCTATACTTTATAATGTTAACATTGTTTAAAATTACATGAGTAATAGTATTAGTTTTTTTGACTTTCATCTATTAAAATAAATTTGGTAAATATGCGAATCAGTTTTAATATACATTAAACATTTTTTAAACTAATGTTAGTTTTAAACTTTCATCCATTAGAATATTTTTTTAAATAAGGACTCATGTTACTATTTAAAAGTTTAATTTATGCATACACGGGTTTGAAATACGGTTAAATTATTAGTAACGAGAATATAAATATCAAATGGTAAGTATGAGTTACTGTGATATAAAATAAATATACGTGATTCTACTTATAACAACGACTCATGAAATTGTTATTTAAAGTTTATATATGGATATCCATAAAAATATTTTAAAAACTTTACGAAACATATTTTAACTTTATCAACGCTCATTATGTGCCACTAAACTCGCACATTTTGTACAACATGATATCAATAGTTAAAGTTAAACAACAACATTAACCTCAAACTCAACATCTCTATCAGTTAAAAATGTTATACAAAGCTAATTATTAAAAAAAAAAAAAAAACAAACAAAAACACATCGGCTAGATAGTCATTCTTTAATATAGAAGGTGTTTTCCTTAAATTATAAAAAAATGCACGCATCACAATCCTTATTTGATAAGAATCACCTCCTAAATAAAAAAAAGAAAAACTACGTAGGTGATAACCTAATTTTATTCATTGACTTGATGTTTAAAAATAATAATAATAATAAAAAAAAAAATAATAATAATAGTTGGTTGTTGTAAAGAAATTAAAAGTATGTAAATGAGAATTATTCAGTGAGAATATATGGTTTTTAATTAGGTTATTACGTTACTATACTGCGATAATGTTATTGACTTGGTAATCACGGATGTGAGATACAACCATTATTCTATACGTATAATTTATGTGTAAACCCCTTTTTGCTTATGAATAGAATCCGAAAGAGACCTCAACAACACTTTGGTTTATGCCTTATATAGCTGATAGTTTTTAGTAAAATTTTTTATAGTTTAACTTTTTTGTTATATATACCAACTTTTAGTGGTTTTTTATTTATTTATTTGTTTATTTATTTATTTATTTATTTTTATTTTTATGTTTTATTGAAAATTTCTACACTTAATATTTGTGTTTTTACTATAAACACACTAAGCTATGATAGAATTAGTTGGGAGTTTAGGGGTTTTTTACTAAGCTTCTAAAAAAAGCTTATAGTTTTATCATAAACTTATTGTGTTATGGTAATTGAATAAGCCAATAAGCACTTTTAATAAGCATAACTAAACACCCCTTTAGTTCTAATCTGAAGATTTCCAATTTGATGTTATGACTAACTTTGTTATCCTCACTATAATGCAACATGTTAGTGGTTTTTGCACTTTTATGATCTTATCGCACACACTAAAGTGTAATGCAATTTGTTGTGTGCGCTTTTTAGAGGAGGATTAAGTATCAACACATGAGTGTCATGGAATGTTAATGTACCAAAGATGTATTTTAGTGCCCATATGGGGAATTTTATGGTAGGAATTATTTTCGGAGTGTAATTTGTCTTTGAAGGAATTAATAAAACTTAGCAGGTGTTTACCGCCATTGATAACATTATGGGTGTGTTGACATAAATAATGTCTTAAAACATTGTTAGCATATTAACAATGTCTCTATGTTTTGATAATTACAAAGTATAAACTCATTAATCTAAAACTTATGACGTAAACAAGTTTTTAGTGCTTAATATTTGTCTTTGCTTCCATATCACTTAAGGTATGAATAAACAAAGGGTTTATTGCATTTCATGATCAAAGGAAATTTTTCTAATCACTAGTTTTTTTATAAAATGTGTTAAACGTCTTATATCTTTTACAAAATTACTTTTGGAATTAAAAGAATATGTTTAATTCATTATAAATATATGATTTCAAATTTCTAACCAAAAATGGCAAATTTTATCCAAAAAAATATTCCCCACTAAAAGACAAGAAAAATCAACGTTCTGAAAGGGCGGCCCTCTTAATTCCTTAGGCGGCCCCCTTAATCATTAAGGGGACCGGCCATTAATTAAGGGGACCGGCCACGCTCCAAAACAGTATTTTTCTCCCCTATAAATACTGGTTCATTCCTCAGAATTTTCTTACCTTTTGCACTTCTAAACTTTCTGATCTAGATCCACATTTCTATTCTCTTATCCTTTGATCATAAGTGTATAATTCTTTGTTTTAAAGTGATTCAAACTTCATCCTCTCAAGTGCAAGAGAAGAATACTTCTATCCCCCAAGACAAGAAGTATTAGAACTTGTTGTGATCTCCACATCCAAGTTGTTGGTGCATCATCAAGATTATTTACATTATTCTTTGTGAAGATTGTTGTGAATATTTGATTGTAGATAGTTGTGCTAGATATATAGATTGTACAATTAGTTAGTAGCTTGGTGTGAAGAAGAAAGGTTAGGAATTAGATTGTAGTGAAGAAGCTAGGTGTAGAGTAGTTAGTTGTGAAGTGAATTGGTGTGAAGAAGATAGGTGTGGAGTAGTTAGTTGTGAAGTAGATTGATTTGAAGAAGTTGTGTAGAAGTTGTGACTTAGGTGTGAAGAAGTTGTGGTGTGAAAATTGGTGTGTAAGGTTTTCTCCGCCATAAGGGAGCTTGTTGATATAGTGAAGAAAACTCTCGATTTAGGTGCTCGGGGAGTGGAGTAGGGCAAGGAAGGTGTCCTTGTAGCCGAACCACTATAAATCTCTTGTCTCGCGGTTTAACACTATTATCACAAGTTTAAAAGCACTTGATGAGACATTTTCTAGTAAAAATTGTGTTAGGAAATTTCTTATGGCATTGCATCCAAAATGGCGAGCTAAGGTCACGGAAATTGAAGAATCAAAGAACTTGATGACGTTATCACTAGATGAACTAATTGGCAACTTGAAGGTTCATGAAGAAATCATAAGAAGAGATTCGGAAACGGTCAAAGTCAAGAAAGAACAAACCAAATCCATTGCTCTAAAAGCCAAAAAGGAACCTAGTGATGATGATGATTCAAGTGACGAAAGTGAAGATGAAGAATATGCAATGGACGTAAGAGAATTCAAGAAATTCTTCAAGAGACGAGGAAGATTCACTAGATCATCACGAGATGAAAGAAAAGCATTCCAAAGAAATAGAAGTGACAACTACGGGAAAAGAAAGTGCTTTAGATGTGGAAGTCCAAATCATCTCATTGGCGAATGTCTAAAGCCAATGGGTTATGAAAATCAAGGCGCTTTTGTTAGTGGAACATGGAGTGATAGTGACAAAGAAGAAGTTGAAAAGCCAAGAGACGAAAAGTGTTTTATGGCAAAAGAAACCGACGAAATATGCTTAGGAATTGACTTGGAACCTGACGAATGGATCAAAGATAGCAGATATTCGAGGCACATGACGGGGAACCGCAAGCTATTCTCTATATATAAGGCATACAATCGAGGTAACGTTATTTTCGGTAGTGACTTATGTGGAAAAATCATTGGCAAAGGTACGATTTCTCAAGACTCACTTACAATTGAAAATCAAAAACTTGATGCGTGGGAATTGCAACAGGCTTTACCTCTCGAGGGATCTCGAGAAGCTTACAACCCCCACCAGGCAGTGTACCTGATCGTTGTAGTATAGTATAGTGACAAGTACCGGGGGATTGATCGTTCAGCTTAGGAATAGTGTCGTTAGGATTGAAATTAATCTAACTAGGTCTAAAGGTGAAGGATGATTCTTTTTGTATTTTTAAATTTTATGAAAAGCAAGTAAAAATCTCGGGTATTGGGAGAGTGGGCGGAATTAGTTGCTAATCAACTAACCCAAAAGCTACTAATTAAACTAATTAACAAGAAAAGTAAACTAGGGTTCTACAAGATAAGTGAAGCATGTCTACCTATGATATGTTACTCCTTGCTAGCTATCCAATCCTACCTATTGAATTGTAACCTTGTTTTAATTGACGGGTTGTATTCCTTAATACCATTCATGGGGTGGCATACATAACTCCCCAATTCTATGAGCTCTTATCTCCTCCTACACCATGCCCAGCACAACTATAGGGATTGTAAACAGTGGCTCATGCATTAAATACAACCAATAAAGACCTAGTACGCCTCGGTTCATGTTTCTTAAGACGTTCAAGCATGTTACCATTTGGAGATCTGCCAGTTTTCTTAAGCCTAACACATAAATCATTCAATCAAAACAAGAATCAATAGGAAACAAGGATTATAAACTAAACCAATTAGATCTATCGAAGTGTCATGCCCTAATTGATGAAGATAGACACAAACATCAACAAGGAATCAATAAGATCTAATCAATTATATACAAGTTTCACACAATCATAAGTAGACACATGGTGAATTAACAAAACATAATCAAAGAAGGACAATCAACAAGAATAATGAAAGACATAGTTGAGATAGAATCATCAAACCAATACATGATGTTTATGGAGTGATTGAAACCCTCTAAGTTGCTGGAAAAACACCCACCTAAACCCAGGAATCGACTTTAGGGTTTAGGGCTTACAAAAAGTGAAGTTATGAAGTTATATTTATAGGCATGTTTTCTGTCGGCCCTTCGTGACAGCGTCAGCCCTTACTCTTGACGCCGTCAAGACCACTTTTTCTCCAAATTGTAGATCTCTTCGTTCTCTTCGCGTGGGCTTTTGAATCACCTAAATCCGAGTTCGTATGCAAAAGTTATGACCAAAACAATATCAGCTACTCCGCGCGCAAGTTTTGACAAGTTTACACGTGACGGCCTTGGTGACGCCTTCAGGTACACGTGACGGCCTTGGTGACGCCGTCATCAACTATGGATTTTAATTCTTGGGATTTTGACGCCGTCAGAATTTACTCTTGACACCTTCATGTACTGTTCCCAGCATGGAAAATTGAGACTTTGCCGTTTTCTTCACTTTTATGCTCCAAAAACGTCCAAAATGGCTTCCTTTCCAGAATTCACTCTCCAAGTACCTAAAATCACAAAAGGAACGATTTAGGGCAATATTTGATCAAATAAATTCGGATTCGGGCTTAAATGACCCCCTAAAAACGGATCATTTTTCGCCTCATCATATATCCCTACACTTGGGATTTGCTTGTCCTCAAGCAAATGAGCTTTTCCACCAATCAAAATACAAGTTAGGGGTCATTTAACACTAATATAAAAGTAATTACAACAAATGATCGTTCCACCTTAGTCAAAACAAGCACGGAAATTATACAATAGCACCTCACATTAAGTAGTTGGATACTCTCATCTCTCGGGTGTTGTAAATTTATATGTCATAATTGGAAATGGAGAAATATCACTCTCTACCTGTCATAGCAAATAGATTACCATAGGCTTGGGAAAGGATCAAACCTCCACCACTTGGCGTAAGCACCTAGGATAAATGATCCGTTTTTAGGGGGTCATTTAAGCCCGAATCCGACTTTATTTGATCAAATATTTCCCTAAATCGTTCCTTTTGTGATTTTAGGTGTTTGGAGAGTGAATTCTGGAAAAGAAGCCATTTTGGACGTTTTTGGAGCATAAAAGTGAAGAAAACGGCAAAGTATCAATTTTCCATGCTGAAGACACTAGGTGACGGCGTCAAGAGTTACACCCTGACGGCGTCAGACAGCAAGAATAAAATACCGTGGTTGATGACGGCGTCACACAGGGCGTCAGATGTAGATCAAGGCCGTCACGTGTTAACTTGTCAAAACTTGCGCGCGTGGTAGCTGACACCGTTTTGGCCATAACTTTTGCATACGAACTCGGATTTGAGCGATTCAAAAAAGAAAACGAAGAGGACGAAGAGATCTACAATTTGGTAAAAAATTGTTGGTCGTGACGCCGTCAAAGTTGGTCTGACGCCGTCACGACCGGGCCGGGCAGATTTCAGCCTATAAATATAACATCAAAACTTCATTATTTTTAAGCCCTAAACCCTAAAGTCGATTCCTGGGTTTAGGTGGGTGTTTTTCCAGCAACTTAGAGGGTTTCAATCACTCCATAAACATTATGTATTGGTTTGATGATTCTATCTCAACTATGTCTTTTATTATTCTTGTTGATTGTCCTTCTTTGATTATGTTTTGTTAATTCACCTTGTGTCTACTTATGATTGTGTGAAACTTGTATATAATTGATTAGATCTTATTGATTCCTTGTTGATGTTTGTGTCTATCTTCATCAATTAGGGCGTGACACTTCGATAGATCTAATTGGTTTAGTTTATAATCCTTGTTTTCTATTGATTCTTGTTTTGATTGAATGATTTATATGTTAGGCTTAAGAAAACTGGCAGATCTCCAAATGGTAACATGCTTGAACGTCTTAAGAAACATGAACCGAGGCGTACTAGGTCTTTATTGGTTGTATTTAATGCATGAGCCACTGTTTACAATCCCTATACTTGTGCTGGGCATGGTGTAGGAGGAGATAAGAGCTCATAGAATTGGGGAGTTATGTATGCCACCCCATGAATGGTATTAAGGAATACAACCCGTCAATTAAAACAAGGTTACAATTCAATAGGTAGGATTGGATAGCTAGCAAGGAGTAACATATCATAGGTAGACATGCTTCACTTATCTTGTAGAACCCTAGTTTACTTTTCTTGTTAATTAGTTTAATTAGTAGCTTTTGGGTTAGTTGATTAGCAACTAATTCCGCCCACTCTCCCAATACCCGAGATTTTTACTTGCTTTTCATAAAATTTAAAAATACAAAAAGAATCATCCTTCACCTTTAGACCTAGTTAGATTAATTTCAATCCTAACGACACTATTCCTAAGCTGAACGATCAATCCCCCGGTACTTGTCACTATACTATACTACAACGATCAGGTACACTGCCTGGTGGGGGTTGTAAGCTTCTCGAGATCCCTCGAGAGGTAAAGCCTGTTGCGATTCCCACGCATCAAGTTTTTGGCGCCGCAGCCCGGGGAATAGTTATTGTTTAGGTTGAATTTGATTTTTATTAGGTCTACTCATTAGATTCCTTTTTAGTGAGATTTTTATTTTTTATTTATTAGATTTCTCGTAGTCTATTTATTAGATTGACTCTTCCGTTCACCACTATGGAGAACGCGAATCCACCATACTACCGACCACGAAACCCATTCACTCCTAATGACATCTTGATGTTCAAACAATATCGAGATGAACCTATTTATGATGCATGGACTCGTTTTAAAAATTTACTACGAATAGTCCCTCATCATGGTTTCAATCTATGGTACCTAACTCAAATCTTTTACTATAGTTTCCACCCGTATGACCAAAGGTACATTGACGATTTTAGCAACGGGGACCTTAGGGAATTAAATGCTGAAGAAGCATGGGATGCCATAGAAGATTGTGCCCAATATTATTATAGAGTAGACAACCCGACAAACAACATCACAAATCAATCAATAACAAGTTTGAAGGAGCAAATAGGAAGTTTGTCTGGGGATGATTACTTAGGGATACCTGCATGGTTGTCACCTAAAATCATAGTACAAAACAAACACATAGGTAATCTAGGTACAATGGAGGATGAGGTGGATAATCCAAGCCCACAAAGTACCCCACAAGTCCTACCATCATTTGAGGCACATACACCGCCCGTGACTTACCCGGAAGAAGTAGAAGAGACTATAGGAACCCCAATTGAGGTAGAACCCTTGGACCAAGCACCACTAGAGGATATAGGTTTGAACACTTGTAGTGATAACCTTACTCCTAGTTCTAGGGAATTTCCTAATGTTGATGAACCGGAACCTCAACCTTTACACAACTTCCCATCCTTAGATTTATTTCTAGGAGACAAAAGAGGAACCGACTCACCCATCAACCAATATTATCCGGGTAGTTTTAGGATGAAGGAAGCCATTCACTCACCCCCTTCACCTCACGTGGCATATTTCCGCCCTAAGGGTGTGTATCACTACTTCCACCCACACTTAATCCTAAGTGTAGGGAAAACCTCCCCTATTTCCATTAAATAAGGGTAGAGTCAGGCTCGTGACTCAAACAAAAACAAGCGCTTCTTGGGAGGCAACCCATGTTTTTAATTGTTTGATGTTTTTTATTTTATTTGTTTATTTGTGTCATATATGCTTAATCATAGTTGTTTAATTTTCATGTTTCGAATAATTTGTGAAAATGCTTTATTTTGTTTTTAACTTCGTCTTAATTGCATATAAAGGTATTTTACAAAAAGATAAGTGTAGGGAAATTTATATCTTGTTAAAAAGAACTAAATTCGAACATGAAAACTTCACAATTCATGATTAGCATATATTTTATCTTGTTTGTGTGTCAATAATTGTGGGTATGTTTTATGAGTTCCTATTTGCAATTCATTCCACAAGTATCCTATCCTTTTGTTGCTTTGTCTTGTTTCTATTTCTAAGTCTGGAATTACATCTAGTTGTGATTTTTGTTCGGTTTGATGCTTTGGTTTTTGTGTTTATTGATTACAGGACAAGAAGATGATTTATATTTCTGGAGGGAAGCTTTCAACGTTCGTCTTCTTGGAGGTAGATTTAACCATGTTGTCACATTATCCACGGTGAACGAATCAGGGGAGTATTAGTTTCTTTCATTCTTATTTATTTACGTTTACATCTTTTATCTAGAACATTGGGGACAATGTTCGGTTTAAGTGTAGGGAGGGTATATTAGAAACTATTACTCCACTTGGTTTTTGTTTTGTTTAATAGTGAACGTGTAATAAAATTGAGAGAAATATTTGTTAGGGCAATTTTAGCACCAAATTTAAAATTTTTTGCAACATGTAGGAGTGAAACTTTAGTCTTAATAAGCGTCTCATGGATAGGAGTTGTATGACTAGCACAAAAACCATACCACTCAAAAATTTCCACCCCAAATATGTGAGGTTCGCCCTTAGATCTTTAGGAAAAAGCATTCATTGTTGGTGCTTATGAGTGTACCGGTAGTATTTAGATTCTAGAACTTGTGATAGCGATGCATCCCGAGACCGCTAGTGAGACTACATTCGTGTAGTTAGGATTTACTATATGATAAGAGGCATTAGGATAACCCTTGTTCTACACCTGTAATATAATTACATTGACTTCATAGGTCAAGTAATTCTCCCACACCTTTGCGTTGTACTCATTTTTAGTACACGATACCCCTAGTACACCCCTCCGAGCCTATCTTTTCGTTTCTAACTTTAAGCATTTTACTTAAAGGAAGAATTTGTTTACAATCCACCCCAAATGTGCAACCAAATCGCCTTAACCTTCCTTGTATGCACTCATCTTTAGTGCATTATTGTTAATTGTTTAAACCCTTTGTTAGTTGTCTAATTGATTACATGGTTGCTAAGTCGAGTCATATCTTGTACATATTGTTTTGGGACGATTGGGACTCATGGGTAAAGTACTATTGTAATGGAGTAATGGGGATGATGTCAATTATTACCCCCATATGTGCATTAATATTTAAAAGTACTCCAAGTGTTTTGATTATCTTGATTCGAGTCATTAGAATAGTTGATTGTAAAGTATGTAAAAGCTCAAGTGTAGGGAGGAAACGAGCTCCCCTTTGATGTATTGTTTTGGATGGTAGAGTAAGAGTGTATGCAAAAAAAAAAAAAAAAAAAAAAAAAAAAAAAAAAAAAAATAGAAAAGGAAAAGAGAAAGACATACGGGCTACCATCCGTTACTTTTATTTATGTTTAAGTCAAATAGTGTCTTGAAAATCCAAAAAAAAGAGTTGTGGTTAGTTTAAGTTGAGTCGAGTCTTGGCTTAGCAACGCCTCATTGTACATGTAGTTAACTAAGACAATTGACTTGCCACCAGTAAAATATCCGTTTATCCAACAAAACCGTGTTTTCCATATCCCCTACACCTAACGTTATAACCCTTTAAAAGACCTCTTTGATAGTTTATCCTAGGTGCTTACGCCAAGTGGTGGAGGTTTGATCCTTTCCCAAGCCTATGGTAATCTATTTGCTATGACAGGTAGAGAGTGATATTTCTCCATTTCCAATTATGACATATAAATTTACAACACCCGAGAGATGAGAGTATCCAAATACTTAATGTGAGGTGCTATTGTATAATTTCCGTGCTTGTTTTGACTAAGGTGGAACGATCATTTGTTGTAATTACTTTTATATTAGTGTTAAATGACCCCTAACTTGTATTTTGATTGGTGGAAAAGCTCATTTGCTTGAGGACAAACAAATCCCAAGTGTAGGGATATATGATGAGGCGAAAAATGATCCGTTTTTAGGGGGTCATTTAAGCCCGAATCCGAATTTATTTGATCAAATATTGCCCTAAATCGTTCCTTTTGTGATTTTAGGTACTTGGAGAGTGAATTCTGGAAAAGAAGCCATTTTGGACGTTTTTGGAGCATAAAAGTGAAGAAAACGGCAAAGTCTCAATTTTCCATGCTGGGAACAGTACATGAAGGCGTCAAGAGTAAATTCTGACGGCCTCAAAATCCCAAGAATTAAAATCCGTAGTTGATGACGGCATCACCTAGGCCGTCACCAAGGCCGTCACGTGTACCTGAAGGCGTCACCAAGGCCGTCACGTGTAAACTTGTGAAAACTTGCGCGCGGAGTAGCTGATATTGTTTTGGTCATAACTTTTGCATACGAACTCGGATTTAGGTGATTCAAAAGCCCACGCGAAGAGAACGAAGAGATCTACAATTTGGCGTCAAGAGTAAGGGCTGACGCCATCATGAAGGGCCGACAGAAAACATGCCTATAAATATAACTTCATAACTTCACTTTTTGTAAGCCCTAAACCTTAAAGTCGATTCCTGGGTTTAGGTGGGTGTTTTTCCAGCAACTTAGAGGGTTTCAATCACTCCATAAACATCATGTATTGGTTTGATGATTCTATCTCAACTATGTCTTTCATTATTCTTGTTGATTGTCCTTCTTTGATTATGTTTTGTTAATTCACCTTGTGTCTACTTATGATTGTGTGAAACTTGTATATAATTGATTAGATCTTATTGATTCCTTGTTGATGTTTGTGTCTATCTTCATCAATTAGGGCGTGACACTTCGATAGATCTAATTGGTTTAGTTTATAATCCTTGTTTCCTATTGATTCTTGTTTTGATTGAATGATTTATATGTTAGGCTTAAGAAAACTGGCAGATCTCCAAATGGTAACATGCTTGAACGTCTTAAGAAACATGAACCGAGGCGTACTAGGTCTTTATTGGTTGTATTTAATGCATGAGCCACTGTTTACAATCCCTATAGTTGTGCTGGGCATGGTGTAGGAGGAGATAAGAGCTCATAGAATTGGGGAGTTATGTATGCCACCCCATGAATGGTATTAAGGAATGCAACCCGTCAATTAAAACAAGGTTACAATTCAATAGGTAGGATTGGATAGCTAGCAAGGAGTAACATATCATAGGTAGACATGCTTCACTTATCTTGTAGAACCCTAGTTTACTTTTCTTGTTAATTAGTTTAATTAGTAGCTTCTGGGTTAGTTGATTAGCAACTAATTCCGCCCACTCTCCCAATACCCGAGATTTTTACTTACTTTTCATAAAATTTAAAAATACAAAAAGAATCATCCTTCACCTTTAGACCTAGTTAGATTAATTTCAATCCTAACGACACTATTCCTAAGCTGAACGATCAATCCCCCGGTACTTGTCACTATACTATACTACAACGATCAGGTACATTGCCTGGTGGGGGTTGTAAGCTTCTCGAGATCCCTCGAGAGGTAAAGCCTGTTGCGATTCCCACGCATCAAGTTTTTGTGGAATGATTTAGGGCATTTAAGCCCGAATCCGAATCCGAATCCGATTTAGGGAACAATAAAGTAAAAACGGGCTTAAATGACCCCCTTCGGGGCATCCTATATAAGTTACTAACTCCTAGAAAACAAAGTAAGATATAATGCTTGTGGAATGAAGTTTGCAGATTTCTTGGAGATTATAAAACTTAATAATTCACAAAAACCATAAGACTCCGTTATAAAAACAAAACCGGTAAAATTTCCAGATTTTAACTCCTGACGCCGTCAAGAGCAAGCCCTGACGCCGTCAGAATGAACCTGCAGAAATTCTTATGTTAAGTTTTCGGAAAATTTCTGGAAAAACTTTGTCCTACTTCCTGGAAAATCCTGCAAAACTTTATTATGACTCAATACAAGCATTTGACTCTAACAAATACGAATATACATGTTCATTTAAATATTGTGGAGAATCATGATCGGTTTGTTTCTTAAAAACATATTTGGGGTTTCCCCTTACACTTATCTTTTGCAAAAATACCTTTAGGTTGAAGTTAAGACTAGGCTAAACAACATAATAAAGTATTTCACATTTTAATTGAGAAACATGATCAACCAACAATAAAAACAAAGCATGCATACGGAAGCAAATAACAATCAAACAAATAAAAATCACACAAAACATGGGTTGCCTCCCAAGAAGCGCTTTTCTTTATTTACGAGTCTTGTAGCTAGACTCAAGGTCGTGGGTTATCGTGTATCGCTTATGCTCACATAACCAAGTGTGAGCCATCTAATAGTCGCCTCATCTTTCTTATATTCTTCTCCTAACTCTAAGCACCCGCGATAGTACTTTTTATTTTTTTCATGCGTGTACTTAAGTCCCTTTCTCTCATCATTCTCACTTAGCATTTCCATGGGCGGATACCTACTACACTTTTCCATGGAGAAATCCTTGAACCTAGGGTGTGTGCGGGGCATTTGATAGACAAATTCTTCATCCCCATCCGAGAATGTAATCAACCCTTCTATGAGTTTTTCATCGAGGTTCGTCAACCGTTTGAAAGGTCTTCCAAACACAACTTGGGTCAATTTATCATCAATAAATTCTCCTAGATTCTCCATAACCATGAATTCAACAAGATAAACCAAACTTCCTACAAACACATGTAATGGTATTGCCCTAGCCACAATGTTTTCTCCTTTGTATTCTAACTCATCTACCATGATTTTATTGTATTCATTACGTGAGATTATGTTCATGGGAAGAGATGAGTTGAGATAGGCGTTAAAGCTCTTAAATCCAATCTTACAAGGGAATTGCATGTTAAATGAACTATCACACTCAATCCTAGTTCTAGGGTCAACATACCTAAGAGGGTTTACTTCTTCTCCCATTCTATCCTCATTAATCGCATCACCATCATCAAGATCCTCATCGGAGTCTGAATAGTAAAAAGGACTAGCCCTATGGTCATCATCATGATCAGACTCTTCTAACTCAGAATTATTGTCAAAGTGGTGGCTGGGTGACAGGTTAGGTGGGTTTTCATTTTCTGCTAAAGGAAGTGGGACGGGCATTTGGAAAATCCTACGACGAAAAACACGAATAACAGGAATCGAGCGATCAATGTTATTGTTATCCATCGAAATTGTTTACGAACAAAGAACACAAAGAAATAAGATAGACTAAAGAAGACCTAAAAAAATAAAAATAAAAATCTTACTAGAAAGGAATCTAGCAAGTAGACCTAATAAAAAGAAATCCTAACCTAGACAATAACTATTCCCCGGGCTGCGGCGCCAAAAACTTGATGCGTGGGAATCGCACCTTGCTTTACCTCTCGAGGGATCTCGAGAAGCTTACAACCCCCACCAGGCAGTGTACCTGATCGTTGTAGTATAGTATAGTGACAAGTACCGGGGGATTGATCGTTCAGCTTAGGAATAGTGTCGCTAGGATTAGAAAACCTAATTAATAGTTCTAGAGGTGAGAGATGATTATTTTTGTATTTTTATATTTTTATGAAAGCAAGTAAAATCTCGGGTTTTTAGAAGAGTGAGCGGAATTAGTTGCTATTCAACTAACCCAAAGCTATTAAAATAATTAAAATGAAATTAAACTAAAGTTGTGAGCAGTATTTGGAGAAATTGTGTTTACTTAGACTTCATTACTCCCTAGATATCTTTTACATGTTAATTACTTGTTACACTTGTATGAATGACGGATTGTATTCCTTAATACCATTCGTGGGGTGGCATACATAACTCCCCAACTCTATGAGCTCTTATCTCCTCCTACACCATGACCCAGCACAACTATAGGGATTGTCAACAGTGGCTCATGCATTAAATACAACCAATAAAGACCTAGTACGCCTCGGTTCATGTTTCTTAAGACGTTCAAGCATGTTACCATTTGGAGATCTGCCAGTTTTCTTAAGCCTAACATATAAATCATTCATTCAAAACAAGAATAGACAAGTAATCAACACATAATCAACATCAATGTTTCATTAGATCTAAGCAAACACAAGAGAGATCTAGCCTAGCATAATGGAATTGAGATAAGAACAAGAGATAAACAACCAACACATAGACATATTGATTGAATTGAAAGTACACTTATCTCAATTACAATGCAAGGTCTCAAGGGTTTGGAACCCTTGAAAAACCTGTAAAAGAGGCACCAAAATCGTCTTTAGGGTTTCACCAAAACTTTTTTTTTAATGAAAAAAACTAGAAAACTATATATAGGAAAAACAGTCTGACGGCGTCAAGAGTTAATTCTGACGCCGTCACCTCGCCGCCATATACTTCCTCGGACGGCCTAGATCCACTTATGACGGCCTATGTGACGCCGTCACCACCCACGGTATAATATTTTAGCCACTTTGACGCCGTCACCAGTCCATCTGACGCCGTCACCAGCTACGATGTTTAATTCTCCATGTCTGACGCCGTCAAGAAGGTAGTCTTGACGCCGTCACCTTGTATCTTCAGCATGGATTTTTGGTACTTTGCCGTTTTCTTCACTTTTATGCTCCAAAAACGTCCAAGATAGTTTCTTTTCCAGAATTCACTCTCCAAACACCTAAAATCACAAAAGGAACGATTTAGGGCAATATTTGATCAAATAAAGTCGGATTCGGGCTTAAATGACCCCCTAAAAACGGATCATTTTTCGCCTTATCATATACCCTTACACTTGAGATTTGCTTGTCCTCAAGCAAATGAGCTTTTATTCTACTCAAAAGACAAGTTAGGGGTCATTTAACACTAATATAAAAGTAATTACAACAAATAATCGTTCCACAAAAGACCAATAGACAAACACGAAGGTCATACACAAGCACCTCACAAATAGTGTTTAGATACTCACATCTCTCGGGTGTAATAAAGTAATATAACATTATGGAAATGGAAGATATCTCTCACTACCTGTCATAGCAAAATAGATTACCATAGGCTTGGGAAAGGATCAAACCTCCACCACATGGCGTAAGCACCTAGGATAAACTATCAAAGAGGTCATTTAAAGGGTTATAACGTTAGGTGTAGGGATATGAATTACACGGTTTTGTTGGATAAAGGAAGTTTTACTGGTGGCGAGTTAACAATCTTAGTTAATTACATGTACAAGTTGGCGTTGCTAAGCCAAGACTAGACTCGACTTAAGCTAATAAATGAAAAATAACAAAAATATAAAATAAACATAGAATGAAAACGGGATGGTAGTCCGTATGTTTTTTTTTCTTTTTTTTTTTTTTTTTTTTTTTTTTTTTTCATACACTCTTACCCTACCATCCGAAATAATACATCATAGGGGTATAAACGTTCCCCTTACACTTGAATCTTTACATACTTTACATTTAACTAATCTAATGACTCGAATTAAGAAAATCAAAACACTTGGAGCACTTTTAAGATTAACGCACGTATGGGGGTAATAAGTGATCTTCTTCCCCATTACTCCATAAAATAAGTACTTACCCATGAGTCCCAATCGTCCCAAAACAATATGTACAAGGATATGACTCGACTTAGCAACCATGTAATCAATTAGAAAGTTAACTTAGGGTTTAACAAATAACAATAATGCACTAAAAATGAGCGCATACACGGAAGGCTAAGGCGATTTGGGTGTACATTTAAGTGGGGTGTAACAAATTCTTCCTTTAAGTAAGATGCTTAAAGTTAGAAACGAAAAGATAGGCTCGGAGGGGTGTACTAGGGGTATCGTGTACTAAAAATGAGTACAACGCTAAGGGTGTGGGAAAAATTAGTTGACTTAACTAGCCAAGTAATATGACTTAAATGGTCAAGTAATTATAATACGGGTTTAACACAAGGGTGATCCTAATGCCTCTTATCATGTAGTAAATCCTACCACACGAATGTAGTCTCACTAGCGGTCTCGGGATGCATCACTAACGCAAGTTCTAGAATCTAAATGCTACCGGTACACTCATAAGCACTAATAATGAATGCTTTTCCTATCAAATCTAAAGGCGAACCTCACATTTTTGGGTGGAAAATTTTTCTGAATATACGGTTATGTGTTAGTCATACAACCTCCTATCCATGAGACGCTTGCTATGGCTAAAATTTCACTCCTAAATGTTGTAAAAAATTTTAAATTTGGCGCTAAAATTACACTAACAAGTATTTCTCGTAGTTTTATTACTCATCTACTATCAAACAAAACAAACTCAAGCGAAAGTGCATATGTAAGGTATCATCTTTTTACCCTCCCCTTACACTTAAGATGAACATTGTCCCCAATGTTCAAGTAAAGAATGTAAAAGTTAAAAAGTAAAGAGAATGAAATCAAATACTCCCCTGATTCGCTCGGTATGGATTTTAGTTGGCCAGGTTAAATCTTCCTCCAAGAAAACGAACAATCAAAGCTTCCCTTCCAGAATATAAATCATCTTCTTGTCACAAATAACCTGTAAATCCTGACAAAAGTAGACACGGCAACCTCGCGTAAAATCGGCGGCATCCTATATAAGTTACTAACTCCTAGAAAACAAAGTAAGATATAATGCTTGTGGAATGAAGTTTGCAGATTTCCTAGAGATTATAAAACTTAATAATTCACAAAAACCATAAGACTCCGTTAGAAAAACAAAACCGGTAAAATTTCCAGATTTTGACTCCTGACGCCGTCAAGAGCAAACCCTGACGCCGTCAGAATGAACCTGCAGAAATTCTTATGTTAAGTTTCCGGAAAATTTCTGGAAAAACTTTGTCCTACTTCCTGGAAAATCCTGCAAAACTTCATTATGACTCAATACAAGCATTTGACTCTAACAAATACGAATATACATGTTCATTTAAATATTGTGGAGAATCATGATCGGTTTGTTTCTTAAAAACATATTTGGGGTTTCCCCTTACACTTATCTTTTGCAAAAATACCTTTAGGTGGAAGTTAAGACTAGGCTAAACAACATAATAAAGTATTTCACATTTTAATTGAGAAACATGATCAACCAACAATAAAAACAAAGCATGCATACGGAAGCAAATAACAATCAAACAAATAAAAATCACACAAAACATGGGTTGCCTCCCAAGAAGCGCTTTTCTTTATTTACGAGTCTTGTAGCTAGACTCAAAGTCGTGGTTTACTACGTGATCTCATCATTGGTTCCACTCTCCGATTGTAAATATTCCTTGTAGAAACCAATCACCTTTTTCTCAATCGCCCCCATAATCATTTGGGCAAATTCTTCATCAACTTTATACCTTGGTCCAAGGGCCAAGCAATCCTTGTAGTAAAGACTCCTTTTTTCCCATACATAGTCCATGCCCTTTTTCTTATCCTTCTCATCAATATCCTCAAAAGCACCAACGTTGTCCTTATCCAAACGAGATATAAAGCGAAATTCTTTCATCCTATTCGGCATCCTATAAGTGATACTATCGGTGTTACTTGCAAACCGGATCGTGCCTTCTACCTCATCATATTCTAACTTAGACTCCTCAACAAATGGTTTGCCAAACACAACATTGGATAATCGACAATCAATAACATTAGCAAGATCCTCCACAATCATAAAGTCGGTGACAAAAGTGAAATTACCAACAAAGATACGTAAACCTTTAACTCTCCCGACAAAGTTACAAACTCCACCGGGGTACTTGGGATCCCTTCTAGGTTCAAGTCTTGTGTTCACTATATCATTATAAACCGTTGAGGACATAATGTTGATTGGAGATTTAAAGTCAATGTAAGCATTGCTAATGTGCTTATATCCAATCATACATGGTATCTTAGCACTCTTAGGGTCGCCTCTCTTGATCTTAGGTTCAATTATGGTGAAAGGAGATCGCGGGTTATCAATAAGATTATTATAGTATGCAATCTCCTCCTTAGTGGGGTATAGATTAAAGTAGTCGTTAAGCCTCGGATCCATTGCCTCCTCTTCTAGTCTCTCAACAATATTCACAAAGTCATTGGGCCCTAGGTCCTTATTTGAATACAAGGCGGTTGCTAGGTCACTAAATGTATGTTCGAGCTCAATCTTAACCAACCTATTAAGCTCTCTAAGCTCTCTAATCTCACTCTCAATCTGTTCGCGTAACACAGCCACTTCTTCAGGGGAAAGGGGTGGATTCGCGTTTTCCATAATGGTCAACGGAATAGTCAATGGGGTTAATTTACTAACAAAGGCACAAAGAAATGAGATAGACTAAAGAAGACCTAAAAATAAAAATAAAAATCTTACTAGAAAGGAATCTAGCAAGTAGACCTAATAAAAAGAAATCCTAACCTAGACAATAACTATTCCCCGGCAACGGCGCCAAAAACTTGAAGCGTGGGAATCGCACCTTGCTTTACCTCTCGAGGGATCTCAAGAAGCTTACAACCCCCACCAGGCAGTGTACCTGATCGTTGTAGTATAGTATAGTGACAAGTACCGGGGGATTGATCGTTCAGCTTAGGAATAATGTCGCTAGGATTAGAAAACCTAATTAATAGTTCTAGAGTTGAGAGATGATTATTTTTGTATTTTTATATTTTTATGAAAGCAAGTAAAATCTCGGGTTTTTAGAAGAGTGGGCGGAATTAGTTGCTATTCAACTAACCCAAAGCTATTAAAATAATTAAAATGAAATTAAACTAAATTAAACTAAAGTTGTGAGCAGTATTTGGAGAAATTGTGTTTACTTAGACTTCATTACTCCCTAGATATCTTTTACATGTTAATTACTTGTTACACTTGTATGAATGACGGATTGTATTCCTTAATACCATTCGTGGGGTGGCATAAATAACTCCCCAACTCTATGAGCTCTTATCTCCTTCTACACCATGACCCAGCACAACTATAGGGATTGTAAACAGTGGCTCATGCATTAAATACAACCAATAAAGACCTAGTACGCCTCGGTTCATGTTTCTTAAGACGTTCAAGCATGTTACCATTTGGAGATCTGCCAGTTTTCTTAAGCCTAACATATAAATCATTCATTCAAAACAAGAATAGGCAAGTAATCAACACATAATCAACATCTAGGTTTCATTAGATCTAAGCAAACACAAGAGAGAACTAGCCTAGCATAATGGAATTGAGATAAGAACAAGAGATAAACAACCAACACATAGACATATTGATTGAATTGAAAGTACACTTATCTCAATTACAATGCAAGGTCTCAAGGGTTTGGAACCCTTGAAAAACCTGTAAAAGAGGCACCAAAATCGTCTTTAGGGTTTCACCAAAACTTTTTTTTTAATGAAAAAAACAAGAAAACTATATATAGGAAAAACAGTCTGACGGCGGCAAGAGTTAATTCTGACGCCGTCACCTCGCCACCATATACTTCCTCGGACGGCCTAGATCCACTTATGACGGCCTATGTGACGCCGTCACCACCCACGGTATAATATTTTAGCCACTTTGACGCCGTCACCAGTCCATCTGACGCCGTCACCAGCTACGATGTTTAATTCTCCATGTCTGACGCCGTCAAGAAGGTAGTCTTGACGCCGTCACCTTGTATCTTCAGCATGGATTTTTGGTACTTTGCCGTTTTCTTCACTTTTATGCTCCAAAAACGTCCAAGATAGCTTCTTTTCCAGAATTCACTCTCCAAACACCTAAAATCACAAAAGGAACGATTTAGGGCAATATTTGATCAAATAAAGTCGGATTCGGGCTTAAATGACCCCCTCGAATTAAGAAAATCAAAACACTTGGAACACACGTGACGGCCTTGGTGACGCCTTCAGGTACACGTGACGGGCTTGGTGACGCCGTCATCAACTACGGATTTTAATTCTTGGGATTTTGACGCCGTCAGAATTTACTCTTGACGCCTTCATGTACTGTTCCCAGCATGGAAATTTGAGACTTTGCCGTTTTCTTCACTTTTATGCTCCAAAAACGTCCAAAATGGCTTCTTTTCCAGAATTCACTCTCCAAGTACCTAAAATCACAAAAGGAACGATTTAGGGCAATATTTGATCAAATAAATTCGGATTCGGGCTTAAATGACCCCCTAAAAACGGATCATTTTTCGCCTCATCATATATCCCTACACTTGGGATTTGCTTGTCCTCAAGCAAATGAGCTTTTCCACCAATCAAAATACAAGTTAGGGGTCATTTAACACTAATATAAAAGTAATTACAACAAATGATCGTTTCACCTTAGTCAAAACAAGCACGGAAATTATACAATAGCACCTCACATTAAGTATTTGGATACTCTCATCTCTCGGGTGTTGTAAATTTATATGTCATAATTGGAAATGGAGAAATATCACTCTCTACCTGTCATAGCAAATAGATTACCATCGGCTTGGGAAAGGATCAAACCTCCACCACTTGGCGTAAGCACCTAGGATAAACTATCAAAGAGGTCTTTTAAAGGGTTATAACGTTAGGTGTAGGGGATATGGAAAACACGGTTTTGTTGGATAAATGGATATTTTACTGGTGGCAAGTCAATTGTCTTAGTTAACTACATGTACAATGAGGCGTTGCTAAGCCAAGACTCGACTCAACTTAAACTAACCACAACTCTTTTTTTTTGGATTTTCAAGACACTATTTGACTTAAACATAAATAAAAGAAACGGATGGTAGCCCGTATGTCTTTCTCTTTTCCTTTTCTATTTTTTTTTTTATTTATTTTTTTTTGCATACACTCTTACTCTACCATCCAAAACAATACATCAAAGGGGAGCTCGGTTCCTCCCTACACTTGAGCTTTTACATACTTTACAATCAACTATTCTAATGACTCGAATCAAGATAATCAAAACACTTGGAGTACTTTTAAATATTAATGCATATATGGGGGTAATAATTGACATCATCCCCATTACTCCATTACAATAGTACTTTACCCATGAGTCCCAATCGTCCCAAAACAATATGTACAAGATATGACTCGACTTAGCAACCATGTAATCAATTAGACAACTAACAAAGGGTTTAAACAATTAACAATAATGCACTAAAGATGAGTGCATACAAGGGAGGCTAAGGCAATTTGGTTGCACATTTGGGGTGAATTGTAAACAAATTCTTCCTTTAAGTAAAATGCTTAAAGTTAGAAACGAAAAGATAGGCTCGGAGGGGTGTACTAGGGGTTTCGTGTACTAAAAATGAGTACAACGCTAAGGGTGTGGGAGAATTACTTGACCTATGAAGTCAATGTAATTATATTACAGGTGTAGAACAAGGGTTATCCTAATGCCTCTTATCATGTAGTAAATCCTAACTACACGAATGTAGTCTCACTAGCGGTCTCGGGATGCATCGCTATCACAAGTTCTAGAATCTAAATACTACCGGTACACTCATAAGCACCAACAATGAATGCTTTTTCCTAAAGATCTAAGGGCGAACCTCACATATTTGGGGTGGAAATTTTTGAGTGGTATGGTTTTTGTGCTAGTCATACAACTCCTATCCATGAGACGCTTATTAAGACTAAAGTTTCACTCCTACATGTTGCAAAAAATTTTAAATTTGGTGCTAAAATTGCCCTAACAAATATTTCTCTCAGTTTTATTACACATTCACTATTAAACAAAACAAAAACCAAGTGGAGTAATAGTTTCTAATATACCCTCCCTACACTTAAACCGAACATTGTCCCCAATGTTCTAGATAAAAGATGTAAAAGTAAATAAATAAGAATGAAAGAAACTAATACTCCCCTGATTCGTTCACCGTGGATAATGTGACAACATGGTTAAATCTACCTCCAAGAAGACAAACGTTGAAAGCTTCCCTCCAGAAATTTAAATCATCTTCTTGTCCTGTAATCAACAAACACAAAAACCAAAGCATCAAACCGAACAAAAATCACAACTAGACGTAATTCCAAACTTAGAAATAGAAACAAGATGCGTGGTGCTAGAAGCTATTTTGATCAAATAAAGTCGGAGTCTTTGGCGCCCTAAAGACTCCGTTAGAAAAACAAAACCGGTAAAATTTCCAGATTTTAACTCCTGACGCCGTCAAGAGCAAACCCTGACGCCGTCAGAATGAACCTGCAGAAATTCTTATGTTAAGTTTCCGGAAAATTTCTGGAAAAACTTTGTCCTACTTCCTGGAAAATCCTGCAAAACTTCATTATGACTCAATACAAGCATTTGACTCTAACAAATACGAATATACATGTTCATTTAAATATTGTGGAGAATCATGATCGGTTTGTTTCTTAAAAACATATTTGGGGTTTCCCCTTACACTTATCTTTTGCAAAAATACCTTTAGGTTGAAGTTAAGACTAGGCTAAACAACATAATAAAGTATTTCACATTTTAATTGAGAAACATGATCAACCAACAATAAAAACAAAGCATGCATACGGAAGCAAATAACAATCAAACAAATAAAAATCACACAAAACATGGGTTGCCTCCCAAGATGCGCTTTTCTTTATTTACGAGTCTTGTAGCTAGACTCAAAGTCGTGGTTTACTACGTGATCTCATCATTGGTTCCACTCTCCGATTGTAAATATTCCTTGTAGAAACCAATCACCTTTTTCTCAATCGCCCCCATAATCATTTGGGCAAATTCTTCATCAACTTTATACCTTGGTCCAAGGGCCAAGCAATCCTTGTAGTAAAGACTCCTTTTTTCCCATACATAGTCCATGCCCTTTTTCTTATCCTTCTCATCAATATCCTCAAAAGCACCAACGTTGTCCTTATCCAAACGAGATATAAAGCGAAATTCTTTCATCCTATTCGGCATCCTATAAGTGATACTATCGGTGTTACTTGCAAACCGGATCGTGCCTTCTACCTCATCATATTCTAACTTAGACTCCTCAACAAATGGTTTGCCAAACACAACATTGGATAATCGACAATCAATAACATTAGCAAGATCCTCCACAATCATAAAGTCGGTGACGAAAGTGAAATTACCAACAAAGACACGTAAACCTTTAACTCTCCCGACAAAGTTACAAACTCCACCGGGGTACTTGGGATCCCTTCTAGGTTCAAGTCTTGTGTTCACTATATCATTATAAACCATTGAGGACATAATGTTGATTGGAGATTTAAAGTCAATGTAAGCATTGCTAATGTGCTTATATCCAATCATACATGGTATCTTAGCACTCTTAGGGTCGCCTCTCTTGATCTTAGGTTCAATTATGGTGAAAGGAGATCGCGGGTTATCAATAAGATTATTATAGTATGCAATCTCCTCCTTAGTGGGGTATAGATTAAAGTAGTCGTTAAGCCTCGGATCCATTGCCTCCTCTTCTAGTCTCTCAACAATATTCACAAAGTCATTGGGCCCTAGGTCCTTATTTGAATACAAGGCGGTTGCTAGGTCACTAAATGTATGTTCGAGCTCAATCTTAACCAACCTATTAAGCTCTCTAAGCTCTCTAATCTCACTCTCAATCTGTTCGCGTAACACAGCCACTTCTTCAGGGGAAAGGGGTGGATTCGCGTTTTCCATAATGGTCAACGGAATAGTCAATGGGGTTAATTTACTAACAAAGACACAAAGAAATGAGATAGACTAAAGAAGACCTAAAAATAAAAATAAAAATCTTACTAGAAAGGAATCTAGCAAGTAGACCTAATAAAAAGAAATCCTAACCTAGACAATAACTATTCCCCGGGCTGCGGCGCCAAAAACTTGATGCGTGGGAATCGCACCTTGCTTTACCTCTCGAGGGATCTCGAGAAGCTTACAACTCCCACCAGGCAGTGTACCTGATCGTTGTAGTATAGTATAGTGACAAGTACCGGGGGATTGATCGTTCAGCTTAGGAATAGTGTCGCTAGGATTAGAAAACCTAATTAATAGTTCTAGAGGTGAGAGATGATTATTTTTGTATTTTTATATTTTTATGAAAGCAAGTAAAATCTCGGGTTTTAGAAGAGTGGGCGGAATTAGTTGCTATTCAACTAACCCAAAGCTATTAAAATAATTAAAATGAAATTAAACTAAATTAAACTGAGGTTGTGAGCAGTAATTGGAGAAATTGTGTTTACTTAGACTTCACTACTCCCTAGATATCTTTTACATGTTAATTACTTGTTATACTTGTATGAATGACGGATTGTATTCCTTAATACCATTCGTGGGGTGGTATAAATAACTCCCCAACTCTATGAGCTCTTATCACCTCCTACACCATGACCCAGCACAACTATAGGGATTGTAAACAGTGGCTCATGCATTAAATACAACCAATAAAGACCTAGTACGCCTCGGTTCATGTTTCTTAAGACGTTCAAGCATGTTACCATTTGGAGATCTGCCAGTTTTCTTAAGCCTAACATATAAATCATTCATTCAAAACAAGAATAGACAAGCAATCAACACATAATCAACATCTAGGTTTCATTAGATCTAAGCAAACACAAGAGAGATCTAGCCTAGCATAATGGAATTGAGACAAGAACAAGAGATAAACAACCAACACATAGACATATTGATTGAATTGAAAGTACACTTATCTTAATTACAATGCAAGGTCTCAAGGGTTTGGAACCCTTGAAAAACCTGTAAAAGAGGCACCAAAATCGTCTTTAGGGTTTCACCAAAACTTCTCTCTTTTAATGAAAAAAACTAGAAAACTATATATAGGAAAAACAGTCTGACGGCGTCAAGAGTTAGTTCTGACGCCGTCACCTCGCCGCCATAAACTTCCTCGGACGGCCTTGATCCACTTATGACGGCCTACGTGACGCCGTCACCACCCACGGTATAATATTTTTGCCACTTTGACGCCGTCACCAGTCCATCTGACGCCGTCACCAGCTACGATGTTTAATTCTCCATGTCTGACGCCGTCAAGAAGGTAGTCTTGACGCCGTCACCTTGTATCTTCAGCATGGATTTTTGGTACTTTGCCGTTTTCTTCACTTTTATGCTCCAAAAACGTCCAAAATAGCTTCTTTTCCAGAATTCACTCTCCAAACACCTAAAATCACAAAAGGAACGATTTAGGGCAATATTTGATCAAATAAAGTCGGATTCGGGCTTAAATGACCCCCTAAAAACGGATCATTTTTTGCCTTATCATATATAATGAATGCGTGGGAATCGCACCTTGCTTTACCTCTCGAGGGACCTCGAGAAGCTTACAACCCCCACCAGGCAGTGTACCTGATCGTTGTAGTATAGTATAGTGACAAGTACCGGGGGATTGATCGTTTAGCTTAGGAATAGTGTCGCTAGGATTAGAAAACCTAATTAATAGTTCTAGAGGTGAGAGATGATTATTTTTGTATTTTTATATTTTTATGAAAGCAATTAAAATCTCGGGTTTTTAGAAGAGTGGGCGGAATTAGTTGCTATTCAACTAACCCAAAGCTATTAAAATAATTAAAATGAAATTAAACTAAATTAAACTATGGTTGTGAGCAGTAATTGGAGAAATTGTGTTTACTTAAACTTCATTACTCCCTAGATATCTTTTACATGTTAATTACTTGTTATACTTGTATGAATGACGGATTGTATTCCTTAATACCATTCGTGGGGTGGCATACATAACTCCTCAACTCTATGAGCTCTTATCTCCTCCTACACCATGACCCAGCACAACAATAGGGATTGTAAACAGTGGCTCATGCATTAAATACAACCAATAAAGACCTAGTACGCCTCGGTTCATGTTTCTTAAGACGTTCAAGCATGTTACCATTTGGAGATCTGCCAGTTTTCTTAAGCCTAACATATAAATCATTCATTCAAAACAAGAATAGACAAGTAATCAACACATAATCAACATATAGGTTTCATTAGATCTAAGCAAACACAAGAGAGATCTAGCCTAGCATAATGGAATTGAGATAAGAACAAGAGATAAACAACCAACACATAGACATATTGATTGAATTGAAAGTACACTTATCTCAATTACAATGCAAGGTCTCAAGGGTTTGGAACCCTTGAAAAACCTGTAAAAGAGGCACCAAAATCGTCTTTAGGGTTTCACCAAAACTTCTCTCCTTTAATGAAAAAAAAAACTAGAAAACTATATATAGGAAAAACAGTCTGACGGCGTCAAGAGTTAATTCTGACGCCGTCACCTCGCCGCCATATACTTCCTCGGACGGCCTAGATCCACTTATGACGGCCTATGTGATGCCGTCACCACCCACTGTATAATATTTTAGCCACTTTGACGCCGTCACCAGTCCATCTGACGCCGTCACCAGCTACGATGTTTAATTCTCCATGTCTGACGCCGTCAAGAAGGTAGTCTTGACGCCGTCACCTTGTATCTTCAGCATGGATTTTTGGTACTTTGCCGTTTTCTTCACTTTTATGCTCCAAAAACGTCCAAAATAGCTTCTTTTCCAGAATTCACTCTCCAAACACCTAAAATCACAAAAGGAACGATTTAGGGCAATATTTGATCAAATAAAGTCGGATTCGGGCTTAAATGACCCCCTAAAAACGGATCATTTTTCGCCTTATCATATACCCTTACACTTGAGATTTGCTTGTCCTCAAGCAAATGAGCTTTTATTCTACTCAAAAGACAAGTTAGGGGTCATTTAACACTAATATAAAAGTAATTACAACAAATAATCGTTCCACTAAAGACCAATAGACAAGCACGGAGGTCATACACACGCACCTCACAAATAGTGTTTGGATACTCACATCTCTCGGGTGTAATAAAGTAATATAACATTATGGAAATGGAAGATATCTTTCACTACCTGTCATAGCAAAATAGATTACCATAGGCTTGGGAAAGGATCAAACCTCCACCACATGGCGTAAGCACCTAGGATAAACTATCAAAGAGGTCTTTTAAAGGGTTATAACGTTAGGTGTAGGGATATGAATTACACGGTTTTGTTGGATAAAGGAAGTTTTACTGGTGGCGAGTTAACAATCTTAGTTAATTACATGTACAAGTTGGCGTTGCTAAGCCAAGACTAGACTCGACTTAAGCTAATAAATGAAAAATAACAAAAATATAAAATAAACATAGAATGAAAACGGGATGGTAGTCCGTATGTTTTTTTTTTCTTTTCTATTTTTTTTCTTAATTTTTCGATTTTTTTTTCTTAATTTTTCGATTTTTTTTGTTTTTTTGTTTTTTTTTTTTTTTTTTGCATTCACTCTTACCCTACCATCCGAAATAATACATCATAGGGGTATGAACGTTCCCCTTACACTTGAATCTTTACATACTTTACATTTAACTAATCTAATGACTCGAATTAAGAAAATCAAAACACTTGGAGCACTTTTAAGATTAACGTACATATGGGGGTAATATATTATGTTCTTCCCCATTATTCCATAAAATAAGTACTTACCCATGAGTCCCAATCGTCCCAAAACAATATGTACAAGGATATGACTCGACTTAGCAACCATGTAATCAATTAGAAAGTTAACTTAGGGTTTAACAAATAACAATAATGCACTAAAAATGAGCGCATACACGGAAGGCTAAGGCGATTTGGGTGTACATTTAAGTGGGGTGTAACAAATTCTTCCTTTAAGTAAGATGCTTAAAGTTAGAAACAAAAAGATAGGCTCGGAGGGGTGTACTAGGGGTATCGTGTACTAAAAATGAGTACAACGCTAAGGGTGTGGGAAAAATTAGTTGACTTAACTAGCCAAGTAATATGACTTAAATGGTCAAGTAATTATAATACGGGTTTAACACAAGGGTGATCCTAATGCCTCTTATCATGTAGTAAATCCTACCACACGAATGTAGTCTCACTCGCGGTCTCGGGATGCATCACTAACGCAAGTTCTAGAATCTAAATGCTACCGGTACACTCATAAGCACTAATAATGAATGCTTTTCCTATCAAATCTAAAGGCGAACCTCACATTTTTGGGTGGAAAATTTTTCTGAATATACAGTTATGTGCTAGTCATACAACCTCCTATCCATGAGACGCTTACTATGGCTAAAGTTTCACTCCTAAATGTTGTAAAAAATTTTAAATTTGGCGCTAAAATTACACTAACAAGTATTTCTCGTAGTTTTATTACTCATCTACTATCAAACAAAACAAACTCAAGCGAAAGTGCATATGTAAGGTATCATCTTTTTACCCTCCCCTTACACTTAAGATGAACATTGTCCCCAATGTTCAAGTAAAGAATGTAAAAGTTAAAAAGTAAAGAGAATGAAATCAAATACTCCCCTGATTCGCTCGGTATGGATTTTAGTTGGCCAGGTTAAATCTTCCTCCAAGAAAACGAACAATCAAAGCTTCCCTTCCAGAATATAAATCATCTTCTTGTCACAAATAACCTGTAAATCCTGACAAAAGTAGACAAGGCAACCTCGCGTAAAATCGGCGGCATCCTATATAAGTTACTAACTCCTAGAAAACAAAGTAAGATATAATGCTTGTGGAATGAAGTTTGCAGATTTCCTAGAGATTATAAAACTTAATAATTCACAAAAACCATAAGACTCCGTTAGAAAAACAAAACCGGTAAAATTTCCAGATTTTAACTCCTGACGCCGTCAAGAGCAAACCCTGATGCCGTCAGAATGAACCTGCAGAAATTCTTATGTTAAGTTTCTGGAAAATTTCTGGAAAAACTTTGTCCTACTTCCTGGAAAATCCTGCAAAACTTCATTATGACTCAATACAAGCATTTGACTCTAACAAATACGAATATACATGTTCATTTAAATATTGTGGAGAATCATGATCGGTTTGTTTCTTAAAAACATATTTGGGGTTTCCCCTTACACTTATCTTTTGCAAAAATACCTTTAGGTTGAAGTTAAGACTAGGCTAAACAACATAATAAAGTATTTCACATTTTAATTGAGAAACATGATCAACCAACAATAAAAACAAAGCATGCATACGGGAGCAAATAACAATCAAACAAATAAAAATCACACAAAACATGGGTTGCCTCCCAAGAAGCGCTTTTCTTTATTTACGAGTCTTGTAGCTAGACTCAAGGTCGTGGGTTATCGTGTATCGTTTATGCTCACATAACCAAGTGTGAGCCATCTAATAGTCGCCTCATCTTTCTTATATTCTTCTCCTAACTCTAAGCACCCGCGATAGTACTTTTTATTTTTTTCATGCGTGTACTTAAGTCCCTTTCTCTCATCATTCTCACTTAGCATTTCCATGGGCGGATACCTACTACACTTTTCCATGGAGAAATCCTTGAGCCTAGGGTGTGTGCGGGGCATTTGATAGACAAATTCTTCATCCCCATCCGAGAATGTAATCAACCCTTCTATGAGTTTTTATGGAGTAATAAGGACACCAATAGTGGAATCCAAGTTAAGGACCCCTCATCATCCAAACATGTCCACTTTGTCAATGTTGTCACCATTAAGCCGATAGATAGGGAGATAGAGGAGAGTGACAAAGATGAAGTTAGAGTAGAAGCCAATAGTGAGGATGAGAGTAGGGAAGTTGAGGTTAATAAGGATGAGGAATTAGAGGAGGTAGAACCTATAGAGGAGTATTTTGATAAGTTGCCAACCAAGGAAGAACGGGAATACCATAAGTATTTATTCGATAGTCCCGAGACAACATATATCTTTGGCGATCCCCTGATCAAAATGGGAGACCCCTCTAACATTAACATCCCATGCAATATCGGGCACATGCATGTATGGAAAGCTTACATAGACCCTAGATCCCCCGTGAACATCATGTCTAGAACTTATTACAATTGGGTGATGAAGAAGCAACTCAATTTTAGGATGATGCCCTGTAAAAGTTGGATAAGTAATTTTGCAGGAAGAGTTAAGGGAGTACATGTGATTATAGGGAATCTCACCTGTGAGATTGATTTTATGATAGTGGAAGACACTCGTCCCATGATAGATGCTTGCCTAAGCCAAATTATATTCGGGAAGCCTTTTGTTGAAGCCACTAGGATGAGTTATGATCCGACTTTAGGGATAGTTAGGTTCAAGAAAGACAATGATGAGGTTGCTTATCAAATGCCCTACAAGATTGAGCAATACCGCCTTCTCTCTAATTTCGAAAAGGAACGTAAGCAAGCGGCTTATTATAGGAATGATGAGGATAGACGTAGAGGAGTAGAGTATGTTAGAAATAGGATGCTTGGTTTCTACAAAGAATGCTTGCAACTAGGTCCGGAATACAAAACTGGTTTAGAAGACGACCTAGAGAGTGGAACCAATGATGAGATCACGTAGTAACCCACGACTTTGAGTCTAGCTACAAGACTCGTAAATAATGAAAAGCGCTTCTTGGGAGGCAACCCATGTTTTGTGTGATTTTATTTGTTTGATTGTTATTTGCTTCCGTATGCAGGTTTTATTTTTATTGTTGGTTGATCATGCTTCTAAAATAAAACGTGAAAATACTTTATTATGTTGTTTGGCCTAGTCTTAACTTCAACCTAAAGGTATTTTTGCAAAAGATAAGTGTAAGGGGAAACCCCAAATATGTTTTTAAGAAACAACCCGATCATGATTCTCCACAATATTTAATGAACATGTATATTCGTATTTGTTAGAGTCAAATGCTTGTATTGAGTCATAATGAAGTTTTGCAGGATTTTCCAGGAAGTAGGACAAAGTTTTTCCAGAAATTTTCCGGAAACTTAACATAAGAATTTCTGCAGGTTCATTCTGACGGCGTCAGGGTTTGCTCTTGACGGCGTCAGGAGTTAAAATCTGGAAATTTTACCGGTTTTGTTTTTCTAACGGAGTCTTATGGTTTTTGTGAATTATTAAGTTTTATAATCTCCAGGAAATCTGCAAACTTCATTCCACAAGCATTATATCTTACTTTGTTTTCTAGGAGTTAGTAACTTATATAGGATGCCGCCGATTTTACGCGAGGTTGCCTTGTCTACTTTTGTCAGGATTTACAGGTTATTTGTGACAAGAAGATGATTTATATTCTGGAAGGGAAGCTTTGATTGTTCGTTTTCTTGGAGGAAGATTTAACCTGGCCAACTAAAATCCATACCGAGCGAATCAGGGGAGTATTTGATTTCATTCTCTTTACTTTTTCACTTTTACATTCTTTACTTGAACATTGGGGACAATGTTCATCTTAAGTGTAAGGGGAGGGTAAAAAGATGATACCTTACATATGCACTTTCGCTTGAGTTTGTTTTGTTTGATAGTAGATGAGTAATAAAACTACGAGAAATACTTGTTAGTGTAATTTTAGCGCCAAATTTAAAATTTTTTACAACATTTAGGAGTGAAACTTTAGCCATAGCAAGCGTCTCATGGATAGGAGGTTGTATGACTAGCACATAACCGTATATTCAGAAAAATTTTCCACCCAAAAATGTGAGGTTCGCCTTTAGATTTGATAGGAAAAGCATTCATTATTAGTGCTTATGAGTGTACCGGTAGCATTTAGATTCTAGAACTTGCGTTAGTGATGCATCCCGAGACCGCTAGTGAGACTACATTCGTATGGTAGGATTTACCACATGATAAGAGGCATTAGGATCACCCTTGTGTTAAACCCGTATTATAATTACTTGACCATTTAAGTCATATTACTTGGCTAGTTAAGTCAACTAATTTTTCCCACACCCTTAGCGTTGTACTCATTTTTAGTACACGATACCCCTAGTACACCCCTCCGAGCCTATCTTTTCGTTTCTAACTTTAAGCATCTTACTTAAAGGAAGAATTTGTTACACCCCACTTAAATGTACACCCAAATCGCCTTAGCCTTCCGTGTATGCGCTCATTTTTAGTGCATTATTGTTATTTGTTAAACCCTAAGTTAACTTTCTAATTGATTACATGGTTGCTAAGTCGAGTCATATCCTTGTACATATTGTTTTGGGACGATTGGGACTCATGGGTAAGTACTTATTTTATGGAGTAATGGGGAAGAACATCACTTATTACCCCTATACGTGCGTTAATCTTAAAAGTGCTCCAAGTGTTTTGATTTTCTTAATTCGAGTCATTAGATTAGTTAAATGTAAAGTATGTAAAGATTCAAGTGTAAGGGGAACGTTCATACCCCTATGATGTATTATTTTGGATGGTAGGGTAAGAGTGTATGAAAAAAAAAAAAAAAAAAAAAAAAATCAAAAAATTAAAAAAAAAAAAAAAAAAGAAGAAAAAAAAATAGAAAGGAAAAAAAAAAAAAAAAAACATACGGACTACCATCCCGTTTTCATTCTATGTTTATTTTATATTTTTGTTATTTTTCATTTATTAGCTTAAGTCGAGTCTAGTCTTGGCTTAGCAACGCCAACTTGCACATGTAATTAACTAAGATTGTTAACTCGCCACCAGTAAAACTCCCTTTATCCAACAAAACCGTGTAATTCATATCCCTACACCTAACGTTATAACCCTTTAAAAGACCTCTTTGATAGTTTATCCTTGGTGCTTACGCCATGTGGTGGAGGTTTGATCCTTTCCCAAGCCTATGGTAATCTATTTTGCTATGACAGGTAGTGAGAGATATCTTCCATTTCCATAATGTTATATTACTTTATTACACCCGAGAGATGTGAGTATCTAAACACTATTTGTGAGGTGCTTGTGTATGACCTCCGTGCTTGTCTATTGGTCTTTAGTGGAACGATTATTTGTTGTAATTACTTTTATATTAGTGTTAAATGACCCCTAACTTGTCTTTTGAGTAGAATAAAAGCTCATTTGCTTGAGGACAAGCAAATCTCAAGTGTAAGGGTATATGATAAGGCGAAAAATGATCCGTTTTTAGGGGGTCATTTAAGCCCGAATCCGACTTTATTTGATCAAATATTGCCCTAAATCGTTCCTTTTGTGATTTTAGGTGTTTGGAGAGTGAATTCTGGAAAAGAAGCTATTTTGGACGTTTTTGGAGCATAAAAGTGAAGAAAACGACAAAGTACCAAAAATCCATGCTGAAGATACAAGGTGACGGCGTCAAGACTACCTTCTTGACGGCGTCAGACATGGAGAATTAAACATCGTAGCTGGTGACGGCGTCAGATGGACTGGTGACGGCGTCAAAGTGGCTAAAATATTATACCGTGGGTGGTGACGGCGTCACGTAGGCCGTCATAAGTGGATCAAGGCCGTCCGAGGAAGTTTTTGGCGGCGAGGTGTCGGCGTCAGAACTAACTCTTGACGCCGTCAGACTGTTTTTCCTATATATAGTTTTCTAGTTTTTTTCATTGAGAGAGAGAAGTTTTGGTGAAACCCTAAAGACGATTTTGGTGCCTCTTTTACAGGTTTTTCAAGGGTTCCAAACCCTTGAGACCTTGCATTGTAATTGAGATAAGTGTACTTTCAATTCAATCAATATGTCTATGTGTTGGTTGTTTATCTCTTGTTCTTATCTCAATTCCATTATGCTAGGCTAGATCTCTCTTGTGTTTGCTTAGATCTAATGAAACCTAGATGTTGATTATGTGTTGATTACTTGTCTACTCTTGTTTTGAATAAATGATTTATATGTTAGGCTTAAGAAAACTGGCAGATCTCCAAATGGTAACATGCTTGAACGTCTTAAGAAACATGAACCGAGGCGTACTAGGTCTTTATTGGTTGTATTTAATGCATGAGCCACTGTTTACAATCCCTATAGTTGTGCTGGGTCATGGTGTAGGAGGAGATAAGAGCTCATAGAGTTGGGGAGTTATGTATGCCACCCCACGAATGGTATTAAGGAATACAATCCGTCTTTCATACAAGTATAACAAGTAATTAACATGTAAAAGATATCTAGGGAGTAATGAAGTCTAAGTAAACACAATTTCTCCAATTACTGCTCACAACCTTAGTTTAATTAGTTTAATTTCATTTTCATTGTTTTATTTTAATTATATAATAGCTTTGGGTTAGTTGAATAGCAACTAATTCCGCCTACTCTTATAAAACCCGAGATTTTACTTGCTTTCATAAAAATATAAAAATACAAAAATAATCATCTCTCACCTCTAGAACTATTAATTAGGTTTTCTAATCCTAGCGACACTATTCCTAAGCTGAACGATCAATCCCCCGGTACTTGTCACTATACTATACTACAACGATCAGGTACACTGCCTGGTGGGGGTTGTAAGCTTCTCGAGATCCCTCGAGAGGTAAAGCAAGGTGCGATTCCCACGCATCAAGTTTTTGGCGCCGCTGCCGGGGACACCAATAGTATAGTGACAATGGATCCGACAGGCTTGATGCGTGGGAATCGCAACATTGATCAAATAAAGCCTGGCGCCAAAAACTTCTCCCCGGAAACGGCGCCAAAAACTTGATGCGTTGGAATCGCAACAGGCTTTACCTCTCGAGGGATCTCGAGAAGCTTACAACCCCCACCAGGCAGTGTACCTGATCGTTGTAGTATAGTATAGTGACAAGTACCGGGGGATTGATCGTTCAGCTTAGGAATAGTGTCGTTAGGATTGAAATTAATCTAACTAGGTCTAAAGGTGAAGGATGATTCTTTTTGTATTTTTAAATTTTATGAAAAGCAAGTAAAAATCTCGGGTATTGGGAGAGTGGGCGGAATTAGTTGCTAATCAACTAACCCAAAAGCTACTAATTAAACTAATTAACAAGAAAAGTAAACTAGGGTTCTACAAGATAAGTGAAGCATGTCTACCTATGATATGTTACTCCTTGCTAGCTATCCAATCCTACCTATTGAATTGTAACCTTGTTTTAATTGACGGGTTGTATTCCTTAATACCATTCATGGGGTGGCATACATAACTCCCCAATTCTATGAGCTCTTATCTCCTCCTACACCATGCCCAGCACAACTATAGGGATTGTAAACAGTGGCTCATGCATTAAATACAACCAATAAAGACCTAGTATGCCTCGGTTCATGTTTCTTAAGACGTTCAAGCATGTTACCATTTGGAGATCTGCCAGTTTTCTTAAGCCTAACATATAAATCATTCAATCAAAACAAGAATCAATAGGAAACAAGGATTATAAACTAAACCAATTAGATCTATCGAAGTGTCACACCCTAATTGATGAAGATAGACACAAACATCAACAAGGAATCAATAAGATCTAATCAATTATATACAAGTTTCACACAATCATAAGTAGACACAAGGTGAATTAACAAAACATAATCAAAGAAGGACAATCAACAAGAATAATGAAAGACATAGTTGAGATAGAATCATCAAACCAATACATGATGTTTATGGAGTGATTGAAACCCTCTAAGTTGCTGGAAAAACACCCACCTAAACCCAGGAATCGACTTTAGGGTTTAGGGCTTACAAAAAGTGAAGTTATGAAGTTATATTTATAGGCATGTTTTCTGTCGGCCCTTCGTGACGGCGGCAGCCCTTACTCTTGATGCCGTCAAGACCACTTTTTCACCAAATTGTAGATCTCTTCGTTCTCTTCGCGTGGGCTTTTGAATCACCTAAATCTGAGTTCGTATGCAAAAGTTATGACCAAAACAATATCAGCTACTCCGCGCGCAAGTTTTGACAAGTTTACACGTGACGGCCTTGGTGACGCCTTCAGGTACACGTGACGGCCTTGGTGACGGCCTTGGTGACGCCGTCATCAACTATGGATTTTAATTCTTGGGATTTTGACGCCGTCAGAATTTACTCTTGACGCCTTCATGTACTGTTCCCAGCATGGAAAATTGAGACTTTGCCGTTTTCTTCACTTTTATGCACCAAAAACGTCCAAAATGGCTTCTTTTCCAGAATTCACTCTGCAAGTATCTAAAATCACAAAAAGAACGATTTAGGGCAATATTTGATCAAATAAATTCGGATTCGGGCTTAAATGACCCCCTAAAAACGGATCATTTTTCGCCTCATCATATATCCCTACACTTGGGATTTGCTTGTCCTCAAGCAAATGAGCTTTTCCACCAATCAAAATACAAGTTAGGGGTCATTTAACACTAATATAAAAGTAATTACAACAAATGATCGTTCCACCTTAGTCAAAACAAGCACGGAAATTATACAATAGCACCTCACATTAAGTATTTGGATACTCTCATCTCTCGGGTGTTGTAAATTTATATGTCATAATTGGAAATGGAGAAATATCACTCTCTACCTGTCATAACAAATAGATTACCATAGGCTTGGGAAAGGATCAAACCTCCACCACTTGGCGTAAGCACCTAGGATAAACTATCAAAGAGGTCTTTTAAAGGGTTATAACGTTAGGTATAGGGGATATGGAAAACACGGTTTTGTTGGATAAACGGATATTTTACTGGTGGCAAGTCAATTGTCTTAGTTAACTACATGTACAATGAGGCGTTGCTAAGCCAAGACTCGACTCAACTTAAACTAACCACAACTCTTTTTTTTGGATTTTCAAGACACTATTTGACTTAAACATAAATAAAAGAAACGGATGGTAGCCCGTATGTCTTTCTCTTTTCCTTTTCTATTTTTTTTATTTTTTTATTTTTTATTTATTATTATTTTTTTTTTTGCATACACTCTTACTCTACCATCCAAAACAATACATCAAAGGGGAGCTCGTTTCCTCCCTACACTTGAGCTTTTACATACTTTACAATCAACTATTCTAATGACTCGAATCAAGATAATTAAAACACTTGGAGTACTTTTAAATATTAATGCACATATGGGGGTAATAATTGACATCATCCCCATTACTCCATTACAATAGTACTTTACCCATGAGTCCCAATCGTCCCAAAACAATATGTACAAGATATGACTCGACTTAGCAACCATGTAATCAATTAGACAACTAACAAAGGGTTTAAACAATTAACAATAATGCACTAAAGATGAGTGCATACAAGGGAGGCTAAGGCGATTTGGTTGCACATTTGGGGTGAATTGTAAACAAATTCTTCCTTTAAGTAAAATGCTTAAAGTTAGAAACGAAAAGATAGGCTCGGAGGGGTGTACTAGGGGTTTCGTGTACTAAAAATGAGTACAACGCTAAGGGTGTGGGAGAATTACTTGACCTATGAAGTCAATGTAATTATATTACAGGTGTAGAACAAGGGTTATCCTAATGCCTCTTATCATGTAGTAAATCCTAACTACACGAATGTAGTCTCACTAGCGGTCTCGGGATGCATCGCTATCACAAGTTCTAGAATCTAAATACTACCGGTACACTCATAAGCACCAACAATGAATGCTTTTTCCTAAAGATCTAAGGGCGAACCTCACATATTTGGGGTGGAAATTTTTGAGTGGTATGGTTTTTGTGCTAGTCATACAACTCCTATCCATGAGACGCTTATTAAGACTAAAGTTTCACTCCTACATGTTGCAAAAAATTTTAAATTTGGTGCTAAAATTGCCCTAACAAATATTTCTCTCAGTTTTATTACACATTCACTATTAAACAAAACAAAAACCAAGTGGAGTAATAGTTTTATTACTCATCTACTATCAAACGGGATGGTAGTCCGTATGTTTAGTCGTAGCACCACTAAAGACCTCGTCTTGCCTTATGCAGAACCCGAAAGAGAAATGTGTAGGTTAAGACGAACTCACTCAACACCTGAACCATCCAGCATTGCTATCGACTTTGATGCACCTCTCTCTGAAGAAAATTCAGAGAATCACATCACAACCCCGAGCTCCCACAATGAGACGAATACTCCTATAATACCTCCTCCTAAGCGTCTCAAGGATTACTCTTCCCCAACTCCTCGTGGGTTTTCCAATGCCATTGTTTATCCAAACGAACATGCCAACGAGGTCTTGCTTGCAAATGATATTTGGCTTGTCAAAAGTGTGTGTAAGTTCCACGGACTTGATGAGGAAAATCCGATCCAACACATCAAGGACTTCCTAAAAATAGTGGATACCATCCATACGGGTGGGACTACTAGAAACACATCCCGACTGCGATTCTTCCCTTTCACCTTATACGAAAAAGCCCAAGAATGGTATAACAAACTCCCTTCCGAATCTATTTTCACATGGGAGCAACTCATATCCAAGTTCTATGAGAAGTTCTTTCCACCTGGAAAAACCTCAGCATTTAGGGATAGGATCCTTCATTTCCGAAAGGGGAAGGATGAACCCTTCCATAAAGCGTGGACTAGATTCAAAGATTTAATAAGACAAGTTCCACATCATGGCATTGAACTTTGGCTCTTGGTCCAAATCTTTTACGAAAATATCTCCTCTAATGACCGGAACGGAATCAACCAATCTAGGAAAGGAAGATTGGCCAATCTTAGTGCCGAGGAAGGATGGGACAGGATTGAAGAATATGCCCAAGACCTGGATGACACTTGTGATGAACCTGAGTCGACTATCGGCATTTCTGAAACCACCTCGGATCGATTGAGCAAAGTTCACAGAAGAACGGATTGCCTAGCTGGATCACAACCACCTAAAATGCTGTCAAATCCTTACTTGATCTGCGATTACTGTGGAGGTCCGCATGAGGTGGAGGAATGCGGAGGAGCAGCCACAACTGAACATGCGTGCTTGTCAGGAGGAGACATTTATGCTGATCCCTCCCTTTTGCCTTTCTACCAAAATGATGATTATACCCTTTGGGGAAATCTGGTAAGGAAAAGAGAAGGGGAGGGAGGCCCTGAATTCAAGATCAGGAGCAATTTCGAAGATGACCTTGGTCACTTCGCTCAAGAAAAAGACTTGCAAATGAAAGGGCTTAATGAGCTTTTCGACGAACAGCAGAAGGGTGTCGGAGAATTTTTCAGCAAGCTTAACTCAGCCCTAGATAACCTCCAACCACCGTCAGAAAGAGGAAAAGATCCCATGCTCGCGATAACCACACGGGCCAGAACGACAACCAAGGACCCTCCTTACCCAAATTCGTCCCCCGTCACACTCGATTCAGATAAACCTGGGGAGGAGGAGCAGGATGTCGGCATTGGCACCCCGGACCAACCACCAGTGACAACTCCCTCCCCATCAGCCCTTCCTAACCCACCTGTGAGAATTCCATACCCATCCCGACTAAGGAACCAGAAAACGGAGAATGATAACAAGAGGTTCTTGTCATACCTAAAAGACTCGGTTGTCACCATACCTCTCCTGGATGCTTGCTAACAGGAAAAAGCTCGAGGGCCTTGTAACCCTAGGGGAAGAATGCTCAGTGGTGACCCATAAAGGGCTACCAAAGAAGGTAGACGATCCGGGCAGCTTCACCTTGCCATGCTCTATAGGATCTCTATCAATCAAGAATGCTCTTGCCGATTTGGGAGCAAGTATCAACCTCATGCCTCTCTCTATGTTCCGTAAACTAGGATATTCCGGATTGAAGCCTACCCGTATGAACATCCAACTAGCCGATAGATCATTCAAATACCCCGAAGGGATATGTGAGAACGTGCTAGTCAAGGTTGGGAAATTCAAATTCCCTGTCGACTTCGTAATCCTGGATATGGAGGAGGACGACGTGGTACCTATCATTTTAGGTAGACCATTTCTTGCTACCGCTCGTGCAGTCATCGATGTCTACGATGGCAAACTGACCTTACGAGTAGGAGACGATAGCACAACTTTTGACATTAAGGATTCTATGGACCTCTCCCTTGAAGCATCCAACCGGCTCTACTTTATCGGGGAAGTAGATGAGCTCACAGATATCATTGATGACTGCATCGATGAACAAATCGATGAAGGCTGGCTACGGGACGAGAGTTTTCTGCCTTTGCTGGAGGTGGAAAAGACAGAGGATGTTAATGCAGTCTCCTTCTACTCCAAACAAGAGGCAACGGAGCATCTCGAGCTCCGAAAGTCCGAGAACAAGCTCAAACCTTCTATTATCGAGCCCCCTGACGTTGACCTTAAAGAGCTCCCTAATCATTTGGAGTATGCTGATGAGGCGAAAAATGATCCGTTTTTAGGGGGTCATTTAAGCCCGAATCCGAATTTATTTGATCAAATATTGCCCTAAATCGTTCCTTTTGTTATTTTAGGTGTTTGGAGAGTGAATTCTGGAAAAGAGGCTATTTTGGACGTTTTTGGAGCATAAAGTGAAGAAAACGACAAAGTACCAAAAATCCAAGCTGGAAATACAAGGTGACGGCGTCAAGGGTTTGCTCTTGACGGCGTCAGACATGAAGATTAATTTACCGTAGCTGGTGACGGCGTCAGATGGAATTATGACGGCGTCAACGTGGCCAAGATTAATTTACCGAAGGTGGTGACGGCGTCACATAGGCCGTCACGATTGGATCTAGGGCGTCCGAGGAAGTGTATGGCGGCGAGTTGACGGCGTCAGATTTTACTCTTGACGCCGTCAGGACGATTTTCCTATATATAGTTTTCTAGTTTTTTCATTAAAGGAGAGAAGTTTTGGTGAAACCCTAAAGACGATTTTGGTGCCTCTTTTACAGGTTTTTCAAGGGTTCCAAACCCTTGAGACCTTGCATTGTAATTGAGATAAGTATACTCTTAATTCAATCAATATGTCTATGTGTTGGTTGTTTATCTTTTGTTCTTATCTTAATTCTACTATGCTAGGCTAGATCTCTCTTGTGTTTGCTTAGATCTAATGAAACCTAGATGTTGATTATGTGTTGATTACTTGTCTATTCTTGTTTTGAATGAATGATTTTATATGTTAGGCTTAAGAAAACTGGCAGATCTCCAAATGGTAACATGCTTGAACGTCTTAAGAAACATGAACCGAGGCGTACTAGGTCTTTATTGGTTGTATTTAATGCATGAGCCACTGTTTACAATCCCTATAGTTGTGCTGGGTCATGGTGTAGGAGGAGATAAGAGCTCATAGAGTTGGGGAGTTATGTATGCCACTCCACGAATGGTATTAAGGAATACAACCCGTCGTTCATACAAGTGTAACAAGTAATTGACATGTAAAAGATATCTAGGGAGTAATGAAGTCTAAGTAAACACAATTTCTCCAATTACTGCTCACAACCTTAGTTTAATATTAGTTTAATTTTATTTTCATTAGTTTAATTAGTTACAAAGTAGTTTTTGGGTTAGTTGAATAACAACTAATTCCGCCCACTCTTCTAAAAACCGAGATTTTACTTGCTTTCATAAAATTATAAAAATACAAAAATAATCATCTTTCATCTCTAGAACTATTAATTAGGTTTTCTAATCCTAGCAACACTATTCCTAAGCTGAACGATCAATCCCTCGGTACTTGTCACTATACTATACTACAACGATCAGGTACACTGCCTGGTGGGGGTTGTAAGCCTCGCGAGATCCCTCGAGAGGTAAAGCAAGGTGCGATTCCCACGCATCAAGTTTTTGGCGCCGCAGCCCGGGGAATAGTTATTGTCTAGGTTAGAATTTCTTTTTATTAGGTCTACTTGCTAGATTCCTTTCTAGTAAGATTTTTTATTTTTATTTTTAGGTCTTCTTTAGTCTATCTTATTTCTTCGTGCCTTTGTTTGTAACTCTTCACCATTCACCATCATGGCAACCAACGAATTCTCCAACCTTAGGATCACTAGAAGTCGTAGCACCACTAAAGACCTCGTCTTGCCTTATGCAGAACCCGAAAGAGAAATGTGTAAGTTAAGACGAACTCACTCAACACCTGAACCATCCAGCATTGCTATCGACTTTGATGCACCTCTCTCTGAAGAAAATTCAGAAAATCACATCACAACCCCGAGCTCCCACAATGAGACGAATACTCCTATAATACCCCCTCCTAAGCGTCTCAAGGATTACTCTTCCCCAACTCCTCGTGGGTTTTCCAATGCCATTGTTTATCCAAACGAACACACCAACGAGGTCTTGCATGCGAATGATATTTGGCTTGTCAAAAGTGTGTGTAAGTTCCACGGACTTGATGAGGAAAATCCGATCCAACACATCAAGGACTTCCTAAAAATAGTGGATACCATCCATACGGGTGGGACTACTAGAAACACATCCCGACTGCGATTCTTCCCTTTTACCTTATACGGGAAAGCCCAAGAATGGTATAACAAACTCCCTTCCGAATCTATTTTCACATGGGAGCAACTCATATCCAAGTTCTATGAGAAGTTCTTTCCACCTGGAAAAACCTCAGCATTCAGGGATAGGATCCTTCATTTCCGAAAGGGGAAGGATGAACCCTTCCATAAAGCGTGGACTAGATTCAAGGATTTAATAAGACAAGTTCCACATCATGGCATTGAACTTTGGCTCTTGGTCCAAATCTTTTACGAAAATATCTCCTCTAATGACCGGAACGGAATCAACCAATCTAGGAAAGGAAGATTGGCCAATCTTAGTGCCGAGGAAGGATGGGACAGGATTGAAGAATATGCCCAAGACCTGGATGACACTTGGGATGAACCTGAGTCGACTATCGGAGTTTCTGAAACCACCTCGGATCGATTGAGCAAAGTTCACAAAAGAATGGATTGCCTTGCTGGACCACAACCACCTAAAATGCTGTCTAATCCTTACTTGATCTGCGATTACTGTGGAGGTCCGCATGAGGTGGAGGAATGCGGAGGAGCAGCCACAACTGAACATGCATGCTTGTCAGGAGGAGACATTTATGCTGATCCCTCCCTTTTGCCTTTCTACCAAAATGACGATTATACCCTTTGGGGAAATCTAGTAAGGAAAAGAGAAGGGGAGGGAGGCCCTGAATTCAAGATCAGGAGCAATTTCGAAGATGACCTTGGTCACTTCACTCAAGAAAAAGACTTGCAAATGAAAGGGCTTAATGAGCTTTTCGACGAACAGCAGAAGGGTGTCGGAGAATTTTTCAGCAAGCTTAACTCAGCCCTAGATAACCTGCAACCACCGTCAGAAAGAGGAAAAGATCCCATGCTCGCGATAACCACACGGGCCAGAACGACAACCAAGGACCCTCATTACCCAAATTCGTCCCCCGTCACACTCGATTCAGATAAACCTGGGGAGGAGGAGCAGGATGTCGTCATTGGCACCCCGGACCAACCACCAGTAACAACCCCCTCCCCATCAGCCCTTCCTAACCCACCTGTGAGAATTCCATACCCATCCCGACTAAGGAACCAAAAAACGGAGAATGATAACAAGAGGTTCTTGTCATACATAAAAGACTCGGTTGTCACCATACCTCTCCTGGATGCTTGCTATCACATGCCAAAGTATAACACATATTTCAAAAAACTGCTCGCTAACAGGAAGAAGCTCGAGGGTCTTGTAACCCTAGGGGAAGAATGCTCAGTGGTGACCCATAAAGGGCTACCAAAGAAGGTAGACGATCCGGGCAGCTTCACCTTACCATGCTCTATAGGTCCTCTATCAATCAAGAATGCTCTTGCCGATTTGGGAGCAAGTATCAACCTCATGCCTCTCTCTATGTTCCGTACACTAGGATATTCCGGATTGAAGCCTACCCGTATGAACATCCAACTAGCCGATAGATCAGTCAAATACCCCGAAGGGATATGTGAGAACGTGCTAGTCAAGGTTGGGAAATTCAAATTCCCTGTCGACTTCGTAATCCTGGATATGGAGGAGGACGACGTGGTACCTATCATTTTAGGTAGACCATTTCTTGCTACCGCTCGTGCAGTCATCGATGTCTACGATGGCAAATTGACCTTACGAGTAGGAGACGATAGCACAACCTTCGACATTAAGGATTCTATGGACCTCTCCCTCGAAGCATCCAACCGGCTCTACTTTATCGGGGAAGTAGATGAGCTCACAGATATCATTGATAACTGCATCAATGAACAAATCGATGAAGGCTGGCTACGGGACGAGAGTTTTCTTCCTTTGCTGGAGGTGGAAAAGACGGAGGAAGTTAATGCAGTCTCCTTCTACCCCAGACAAGAGACAACGGAGCATCTCGAGCTCCGAAAGCCCGAGAACAAGCTAAAACCTTCTATTATTGAGCCCCCTGACGTTGATCTTAAAGAACTCCCTAATCATTTGGAGTATGCCTTTCTTCAGGGAGAAAACCAACTCCCGGTAATCATAAATTCTTCCTTGGAAAAAGAACAAAAAGTTAAACTCTTAGAGGTCCTGAAGAAATACAAGGGGGTACTCGCATGGAGTGTGGCCGACATTAAGGGGATTGACTCCACTTTTTGCACACATAAGATTCTTATGGAGGAAGATTATAAACCCACTGTGCAACCCCAGAGGCGAGTTAACCCTAACATTAAGGAGGTAGTGAAGAAGGAAGTTATCAAACTTTTGGATGCAGGACTGATTTACCCGATCTCGGATAGCCCATGGGTTAGTCCTGTGCAGGTTGTACCTAAAAAGGGTGGAATGACTGTAGTAAAAAATGACAAGGGTGAGATGGTGCCACAGAGAACTGTCACTGGATGGCGGGTATGCATTGACTATCGAAAGCTCAACGATGCCACGAGGAAAGATCACTTTCCCTTACCATTCATTGATCAGATGTTAGAAAGATTATCTGGACACGAATACTATTGCTTCTTCGATGGATTCTCTGGATATTTTCAAATCCCCATAGCACCTGAGGACCAAGAAAAGACCACGTTTACTTGCCCCTATGGAACGTTTGCCTACAAACGGATGCCTTTTGGGCTATGTAATGCCCCCGCCACTTTCCAACGTTGCATGACCGCAATCTTTCACGAACTCAAGGAAGACAGCATGGAAGTTTTCATGGATGACTTTTCAGTTTTCGGAAACTCCTTCGACCGCTGTCTTGCTAATTTAGAAAAGATGCTTAAACGTTGCGAGGAAACCAACTTGGTGTTGAACTGGGAAAAGTGTCATTTCATGGTAAAGGAAGGGATTGTGTTGGGCCATAAGATTTCAGGGAACGGGATAGAGGTGGACCAAGCTAAGGTTGAAGCTATATCTAAGTTACCATACCCCACAACTGTTAAGGCAATACGCAGCTTTTTGGGGCACGCCGGATTTTATCGGAGATTCATCAAAGACTTCTCCAAAATTGCCCGGCCAATGACTCAATTGCTTGTGAAGGATGCTCCATTCGATTTTTCCCAAGAATGCAAGGATGCTTTCGACCTCCTAAAAAGGGAACTCACTCAAGCTCCAATCATGATCACACCCAACTGGGAGTTACCATTTGAAATAATGTGTGACGCTAGCGACTTCGCTGTCGGGGCTGTATTAGGTCAGCGACGTGACAAGCTTTTCCAACCTATTTACTATGCTAGCAAAACCATGAATCCCGCCCAAGAGAACTACTCCACCACCGAAAAAGAATTATTAGCCGTAGTGTTTGCATTCGACAAATTCCGACAATATCTTGTCCTTTCAAAGACAGTCGTCTTCACTGACCACTCAGCTCTTAGATATCTGTTTGCGAAACAGGACGCCAAGCCACGACTAATTCGGTGGATCTTGTTGCTACAAGAATTTGATGTTGAGATTCGCGATAAGAGTGGGGCAGAGAATCTAGCCGCCGATCATCTATCTCGCCTGGAAAACCCCTTGGATAAACACGATAGAAGTGAAATTAAGGATTCGTTTCCCGACGAACAACTGATGTCTATCCTTGATTCGGAACCATGGTACGCCGACTTCGCCAATTACTTCGCAAGTAGATGTAGACTTGTTCCTGAACACCTGACCAAATACGAAAGGAAGAGGTTCTTTTCCCAGCTGAAATATTACTTCTGGGATGAGCCATTTTTATTCCGAAGGTGTCCTGACCACATTATAAGGCGTTGTGTTTCGGAGAATGAGGCAGTAAAGATCATGAGGGAATGTCACTTCGGTCCCTCTGGAGGGATCATGGGATAAATGTTACTGCTCGAAAGATTCTCGATGCAGGATTCTATTGGCCCACAATTTTCCGTGATGTAAAAGATATGGTACAAGCGTGTGATGCATGTCAACGGGCTGGAAATATATCACACAGGGATGAGGCACCTCAGAACTTTATACAAGTTTGTGAAGTATTTGATGTTTGGGGGATTGACTTTATGGGACCATTTCCATCCTCAGGGGGAAACGAGTACATCTTGGTCACCATTGACTATGTTTCAAAATGGGTTGAAGCACAAGCCCTTAGGACCAACGATGCTAGAGTGGTCATTCATTTCCTGAAAAAGCTTTTCGCAAGATTCGGGATTCCGAAGGCTCTCATCAGTGATAGGGGGACACATTTTTGCAACGCGCAAATGGAAAAGGTCATGAAGAGGTATGGAGTACCCCACCGATTCTCCACCGCCTATCATCCACAGACCAATGGCTAAGTCGAAAACACCAATAGAGCTATTAAAAGAATACTTGAAAAAACGGTTAGTCAAAACAGAAAGGACTGGTCATTCAAACTCGATGAAGCCTTATGGGCATTCCGAACTGCTTACAAAACACCTATTGGAAAGACCCCGTTCCGCATGGTGTATGGTAAGGCATGTCACTTACCGGTAGAATTAGAACACAAGGCTTATTGGGCGCTTAAGGCATGCAACATAGATTACACAACTGCGGGGAACAATAGGTTTTTGCAATTACACGAGCTTGATGAGCTTAGATTAGAAGCCTACGAATCCTCCATCACATATAAAGAGAGAGCTAAAAGATGGCATGATCAAAGAATTAAGAAACCCAAAGAATTTTCAGAAGGAGACAAGGTCCTATTATACAATTCTCGGTTGCGATTATTTCCGGGAAAACTTAAGTCTAGATGGTATGGGCCGTTCACGGTGAAGAATTCCTCTAAATTTGGACCTGTAGTGTTAGTTGACGATGAGGGTAGGGAATTCACGGTTAACATACAACGTGTAAAACATTACCAAGAAAATAACAATGAAATGATTAATGAGGAGGATGTGATGTTTGATGATGAGATCACGTAGTAACCCACGACCTTGAGTCTAGCTACAAGACTCGTAAATAAAGAAAAGCGCTTCTTGGGAGGCAACCCATGTTTTGTGTGATTTTTATTTGTTTGATTGTTATTTGCTTCCGTATGCATGCTTTGTTTTTATTGTTGGTTGATCATGTTTCTCAATTAAAAAGTGGAAATACTTTATTATGTTGTTTAGCCTAGTCTTAACTTCAACCTAAAGGTATTTTTGCAAAAGATAAGTGTAAGGGGAAACCCCAAATATGTTTTTAAGAAACAAACCGATCATGATTCTCCACAATATTTAATGAACATGTATATTCGTATTTGTTAGAGTCAAATGCTTGTATTGAGTCATAATGAAGTTTTGCAGGATTTTCTAAGAAGTAGGACAAAGTTTTTCCAGAAATTTTCCGGAAACTTAACATAAGAATTTCTGCAGGTTCATTCTGACGGCGTCAGGGTTTGCTCTTGACGGCGTCAGGAGTTAAAATCTGGAAATTTTACCGGTTTTGTTTTTCTAACGGAGTCTTATGGTTTTTGTGAATTATTAAGTTTTATAATCTCCAGGAAATCTGCAAACTTCATTCCACAAGCATTATATCTTACTTTGTTTTCTAGGAGTTAGTAACTTATATAGGATGCCGCCGATTTTACGCGAGGTTGCCTTGTCTACTTTTGTCAGGATTTACAGGTTATTTGTGACAAGAAGATGATTTATATTCTGGAAGGGAAGCTTTGATTGTTCGTTTTCTTGGAGGAAGATTTAACCTGGCCAACTAAAATCCATACCGAGCGAATCAGGGGAGTATTTGATTTCATTCTCTTTACTTTTTAACTTTTACATTCTTTACTTGAACATTGGGGACAATGTTCATCTTAAGTGTAAGGGGAGGGTAAAAAGATGATACCTTACATATGCACTTTCGCTTGAGTTTGTTTTGTTTGATAGTAGATGAGTAATAAAACTACGAGAAATACTTGTTAGTGTAATTTTAGCGCCAAATTTAAAATTTTTTACAACATTTAGGAGTGAAATTTTAGCCATAGCAAGCGTCTCATGGATAGGAGGTTGTATGACTAGCACATAACCGTATATTCAGAAAAATTTTCCACCAAAAAATGTGAGGTTCGCCTTTAGATTTGATAGGAAAAGCATTCATTATTAGTGCTTATGAGTGTACCGGTAGCATTTAGATTCTAGAACTTGCGTTAGTGATGCATCCCGAGACCGCTAGTGAGACTACATTCGTGTGGTAGGATTTACTACATGATAAGAGGCATTAGGATCACCCTTGTGTTAAACCCGTATTATAATTACTTGACCATTTAAGTCATCTTACTTGGCTAGTTAAGTCAACTAATTTTTCCCACACCCTTAGCGTTGTACTCATTTTTAGTACACGATACCCCTAGTACACCCCTCCGAGCCTATCTTTTCATTTCTAACTTTAAGCATCTTACTTAAAGGAAGAATTTGTTACACCCCACTTAAATGTACACCCAAATCGCCCTAGCCTTCCGTGTATGCGCTCATTTTTAGTGCATTACTGTTATTTGTTAAACCCTAAGTTAACTTTCTAATTGATTACATGGTTGCTAAGTCGAGTCATATCCTTGTACATATTGTTTTGGGACGATTGGGACTCATGGGTAAGTACTTATTTTATGGAGTAATGGGGAAGAACATCACTTATTACCCCCAAACGTGCGTTAATCTTAAAAGTGCTCCAAGTGTTTTGAATTTCTTAATTTGAGTCATTAGATTAGTTAAATGTAAAGTATGTAAAGATTCAAGTGTAAGGGGAACGTTCATACCCCTATGATGTATTATTTTGGATGGTAGGGTAAGAGTGTATGAAAAAAAAAAAAAAAAAAAAAAAAAAAATCGAAAAATTAAGAAAAAAAAAAGAAAAAAAAAATAGAAAAGAAAAAAAAAAAAAAAAAAACATACGGACTACCATCCCGTTTTCATTCTATGTTTATATTTTTGTTATTTTTCATTTATTAGCTTTAGTCGAGTCTAGTCTTGGCTTAGCAACGCCAACTTGTACATGTAATTAACTAAGATTGTTAACTCGCCACCAGTAAAACTCCCTTTATCCAACAAAACTGTGTAATTCATATCCCTACACCTAACGTTATAACCCTTTAAAAGACCTCTTTGATAGTTTATCCTAGGTGCTTACGCCATGTGGTGGAGGTTTGATCCTTTCCCAAGCCTATGGTAATCTATTTTGCTATGACAGGTAGTGAGAGATATCTTCCATTTCCATAATGTTATATTACTTTATTACACCCGAGAGATGTGAGTATCTAAACACTATTTGTGAGGTGCTTGTGTATGACCTCCGTGCTTGTCTATTGGTCTTTAGTGGAACAATTATTTGTTGTAATTACTTTTATATTAGTGTTAAATGACCCCTAACTTGTCTTTTGAGTAGAATAAAAGCTCATTTGCTTGAGGACAAGCAAATTTCAAGTGTAAGGGTATATGATAAGGCGAAAAATGATCCGTTTTTAAGGGGTCATTTAAGCCCGAATCCGACTTTATTTGATCAAATATTGCCCTAAATCGTTCCTTTTGTGATTTTAGGTGTTTGGAGAGTGAATTCTGGAAAAGAAGCTATTTTGGACGTTTTTGTAGCATAAAGGTGAAGAAAACGGCAAAGTACCAAAAATCCATGCTGAAGATACAAGGTGACGGCGTCAAGACTACCTTCTTGACGGCGTCAGACATGGAGAATTAAACATCGTAGCTGGTGACGGCGTCAGATGGACTGGTGACGGTGTCAAAGTGGCTAAAATATTATACCGTGGGTGGTGAAGCAAACACAAGAGAGATCTAGCCTAGCATAATGGAATTGAGATAAGAACAAGAGATAAACAACCAACACATAGACATATTGATTGAATTGAAAGTACACTTATCTCAATTACAATGCAAGGTCTCAAGGGTTTGGAACCCTTGAAAAACCTGTAAAAGAGGCACCAAAATCGTCTTTAGGGTTTCACATCGCACCTTGTTTACCTCTCGAGGGATCTCGAGAAGCTTACAACCCCCACCAGGCAGTGTACCTAATCGTTGTAGTATAGTATAGTGACAAGTACCGGGGGATTGATCGTTCAGCTTAGGAATAGTGTTGCTAGGATTAGAAAACCTAATTAATAGTTCTAGAGGTGAGAGATGATTATTTTTGTATTTTTATATTTTTATGAAAGCAAGTAAAATCTCGGGTTTTAGAAGAGTGGGCGGAATTAGTTGCTATTCAACTAACCCAAAGCTATTAAAATAATTAAAATGAAATTAAACTAAATTAAACTAAAGTTGTGAGCAGTAATTGGAGAAATTGTGTTTACTTAGACTTCATTACTCCCTAGATATCTTTTACATGTTAATTACTTGTTATACTTGTATGAATGATGGATTGTATTCCTTAATACCATTCGTGGGGTGGCATACATAACTCCCCAACTCTATGAGCTCTTATCTCCTCCTACACCATGACCCAGCACAACTATAGGGATTGTAAACAGTGGCTCATGCATTAAATACAACCAATAAAGACCTAGTACGCCTCAGTTCATGTTTCTTAAGACGTTCAAGCATGTTACCATTTGGAGATCTGCCAGTTTTCTTAAGCCTAACATATAAATCATTCATTCAAAACAAGAATAGACAAGTAATCAACACATAATCAACATCTAGGTTTCATTAGATCTAAGCAAACACAAGAGAGATCTAGCCTAGCATAATGGAATTGAGATAAGAACAAGAGATAAACAACCAACACATAGACATATTGATTGAATTGAAAGTACACTTATCTCAATTACAATGCAAGGTCTCAAGGGATTGGAACCCTTGAAAAACCTGTAAAAGAGGCACCAAAATCGTCTTTAGGGTTTCACCAAAACTTCTCTCTCTTAATGAAAAAAAACTAGAAAACTATATATAGGAAAAACAGTCTGACGGCGTCAAGAGTTAGTTCTGACGCCGTCACCTCGCCGCCATAAACTTCCTCGGACGGCCTTGATCCACTTATGACGGCCTACGTGACGCCGTCACCACCCACGGTATAATATTTTTGCCACTTTGACGCCGTCACCAGTCCATCTGACGCCGTCACCAGCTACGATGTTTAATTCTCCATGTCTGACGCCGTCAAGAAGGTAGTCTTGACGCCGTCACCTTGTATCTTCAGCATGGATTTTTGGTACTTTGCCGTTTTCTTCACTTTTATGCTCCAAAAACGTCCAAAATAGCTTCTTTTCCAGAATTCACTCTCCAAACACCTAAAATCACAAAAGGAACGATTTAGGGCAATATTTGATCAAATAAAGTCGGATTCGGGCTTAAATGACCCCTTAAAAACGGATCATTTTTCGCCTTATCATATACCCTTACACTTGAGATTTGCTTGTCCTCAAGCAAATGAGCTTTTATTCTACTCAAAAGACAAGTTAAGGGTCATTTAACACTAATATAAAAGTAATTACAACAAATAATCGTTCCACTAAAGACCAATAGACAAGCACGGAGGTCATACACAAGCACCTCACAAATAGTGTTTAGATACTCACATCTCTTGGGTGTAATAAAGTAATATAACATTATGGAAATAGAAGATATCTCTCACTACCTGTCATAGCAAAATAGATTACCATAGGCTTGGGAAAGGATCAAACCTCCACCACATGGCGTAAGCACCTAGGATAAACTATCAAAGAGGTCTTTTAAAGGGTTATAACGTTAGGTGTAGGGATATGAATTACACGGTTTTGTTGGATAAAGGGAGTTTTACTGGTGGCGAGTTAACAATCTTAGTTAATTACATGTACAAGTTGGCGTTGCTAAGCCAAGACTAGACTCGACTTAAGCTAATAAATGAAAAATAACAAAAATATAAAATAAACATAGAATGAAAACGGGATGGTAGTCCGTATGTTTTTTTTTTTTTTTTTTTTTTTAATTTTTCGATTTTTTTTTTTTTTTTTTTTTTTTTTTTTTTTCATACACTCTTACCCTACCATCCAAAATAATACATCATAGGGGTATGAACGTTCCCCTTACACTTGAATCTTTAAATACTTTACATTTAACTAATCTAATGACTCGAATTAAGAAAATCAAAACACTTGGAGCACTTTTAAGATTAACGCACGTATGGGGGTAATAAGTGATGTTCTTCCCCATTACTCCATAAAATAAATACTTACCCATGAGTCCCAATCGTCCCAAAACAATATGTACAAGGATATGACTCGACTTAGCAACCATGTAATCAATTAGAAAGTTAACTTAGGGTTTAACAAATAACAATAATGCACTAAAAATGAGCGCATATACGGAAGGCTAAGGCGATTTGGGTGTACATTTAAGTGGGGTGTAACAAATTCTTCCTTTAAGTAAGATGCTTAAAGTTAGAAACGAAAAGATAGGCTCGGAGGGGTGTACTAGGGGTATCGTGTACTAAAAATGAGTACAACGCTAAGGGTGTGGGAAAAATTAGTTGACTTAACTAGCCAAGTAATATGACTTAAATGGTCAAGTAATTATAATACGGGTTTAACACAAGGGTGATCCTAATGCCTCTTATCATGTAGTAAATCCTACCACACGAATGTAGTCTCACTAGCGGTCTCGGGATGCATCACTAACGCAAGTTTTAGAATCTAAATGCTACCGGTACACTCATAAGCACTAATAATGAATGCTTTTCCTATCAAATCTAAAGGCGAACCTCATATTTTTGGGTGGAAAATTTTTCTGAATATACAGTTATGTGCTAGTCATACAACCTCCTATCCATGAGACGCTTGCTATGGCTAAAGTTTCACTCCTAAATGTTGTAAAAAATTTTAAATTTGGTGCTAAAATTACACTAACAAGTATTTCTCGTAGTTTTATTACTCATCTACTATCAAACAAAACAAATTCAAGCGAAAGTGCATATGTAAGGTATCATCTTTTTACCCTCCCCTTACACTTAAGATGAACATTGTCCCCAATGTTCAAGTAAAGAATGTAAAAGTTAAAAAGTAAAGAGAATGAAATCAAATACTCCCCTGATTCGCTCGGTATGGATTTTAGTTGGCCAGGTTAAATCTTCCTCCAAGAAAACGAACAATCAAAGCTTCCCTTCCAGAATATAAATCATCTTCTTGTCACAAATAACCTGTAAATCCTGACAAAAGTAGACAAGGCAACCTCGCGTAAAATCAGCGGCATCCTATATAAGTTACTAACTCCTAGAAAACAAAGTAAGATATAATGCTTGTGGAATGAAGTTTGCAGATTTCCTGGAGATTATAAAACTTAATAATTCACAAAAACCATAAGACTCCGTTAGAAAAACAAAACCGGTAAAATTTCCAGATTTTAACTCCTGACGCCGTCAAGAGCAAACCCTGACGCCGTCAGAATGAACCTGCAGAAATTCTTATGTTAAGTTTCCGGAAAATTTCTGGAAAAACTTTGTCCTACTTCCTGGAAAATCCTGCAAAACTTCATTATGACTCAATACAAGCATTTGACTCTAACAAATACGAATATACATGTTCATTTAAATATTGTGGAGAATCATGATCGGTTTGTTTCTTAAAAACATATTTGGGGTTTCCCCTTACACTTATCTTTTGCAAAAATACCTTTAGGTTGAAGTTAAGACTAGGCTAAACAACATAATAAAGTATTTCACATTTTAATTGAGAAACATGATCAACCAACAATAAAAACAAAGCATGCATACGGAAGCAAATAACAATCAAACAAATAAAAATCACACAAAACATGGGTTGCCTCCCAAGAAGCGCTTTTCTTTATTTACGAGTCTTGTAGCTAGACTCAAAGTCGTGGTTTACTACGTGATCTCATCATTGGTTCCACTCTCCGATTGTAAATATTCCTTGTAGAAACCAATCACCTTTTTCTCAATCGCCCCCATAATCATTTGGGCAAATTCTTCATCAACTTTATACCTTGGTCCAAGGGCCAAGCAATCCTTGTAGTAAAGACTCCTTTTTTCCCATACATAGTCCATGCCCTTTTTCTTATCCTTCTCATCAATATCCTCAAAAGCACCAACGTTGTCCTTATCCAAACGAGATATAAAGCGAAATTCTTTCATCCTATTCGGCATCCTATAAGTGATACTATCGGTGTTACTTGCAAACCGGATCGTGCCTTCTACCTTATCATATTCTAACTTAGACTCCTCAACAAATGGTTTGCCAAACACAACATTGGATAATCGACAATCAATAACATTAGCAAGATCCTCCACAATCATAAAGTCGGTGACAAAAGTGAAATTACCAACAAAGACACGTAAACCTTTAACTCTCCCGACAAAGTTACAAACTCCACCGGGGTACTTGGGATCCCTTCTAGGTTCAAGTCTTGTGTTCACTATATCATTATAAACCGTTGAGGACATAATGTTGATTGGAGATTTAAAGTCAATGTAAGCATTGCTAATGTGCTTATATCCAATCATACATGGTATCTTAGCACTCTTAGGGTCGCCTCTCTTGATCTTAGGTTCAATTATGGTGAAAGGAGATCGCGGGTTATCAATAAGATTATTATAGTATGCAATCTCCTCCTTAGTGGGGTATAGATTAAAGTAGTCGTTAAGCCTCGGATCCATTGCCTCCTCTTCTAGTCTCTGAACAATATTCACAAAGTCATTGGGCCCTAGGTCCTTATTTGAATACAAGGCGGTTGCTAGGTCACTAAATGTATATTCGAGCTCAATCTTAACCAACCTATTAAGCTCTCTAAGCTCTCTAATCTCACTCTCAATCTGTTCGCGTAACACAGCCACTTCTTCAGGGGAAAGGGGTGGATTCGCGTTTTCCATAATGGTCAACGGAATAGTCAATGGGGTTAATTTACTAACAAAGGCACAAAGAAATGAGATAGACTAAAGAAGACCTAAAAATAAAAATAAAAATCTTAATAGAAAGGAATCTAGCAAGTAGACCTAATAAAAAGAAATCCTAACCTAGACAATAACTATTCCCCGGGCTGCGGCGCCAAAAACTTGATGCGTGGGAATCGCACCTTGCTTTACCTCTCGAGGGATCTCGAGAAGCTTACAACCCCCACCAGGCAGTGTACCTGATCGTTGTAGTATAGTATAGTGACAAGTACCGGGGGATTGATCGTTCAGCTTAGGAATAGTGTCGCTAGGATTAGAAAACCTAATTAATAGTTCTAGAGGTGAGAGATGATTATTTTTGTATTTTTATATTTTTATGAAAGCAAGTAAAATCTCGGGTTTTAGAAGAGTGGGCGGAATTAGTTGCTTTTCAACTAACCCAAAGCTATTAAAATAATTAAAATGAAATTAAACTAAATTAAACTAAAGTTGTGAGCAGTAATTGGAGAAATTGTGTTTACTTAGACTTCATTACTCCCTAGATATCTTTTACATGTTAATTACTTGTTATACTTGTATGAATGACGGATTGTATTCCTTAATACCATTCGTGGGGTGGCATACATAACTCCCCAACTCTATGAGCTCTTATCTCCTCCTACACCATGACCCAGCACAACTATAGGGATTGTAAACAGTGGCTCATGCATTAAATACAACCAATAAAGACCTAGTACGCCTCGGTTCATGTTTCTTAAGACGTTCAAGCATGTTACCATTTGGAGATCTGCCAGTTTTCTTAAGCCTAACATATAAATCATTCATTCAAAACAAGAATAGACAAGTAATCAACACATAATCAACATCTAGGTTTCATTAGATCTAAGCAAACACAAGAGAGATCTAGCCTAGCATAATGGAATTGAGATAAGAACAAGAGATAAACAACCAACACATAGACATATTGATTGAATTGAAAGTACACTTATCTCAATTACAATGCAAGGTCTCAAGGGTTTGGAACCCTTGAAAAACCTGTAAAAGAGGCACCTTGCATTATGTCTATGGACTGGTGACGGCGTCAAGACTACCTTCTATGTTTATTTTAAAAAAATCGAAAAATTAAAAAAAAAAAAAAAAAAAAAAAAAAAGAAGAAAAAAAAAATAGAAATGAAAAAAAAAAAAAAAAAAAAAAAAAAAAAAAACATACGGACTACCATCCCGTTTTCATTCTATGTTTATTTTATATTTTTGTCATTTTTCATTTATTAGCTTAAGTCGAGTCTAGTCTTGGCTTAGCAACGCCATCTTATACATGTAATTAACTAAGATTGTTAACTCGCCACCAGTAAAACTTCCTTTATCCAACAAAACCGTGTAATTCATATCCCTACACCTAACGTTATAACCCTTTAAAAGACCTCTTTGATAGTTTATCCTAGGTGCTTACGCCATGTGGTGGAGGTTTGATCCTTTCCCAAGCCTATGGTAATCTATTTTGCTATGACAGGTAGTGAGAGATATCTTCCATTTCCATAATGTTATATTACTTTATTACACCCGAGAGATGTGAGTATCTAAACACTATTTGTGAGGTGCTTGTGTATGACCTCCGTGCTTGTCTATTGGTCTTTAGTGGAACGATGATTTGTTGTAATTACTTTTATATTAGTGTTTAATGACCCCTAACTTGTCTTTTGAGTAGAATAAAAGCTCATTTGCTTGAGGACAAGCAAATCTCAAGTGTAAGGGTATATGATAAGGCAAAAAATGATCCGTTTTTAGGGGGTCATTTAAGCCCGAATCCGACTTTATTTGATCAAATATTGCCCTAAATCGTTCCTTTTGTGATTTTAGTTGTTTGGAGAGTGAATTCTGGAAAAGAAGCTATTTTGGACGTTTTTGGAGCATAAAAGTGAAGAAAACGGCAAAGTACCAAAAATCCATGCTGAAGATACAAGGTGACGGCGTCAAGACTACCTTCTTGACGGCGTCAGACATGGAGAATTAAACATCGTAGCTGGTGACGGCGTCAGATGGACTGGTGACGGCGTCAAAGTGGCTAAAATATTATACCGTGGGTGGTGACGGCGTCACATAGGCCGTCATAAGTGGATCTAAGCCGTCCGAGGAAGTATATGGCGGCGAGGTGACGGCGTCAGAACTAACTCTTGACGCCGTCAGACTGTTTTTCCTATATATAGTTTTCTAGTTTTTTTCATTGAAGGAGAGAGAAGTTTTGGTGAAACCCTAAAGACGATTTTGGTGCCTCTTTTACAGGTTTTTCAAGGGTTCCAAACCCTTGAGACCTTGCATTGTAATTGAGATAAGTGTACTTTCAATTCAATCAATATGTCTATGTGTTGGTTGTTTATCTCTTGTTCTTATCTCAATTCCATTATGCTAGGCTAGATCTCTCTTGTGTTTGCTTAGATCTAATGAAACCTAGATGTTGATTATGTGTTGATTACTTGTCTATTCTTGTTTTGAATGAATGATTTATATGTTAGGCTTAAGAAAACTGGCAGATCTCCTAATGGTAACATGCTTGAACGTCTTAAGAAACATGAACCGAGGCGTACTAGGTCTTTATTGGTTGTATTTAATGCATGAGCCACTGTTTACAATCCCTATAGTTGTGCTGGGTCATGGTGTAGGAGGAGATAAGAGCTCATAGAGTTGGGGAGTTATGTATGCCACCCCACGAATGGTATTAAGGAATACAATCCGTCATTCATACAAGTATAACAAGTAATTAACATGTAAAAGATATCTAGGGAGTAATGAAGTCTAAGTAAACACAATTTCTCCAATTACTGCTCACAACTTTAGTTTAATTTAGTTTAATTTCATTTTAATTATTTTAATAGCTTTGGGTTAGTTGAATAGCAACTAATTCCGCCCACTCTTCTAAAACCCGAGATTTTACTTGCTTTCATAAAAATATAAAAATACAAAAATAATCATCTCTCACCTCTAGAACTATTAATTAGGTTTTCTAATCCTAGCGACACTATTCCTAAGCTGAACGATTAATCCCCCGGTACTTGTCACTATACTATACTACAACGATCAGGTACACTGCCTGGTGGGGGTTGTAAGCTTCTCGAGATCCCTCGAGAGGTAAAGCAAGGTGCGATTCCCACGCATCAAGTTTTCAAAAACTTGATGCGTGGGAATCGCACTTTGCTTTACCTCTCGAGGGATCTCGAGAAGCTTAGCAAGGTGCGATTCCCACGCATCAAGTTTTTGGCGCCGCAGCCCGGGGAATAGTTATTGTCTAGGTTAGGATTTCTTTTTATTAGGTCTACTTGCTAGATTCCTTTCTAGTAAGATTTTTATTTTATTTTTAGGTCTTCTTTAGTCTATCTTATTTCTTCGTGCCTTTGTTCGTAACTCTTTACCATCCGACATCATGGAAGGTGGTAACATCTTTGAACCCATCATCCCACCACAACAAAACCCACCACTAGAACCCCTTAGGCCCCGAACCTTAGGAGAGTATTCCCGACCTAGCCACCAAGGCTACCGAAACACCATTGAGCTCACCGGAGCCAATGTGACCCCCTTGCGATCCGACACCATCCGGTTGGTGCAAAGCGGATGTGCATTCCATGGACTTCGTTCCGAAGATCCAAACCAACACCTTAAGGACTTCCTCAAAATCGTAGATTCCATAGACCTAGGTGTTGAAACTAGAGAGACTACCCGTTTACGCCTATTCCAATTCTCTCTACGGGATCAAGCTAGTCAATGGCTTGAGCGTTTACCCGCGGGATCCATCACCACAAGGGATGATCTCACCACTCGTTTCCTTGCTCAATTTTTCCCACCGGGGAGAACTACTAAACTTAGGAATGACATCTTGATGTTTCAACAACGTCAAAATGAATCTCTTTATGAAGCATGGACTCGTTTCAAGGACTTACTCCAAAAAGTCCCTCATCATGGCATAGATCTTTGGCTCCAAGTCCAAATCTTCTATGACCATATCGACATCTCCACGAGGCGAACCATTGACCAATCGGCCGGTGGTAAGCTACGTGATCTTAGTGCGGAACAATCATGGGAACTCATAGAAGATCTTGCTCTCTATGACAACGAAAGTTGGAATGATCCCCGTGATTTGAACAAAACGGTCAAGGCAATATCTTTGCCTTCGAACAATTCAAGCACTCCCGACCGTAGGATCATGGAACTTGAGGACCAAGTCAAGTTTCTCATGAAATCTTACGAAGCTCCGAAGCATTCAAGCCAAGTGAACAAAATCACTTCTTCATGCGAATTATGTAGTGGTCCCCATGACACTCGTGATTGTGTGGAACTCCCCGGAACAGCTTTTGCGGACTACGCATCCACGCGTACCGACGAAGCGGGAGATAAGTGGTACACTTTCAAGCCCTAAACCCTAAGGTCGATTCCTGGGTTTAGGTGGGTGTTTTTCCAGCAACTTAGAGGGTTTCAATCACTCCATAAACATCATGTATTGGTTTGATGATTCTATCTCAACTATGTCTTTCATTATTCTTGTTGATTGTCCTTCTTTGATTATGTTTTGTTAATTCACCTTGTGTCTACTTATGATTGTGTGAAACTTGTATATAATTGATTAGATCTTATTGATTCCTTGTTGATGTTTGTGTCTATCTTCATCAATTAGGGCGTGACACTTCGATAGATCTAATTGGTTTAGTTTATAATCCTTGTTTCCTATTGATTCTTGTTTTGATTGAATGATTTATATGTTAGGCTTAAGAAAACTGGCAGATCTCCAAATGGTAACATGCTTGAACGTCTTAAGAAACATGAACCGAGGCGTACTAGGTCTTTATTGGTTGTATTTAATGCATGAGCCACTGTTTACAATCCCTATAGTTGTGCTGGGCATGGTGTAGGAGGAGATAAGAGCTCATAGAATTGGGGAGTTATGTATGCCACCCCATGAATGGTATTAAGGAATACAACCCGTCAATTAAAACAAGGTTACAATTCAATAGGTAGGATTGGATAGCTAGCAAGGAGTAACATATCATGGGTAGACATGCTTCACTTATCTTGTAGAGCCTTAGTTTAGTTTTCTTGTTAATTAGTTCAATTAGTAGCTTTTGGGTTAGTTGATTAGCAACTAATTCCGCCCACTCTCCCAATACCCGAGATTTTTACTTGCTTTTCATAAAATATAAAAATACAAAAAGAATCATCCTTCACCTTTAAACCTAGTTAGATTAATTTCAATCCTAACGACACTATTCCTAGCTGAACGATCAATCCCCCGGTACTTATCACTATACTATACTACAACGATCAGGTACACTGCCTGGTGGGGATTGTAAGCTTCTCGAGATCCCTCGAGAGGTAAAGCAAGGTGCGATTCCCACGCATCAAGTTTTTGGCGCCGTTGCCGGAACCTTGTGTTAAACCCGTATTATAATTACTTGACCATTTAAGTCATATTACTTGGCTAGTTAAGTCAACTAATTTTTCCCACACCCTTAGCGTTGTACTCATTTTTAGTACACGATACCCCTAGTACACCCCTCTGAGCCTATCTTTTCGTTTCTAACTTTAAGCATCTTACTTAAAGGAAGAATTTGTTATACCCCACTTAAATGTACACCCAAATCGCCTTAGCCTTCCGTGTATGCGCTCATTTTTAGTGCATTATTGTTATTTGTTAAACCCTAAGTTAACTTTCTAATTGATTACATGGTTGCTAAGTCGAGTCATATCCTTGTACATATTGTTTTGGGACGATTGGGACTCATGGGTAAGTACTTATTTTATGGAGTAATGGGGAAGAACATCACTTATTACCCCCATACGTGCGTTAATCTTAAAAGTGCTCCAAGTGTTTTGATTTTCTTAATTCGAGTCATTAGATTAGTTAAATGTAAAGTATGTAAAGATTCAAGTGTAAGGGGAATGTTCATACCCCTATGATGTATTATTTTGGATGGTAGGGTAAGAGTGTATGAAAAAAAAAAAAAAAAAAAAAAAAAAAAAAAAAAAAAAAAAAGAAATCGAAAAATTAAAAAAAAAATAGAAAAGAAAAAAAAAAGAAAAAAAAAACATACGGACTACCATCCCGTTTTCATTCTATGTTTATTTTATATTTTTGTTATTTTTCATTTATTAGCTTAAGTCGAGTCTAGTCTTGGCTTAGCAACGCCAACTTGTACATGTAATTAACTAAGATTGTTAACTCGCCACCAGTAAAACTCCCTTTATCCAACAAAACCGTGTAATTCATATCCCTACACCTAACGTTATAACCCTTTAAAAGACCTCTTTGATAGTTTATCCTAGGTGCTTACGCCATGTGGTGGAGGTTTGATCCTTTCCCAAGCCTTTGGTAATCTATTTTGCTATGACAGGTAGTGAGAGATATCTTCCATTTCCATAATGTTATATTACTTTATTACACCCGAGAGATGTGAGTATCTAAACACTATTTGTGAGGTGCTTGTGTATGACCTCCGTGCTTGTCTATTGGTCTTTAGGGGAACGATTATTTGTTGTAATTACTTTTATATTAGTGTTAAATGACCCCTAACTTGTCTTTTGAGTAGAATAAAAGCTTATTTGCTTGAGGACAAGCAAATCTCAAGTGTAAGGGTATATGATAAGGCGAAAAATGATCCGTTTTTAGGGGGTCATTTAAGCCCGAATCCGACTTTATTTTATCAAATATTGCCCTAAATCGTTCCTTTTGTGATTTTAGGTGTTTGGAGAGTGAATTCTGGAAAAGAAGCTATTTTGGACGTTTTTGGAGCATAAAAGTGAAGAAAACGGCAAAGTACCAAAAATCCAAGCTGAAGATACAAGGTGACGGCGTCAAGACTACCTTCTTGACGGCGTCAGACATGGAGAATTAAACATCGTAGCTGGTGACGGCGTCAGATGGACTGGTGACGGCGTCAAAGTGGCTAAAATATTATACCGTGGGTGGTGACGGCGTCACATAGGCCGTCATAAGTGGATCTAGGCCGTCCGAGGAAGTATATGGCAGCGAGGTGACGGCGTCAGAATTAACTCTTGACGCCGTCAGACTGTTTTTCCTATATATAGTTTTCTAGTTTTTTTCATTAAAAGAGAGAGAAGTTTTGGTGAAACCCTAAAGACGATTTTGGTGCCTCTTTTACAGGTTTTTCAAGGGTTCCAAACCTTGAGACCTTGCATTGTAATTGAGATAATTGTACTTTCAATTCAATCAATATGTCTATGTGTTGGTTGTTTATCTCTTGTTCTTATCTCAATTCCATTATGCTAGGCTAGATCTCTCTTGTGTTTGCTTAGATCTAATGAAACCTAGATGTTGATTATGTGTTGATTACTTGTCTATTCTTGTTTTGAATGAATGATTTATATGTTAGGCTTAAGAAAACTGGCAGATCTCCAAATGGTAACATGCTTGAACGTCTTAAGAAACATGAACCAAGGCGTACTAGGTCTTTATTGGTTGTATTTAATGCATGAGCCACTGTTTACAATCCCTATAGTTGTGCTGGGTCATGGTGTAGGAGGAGATAAGAGCTCATAGAGTTGGGGAGTTATGTATGCCACCCCACGAATGGTATTAAGGAATACAATCCGTCATTCATACAAGTATAACAAGTAATTAACATGTAAAAGATATCTAGGGAGTAATGAAGTCTAAGTAAATACAATTTCTCCAAATACTGCTCACAACCTTAGTTTAATTTAGTTTAATTTCATTTTAATTATTTTAATAGCTTTGGGTTAGTTGAATAGCAACTAATTCCGCCCACTCTTCTAAAACCCGAGATTTTACTTGCTTTCATAAAAATATAAAAATACAAAAATAATCATCTCTCACCTCTAGAACTATTAATTAGGTTTTCTAATCCTAGCGACACTATTCCTAAGCTGAACGATCAATCCCCCGGTACTTGTCACTATACTATACTACAACGATCAGGTACACTGCCTGGTGGGGGTTGTAAGCTTCTCGAGATCCCTCGAGAGGTAAAGCAAGGTGCGATTCCCACGCATCAAGTTTTTTTATATGATAAGGCGAAAAATGATCCGTTTTTAGGAGATCATTTAAGCCCGAATCCGACTTTATTTGATCAAATATTGCCCTAAATCGTTCCTTTTGTGATTTTAGGTGTTTGGAGAGTGAATTCTGGAAAAGAAGCTATTTTGGACGTTTTTGGAGCATAAAAGTGAAGAAAACGGCAAAGTACCAAAAATCCATGCTGAAGATACAAGGTGACGGCGTCAAGACTACCTTCTTGACGGCATCAGACATGGAGAATTAAACATCGTAGCTGGTGACGGCGTCAGATGGACTGGTGACGGCGTCAAAGTGGCTAAAATATTATACCGTGGGTGGTGACGGCGTCACGTAGGCCGTCATAAGTGGATCAAGGCCGTCCGAGGAAGTTTATGGCGGCGAGGTGACGGCGTCAGAATTAACTCTTGACGCTGTCAGACTGTTTTTCCTATATATAGTTTTCTAGTTTTTTTCGTTAAGGAGACAAGTTTTGGTGAAACCCTAAAGACGATTTTGGTGCCTCTTTTACAGGTTTTTCAAGGGTTCCAAACCCTTGAGACCTTGCATTGTAATTGAGATAAGTGTACTTTCAATTCAATCAATATGTCTATGTGTTGATTGTTTATCTCTTGTTCTTATCTCAATTCCATTATGCTAGGCTAGATCTCTCTTGTGTTTGCTTAGATCTAATGAAACCTAGATGTTGATTATGTGTTGATTACTTGTCTATTCTTGTTTTGAATGAATGATTTATATGTTAGGCTTAAGAAAACTGGCAGATCTCCAAATGGTAACATGCTTGAACGTCTTAAGAAACATGAACCGAGGCGTACTAGGTCTTTATTGGTTGTATTTAATGCATGAGCCACTGTTTACAATCCCTATAGTTGTGCTGGGTCATGGTGTAGGAGGAGATAAGAGCTCATAGAGTTGGGGAGTTATGTATGCCACCCCACGAATGGTATTAAGGAATACAATCCGTCATTCATACAAGTATAACAAGTAATTAACATGTAAAAGATATCTAGGGAGTAATGAAGTCTAAGTAAACACAATTTCTCCAATTACTGCTCACAACTTTAGTTTAATTTAGTTTAATTTCATTTTAATTATTTTAATAGCTTTGGGTTAGTTGAATAGCAACTAATTCCGCCCACTCTTCTAAAACCCGAGATTTTACTTGCTTTCATAAAAATATAAAAATACAAAAATAATCATCTCTCACCTCTAGAACTATTAATTAGGTTTTCTAATCCTAGCGACACTATTCCTAAGCTGAACGATCAATCCCCCGGTACTTGTCTCTATACTATACTACAACGATCAGGTACACTGCCTGGTGGGGGTTGTAAGCTTCTCGAGATCCCTCGAGAGGTAAGGCAAGGTGCGATTCCCACGCATCAAGTTTTTGGAAAGAAGTAATTGGAGCAACCTTAATTATTTACTTAGACTTCACTAGAAAGGAATCTAGCAAGTAGAAAGGAATCTAGCAAGTAGACCTAATAAAAAGAAATCCTAACCTAGACAATAACTATTCCCCGGGCTGCGGCGCCAAAATAATTAAGGTTGTGAGCAGTAAGGTTGTGAGCAGTAATTAAAATAATTAAAATGAAATTAAACTAAATTAAACTAAGGTTGCTCCAATTACTTCTTTCCCTTTAAAATAATTAAAATGAAATTAAACTAAATTAAACTAAGGTTGTGAGCAGTAATTGGAGAAATTGTGTTTACTTAGACTTCACTACTCCCTAGATATCTTTTACATGTTAATTACTTGTTACACTTGTATGAATGACGGATTGTATTCCTTAATACCATTCGTGGGGTGGCATACATAACTCCCCAACTCTATGAGCTCTTATCTCCTCCTACACCATGACCCAGCACAACTATAGGGATTGTAAACAGTGGCTCATGCATTAAATACAACCAATAAAGACCTAGTACGCCTCGGTTCATGTTTCTTAAGACGTTCAAGCATGTTACCATTTGGAGATCTGCCAGTTTTCTTAAGCCTAACATATAAATCATTCATTCAAAACAAGAATAGACAAGTAATCAACACATAATCAACACCTAGGTTTCATTAGATCTAAGCAAACACAAAAGAGATCTAGCCTAGCATAATGGAATTGAGATAAGAACAAGAGATAAACAACCAACACATAGACATATTGATTGAATTGAAAGTACACTTATCTCAATTACAATGCAAGGTCTCAAGGGTTTGGAACCCTTGAAAAACCTGTAAAAGAGGCACCAAAATCGTCTTTAGGGTTTCACCAAAACTTCTCTCTCCTTCAATGAAAAAAACTAGAAAACTATATATAGGAAAAACAGTCTGGCGGCGTCAAGAGTTAGTTCTGACGCCGTCACCTCGCCGCCATATACTTCCTTGGACGGCCTAGATCCACTTATGACGGCCTATGTGACGCCGTCACCACCCACGGTATAATATTTTAGCCACTTTGACGCCGTCACCAGTCCATCTGACGCCGTCACCAGCTACGATGTTTAATTCTCCATGACTGACGCCGTCAAGAAGGTAGTCTTGACGCCGTCACCTTGTATCTTCAGCATGGATTTTTGGTACTTTGCCGTTTTCTTCACTTTTATGCTCCAAAAACGTCCAAAATAGCTTCTTTTCCAGAATTCACTCTCCAAACATCTAAAATCACAAAAGGAACGATTTAGGGCAATATTTGATCAAATAAAGTCGGATTCGGGCTTAAATGACCCCCTAAAAACGGATCATTTTTCGCCTTATCATATACCCTTACACTTGAGATTTGCTTGTCATACAATCCGTCATTCATACAAGAATAACAAGTAATTAACATGTAAAAGATATCTAGGGAGTAATGAAGTCTAAGTAAACACAATTTCTCCAATTACTGCTCACAACCTTAGTTTAATTTAGTTTAATTTCATTTTAATTATTTTAATAGCTTTGGGTTAGTTGAATAGCAACTAATTCCGCCCACTCTTCTAAAACCCGAGATTTTATTTGCTTTCATAAAAATATAAAAATACAAAAATAATCATCTCTCACCTCTAGAACTATTAATTAGGTTTTCTAATCCTAGCGACACTATTCCTAAGCTGAACGATCAATCCCCCGGTACTTGTCACTATACTATACTACAACGATCCGGTACACTGCCTGGTGGGGGTTGTAAGCTTCTCGAGATCCCTCGAGAGGTAAAGCAAGGTGCGATTCCCACGCATCAATCCCCGAATCCGTTTTTAGGGGGTCATTTAAGCCCCCTAAAATCATTCCATATGTAAGTTACTAACTCCTAGAAAACAAAGTAAGATGTTTAAATGCCCTAAATCGCCGCCATATATTACCATTCGTGGGGTGGCATACATAACTCCCCAACTCTATGAGCTCTTAACTCCTCCTACACCATGACCCAGCACAACTATAGGGATTGTAAACAGTGGCTCATGCATTAAATACAACCAATAAAGACCTAGTACGCCTCGGTTCATGTTTCTTAAGACGTTCAAGCATGTTACCATTTGGAGATCTGCCAGTTTTCTTAAGCCTAACATATAAATCATTCATTCAAAACAAGAGTAGACAAGTAATCAACACATAATCAACATCTAGGTTTCATTAGATCTAAGCAAACACAAGAGAGATCTAGCCTAGCATAATGGAATTGAGATAAGAACAAGAGATAAACAACCAACACATAGACATATTGATTGAATTGAAAGTACACTTATCTCAATTACAATGCAAGGTCTCAAGGGTTTGGAACCTTTGAAAAACCTGTAAAAGAGGCACCAAAATCGTCTTTAGGGTTTCACCAAAACTTCTCTCTCTCAATGAAAAAAACTAGAAAACTATATATAGGAAAAACAGTCTGACGGCGTCAAGAGTTAGTTCTGACGCCGACACCTCGCCGCCATAAACTTCCTCGGACGGCCTTGATCCACTTATGACGGCCTACGTGACGCCGTCACCACCCACGGTATAATATTTTAGCCACTTTGACGCCGTCACCAGTCCATCTGACGCCGTCACCAGCTACGATGTTTAATTCTCCATGTCTGACGCCGTCAAGAAGGTAGTCTTGACGCCGTCACCTTGTATCTTCAGCATGGATTTTTGGTACTTTGCCGTTTTCTTCACTTTTATGCTCCAAAAACGTCCAAAATAGCTTCTTTTCCAGAATTCACTCTCCAAACACCTAAAATCACAAAAGGAACGATTTAGCGCAATATTTGATCAAATAAAGTCGGATTCGGGCTTAAATGACCCCCTAAAAACGGATCATTTTTCGCCTTATCAGTAGAGCATGTAGATAATTTAACATATAACTTGCTTAGTGTATGACAAATATGTGATAATAAATGTAGAGTCACATTTACCGAAGAGGATAGCGAAATAGTTAAGAATGGAAAAATTATAGGTAGAGGAATTAGGAAATGCGGCATATATGTTATGAAACTAGGAAACAAGCCTGATGATAGGATATGCCTAACGACCCTAGATGAAAACTCTACATTGTGGCATAGGAGATTAGGACATGCTAACATGCAACAAATACAATCTTTGGCCTCTAAGGAATTAGTTAGAAATTTGCCTAATCTAAAATATGACAAGCATTTTTGTGATGCATGTAAAATTGGAAAACAAGCTCATGCTAGTCACAAAGCTAAGAATATAGTATCCACTACTAGGTGCCTATAATTATTACATATGGATCTTTTCGGTCCATCCGCTGTGCGGAGCTATGGAGGAAACAAATATACCTTAGTAATAGTAGATGACTACTCACGATACACGTGGACTAGGTTTTTAAGTGACAAAACCCAAGCCTTTGAAAAATTTGAAATATATAGTAAAATGATTCAAAATAAATTAGGATGCTCAATAGTTGCCATTAGGACGGACCATAGTAGAGAATTTGATAACGAAGTACAATTCGGAAAATATTGTGAGTTAAATGGAATATCTCACAATTTCTCCGCTCCTCGTACTCCTCAATCAAATGGCGTAGTAGAAAGAAAAAATAGGTCACTACAAGAAATGAGTAGAACTATGTTAAATGAACAATCCATCCCACAAAAATTTTGGTGTCACGCCGTAGATACATCGACTTATATTTTAAATAGGGTATCAATTAGGAGAATTCTAGGAAAAACTCCTTATGAGTTATTAAGAGGTAGAAAACCAAACTTAAGCTACTTTAAGGTATTTGGAAGTAAATGTTATATTCTAAACACTAAGGATTACCTCACTAAGTTTGATCCAAAATCATATGAAGGAATATTTTTAGGATACTCACAAAATAGCAAAGCATATATAATACTTAACAAACACTCCATGAAAGTAGAGGAATCACTAAATGTAACATTTGATGAAACACCACCACCTCCTAAAACATTACCTTTAGAAGATGATGATTTAGTCGAAGATGAAGCTATTGAGGTTAGTAAAACAAAACCCACAGGAAATGATAATGAAGACATTCACTTAGAAAATAACTAAACTGTTAATATTAAAGAATCTAAATCACATCCATTAGATAATATAATAGGACATCTTAACCAAAGAACCCTTAGGTCACAAGCCAAAGATAAAAACAATTTCTTTTGTTTCCTCTCAGCAATAGAACCTAAGAATATTAACGAGGCCTTAAAAGATGAAAGTTGGGTTATAGCTATGCAAGAAGAATTAAATCAATTTAAGGCAAATGATGTTTGAGAATTAGTCCCAAATCCAAAGAATATTACCATCATAGGAACTAAATGGGTATATAGGAATAAGTTAGATGAGAACGGAATAGTTACTAGGAACAAAGCTAGGTTAGTTGCCCAAGGTTATAATCAACAAGAAGGAATTGATTATGACGAAACTTATGCCCCCGTAGCTAGACTAGAATCGATTAGGATATTACTTGCAGATGCTTGCGCCCTAGATTTTAAGTTATTCCAAAAGGACGTGAAAAGTGCATTCCTTAACGGTTTTATCAATGAGGAGGTATATGTGGCACAACCTCCAGGATTCATTGACTTCGCAAAACCTGATTATGTTTATAAGTTAAAGAAAGCTTTGTATGGACTCAAACAAGCTCCCAAAGCTTGGTATGATCGATTAAAAGCTTTTCTTATTAAACATGATTATTCCATGGGAATGGTAGATAACACTCTTTTTACTAAACGGAAAGACCCAAATCTCATCATTGTCCAAATATATGTTGATGACATTATATTTGGATCGACTTGTCAAGATATGTGTGATGAATTTGCCAAAATCATGCATGATGAGTTTGAGATGAGTATGATGGGTGAACTTAACTTCTTCCTAGGATTGCAAATAAAACAATTAGAAGATGGAATATTTTTTAACCAATCTAAGTACATTAAGGAAATGCTTAAGAAATTTGGCCTAGAAGACTCAAAACCCATGAAAACTCCCATGTCTACGGAAGTAAAGCTCACAAAGGATAATGAAGGTGAGTCCGTAGATAACACCAAGTATAGAGGAATGATAGGTAGTTTACTATACTTGACGGCAAGTAGACCCGATATCATGTTTAGTGTCTGCCTTTGTGCCCGTTTTCAAGAGGATCCCAAAACCTCTCACCTAGAAGCGGTTAAGCGTATCTTCCGATACGTTAAAGGCACTATACACTTAGGATTATGGTATCCTAAGGGATCCGGCATAGAAATCATCGTCTATGCGGATTCGGATCATACGGGAGACTACGTAGATAGAAAGAGCACTAGCGGTATTTGCACGTTTATGGGATGTTGTCTAAAATCTTGGTTTTCGAAGAAGCAAACCGCTCTTGCTATTTCTACCACCGAAGCCGAATATGTAAGCGCTGGAAAGGCATGTCAACAAGCACTATGGATGAAACAAGCTCTCGTAGACTATGACATTAGGTTAGAAAATGTCCCCATTATGTACGATAACAAAGGTGCGATAGATTTAAGTAAAAATCTGGTGCAACACTCTAGGACTAAACACATAGAAATACGCCACCATTTTCTTAGAGATAATGTACAAAAAGGAAATATATCTATAGAAAAGGTTGCATCGGAAGACAACGTTGCGGATATATTTACAAAACCCCTTAAGCGTGAATTATTCAACCACTTGCGTTTAGGATTAGGAATGATGGAACAAGTTGACTCAATTATATTGAATTAATACAAATTTATACTTGCATGAAATTTATTTTTCTTCAATTTCATCTTTTCTGAGTCTAGGAATCTATTTCGCACAAAATTAAAGATTAAGAAAAGTTATTCTCTTTGCATAAACTCCTTTGTAAAACCCAATCAATTTTCTTTAAAAAGATTATTCTCACATCTAGGAATTACATGAAGATCATTTTCCTTGCATTGTTGACTAATACTAAAAACATTGTTTTTAAAAATCACGCATAAACTCTCACATAAATTGTCAAGGTATATAATCTAATATATGTCTTTGACATTCATGATCGAGCAAAAATTGAATCAAGGAGATCATTTGGATTGTTTCTTAGGATTGTTATTTCTTTTTGCATTTAGGAGTCGAAACAATCACAACTCCACATTTGTTGCATATAGATACACACTAGGACAAATTCACTAATAATGTTGTCATCTTGATCCATCACTAGTTTTTCACTCACTAGTTGCCTTTTCCTTTGATCTAAGATAGGTGCCTTAGGAAGTTTAAGTGATCTTGCCCTTACTTATCTCCTCTTGCTTACTATGTGTTGATTATTTGCTCTCTTACCTATGTGTTCTTGCATGCATGCTATATCTTGATTAGATTAGATTCTATATTGCCTAAAGGAATTGAACTTGCTTGAATTCTAATCCAAACACACAACCTTTCTGCAAATTTTCTTCCAAAAACCTAATTCTGGCAACCTGGAAATCACCAGATGGGCGGCCCCCTTAATTTTGTAAGGCGGCCCCCTTAATCATTAAGGGGACCGGCCATCTGATGGTCGGGTTTACAAAATCTTTTCTGCTTTTTAGCCCATTTCAACCTATATTTCCCAATTTTCACCAACACATTTTGTCCTAATCTCCCAAACAAACTTTATCCATCCATAAACACACAAATCTTACACTATAAATACCCCCAATCCTCAAAACTCTTCACTCATCCCTTCATGGCTTCTCCAAACAAACCAAAACGAAAAGCCTCAAGGCTTGCAAGAATGACGGAAAAACCCGTTTGGCGAAGAAAAAGCCCTCGAAACAAATCCATCATAACAAATGAAGTTGGAAATCACTTAACACCACCAACCACTTACTTCCAAAACTTTATACCAAATTCACAAGGACATTCATTTGATCCTCTTTACAAACCATACAACATTGGCCAAACATCTTCCTTCATGCCAAACCACTCATCTCATCCTTCAACCACTTGTAATGATCCATACAAGTTTGATCAACCATCCCACTACAACTCCAACTACACAAACCCAATTCATCCATATCAACACAATGACTTTCTTCGCATTACCACGGAAAAGCAAAAGTTCCGTGATGAAATATCACAAATCCATGATCTTTGTGATCTCAATGCCATGCATCTTGCACAACGCAACAAAGGGCAACCTCCATCATCACCCTACAACAATTGCCTTCCTCACTCTCTCAACTTGGATCAAGTTACAAACCACACTCACTATTGCCCTTGTTGCATCTTCCTTTAAAAACAAATCCTTTACTTGAGTGAAGATATTTCTTGGATTGAATATCTCCTCACTCGACCTCATCCCATTCCACCCTTAACACGATACAATATCGTAAGGTCCACCTCTTCCACTCCATACCCCATTCCATATCTTTCTCCATCTAACAACTAAGCTTTATGCTTATGTTATCCTTCAAGCAAATAAAACAATCAACCATGAGTTGCAAGCAAGTCCAAGTGCTCTTTTAGGCAATATAGGACTATGTCTTTTCTTTTGTTTTATTATGATTAATATGCCTTAAGAATATTAAATGTTGTAATGCTTTCTATGATGCTTGAATGAATCTATTTTTATAATTATTGCTTTGCATGTATATGTGCCTTATTCTCTTCTAATATTTTGTGTAGCCAAGATTTTCATAGCTCATTCCCTTGGTGCTCTCAAATGAGGGGGAGCATACATCAAGGGGGAGCATTAACCTTTTTGATTTTACAAAAAGGGGGAGAAGAGAATGTTAAACTCTAATAATACTTGTCTAAAAATTATTTTTTAGACCTAATGAGTTTAAGGTTTTGTAATCATCAAAAAGGGGGAGATTGTTTACATAAATAATGTCTTAAAACATTGTTAGCATATTAACAATGTCTCTATGTTTTTATAATTACAAAGCATAAACTCATTAATCTAAAACTTATGACGTAAGCAAGTTTTTAGTGTTTAATATTTGTCTTTGCTTCCATATCACTTAAGGTATGAATAAACAAAGGGTTTATTGCATTTCATGATCAAAGGAAATTTTTCTAATCACTAGTTTTTTTATAAAATGTGTTAAACATCTTATACCTTTTACAAAATTACTTTTGGAATTAAAAGAATATGTTTAATTCGTTATAAATATATGATTTCAAATTTTCAACCAAAAATGGCAAATTTTATCCAGAAAAATATTCCCCACTAAAAGACAAGAAAAACCAACGTTCTGAAGGGGCGGCCCCCTTAATCATTAAGGGGACCGGCCATTAATTAAGGGGACCGGCCATGCTCCAAAACAGTATTTTTCTCCCCTATAAATACTGGTTCATTCCTCAGAATTTTCTCACCTTTTGCACTTCTAAACTTTCTGATCTAGATCCACATTTCTATTCTCTTATCCTTTGATCATAAGTGTATAATTCTTTGTTTCAAAGTGATTCAAACTTCATCTTCTCAAGTGCAAGAGAAGAATACTTCTATCCCCCAAGACAAGAAGTATTACAACTTGTTGTGAACTCCACATCCAAGTTGTTGGTGCATCATCAAGATTATTTACATTATTCTTTGTGAAGATTGTTGTGAATATTTGATTGTAGATAGTTGTGCTAGATATATAGATTGTGCAATTAGTTAGTAGCTTGGTGTGAAGAAGAAAAGTTAGGAATTAGATTGTAGTGAAGAAGCTAGGTGTAGAGTAGTTAGTTGTGAAGTGAATTGGTGTGAAGAAGATAGGTGTGGAGTAGTTAGTTGTGAAGTAGATTGATTTGAAGAAGTTGTGTAGAAGTTGTGACCAATGTTCTGAAAGGCTCAAGGCGCACTAAGGCGCGAAGGGGGTCAAAGAGCCTTGAGTCGAGGCGCAAACCAAGGCGGGAGATTCATAAATACAAGACGCACTATACATTTAGGTTTTTTTATAACATATGTGACAACTTATGCAGCTGAAATAATACAAAAATATCAATATTCAATACATAATGCCACTTAAACGTTATTACATCTAACAAAGCTTGCATTTAAACCCAAAATATCAAGCAAGCAATATATCAGAATCCATGAACTACCCTAAATCCCTGAATATACATTACAATATATGAGTTTATGACTTATAAAATTTAACAAATTACCATGTATCTCTATCAACTATCAACAGTAAAAAATCTATTGTTGTTTGGTAACACTTAACACTAAAGAAACAACATTTGTATCTGTTAATAAGCTACTATTCTTAGACATTATATTACAAAAAATATGTATATTTCTTTGTTGATTGTTTGTTTTAGTTATTTTCTAAATATTAGAGCTATTAGATACTTTATAACTTAAAGGGCCCAAGCCCAAAATGTATCTTACTATTAAGAAAAAAAGGCCAAAACCCCGTTATATCTTCTAGGCGCAAAAATCCTCAAGACGCAAAAGCGCAAAAATCCCCAAGGCGCTGCGATTTTTACGGGATTCATGCATGTCGTGAGACTCGATCTGAAAAAATCCCAAAGGCTGGAGCCTCATGGGATTTAGGGAGTAGGCGCGCTTTTTAAAACATTGGTTGTGACTTAGGTGTGAAGAAGTTGTGGTGTGAAAATTGGTGTGTAAGGTTTTCTCCGCCATAAGGGAGCTTGTTGATATAGTGAAGAAAACTCTCGAGTTAGGTGCTCGGGGAGTGGAGTAGGGCAAGGAAGGTGTCCTTGTAGCCGAACCACTATAAATCTCTTGTCTCGCGGTTCGATCTTTCCATCTCTTACTTATTTCATTACTTATCATTGTTATAGATTATTTATTGATAGTTGTTTACATTGTGCAATTGAGATCATATATTATCGAATCTAAGTTTTTAAAAGCGAACAAAACACTAAAACTATCTTTTATAACGAATTAAAAAGATGTAAAACTATTCAACCCCCTTCTAGTTTTCCACAGGGTGTTAACCAACGGTCTAAAATATGGGTGTGTTTTACCTTGATGATTTAGGCCAATTATGAAGAAAGTTGCATTAAAGTGAAAGGTCGATAAGGATTCAAACAATCCTAAAAGACTTGCGGATGTACTCTGTTATTTTTTATGCATTTATAATTTACTTATACAAGTAATAATAATTTCCTTATATAGTTCGGGTTTAGAGAAAAATTATTCTTATACATTATAAATAATCGTAAGATTAAATTTGAGTTCTAGCAATTACATTTTTTTTTTTTTCTCTTTATGTAATAAAGAAACTATAGTGTAAGCATCTATGTTAATTTGGTAATTTTATGATCAAACATGAGAAGTAAATAGCACAAACTTATGAAAATATAATTTTTCAAACAAAAATGTACATTAGTAAACATGGTATGATAGTTATTCATAATCAAGGATATGAATATAATCAATCTTCAAAGCTATCTAAATATGTTACATATATTAACGAAAATATAAGTAAAAGAAATACCAGAATTACAAAACACATCGTAAATTGATAGCACGGGTTTGCAAAACTAAAAACATATATCACTAACATCTCATGCAAGTCAACTATCATCATATGATTTTTAATCCAAAACCATTCTTCTAAAATAATAGGTAGATTATAACATATATACATATGATTTTTTATTTTTAGTCCACTAAGTAAAACTATTTGAAACATGTTAAGTGGTTCATTTCTTAATCGATAATAATACATAATCAAAACGAAATTTTAAAAACCCTGTGCGTGCACAGGTATTATAACTAGTTAGGACTGAAATAGGAACTTACACCGACCCTTATAATATTTTTGGGTTCATTGGGTCGGGTCACACAACCCGGTAACATATTATGATCCGTTTTGCACCGATCTTATAAGGCTTTATTGGTTTCGGTCGGGTTGACTCCACCCTAGGATGGTGATATAGTCTTATTTGATTGTAACAGTTCACTCCACGCTTGGTATGATAATTGGTAAAAACTGTATGTGCCTCTTCATTTATCTTCTAGCAGCTCGTATTCGTCATATTTTCTCTACTATTTACGTCATCTCTTGTGTCGATATTCACATTTGATCAATTGCACTTTGTAATTCGAATATATAGGGTTAAAATTATACTTTACCTATCATATCTTTACATATCTTTACTTTTTACAATGTCCATTTGATTACCTGGTTGAGTAAACCTTGTACGATTAATGCTACAATCCATCCATCGTGCTATGATATGCTTAAACGTTGTACTTAACTAGTTAAAGCTCATATGTTGATAACAGCCTTTATGAAAGTTAGTTTAGTAAAAACAATATTTTGAGTTTTATCACCACTGATTAGCTGAGAACTTTTAGACATATTCTAAATAAACAGGCGCAAGTCGAGCCCATCATTTATTAATATCTGTGTGTTAACCCAAGTCTAATCCGTTTGAGTTTTACAGCTCTCAGTTAAACTGGCCTTTAGCAAGCCCGTGATCCCAAAAAGATAACCATTACGGCGGCATTACTATGTACACTGGGTGGCTGGTATGAAGTATCAAACCAACCAAAATTAACGAGTCGGGTTGGGTTAAACTGAATAATAGTCAGCCATTAATTACACAAACCTCTATGTGTAAATATCGCCATACGAAAATGAGAGGAAGATTGTTATGACAATCCACATAGTTTGGGAGCTTCATAAGCTTAAGCATTATAAACTCATAACTCAAAATTTTCATTTAATTATTGTGGTCAGTGGATCTTGCAAAAACTTAACTCTGGTGTACTGTATATGCGACTTATTTTAGCACACGGCCGGTATATAAACTTGAAAAAATCTACACACTGGAATGATACCAATTAACTTTAGTCTCAACTTCTATGGGCTTATGAAGAACAGAACGAGTTCCTGGGCTCGGTTATGGAGTCCATAAGGTTTGATATATTACAAAAACATGTGGCATAGGTAATCTATTCGTGCAGTTTGCAAGTCTAATGTGTGATGAGGAAAAAGCATAACTCGGATTATCACGTATTAGAATAGCTATATATCACTGATTATCACAATAACATACCTGATCAAGTTTAGCTGCAGAACACTCTTTACAAATTTCTATCTGTGTATACTGTTGCATTATTGGATCCGTCACCGGCCTGTTCTTTACTCATAGGGTAGTGTTCATCAATCAAATCTAACTTGCAACCAACCACAATCATCAATACTTTCACCTTTACATATACGGAAAAAACAAAATGCTAATCAAGTCTCACAATCTCATATTCAAACAAGTTAATACTTAGAAAAATTCTAAAGTTTGAAAGTATTCTCTTTTTTTTCCTGGTATTAACTTGTTTTTAGGACGATTACTTATTAAAACTGATTCAGTATCAACTTATTTTACTCTCAAATAAGCATCATTATCTACTCTCTCAAAAGCTCAAAAAGGCAGCATTATCTACTATATCAAAACGCGATATCATATAATAAGGGACTTATGGTAAACCTTCAAATGATGAATTTCATGAATCCAGAAATTCTAAAGACGATCAAGAGTTCGAGGTTTATCACAAGCATAAGTTAACACAATCTCATCAGCTCGCTTCAAATCTTCCTCTAACTTGGCTTTACCTTCCAAACTAACGTTAACAACATATACATTCTAATCTGAATTGGTAAGATTGATATGCTTGTGTGGCGGAGACGCATGTCATTTCTTGACTGTGATATTGTTTGCGCATTGTGTTTTACATTACCCTTTTCAAGAGTGGTCATGTTTGTTCGGTAACTTAACCCTATGTGTTTGCATTTCCTAACAGTTAAATATAGCCATGCCACCACATAGAATTGACATAAACACTTTAAACCGAAAAATTATTCATAATACGAGATAGTTTCTCACCATGAATCATCAATCAAATTAAATGATTCAAGTGCCTCACATTCTGAAATACAACGTACAAAAGTAAACATAGCAAATTAAGCTAAACAGGAGTTAGCTGAATGAAGGCTTTATTAGCTCTTTATTCTTTCAAACTTAAACACTTCTGAGCAATCGGACGCTGGATTTTGAAATGCTAATCAATTACCTGGGCTTCCATCGACACACACCCATTGACCCACAAAGATTGAGTCACAATTGATGTTGGGGTTAATTCCCAAAAATGTTTCCAAACTTATCTGGAATCCCTGGCTGATGGTGGTACAATCATCACCAACTTCCACAGCATAAACAGCATTACAGACAACTGAGTTTGCCTTTAGGAAGCCACCTATATGTTCAAGATTCCATCAATCAAAAAGAAAATTAAAGTTGGGTCAAATGTACACATGACAAGAAAAACTTATTAATTTACATGTCTACAAAACCTTAAAAAGGGTAGCGACCTCGAAGGACTTACCTAGTTGGGTAACTCTGCTTTCTGCCAATGCCGTGAGAATTAGGAAAAGCGAGAGTGTAGTGGCAATTTTCACAAACATTGAGGTGTTCCTAGCCATGATCACGAGTTCGTTGTTTCTTCTTGGTTAATAAAGATAATGATAGTACTCGAGATACATATTATGGGTTCTTGACGTTCTTATTTATAGTGAATGATTCGGTTTATTTGTGATATAGTTCCTTAGATAAGCCAAATTCACATTGTAATATCATGATTTGCAGCCGGCCATTGTTAGATCTACATTTGTTTTTACCTTTTGTTGCAAACTTAGGGACCGAAATTCCCTCATGAAAGCCGCTGTTGTTTGAGATTGAACATATGATGAAAGAAATGAATAATTAATGAAACAAAGATGCATTAACTTCGTTTTCGTTTTGTTTATTTAATCTATATCAATTATATTGTAATACTCCAAAGTAATTTACTTTTAAATCATTTCGACGACTTTTTATTGAAAGTTACAATGATACATGTTTTGTTGTATATTAATATTCGATAGGTTAAAAAATAGGTTAAGAAATACCAAAACATTACTCAGATAAGTCATTCTCAATCAGTCAAGATGAGTGATTGATGTAATTGCCTATATAAAAAATAGGGTTTTTGCTAACGATAGCCTTTAGGTAATATGATCAATTTTATTACAATTTGTTGTAAGAAACTAATTCACCTAATGAGACTGAAGTATTTGATGTATATCCAAATTTTTAGGGATTTTATCCACTTTTATCGAAAATATCATCCAATAAGAATAATTCATTTGTCATATGTAATAAAATCTCCTATTTTAGAATATGGTAAACTAGCTTATAGACCCGTGGAATCCACGGGTTTTTAGAAGAATGAATGCATCAAGAAATTAAGGGTGTGAGTAAAGTAAGAAAAAAACAACGAAGGTGAAGATTTGTATCTGTAACACCCCCTAAAATCGATTAACGACAGCGGAAGACTTAACGGGGTATTACGTAGTGGATCTTTGTCACAATCATAGTAAACGTTTTGAAAACACATTTTATCATTCATTTAAAATATTTGAGTACAGAAATAGTTTTAGAAAGACAAGTCATATATTCGCAGATATGTTTTATTTAGTAGAATGATAGAGAAAACGTTTATTTTAGAAAACCCGTGCCCGGGTTGATGCCCTTCTCCGTGCCTTGATCATCATACGTTAATTACCTGAGATAACATGCTAAAAGTCAACAAAAGTTGAGTGATGTCCATAGGTTTAAGTTTAAAGTTTGAACACAAGTAAGGGTGTTAATTGTATTGATAACCAATTAACAAGTTAAAAAATCAAGTTTGTTATTACATTAAGCTCATGACACGCAACGATTAGACAGGCATTAATGTGTGATGTAAACTAATATAATAGGGGTGCCCTCATGATAGGTCTTTGCTAGTAACCTATGAGTTGTTAAATATTGTGCGCCTAGTCGCTCATCCTACCTAAACTAAACGGGGATTGTCAGTCCCAAATAGATCTATTCCCAGATATTCACGTTCACTCGCAAGTGATTAAAGTTCATGATCGAGGGGCTTTTGGTAATAGCTACTTAAGCAATAAAAACATCAGGCATAACATACTAAAAAGCCTGTGTTTGGGTTTGAAGCATGTATCTCTCCACAAAAGAGTTTAAAAGTTTAAAGAGTGGGCTATGAACACACACCTAAATAGCTCGGTAGTACTAGTATCGTTATTCAAATGATAGGTGGAAACGGCTTCAACACACAACCTAAGTAAAATATATGGCAAGTTTTTAGAGTTTGATAGTCTAAGTTCAGTTTATCGCGAAAGTTGTTTATTATTGTGTATTGTTTTGTTAGTTGACTTGTAGCAATTTAAACGTGTGTGTTTAAATGCCTGAAGTTCAAGAACAAAAGTCATATTTCAAAATATAACTCGTGAGCATGTTCTTGTTGACGTAGTATAGAAATTTTACGAAAAAGAACGAGGTCGCTGGTTGGTAAAACTAAATTCGGGTTTAAGCTTTGGTTAATTGTTTTAATTATTTTCTTATCGTAGTATTCGTGTTGTTGATTCCTAGGTGTAGTGCTTCTTCCCTTCTGCTGCCTATTGGATATATATATATATATATATATATATATATATATATATATATATATATATATATATATATATATATATATATATATATATATATAAGAAAAATATGGAATGTGAGGTTATATGTCGAGAGGTTACGAAGGTCGGTGTGATTGATTCAACGGTAGATAGGTGTCGAAAAGTGAAATGGGTTTGAAAGAATGTGCTAATTGTTAAAGGTTTTATATTTATTATTTTCGTTATTACGTTATATATATAAATTATATATATTATATTTAGTTAATGAAAAGTGCTTGATCGAATCGGTTTTATCTAAAATACTTATATATATAAAATATAAATTATAACATTTATATTTTATTAAAACCTTTAAGTTTTGAAAGGTTTTCATTTTAACCCCCTAACGGCATAACTTTACACCGTTAGTCCAAAACATTATTTAATTTCATTTCTAGTCCAAAACTCTTTTATATTTACATTTTATACCCAAAACTTTCTAGATTTGCAGTTTTCATCACAAAAATTTCAAAATGACAGTTTTCCCTTAAACTTTTCATATTTACAGTTTTAGTCTCTTGGTTAGGAATTTTTGCAAATTTAGTCCAAGTTTCACCAACTTGAAAACTTAACATTTTTATTTTCTAAATAAGTTGAAAATAGCTTATTTGAGTGGTAAAAACAGCTTATTTGATCAAAAGAGCTTATTTGAGTTAATTGGGCCTTTAACGAGCTAAAGTTAGGCCCGTTAAGGTTTTTAAAATCTTTGGGCTTGGGAAACTATTGGGCTTAGCTTTGGACTCTAAAAACTTTAGAAAACAGCTTATAGGATCAGCTTATCACATAAGCTAATTTTTGGCTTAATGGGCTTATAAGCCCAAACGTAGGTTTTAAGTTTTATAAAACACGACATGCTTTAGGGTTTAACGAGGGATCAAATGGGTTTGTGAGAGTGAATTATTTACGTGTCTCATTAGTTTACCATGTAGTCTATTAGTTCAAGACATAAAAATGGGGTGTCGTATATATAGTTTAGAAAATACAAGGCCAAAGTGACTCGACTCTAATCAAAGCCAAAACAGTTTGTATCAAAATATATTCTAAGTGTTTTAGAGAGTGAAATCGTATAGGCCATACGACTTAGAAACGTGCCATTTAAAGTATTTATAAGTGGTTATTAATGAAATATGCCTTACTAACTTTGGTTTATATTGTGATAAACTTATGATTTAGCTCTTAATACTTATAGGTTATACTTTAACTTTAACGAGAAAATTACTAAAGTAAATGTGGTGTAACAAAAATAAAACATGTGGGAAATATTGAAAAGGTTGGTCGTGGCTTACCTCACCAAATATTGGTGGAGTAGAACGAGACTTGGAGGCTTAGAAATGAACAAAGAATGCTTGAACTTGACTCCCACGTACACACAAGCCACCAATCATGTGGTATAGCTTGGTACGAGACTTCCAAGGGCTTAACCAAAGTATACATTCACCAAAAGAACTTAGAAGCTAGTTTGTGAGTGGAATATGATTAAGGTGGTGTGCATGGTTCATATACATGCATGCACGCATGTATATATATACACAAGAGGTTTAGAAACGTGTGAAACATGAATGTGGTGACCAAGGAGTATGGTACGAGGAATAGAAACTCAAAATAGTGAGGTAATGATGAAAGTAGGTGTATGAATCGTCCTTGTGTACAAACGAGTAAAAGAAAGAGGCCAAAGGATTCATGTTTGCGTTTGGTGTGGTAAAACGTGGTCAACAAGGGGGGGGGGGGTAGGATTCTCATGCAAATAGTGGAGTTGGTGCATGCTTTTGTCCTTGTGGAGTGTATGCCGAAAGAAAACAACAAGATAACATGTATGGAAGTTGAGATTATTGGTGTAGAGAAGGTCAATCCCTTTTAAACTATGCATGGAACTTCTATGAGACCTCATGGCTGCCTCTTGAGTCAAAACGAGTAGAATATAGGAGGGTTTACACATATACGTCCTTGTGGTATAGTTAACGAGAGAAAAACAACAATAAAACATCATGAGAGTTTGTCTTGACTCATTTGTGGGTTTTTGAAAGTAAAAAACGTATTAAAAACGTGTCTTGAGGACTTTGAGAAACTTTGGCACCAAGTTTAAAAGGATATGAGGCATGTAAACTTGAAAATGAAATTTTTGGTTCTAGTGGTCACGTAAAAAACGAGGCTGAGCTTTGTTTGATTTTCAAAGACTAAACGTGCACGTTAGGAAAAACACTTTATCACATATGATACTTGGGTAGGAGTATTAACAAGTAGTGTAAAAATATTTAAGTGTCGTTTGTAAAAATTGGGAGTAAACGAAGCAAAGTAAACGAGCATGGTTCGAAAATAATTAAAAGGGAAATTGGCCTTGGATTATGGTTTTTGGTTTTGGGCTTACGGGTGGACTAGGCCCAAAGAAGGAAAGAATGAAAATGAAAAGGGTCCGTTTGGGTGTTTGTGTGGAACAGAATTTGGGCTGAAGCCCAATGGGGTTTGTAGGCCCAATTGGCTCGTCTCGAAAGTCATGTCGATGCTAGAAGTAGTTACGGAGTGCTCGTGGAAATTTTCGTGAGTTCGGGAATTTATTAGGACGTGTTTGGTTATATATATATATATATATATATATATATATATATATATATATATATATATATATATATATATATATATATATATATATATATATATATATATAGGGGGCTATTCATGTGAGAAATCTAATTTTTGTGAGAACGTGAGAACTAATCCTAGCCACTCATTTTATCCTCCTTAAACTTTGATCTAATGGCTATTATTAGCTAACTGTTTTTTTTTTGAAAAATTCCAAAAAATTTTTAAAAAACTTTCAAAAAAATTTTAAAAAAATTTTAAAAAAATTTCGAAAATTTTTCAAAATTTTCAAAAAATTTTCAAAATTTTTTTGAAAATTTTTTTTTCACATGTGACGGAATTTTTTTTCACATGTGAAGAAAAAAAATTTTACATGCGACGAATTTTTTTTCTTCACATGTGACGATTTTTTTTTCACACGTGACAAAAAATTTCGTTAAAATTTCAAATTTTTTTTTCATATGTGACGAAATTTTTTTTTCACATGTGTCGGAATTTTTTTATATATGACGAAACTTTTTTTCACACGTGACAAAAAAATTTTCGTGAAAAATTCCAAATTTTTTTTCACATGTGACGAATTTTTTTTTTCACATGTGATGGAATTGTTTTTCACATGTGACGAAAATTTTTTTTTACATGCGACGAATTTTTTTTTCACATTCGATGAATTTTTTTTTCACACGTGACAAAAAAAATTTCGTGAAAATTTCCAAATTTTTTTTCACATGTGACGAAAATTTTTTTTTCACATGTGTCGGAATTTTTTTTCACATGTGACGAAACTTTTTTTCACATGTGACAAAAAAATTTTCGTGAAAAATTCCAATTTTTTTTTCACGAGTGACGAATTTTTTTTTCACATGTGATGGAATTGTTTTTTCACATGTGACGAAAAAAATTTTTACATGCGACGAAATTTTTTTTCACATGTGACGAATTTTTTTTTCACACGTGACAAAAAAAATTTCGTAGAAATTTCGAAATTTTTTTTCACATGTAGCGAAAAAAAATTTCAAAAAAAAAATTTCGGAAAAAAAAATTTCGAAACATTTTTTTTCGCAAAAAAATTCGGAAATCTTTTTTTTCGAAAAAAAATTTTTCAAATTTTTTTTTCCAAAAGAATTTTTTTTGAAAAAAAAATTTTGGAAAAAAAATTTTCGAAAATTTTTTTTCAAAATTTATTTTTTCTAAAATAAAAATTTCCAAAAAAAAAAATCTCAAAAAAAAATTTTTGAAAAAAAACCTTTAAAAAAAAATTTTTTTTCGAAAAAAATATTTCGAAAAAAAAAATTTTGAATTTTTCGAATTTTTTTTTTTGAAATTTTCTTGAAAATTTTCGAATTTTTTTTTAAAATTATTCAAAATTTTTTAAAAAATTTTCAAAAAGTTGATTAACTAATATTAGCCATTAGATTAAAGTTAAAGGAGGATATGTAGCCATCCTAACGTTCTTAACGTTCTCACAAAATTTAGGCTTCTCATTTGACATATGTAGCCATCCTAGCTACTCATTTTATCCTCATTTAACTTTAATTTAATGGCTAATATTAGTTAACAATTTTTTGAAAATTTCTTAAAAAATTTTGAAAAATTTTAAAAAATTTTAAAAAAATTTCAAAAAAATTTTGAAAAAAAATTTTGAAAAAAAAAATTAGAAAAACTTTTTTTTTCAAAAAAAATTTTTCGAATTTTTTTTTTTCAAATTTTTTTTTTCAAAAATTTTTTTTCGAAATTTTTTTATTGAAATTTAAAAAAAAAAATTTCGAAAAATAATTTTTCGAAAAAAAAATTTTCACGAATTTTTTTTTTCCAAAATTGTTTTTTCGAAATTTTTTTTTTGAATTTTTTTTTTCGAAAATTTTTTTTCGAAAAAAAAGATTTCCGAATTTTTTTTCTGAAAAATTATTTTTCGAATTTTTTTTTCACGAATTTTTTTTTCTGAAATTTTTTTCGTCACATGTGAAAAAAAATTTGGAAATTTCACGAAATTTTTTTTGTCACGTGTGAAAAAAATTTCGTCGCATGTAAAATTTTTTTCGTCACATGTAAAAAAAAATTCCGTCACATGTGAAAAAAAAAATTTGGAAAATTTCATGAATTTTTTTTGTCACGTGTGAAAAAAAATTCGTCACATGTGAAATTTTTTTTTGAAATTTTCACGAATTTTTTTTTGTCACGTGTGAAAAAAAAATTCATCACATGTGAAAAAAAAGAATTTCGTCGCATGTAATTGTTTTTTCGTCACATGTAAAAAAAAATTCCGTCAAATGTGAAAAAAAAATTCGTCACATGTGAAAAAAAAAAATTTCGACAATTTTTCAAAAAAATTTTCGAAATTTTTTTGAAAATTTTTCAAAAAATTTTTTGAAAATTTTTCAAAAAAATTTTCGAAATTATTTTGAAATTTTTTCGAAATTTTTTTGATTTTTTAAAAAAAAATAGTTAGCTAATAATAGTCATTAGATCAAAGTTTAAGGAGGATAAAATGAGTGGCTAGGATTAGTTCTCGCGTTCTCACAAAAATTAGATTTCTCACATGAATGACCCTATATATATATATATATATATATATATATATATATATATATATATATATATATATATATATATATATATATATATAAATTTTATGTTACTTAATAAACGTTATTTATAAAAATTAATTCGCGATACTTAGACTATCTAGGTTCGTGTGTAAGCGCGTTCCAAGGTAAACGGTGATTACAAACGACTTTGTGATTATAAAAGTATATCTCAACTAACAAATAAAAAATTTTGTTATCGGTAAAAACGGTTTTTAATTATCCTAATGATTCGTAAATCATGAATTTGCATTTACTATTCATGAGGAAAAATTACGGGTGGTTACAGTACATACCCCTTACAGTGAATTCCATCCTGCAATTCAAGCTGAAACGGTTGTCGGTGATGCCTAGGAGAAGAGATGTGGATATTTGTCGCGGATTTGGTCTTCGCGTTCCCATGTGTACTCCGGTCCTCGCTTAGAGTCCCAGCGAACTTTAACAATGGGGATGTGGTGGTGTTTCAGTTGTTTGACCTCCCTGTCCATGATCTCCACGGGTTCTTCCATAAAGACAAGATTGTCGTCGAGCTGAATCTCTTTCCAAGGTATAACAAGAGATTTCATCGAACAAGCATTTCTTTAGGTTCGATACATGGAAGGTGTCGTGCACTCGGTTAAGTTCCATGGGTAGTTCTAGTTTGTAAGCAACTGGTCCTATCCTCTCTAGGATCCTAAAGGGACCAATATACCTAGCGTTTAGTTTTTCACGTTTTTCGAAACGTATCATTCCTTTCCAAGGAGATACCTTTAACATGACCTTGTCTCCTATTTGGAATTCCATGGGTTTTCGTCTTATGTAACAACCGTGGTTTTGGCAGGTCAGTTTGACTGATAGTCTTGACTCGGTTGACGTTTGTTTGGTATGTCTTAGGTGTTTGGGGTGATATAGGTGAGTTTTAGCACTAAATCCCTTTGCGTAAATGGTTTTACTACGATTTGAGAAGTTTGGAATTTGGGAAAGTTCATTTTGATCACCTTTATGGTGTAAAAATGACTTGTGTAGTTTTGATGTTTTTGTGTTTTTGCGTAACAAGTCTTCGATCAAGTGTTTGAGCATTAGTGAGTTACGAGGAGTTTGTTTTTATGAGTTATATTTCAAAAAGAGTGTGAAATTCTATTTTTGGAAACTTTGTTTTGAAAATGATAATTTTTTTGGTTTGTCGTAAAATTAAGGTTTGTCGTGAAAGACGTTAGGTTTCATTATGGGAATAAATAAAATATGAAAAGTATGAGGTTTTGAGTGTAATAAATAAATTTAATAAAAATAATATATATATATATATATATATATATATATATATATATATATATATATATATACACACATATATATAAAGGGGCGGCCGATTTAGGAGATAAGGGGGAAAAAGGAAACCCAATTTGAGCCCAAATACAATTCCTAGCAATAAGGAATCCTAGTCCAACCCAAACAAGCTCAACCCTTACCCTTATATACCAATACCAACGACCCTATACCCTCTTTTCCAGCATATTTTGAGTCTATCAAGGGAGAGAAGAGGAGAAAAATTAGGGTTTATAGTTTTGAAGCTAAAATCAAGAATCAAAGGTAAAATCTTTAAACCCTATATTCAATTAATTGATTAATTAATATAATTCATGTAATAATTATATGATGGATTAGGGTTTGTGTTAAATTCTGTAAATTAATGTTATTAAACATATTAAGATCAATTAATGATAATAGTATAATGATTAGTGAAGGAGATTTGGTTTTAAAACATGTTAAACATTGAGTTAGGGTTTGGACAGAAAACTAGTGCTGTAAAGATGCGAGTGTATCTAACAGATGGTGATGAGTTAGATCACGAATGTTTGGTCTAAATTGAAGTTTAATGAAAGAGCTTTCCAAAAAGTCCAGCCACAATTGATTTCAAGGTCGGGAAGTTGGTCTATTGATTTTTCTTTGTTAAGGTGTAAAAGCTGTCAAACTAGGGCAGAATTTGGGTAAAAGTTTGATAGTGAATTGTGGTTGTAAAAGTGTTATTTAGACTAGCCCTTCTGGAATAGTTAAGTCTTAGGTTATCTTAGACTACCACGCAAAGGATTCGTGATAAAAACTTGTAGAATTATTTTATGTTAATTAAAACTTTTTGGTGTGTGTTCAGATCCGAATTTGGATAGTTGACAAGTTTGATTTTCTTTTGAATACTTGTGTGTGTTATTGGTCTATGGCCTTTTGGGATTAGCTTTTATGCTTATGAGAGACCATGGTAAATTTTTGGTGTGAGTTTTTGAGCTTTATTTGTCATGATTTCATGTGGGTGAATGTACCCAAAAATTCTGCGTTTTCTGATTTTATAAGTGCAAGGGATTTAGTGTGTTAGGTTATGGTTATGGTTAGTATGGTGTCTAGGAGATCCATGGTGGGTCATATGAGTCTTAGACATCCATCATATGAGTATTACATGGGTTGTAGCTTTTAGCTTGACCTTGTGTAACGTGGACTTATTTGTGTTGTTTAGATTTGTGATTTGTGTTGTGGAAGCTGCAAGGTTTGAGGTGAGTTCATAGTCCCATATTTTACTTTATTTTAAACTTGGGATGGGAATGATGCTTGTCTTAAATGTTTTGGGTTACTGTGATTATGTGTGTGTCAAAGAGCTTGGACTTATAATGTTATCGTATGTATGCTATATGTGAATGGTTATGCGATGTGAAAATGTTGTGTGATAATGCTGTGTGGTCCAATTGGGGGGAGTATCCAATTGGAGAGTAATAACTCCTACTCTGCTGTGTTCTTCAATTGGGAGGATGCTTATCTTGTTGCTCGCGAATGCTACCCATTTGATGTTATGTGTGCTTCGATTAGGAGGATGCTTATTCTGTTGCTCGCGCATGCGACCTAATTGATGTTGGGATCGGAGGACATGAGCCGTCCTGTTGTTGCCTTTGTATGTGGATATTCGCTTGCGAATGATTGTAGCTTATATGATAACTTTAAATTATTTGTCCAGCTATATTTTATGATCACAGTAAACTGGTTGCCTTGTGAGTGTATGTATGTCTAAAACCTATGAATCTCACCAACATTATGTTGACATTTTAAGCATCATTTTCAGGTGAGCTTTCTAAGGATAAGATAGAAGGATGTGATTAGACGAGACCCTAGTTGCATTAGAAGTGGTTTATCATTTTGTTTGGATCTTATGTATTGCTTTGGATTTTGTTTTGGTTATTTTATTTTGGGGTATTGTTACAACACTTTGTGTTTGTACTTTGCTCTATTTTTATGCATGTAGTTGTTCTCTATATAGACACCAGGTGTTGTGATGATATCCATGAAGTTACACCCTCGCGTTTCCGCCTTGGCGAGGTGTGACAGATTGGTATCAGAGCCTTGGTTATAGAGAAGTAGGTGGTTGAACTTAGACTATAACCTAGGAGTCCTTCATATAGTTTCATTTAGGATCTATGTGTAAGTATAGTATTTTATATGTTTATTTTCCTATATTTATGAGATGTTTTATTGAGTTTCGAACATTTATTCTATCCCCTATAAGTAGTATTGTATATAAGTCGAATTTATTATATCGTCTTTCGTGCGTAAGATGCTTCTTTGGACTATCATTGTCGCTATCGGATGCGAGAGAAGTGGTAGGATAAATCGGACAAACCGCAGAATCCGAGTTCCCAATAGCATGTATCCATGTTCGGACAAGGAGAGGACGTTTATGTTAAACATTGGTGGAGAAGAAGTGGAGAGGTTTGGAACCACGGTGACTTCTGGAGATGGAGCCATTACCAAATACCCTTGGTAGTGTCCTCACTTCACATAGGAAGGAGAGGTGGTTTAGTATAAACCTCGTGAGTTGTATGCACTTGTGAATCATACCAGATTGGAAGAAAGAAATAGAGAGAGTTTTGCATGTTGTCTGTTAGTGCAAATATTACGATATTTAATCTATACAGTCTCGTTTGTTTTGATTGATGACAAACGTATAACTTGATACATAACGTAAAATGTACAAGTTACTTGTAATCATACTTTGTCTCAACAAACATTCAACACCTCTCAACGTCTCGAGTCATCGTATGCTACAACACAGGTTCGTACATGTTTGTTATGTAGCATAATGATCAAACCCATTGACCAACCATTTAGAATGACTAAAACACTTTTAGGGTCTTTAAGTATTTTTGTAACACCCCAACCCGACAAGGGTAAAAATGTCACAATAATATGGTGTTACATCAGAACAAACAGAACAGATCAAAAGCGGAAGTCTTAAATAAATAACTTACTTCAAATAACTATGGTCAAGAATCTTCAATTCAACTCTACTCCCAATCCCCAGAAGCTGCCCCAAAGCTAACTTGAATACCTGCCGCGGTGAAAAGAAATGCGGCTGAGCTTAAAAAGCCCAGTGAACGGATATAACAATAATAAACTGAAATAAAATGCTGAAGTACAAATGATATATTTTGGGGGAAAACGTATTTAGGTATAACGGATAATACGGAAATAAAATGTATATGTTAGGTAAGGAATTCATACAGTCACCTGTACGAACAGAGTTAGAACCATAATAATACCATAAGCTCAGAAACAGATAACTTATCATAATCATAATTCACACATTAGGCAACATAATGGAGTAGCTAGTTCCCAGAATTTGTGAAGGACGTGTATTGCACACACAGCCACATTCACCAGACAAATCATATCATATCATATCATATCAGAAACAGAAACAGAAACAGATCTAGGATGCATCCATACGCCCCTTCCCAACATATAAACATTTGCAGCCAAACCAAGGGACGTGGCAGAACATCACTCTACTGCCCTAGAGTCATGTCAGAGGTGCATCCCTGACACGGACATGGAACCCCCATGCCTAGTAAAACTCATGTAATCAAATGGTTCATATTTAAGGGTTCAAATCATACTTGTCATATCAGAAAGTTCAGAAAACAAAGGTTCATATCAGAGGTTCATATCACAAACGAAACCTTAAGAGTAAGGTCAGAATATCCGTACCTCGAATAAAAGCAAAGCTGACAGAAGTAGACAGATCAAATGAGGAGATAATACCCTTCTTCAGAAATCTACATATGATGTATTCGTTATTAAAAGTTTGTTCATTCAATTTCATATTTATGTTCCATATTAAGTTTTCTTTCCAAATTTAATAACTTTCCCTTTTTAGCAGATTTTCTGATTTAGTATGTTTTACTTATTCAATACAATTTCACATTAGATTAAGTATTTAAATAAATCTTTAATAAAATTTTAGGGTTTTAATTATGATATTTAATAATGATTTAGGGTTTAAAGTGTAACCTTATTAAGTACAGGATTTGAAATATAAATATCATATTATCACATTTAGTCCCTTCACTTTCAAAGTTTACAAGTTTAACCCTTTAATTAAAATAAATACAATTTATATCTTTTTAATTATAGAAATTACAAATAAATCCTTTTAATTACCAAACTTACACCTTTAGTCCCTCAAATAATTTATATACAAATTAACCCTCTGGTTTTCATAATTTACAAAATGGTCCCTCTATTCTTAATTAATTCAATTCGGATTTATTTATATATATAATTACATAATTTACTATTTAAACCTTTTTGTTGCATATTTTACACATGACACCCTCATATTATATTTTTCTCAATTCATCACTGATCTAATACAACTTATAAAAATAGCCCATACTTTTTTCAAAATTACAAAACATACCCTTGTACTTATAATACATAATTGTATTTTAATAAAAAACCACCAAACCCTAACCTTAGGTTACCCAATCATTACTAACATTAATTACAACCTTAAACATCATTAATACACCAGGTTCAACATCAAAACCCTAACCCTAACCCTCTTTCTATTTCTTTTCCTTTTATTCTCTTTTTTCTCTAATAACCCGATTATAAACAAAATCCAAACTGATTTTCTAGGCGTCGAGAATTTTCAAACTTATTTTTCTGATGTTATATAATACTCATAGGACCTGAGAAAAATATTTACAAAGTTTACAAAATTCGCATGGTCTGATTTCTTATTTTCGTTCAATTTAGGGTTTATATCTTTATATAATTTCGTACAATCACATTAGCATGCATGGACCAATTTTAGTATTTTATACAGATGACATATGATATATAAAGTGATAAAAAATTACCAGAACAATTTTAGAACATACGAATGAGTCAGAATGGATTTAAAGCTCTCGGCAAAAACAAATCGAACAAAAGAATGCTCCCACTATCGAATCAGCCTTCACAACCTTAAACACTATTTTTATAACCTTCTTAGACCTTGAAGGAGTCCAGGAAAAATACCCAGAAGCTCTCTAAAATTTTATGTCGTGTGGGGTGGAGTTTTGGAATTGTCGACTTATAATAAAAGTCGGTTAGGGATTATCCAATTAAATAAAACGTGTATCTAATATATATATTGAGTGAATTCCTTATCTTGGGCTGCAAGTTTTTGTGATAAGGTAAAATAAAAGATTATATAAGTTTCCTATTTGATTTGGGATTTATTTCTTAATTTAAATACATATATTTAATATATATAATATATATTAGTCAACTTTATTTAGGGGTGAGCATGGGGCGGTTTGGGGCGGTTTTTTACTAAAACCAAACCCCGAACCGAAAACTTCAGTTTTTAAGAATTGCAAACCGTTCGGTTTCAGTCTTTTCGGTTTCGGCTTTTCGGTTTTTTTATTAAATCGGTTCGGTGTCGGTTTTTTTGGTTTTGCTTTAAAATTTACCAATTTGTTAACTCGAAAGTTATGATCCATCACTTATTCTCTCGAAAGTTGATGCCTTCACAAAAGAGTCTTCTGTTTCTTATGATATAGCTGTTGGGATGAACTTTAAATACAAAATGCAATATCTAATACAAGAGTATTTGAGAATATGGATATGCATATGTTCATGAGATAAATCTCAGTTATGAGTTACCTTCCCTCTTCTTCCATACAAGACTTGTGAGCAACTGAAAATTATAACACACTTCAATAACAAATAGATACAAAATAAAGAGTACAATTAATCTTTCTAGCATTAGAACAAACAAGGAACTCATTACGATATAAGAAGTGAAACTTTAAACACACAGTCTTCCTTATCAAGGTTTAACATTATAGTAGCCAAATTGTTAATCCTCTCTAGCTTTTAAATAAAATGACTCAAAGATCAACCATACATCTTAATCAGTTATAAACCTAGGAAATATAGGAGCGTAAACCGTGTGAAAAAAGCCCAAGTGATATACTCAAATCTTATTTGAAAATAGTTAACCATCGAATCTTTTATAAAGATAAGAATATTTTAAAAAGTTTGAAAGATAATAACGGCGGGGTGGGGCGGTTTTTTCGGTCCGGTCTTTCATTTGAAACCAAAAACCGCCCCAAACATTCGGTTTTTCAAAAGATCAAAACCGCTCACATCGGTTTTTCAAATGGTTCGGTTTTTTCGGTGCGATTTTTTTGGTTTTTTCGGTTTCGATTTGGTTTTTCTATTTTTGTGCTCACCCCTAACTTTATTTATTTATATGATAAAAATTATTTTACTTTTACAAAAATGTACAAATTTTATTTACACATAATTTATTGTGATCATCTGTTGCAAAGTTCGAAATTTCTTGGGTTTATTTTGTATTGTTTAAGTATTAATTCAAATTTTTGGACTTAGGGATATTTTAGTTATTTTACATGCTTTATAATTTGAGGTATTACAACTTCTTCCCCTCTAAAAAGAAATTTCCATCCTCGGAAATTGAATAGGCAGAATAAACATAAACGAATCGGATTGCATAAATTGTCAGAACGGAATGAAGACAGAATCATTCAGTTACAGAAATAACCTCAATTCAGAATAACCTTTCAATCATATTCTAACAGACAAACAGATCTTCCTTATCAGAATTCATAATTTCATATCTTATCCAAAATAGATCATAATTCAATTCAACGAATGCGTACTAGCAACAGATAACTAATATCAGAAAAACAAATTGAGTGTGGAAATTCAGACGATAGGAAACTCTATAATGAGTTTTAAATTTCTTAATGGATGAACAACGATCAACTAACGTATGATGAGAATTCGAACTTATCTAACGATGAAAACAGAGCACAGACGAATAGAATAAATCCTAAAGTCTCACTTATCGCGGATAATTCAACTAGCAAAGATATAATGTTTGTCAAACACTTCCCAAAATATCATATGCTCACAATGAAAATACGTTATATGATGGAAATATTATCACGTTGGTCAGGCGTCATAATATTTACATTATATAAATATACCTTCATGGCGACCATACTTTATCTCAAGTCGTGAATAAAACAACCTAATGGTAACCTAACAATTCTTCTCTTTTTCTCAAGATTTAGCAGAATCAATCATCATCAATGAGGTCGAACGTAAAATGAAACGTATCAGAAATAACCTAAATCTAATAGATCTATCTTATAGAGGACAATACTTCCAAATTCGCCAAAATACTCATAACCATAAACTTAGCGAACAGATACAGAATTGTCATAATACTAACCTTCCAAAGAAAAACTTAATATTCTAAAGATTCAATCACACCAGTGAAATCATGAAAACGAGGATGAAATCAGAATCAAACTAAAAGAAATTGAAACTAAGGAAAACTAATTACGAGCACGAACTCCTCTTTCATTCAACTTGGATTAAACCTACTAGTCGCTGTAAACTCTAGATGTGAGTCCACCTCATACTTTTACTCATACTCTTCCTTATTATCATATGATGTCCTAATCATTATTAGCGGAAAAAACCTAGGAAACTCCACCTATACCCAATTTATTGTCAGAATTATAACCTTCCAAAGGAAACCCTTAGTAAACATAGTTTCATTATCATAATAGTGTGGACCATTTCCTATACTCGTGACTAATAACCTCCAGATCTCTCATAAGAATAGAAAAGATTTATGGAAAATCAAATAGTGTCAACACTTAATATACCCAACATAAGCAGAAGAATTCACAGAATATGTCAAACACTTAGGGTTGTAATAATCTTCCGAATGGTCAAACTGATTATCATAAATGGAGACCAGAATTAGAAAATGAAACTTTAATGATGTGAGGCTTAATCATGTAGTTCTCAAAGCATTCTAAACTTACTAGGTTACTGAACTTTAGGTTGTGCATAACTTCCTAATCTTGGAAAGAATAATCTTATCTTAACTAAAGGCAGAGGCACGAACCAGACTGATGCGGAAGCAATTCTACTTAAGCAAATATCCTAGTCTACCCAATCCTCACCAATCATAACTCAAATTTCATATAAGGGAGTCCTAAAGCAAATCCTCAAAGATTGTTTCATAATTCCAATGGTGCAAAACTTAATGGCCTAATACTCACAGGTCATAGCCTAAGCTCTACGGATTACTAATCCGCCGATCCAACCTGTCTCTGATACCATAAATTGTAACACCCCAACCCGACAAGGGTAAAAATGTCACAATAATATGGTGTTACATCAGAACAAACAGAACAGATCAAAAGCGGAACTCTTAAATAAATAACTTACTTCAAATAACTATGGTCAAGAATCTTCAATTCAACTCTACTCCCAATCCCCAAAAGCAATCCCAAAGCTAACTTGAATACCTACCGCGGTGAAAAGAAATGCGGCTGAGCTTAAAAAGCCCAGTGAACGGATATAACAATAATAAACTGAAATAAAATGCTGAAGTACAAATGATATATTTTGGGGGAAAACATATTTAGGTATAATGGATAATACAGAAATAAAATGTATATGTTAGGTAAGGAATTCATACAGTCATCTGTACGAACAGAGTTAGAACCATAATAATACCATAAGCTCAGAAACAGATAACTTATCATAATCATAATTCACACATTAGGCAACATAATGGAGTAGCTAGCTCCCAGAATTTGTGAAGGATGTGTATTGCACACACAGCCACATTCACCAGACAAATCATATCATATCATATCATATCAGAAACAGAAACAGAAACAGATCTAGGATGCAACCATACGCCCCTTCCAAACACATAAACATTTGCAGCCAAACCAAGGGACGTGGCAGAACATCACTCTACTGCCCTAGAGTCATGTCAGAGGTGCATCCCTAACACGGACATGGAACCCCCATGCCTAGTGAAACTCATGTAATCAAATGGTTCATATTTAAGGTTTCAAATCATACTTGTCATATCAGAAAGTTCAGAAAACAAAGGTTCATATCACAAAGGAAACCTTAAGAGTAAGGTCAGAATATCCGTACCTCGAACAAAAGCAAAGCTGACAGAAGTAGACAGTTCAAATGAGGAGATAATACCCTTCTTCAGAAATCTACATATGATGTATTCGTTATTAAAAGTTTGTTCATTCAATTTCTTATGTTCCACATTAAGTTTTCTTTCCAAATTTAATAACTTTCCCTTTTTAGCAGATTTTCTGATTTAGTATGTTTTACTTATTCAATACAATTTCACATTAGATTAAGTATTTAAATAAATCATTAATAAAATTTTAGGGTTTTAATTATGATATTTAATAATGATTTAGGGTTTAAAGTTTAACCTTATTAAGTACAGGATTTGAAATATAAATATCATATTATCACATTTAGTCCCTTCACTTTCAAAGTTTACAAGTTTAACCCTTTAATTAAAATAAATACAATTTATATCTTTTTAATTATAGAAATTACAAATAAATCCTTTTAATTACCAAACTTACACCTTTAGTCCCTCAAATAATTTATATACAAATTAACCCTCTGGTTTTCATAATTTACAAAATGGTCCCTCTATTCTTAATTAATTCAATTCGGATTTATTTATATATATAATTACATAATTTACTATTTAAACCTTTTTGTTGCATATTTTACACATGACACCCTCATATTATATTTTTCTCAATTCATCACTGATCTAATACAACTTATAAAAATAGCCCACACTTTTTTCAAAATTACAAAACATACCCTTGTACTTATAATACATAATCATATTTTAATAAAAAACCACCAAACCCTAACCCTAGGTGATGCGTGGGAATCGCACCTTGCTTTACCTCTCGAGGGATCTCGCGAGGCTTACAACCCCCACCAGGCAGTGTACCTGATCGTTGTAGTATAGTATAGTGACAAGTACCGGGGGATTGATCGTTCAGCTTAGGAATAGTGTCGCTAGGATTAGAAAACCTAATTAATAGTTCTAGAGGTGAGAGATGATTATTTTTGTATTTTTATATTTTATGAAAGCAATTAAAATCTCGGTTTTTAGAAGAGTGGGCGGAATTAGTTGCTAATCAACTAACCCAAAAATTACTTTGTAACTAATTAAACTAATGAAAATAAAATTAAACTAATATTAAACTAAGGTTGTGAGCAGTAATTGGAGAAATTGTGTTTACTTAGACTTCATTACTCCCTAGATATCTTTTACATGTTAATTACTTGTTACACTTGTATGAATGACGGGTTGTATTCCTTAATACCATTCGTGGAGTGGCATACATAACTCCCCAACTCTATGAGCTCTTATCTCCTCCTACACCATGACCCAGCACAACTATAGGGATTGTAAACAGTGGCTCATGCATTAAATACAACCAATAAAGACCTAGTACGCCTCGGTTCATGTTTCTTAAGACGTTCAAGCATGTTACCATTTGGAGATCTGCCAGTTTTCTTAAGCCTAACATATAAAATCATTCATTCAAAACAAGAATAGACAAGTAATCAACACATAATCAACATCTAGATTTCATTAGATCTAAGCAAACACAAGAGAGATCTAGCCTAGCATAGTAGAATTAAGATAAGAACAAAAGATAAACAACCAACACATAGACATATTGATTGAATTAAGAGTATACTTATCTCAATTACAATGCAAGGTCTCAAGGGTTTGGAACCCTTGAAAAACCTGTAAAAGAGGCACCAAAATCGTCTTTAGGGTTTCACCAAAACTTCTCTTTTTTTTTTAATGAAAAAAACTAGAAAACTATATATAGGAAAATCGTCCTGACGGCGTCAAGAGTAAAATCTGACGCCGTCAACTCGCCGCCATACACTTCCTCGGACGCCCTAGATCCAATCGTGACGGCCTATGTGACGCCGTCACCACCCACGGTTAATTAATCTTGGTCACTTTGACGCCGTCATAACTCCATCTGACGCCGTCACCAGCTACGGTAAATTAATCTTCATGTCTGACGCCGTCAAGAGAAAACCCTTGACGCCGTCACCTTGTAATTCCAGCTTGGATTTTTGGTACTTTGTCGTTTTCTTCACTTTATGCTCCAAAAACGTCCAAAATAGCCTCTTTTCCAGAATTCACTCTCCAAACACCTAAAATCACAAAAGGAACGATTTAGGGCAATATTTGATCAAATAAATTCGGATTCGGGCTTAAATGACCCCCTAAAAACGGATCATTTTTCGCCTCATCACTAGGTTACCCAATCATTACTAACATTAATTACAACCTTAAACATCATTAATACACCAGGTTCAACATCAAAACCCAAACCCTAACCCTCTTTCAATTTCTTTTCTTTTTATTCTATTTTTTCTCTAATAACCCGATTATAAACAAAATCCAAACTGATTTTCTAGGCTTCGAGAATTTTCAAACTTATTTTTCTGATGTTATATAATGCTCATACGACATGCGAAAAATATTTACAAAGTTTACAAAATTTGCATGGTCAGATTTCTTATTTTCGTTCAATTTAGGGTTTATATCTTTATATAATTTTGTACAATCACATTAGCATGCATGGAGCAATTTTAGTATTTTATACAGATGACATATGATATATAAAGTGATAAAAAAAATTACCAGAACAATTTTAGAACATACGAATGAGGCAGAATGGATTTAAAGCTCTCGGCAAAAACTAATCAAACAAAAGAATGCTCCCACTATCGAATCAGCCTTTACAACCTTAAACACTATTTTTATAACCTTCTTAGATCTTGAAGGAGTCCAGGAAAAATACCCAGAAGCTCTCTAAAATTTTATGTCGTGTGGGGTGGAGTTTTGGAATTGTCGACTTATAATAAAAGTCGGTTAGGGATTATCCAATTAACTAAAACGTGTATCTAATATATATATTGAGTGAATTCCTTATCTTGGGCTGCAAGTTTATGTGATAAGGTAAAATAAAAGATTATATAAGTTTCTTATTTGATTTGGGATTTATTTCTTAATTTAAATACATATATTTAATATATATAATATATATAAGTCAACTTTATTTATTTGTATGATAAAAATTATTTTACTTTTACAAAAATGTACAAATTTTATTTACACATAATTTATTGTGATCATCTGTTGCAAAGTTCTAAATTTCTTGGGTTTATTTTGTATTGTTTAAGTATTAATTCAAATTTTTGGACTTAGGGATATTTTAGTCATTTTACATGCTTTATAATTTGAGGTATTACAATTTTAGGTGTCAAAGTGCACTTTAGGTGTCAAATAGAATAAGTGCCACTGTAGGTGTTAAAGTAAAATTAGTAAGTTTTACAAATGATAAAAATGTGATGACATTAGGAATCAAACATTTTTAGTAACTCATTAACTTACTATAACAATATTACTTAGGTAATATATACAAGTTTACTTTCATATATATATATATATTTCTTTATCTTAAAATAGAAATATATATATACATCATATCATGTGCATTTATGGAAAGGTTGAGTGTTTGACTTTTCATAAGACATCTTACACATTTTGGATTTATCTATTGTGTGTTTGACTAGAAGTAACTTGATGTGACATTGTTAGATATGGAAAGTTATTGTAAATAGTAGTCTGTCTGCTCCGGCGGAACCTTCAGGCATAACGGACGGAACCCTCAAAAGGGTTCCGCCTGATCCGTGGGTCTGCTGAAGCCTTTGGCTATAAATAGCAGCCCATGGTCTTCTCATTAGGTTGATGACTTTGGACATACATTCTCTCTATCATAAAACATATATCTAGATCAGTAGCAAACAATGTAGAAACACACATGAGTCACCCTTTCAATAATGATCATAATGCTTCTAACATTCATCTTTGTTGTAAGCACATCATACTTCATGATCCACCAAGAAGGTTACAAGATCTTGAAGTCATCATTCATTAAAGCATTCCAACATATGAAGATTCAAGGGCACTTGACATCCTCAACGATTGAAGACTTCTTATTCAAGAAGTTCATGTAGATTAGTCATTCATATCCATTAGACTTTTATGTCTTGGATCATCATTGTGTCATCACAATATAGTTTAGATGGTTTATGTGTTTGTGCCATAAAACACAAGGTTTTTATGTTGGGCCACAAAACATAGCGGGAGTGGTTGTACCCTTGGTAAAGAACTCGACATCTAGCTTAGTGTCGGAAATATTGTATAAGCAACGATAGGAGTGGTTGTACCTTGTAAAAGAACTCGGTATCTAGCTTTGTACCGGATAAAGTGTAAGCGACGATTGTAAGGTTTTCTCCCCCGAGAAGGGAGGTTGTTGATCTGGTGAAGTAACTCTCGAGTTGGGTACTCGATGAGTGGAGTAGGGCGGAGAGGAGATCCGTGACCGAACCACTATAAATCCTCATGTTCGGTTTGCACTTTCCTTTTACTTATTGCTTTACTTTAATGTTTGCATTATGTGATTATTTGTGTTGTGACTTGTTGATTATGCTTGTATGATAACATGTCTTAAGTTTATGCTAGCCATAAACTAAACTTAACATCTTTCATATTAGGACAAGCTAAGAATGAATATTTGATACAACAAGTTTAAAGAGTTTTAAACGGTAACGTATTCACCCCCCTCTACGTTTTCACAATTGGCATCAGAGCTTCGTAGCTCTTATTTTCAAAACAAATGGTTTTTAAAATGGAGCACGATCCATGTATCAAATTACCATTGAAACGGAATATAATACGAAAAATGTTTCGTTAAGTATACTTAGAAATTTTGCGGTTAAATATTACTTTGTATACAAGCTTAAAGGTGTCCTTGAAAAATAAATGAAAACATTTCTTAAAAATTTGTAAGTGTCAAATTATGTGATTAGCGCTAATGTACGAAAAATACGGTTTTAAAAGGAGTGTTTGGGTTAACTATAAATTTATTTGAAAAATCACCTCCGTAAATGTTTAGATAAGTCACATAAGAAGTAATGATGTTAAAATAGGTGTATTATATGTTTACTAACAAATCTTGTAAGTCATACATATTCTCGCTATGCGAAATACATGTTTTTTTAGCATTTTATGAAATTTTGTTACAGCAAACCCCGTGGATCCCGCGGAACCCTCAGAAGGGTTCCTTGCACTTTGGAAGAGGGTTCCTTGGCTGCACAGTCAAAATTTTTTGTAAACTTCAAAAACTCATAACTAATTAACCGTAAGTCCATATGAGTTACGCCACCTATCAATTTGAATGGAATTGTGTCTACTTTCTTTTAAAAATGATGTTATGACCTAAATCTAATCTGAAGTTAAAAGATTAAACCAAATACTTCAATGTGTTCAAAATATCAAGTTTCATTTTGACATAGTAACTCAAACTTTTGAGTTAGGCAATATAAGTTAGTATCCTTTGAACATTGACATTATTTTCTTTGAAACTAAAGAATTTTGTGATATTCATATATGCAAAGGAAACTAATCAAGCTTGGCATACATCGTCATATTTAAACGCAAAGTGACGAAAAGTATATTTCTTTTTATGTTATGCTAAATGACTACTTGTTTTAGTTGTATGCATATATAGTGATTGCATTTGTTTATTTGTGATTCATGAGTGTCTATCTTGTTATGATATTCATTTGCTTGTTTGTCGTATTCATGTTTATACACAATAGGATATTTGCTAGATTGTGTGTACTAAGTTGAGAATTTGTGTTTGTATTGCTTATTGATTTAGATATTCTTCCTTGCATATGTTATGTGATTATTTTGCATAATTCACTTAGGAATGAGGATTAAGTAATACTAATTAAATATCTTGGAATATGGTCACGCGTCTAAATGAGTCACTACATTTTTAAACATGTAGTATTCTTGTAAAATGATGTTTGGTATACATGCTTCTACAATGATGTTTAATGAATGTGTTGTGCTATAAGATAGAAACTCATCTTAGATTGATCATGCAAACTAACCATATCATGTTTGGATGATAACACTTTGTTATTATCAATTTTCCATGTTTGGCTTAATTTCTATTTATGGTAAGCTCATAATCCCCGGCTTAATCTATATGCTAACATGTGTTAGAATATGTGTTTTTGGTTTTAATCTATCACATCTAATTAGGTGCATATGTTCCAAGTATTATTAGGATACTTGAACGAGTTTTGGGAGTCAATAAATGTCCATTGCTAAGGAGTGTTTGGTACTACTTGAAATTTGAACTATTTGGTAGTTAAAAAATGTGTTTCATGGATATATGTACTTCTAGGATCTCTTGTTTTCTTTGTACATTGTCTTGTACTAATGGATATGCAGGTAGACAACATTTGGGATGTTGTCAAACTTTATATTTCACTAAGTATAGTGAAATTCGCTAGCCCCTGATCTAAGTCTATCGGTAAGAGTGTTTCTACATCCATTTCTTGCATTTCCTAATCAGATATGGTATTAAGTTTTGTTTTTAGGAGTTTTTGAAAAATTTGAAAATCATCTCGATAGTCAAAATAGTGGACTGCCACTTTTTTTAGACCTGGTGGAACTGGCGGATCCAAATTTTGGGTTCCGCCAGTGTGGTTTCTGGGTACTCCAGAATTTGGCCCAACGGACCAGGCGGAACCAAAAACTGGGTTCCGCCTGTGTATTCTGAGGGTTCCGCTAGTCCTGCAAACTTTTTTTTTTTTTTTTTTTTTTTTTTTTTTTTTTTATAATTTTCATTTAAATCCCTCACTCAAGATCACTCACTTTCATCACTAGGATTCTTCTCACTAGTGTTCACTCATATTAGGATTAGGACATCTCACCTGCACCTATAAGATAATCATCTATAATAATACTTTCAAACTTCACAAGAATAATCCAAGATACCTTTCTCCTTAAAGGAAGGAATCCGGAAACTTGTTCCTTGCAATCCTCGAACCATTGAGTATTTGTGATCACTACACACACTCACTGCATTCTTTTGTCCTTTACTCATTCATTAGCTTGATTTGTAAATCGACAACTTCCTAACCAATCCGGACTCGTTATTTGCAAAGATTACATACAATATCAAAATCACAAGTCCAACTTATGACTATAGATATTGTCTTGTATCTACATATGTTACCTCACTTGGTTAAAATGAAAATAATGTGTCATCCTTTAAGACGATAAGGATTTACATCGAGTCATAACTTACTCTTAAGTTATAGATGTATTATCGAGTCTTGCTATCCTTTTATGCTATCCAATCTCAACTAAGTAGGATTGACAACTTAAGTATTTCGTTCGAAATATTCAAGTAAACCTGACTTACTACTGTAGTCATTAAATGTCATATCCGAAAATCAACACCCAAGTATTTTAACAATGTTTGTTAAAACACTCATCACGACTAGAGCACTTATCGTAATACTCTCCCAATCAATAGGGACAAAAACAAATGTCAATAGGTTTTCATCCTTAAACATTTAGCACTTAAGTTCACTTGTTCTTTCACCATCATCTCATCACATTCACCTTGTGATATATCTCAGCCCATAAACTTCACAAACATGAACAAAACTTCAAACATCTTCCTCATAACCTTTCATCACTCAAACCTCAACAACCAATGTGAAGTGAGAAACCGAGTTATCCTTTGTCCTATCAATATCGAGTCATCCACCATTTCCATGCCCTCAAAGAAACCAAGAGTCAATATCATCTTCACCAATAACTCCACCTAGTCATCTTCACAAGAAGATTCCACAATGTAACCAAACAAGTGTGTCATCCCCACTACAACATAACCCATTAAGATTAAACCACCTTTCATGATACATAAACCTATGTTCACCCTTGTGTCGCTCTTTGAAACAAAGGGCAATTGTCATACCCATACACTCATTAACATATTTGTCTATGTCGTCAAAAGTCAAGTGAATTTCATTATGAAATGCGTCTTTTCCACTTTCTAGCAAGTGAAGAACACAAAGAAGATATCCAAGCTTCAAGTGTTGTCAAGCAATCACCACCTCATTTCACATATCCACTCTCGGTCGTCAACCATACTTTACCACCTATAGGATGAGAACCTTCACCATCAAATGAGCATGAAGCACACATTCAATTATACTAGGTTTAAGTAGTATCACTTTCACAAGTTATTAAAGTATTAGCAATACTTTTAACTTCTGCATATGTCTCATTAAATCTTAAATCAACATCTGCAAGTTCTAGGATCTAGAGCCTCCTCATCATCTCGTCATTCTTGTTTTCATAAGCATGGTGACTTTATTCCACGTGATAACCCTACTTATTGATAGACACCATATGTGTCTATTTCCTTTCAAGCGTTCATCATAACCAAATCTTGCTCATAACCTAATTCAAAACCTATGCCTATTCTACTCATCTCTATAGCACACACAAGATCTATTGAATTTGGTGATTTCACTTAGATTCCTGTTCCAAAGAGCTTTCTTGAGAACGTTCTTAACATATTCCATTATCACACACAAACACATCTCTTGGTCTTTGATGATCAAATCACTCTCATAACACATACTCAAACTCAACATAAAAGATGTCTCTCTTTAGATCATTCAACCATAGATTCCAAACACAAAGATTAAAATCTTTCTGCATTACACATACATGTGTCGATTACATGTTATTTGCTTGATATGATTGGACATCTTAACATAACCATCATAACTATTTGATTGATTCATGTGTAAATCTTGGTTATATCTTTATGATGCCTGCATGCTTATATGTTTCATGTTACTATATATCAACATAATTTGTATGATATTTTCATTCTTTATTTATATGATGTTTTGCATGATTAACATGTTACTTGTTAACTCATGATATGTCATTTTGGTACATGATGCTTTTATATGATATTCATATATTTGAAAGCTTGTGTATGTTGTTGTCATTTATTAGATCCATGCTTAGGATGATCTATATGATACTTGCTCCAAAAATGTTATCGTTTAAACATGGGTTGCATAAATTTTTCGTCTTGTCTCTTTCGTAACTTTGTCACACTATTTATTCACTTCGTGTGCACTTATTATTTGTAGAAGTACTTTTGGTATGATAAACATTTAGAAGACGTTTTATCATACAAATTTATCACATAGATTGTTATATGCTTAAGTGTCTAAGCTTAACAACAAAACAATTTCACAATGAAGTGTTTTAAATAATGTCATGCTATTGCTTAGTATAATTATTTGTTGCTATGTGGTAACTTTATGTCTAGTAGTCGAATGCGTTGGTTGTATTAGATAATGTCTTTAGATTTTTATCTTGTTGACATCTTTTGTCACTAACAAATGTGTTTTAGTGGATTGAGAACTAATCACTTGTCTTCTCACTTCGTTCTAGCTTTTATATGCTCATCTCGCATAACTATAATCTCTTTATTGCTACGTGGATTAGTAATATGTTTTATGGAACCCCTACACTTGGATATAGTTTTATAGCTAATAGGATTGAGTCTTAGAGATTTTAAATTTGTGTTTGGATATCTTTCAATCTACCTCTTTCTAATTCGCATTGGTGCTTTCGCTTCCAAAATCACCTCGATAACAATACTCTAATCCTTTCCACCTCCTTTGAGAAAACCACATGCCTCGTCATACAATCATCTCGCATTGATAGAGAAGAGCTACATGACTTTAAGGATAAAATTCTTTGTATGCTAACCAACATCCGCAAAAACATTACCAAGCTCATCGTTTTCATTAACCTACAACCTCCTAAACACTTCATCATCATTCTTTATACAATGCACTAGACAATATGTTGGATGTCCACCTATTGAGGAGGAGAGAAATTCATTCACATATTTGTATTTGGTCAAATTGTATTTAAAGAACATCTACTCATGTTTCTAACACCCTAAAATACCAACACATAGGTACACTCCATTTAGTTAAAGTCGGTTCACAAAACCACAAGTGCTTCAAGCCTTTGACCTTTTCTCTCTTTTTTTTTTAATAATTCAAGCCTCTTTCACCCACAATATCTCATCAAGTGAAAAAAACATCATGTGTTTGACAAAGTTATTCACTTCCACAACCAAAAACTAATCCAAATGGAGTCTAGGATTCTTATCTCAAAACTAGGACTTCAAAACCTCATTTTCAAGAACACCATCATAGGATCTCATCCTCTTCTTCCTCGACACATATCATGCACATCATTGTCAGCGCAAATGATATATTAATCAAATCCATCACTTTCTCAACACGTTGGTCTAACCAACACTCTCGCATCATATGTTGTCATTCTCATCCCCATATAGGTATTTAGCATTTTTTTACTCTTTTCATATGGAATTCTTGTTCCTAGGTGGCTATTGTCCTCACTTCCTTTCAATTCCATTCAAGCATGTATTATGGCAAGATACATCATCTTTGGTAGATGATATAGTCATATTCGTTGTTTATCCCTCGAGTTGTGAATTTTAGGATTGCATGAGTCGATATGTTCTATCTTTATCTTTCGTTAGAACATTTGCTACACACGAGCTTCTAATTCTTTAATTAGTTGTCTACCCATCACCACCATTAGCACCATCCTCTTTAAGCATTTCAACCTCATGTCTTCCTTCTAGGCTTTGCTTAGTAGGTTCCTATCATATTATATTCACGTTTTTCTTATGATTGAATTTCTTTTTAGAAGCATACACTTTATGAGATTTTTTGGTTTCATGGTTCTCTACTTTGAGTCGCTTATATCATTTATATATTTACATCTTACTTTACTTTGAGATGAAATATATTGCACTAACTCTTTCATTGTAGGTTCACCATTATATACGCTTGATCGTATATAGCATAATCATCTAAGGATGATGTTTGCATCGAATATTTTCCTTCTTTCATTATAGGTGCTTCTTGACGTAGGAGGAATATCCATCAAGCACTCATATTGCATCGTCTATACACGTTGTTGTAGAGGACATGCTTGTCTAAAGACAAAACTTCCACTATACTAACTTTTGTTTTCTAGGTTCATATTGACGCCCTAAAACAAGGGGAGCTTCCGTCAAGCATAGGAAAATTATTGTCTTATACTAACCTTTATTTTGTAGGATTCTTCATCCTTGCATCATATACGTTGGTACCCTAGCAATGGGGAGTATTGATCAAGGGGGAGTTAATCATACACTAACCTTTGTTTCTTTTGTAGCTTTCTTATCCTTGCATCATATACGTTGGTACCCTAGCAACAGGGAGTATTGATCAAGGGGGAGCTAATCATGCACTAACCTTTGTTTTTGTAGCTTTCTTATTTCTTGTGTCATATACGTTGTGACCCTAGCAATGGGGAGTATTGATCAAGGGGGAGCTACAATCTAGGAGAAGGATGCACGTATTTATCTTTATTATCATTCTTCGACACACTTTTGTGTTTCGACAAGAAGAAGGAGATAAGTCTACATAGTCCAACATGCATTTTATTCATCATGCATTTTTTGTATAATTTTTATGCTGCACAACACTAACCTTGATGTAGGTCAAGAAACTTAATTTGATCCATGGATCCGCTAATAACCTAAGGGACGCAACAACCTTAGGAAATTGGAGTTGAAGAATTAACTTCACTAGGGATGATGCAAGCTCGCCATTTTGGGGAGAAATTAAGTTAACTCCAAGGACATACCCCTTTTTGTTTTGACAAAAGGGGGAGAAGAGTGTAAACAGAGAAGGAAATGTAGAAGGTGTTGCGGATACAAGTAAGTTATACGGACACAAGTAACTTTTTACATTTTCCGTTCTATCACGTTTACATATTTTGTCATCATCAAAAAGGGGGAGATTGTTAGTTCAAATATTACGATATTTAATCTATATAGTCTCATTTGTTTTGATTGATGACAAACATATAACTTGATACATAACATAAAATGTACAAGTTACTTGTAATCATACTTTGTCTCAACAAACATTCAACAACTCTCAACGTCTCGAGTCATCGTATGCTACAACACAGGTTCGTACATGTTTTTTATATAGCATTATGATCAAACCCCTTGACCAACCATTTAGAATGACTAAAATACTTTTAGGGTCTTTAAGTATTTTAGGTGTCAAAGTGCACTTTAGGTGTCAAATAGAATAAGTGCCACTTTAGGTGTTAAAGTAATATTAGTAAATTTTACAAATGATAAAAATGTAATGACATTAGGAATCAAACATTTTTAGTAACTCATTAACTTACTATAACAACATTACTTAGGTAATATATACAAGTTTACTTTCATATATATTTCTTTATCTTAAAATAGAAATATGTATATACATCACATCATGTGCATTTATGGAAAGGTTGAGTGTTTGACTTTCCATAAGACATCTTACACATTTTGGATTTATCTATTGTGTGTTTGACTAGAAGTAACTTGATGTGACATTGTTAGATATGGAAAGTTATTGTAAATAGTAGTCTGTCTGCTCCGGCGGAACTTTCAATAATGATCATAATGCTTCTAACATTCATCTTTGTTGTAAGCACATCATACTTAATGATCTACCAAGAAGGTTACAAGATCTTGAAGTCATCATTCATTAAAGCATTCCAACATATGAAGATTCAAGGGCATTTGACATCCTCAACGATTGAAGACTTCCTATTCAAGAAGTTCATGTAGATTAGTCATTCATATCCATTAGACTTTTATGTCTTGGATCATCTTTGTATCATCACAATATAGTTAAGATGGTTTATGTGTTTGTGCCATAAAACACAAGGTTTTTATGTTGGGCCACAAAACATAGCGGGAGTGGTTGTACCCTTGGTAAAGAACTCGACATCTAGCTTAGTGTCGGAAATATTGTATAAGCGACGATAGGAGTGGTTGTACCTTGTAAAAGAACTCGGTATCTAGCTTTGTACCGGATAAAGTGTAAGCGACGATTGTAAGGTTTTTTCCGTCGAGAAAGGAGGTTGTTGATCTAGTGAAGTAACTCTCGACTTGGGTACTCGAGGAGTGGAGTAGGGCGGAGAGGAGATCCGTGACCGAACCACTATAAATCCTCGTTATACTTATTGCTTTACTTTAATGTTTGCATTATGTGATTGTTTGTCTTGTGACATGTTGATTATGCTTGTATGATAAAATATCTTAAGTTTATGCTAGCCATAAACTAAACTTAACATCTTTCATATTAAAACAAGCTAAGAATGGATATTTGATACAACAAGTTTAAAGAGTTTTAAACGGTAACGTATTCACCCCCTCTACGTTTTCACATTGTCGATTACCTCAACATGTAGGAAACAGGAATGGGTGGTTGAGTAAAGATGAAGGGGAGTTAGGATGGAATGGTGTTGATTCGAATCTAGAGTCCACATCGAGTAGTAAATTGAATTGATCTGAGTGAGGAGGCAAGTGCGAGAATGGAGTTTGAGCCATTGTGCAACGTCTTTTGTTTTGTGTTATGTTTTGGATTTCTTATATTGTCTTTTGCCATCTAGAGCCATATTGGAGCGTGATTATTCTTGGATATTGGATCGACCTTATCCAAGTGATTTTGATTATAGAGTTTACGTGATTGTTGGAATTGTTCTACGTGAGATGATTGTTTGCGACGTCTTTTGTTTTGTTTGCGTGATTGTTTACATGATGTGTTGTCATAGGAGGGAGTACACTTGTGAAAGGGGGCATAGATAATTATGGTGGCCAACATAATTATACATGCATCACAACACAAGTGGACTTGCAAGTATAATAACATGGATTGCATGGTGTATTAGGTGCTATGTGGTATATGTACGTTATCATTGAGATGTGTGGTTTTGGAAGTAAGTATGCGTGTGGAATAGGCTTATAACTATGGTCGTGAACATAATTATAAGGGTATTACACACGTGGACTTGTGACCATTATTGCATTGATTGATGTTTGTTGTTATATGTTGTGGTAGATGGTATGTGATATCATGTTGGTGATGGCTGTATGGTTAGAGAAGTATTCTCTTAACCGTTTGGGCAACCGTTATATGTTGGGTGTATAGGTGGTAAGATTCCATTCTACCTATCATATGTTGATACCTCAAATATCGGTGGGTACTTATGTTGTGGTATTTAAGTTGATTCGTTTGCTAGACGCTCCATTTTATACCTAATTCTTTGGTTGGCATTCCTATTCGTACCATGATGGTACAGATGCCATGTTCTTTCTATTTGACGTCGTGATAGGTGTTGGGTAATCGAATTAGTTTTTGTTGGATACTGGTTCATTTCTTTGGTTATTCCTTGCATTCATTCCGCGAATGAATATTATACTGTTCTTCGAGTATTGTTGGTTCGTGACGAGTTGGTGTGGATATTTGATCCTTCATTTACACATACCAATTGAATTTTGTGACCTGTTAGTATCGGTGTTTTTCTATGATTTTGGTTTGATAGTTGTACGAATGAGTCTGTAAGTTCATCGTTTGGTTTGCAATGTATTTGCGTGAGTGTTCACTGGTATGAGATTCGTTTGATGATTATTTTGATTATGTGATTCTTCTGTGTTTTTCGCATCCAATAAAGGGGTTGTGTTAAAGTCCTCATGGTATTTTAAAATTCGTTTTGGGTATTTCATGGTCATTTGTTGGAAGCTATTATTTTTATGGTGAAAATGAAGTATGAAAAAAAAATGGTTATGTTGATGTCTTACATAAAATGGTTTATATATATTCTATAAAAAAAATGTATAAGCTTAAGATATGTCTTGTGGAAAACGGTGTTCATTTGTTTTTGGGAAGGTCGAGTATGGGGATAAGAACTGTCTATGTTTCTCATTTACCAAACTTGTTATGTATTTGGTTCATCGAGTGTTTCTTTCGTTGAGGTACGCTTGTGGATGTTTTATGGGTACGTTTATTTTATATTTTCTTTGTATGGGTTTTCATGAACATTTTATCCGTGTCTACTTTTATTGGGATTTTTTTTTCTCATTGTGTTTTTTTTTCTAGCTTTGATTTTGATGTTCGTTACTTCGCTAGTCGGTAATTCGTACCCCTTTTGAGTTCGTTGATATACGTTTTAGTTCGACCGGTTTCATGGTTCGAGTCGTTTACTTAGGATAGATTTTCGTTTTGATTATCAATTTGTTCGCTGAAGAAGAAGAGGGTGTTTGCCAAGTTGTTCAAGTGAGAGGTGTAGCTTTAAGATGTACGTTCTTAAGGAAGGTGGTCAACGATAGCGAGTGTTCGTGGACATTAGTAAGATAAAAGTGGTGAAGAGTGGAAAGTACCTAAGACACCATCTGAGAGACGATTGTCCTTAGGATTGGCAGGTACTATTGACGATTCATTTCTATCTTTCTATAGATTGCGTAGGCATCGCGGAGGTGGAAAATCCATAAGAGGAACTGTGTGATACACGATTTAAAGTTGGGGAGTAGAACTTGGAAATGATATTATGGAGCAGAAAGTGTTATCTACACAGATCATAAGAATCTTTAGCATATATTTGACAAGAGGCTAATATATGTAGAAGAGAAGTTGGGTGTGGAATTTCTCAGTGACTACGATTGTCTGATTCTCCACCGTCAAGGAAGGGCGGACATCGTGGTAAGAGCGCTAAGCGGGAGTGAACGAGTGAAACTTAGATGTTTGTGAGCAATGATTATGATAATTTAGTTTGGAGTTAAGAGAATGATATTGACAGCCTAGGGAGAGAGGTTCAAGGATGAGAACATGTAAGGAGAATGATTACTTGGTTTAGACCAGTAAATGGAAAGGAACGAATATGGAGGAATGTACTTTGTGGACCAACTATTGGTTTCATTGAGAGGAAGCGTAAGGACATCAATCATGTAAGGTATTTGATACATCCGAGAATGGATAAGACGTATTATTACCTTAGCAAGAGATGTATGGAGGAGTGGGTATGAAGGAGAATACCGATACTTTAGCAAGTGTTTGAAATGCTTGAAGGTAAAGGTTGTAGTCAACAATTATTAAGGTGTTGCAACAGCCAGAGGTACCTGGAGATTTTATTAAGGAGGAGTTGGTGAGACTTTTCGCTCGGTGAGTTGGTAAAGAACCGTAGGGTGTTGCGTTGATCATCAAGATACATGATGAAATACTCACTTCGCGATAGTGGTAAACGTGTTATAGAGTCTTGAGAACGCGTATGTAGAGGAGTACGACTTATCATTCTCTAATGAGTGAACTAAGTGAGCGTACAAATCATGCGTTGGATGGTGAGCTGAGAGCATGGGTGCGTTTGATTTTGGAGGAAGTCGGGGTATACATTTACCCTTAGTTGAGTTCACCTATATCAACAATTATCATTCTAGTATTGAGTATGTGTCGTGTGAAAAATTGTATGGAAGGTAATGTAGGTCACCTGTTCTATGGGCAAAGGTTGGAACAAGCCAACTAATTGGTCCTGAACTAGAATGAGAGACTGCGAATAAGGTTTTCAGATTTAAGAGAGAGATTTAAGGCAGCGTGAGATCGATAAAAAAGTTATGCGGATAATTTTCGTAAGCACTTGGAGTTAGTGTTGGTAATCGTGTAATGCTGAAATTGCTCCTTGAAAAGGTGTTGTGCGTTTCGGTAAGAAAGGCAAGTTAACATCGAGATGTGTTGGACCGTTTGAGATTTCGGAAAGGATTGGATTTGTGGCATACTAGTTGAAGTTAGCTGAGGAATTGAGTGGTGTACATAATACCTTTCACGTATCTAATTGAAAGAAGTGTTTGGCGGATGCTAGTCTGCATGTGCCATTAGATGAAAGTAAGGTCAACAAACTCTTCGCTTTGTCGAGAAATCTGTTGAGAATATGGATCGAGATGTTAAGGGGTTGAAGTGTGGTGAGATAGCGTTGGTAAAAGTATGGTGGGATTCTAAGCGTGGTCCTGAGTTTACTTGGGAACGTGAGGATCATATGTAATTAATGTTTGTTTTGTGTGTATCCATTATATGTGGTGTTTCCTGCGGTTACCAATTGGATTTTCATTTGGTTCGAGGGTATCGTACCTACCTATGAGAAGTTGTTTGGATTGCTGTTGTTATTGATCGGGGAGTGTATCTATTTGCGTGTATTGTTGGAGTGACAGAATGTTTTCTATTGTGTGAATTCGGGTATTTAGTCGGTTCACTTTTTTTTTTTTTTTTTTTTTTTTTTTTTTTTTTTTTTTTTTTAATTTTTGGGGGATTTTATGGTGTGGTATTATTTCGCTTAAATATCCATAAATTTTCTTTTGCTTTTATGAGTGGTGACTCGTGTATTTGAAATCTTGGGACGCGATTTCCCTAAGTGGGGGATGATGTAACAATCGTGGTTTTGGCAGGTCAGTTTGACTGATAGTCTTGACTCGGTTGACGTTTGTTTGATGTGTCTTAGGTGTTTGGGGTGATATAGGTGAGTTTTAGCACTAAATTCCTTTGCGTAAATGGTTTTATTGTGATTTGGGAAGTTTGGAATTTGGGAAAGTTCATTTTGATCACCTTTGTGGTGTAAAAATGACTTATTTAGTTTTGGTGTTTTTGTGTTTTTGCGTAATAAGTCTTCGTTCAAGTGTTTGAGTGTTAGTGAGTTACGAGGAGTTTGTTTTTATGAGTTATATTTCAAAAAGAGTGTGGAATTCTATATTTGGAAACTTTGTTTTGAAAATGATAATTTTTCCGGTTTGTCGTAAAATTAAAGTTTATCGCGAAAGACGTTAGGTTTCATTATGGGAATACATAAAATATGAAAAGTATGAGGTTTTGAGTGTAATAAATAAATTTAATAAAAAAAAATAAAATAAAATATATATAAATAAAGGGGCGGCCGATTTAGAGGATAAGGGGGAAAAAGGAAACCCAATTTGAGCCAAAATACAATTCCTAGCAATAAGGAATCCTAGTCCAACCCAAACAAGCCCAACCCTTACCCTTATATACCAATACCAACGACCCTATGCCCTCTTTTCCTGCATATTTTGAGTCGATCAAGGGAGAGAAGAGGAGAAAAATTAGGGTTTATAGTTTTGAAGCTAAAATCAAGAATCAAGGTAAAATCTTTAAACCCTATGTTCAATTAATTGATTAATTAATATAATTCATGTAATAATTATATGATGGATTAGGGTTTGTGTTAACTTCTGTAAATTAATGTTATTAAACATGTTGGGGTCATTAATGAAAATAGTATAATGATCAGTGAAGGAGATTTGGTTATAAAACATGTTAAACATTGAGTTAGGGTTTGGACAGAAAACTAGTGTTGTAAAGATTTGAGTGTATCTAACAGATGGTGATGAGTTAGATCACTACTGTTTAGTCTAAATTGAAGTTTAATAAAAGAGCTTTCCAAAAAGTCCAGCTACGATTGATTTCAAGGTTAGGAAGTTGGTCTATTGATTTTTCTTCGTAAAGGTGTCAAAGCTGTAAAACTGGAACAGAATTTGGGTAAAAGTTTGATAGTGAATTGTGATTGTAAAAGTGTTATTTAGACTAGCCCTTCTGGAATAGTTAAGTCTTAGGTTATCTTAGACTACCACGAAAAGGATTCGCGATAAAAACTTGTAGAAGTATTTTATGTTAATTAAAACTTTTTGGTGTGCGTTCAGATCCGAATTTGGATAGTTGACAAGTTTGATTTTCTTTTGAATACTTGTGTGTGTTATTGGTCCATGACCTTCTGGGATTAGCTTGTATGCTTATGAGAGACCATGGTAAATTTTTGGTGTGAGTTTTTGAGCTTTATTTGTCATGATTTCATGTGGGTGAATGTACCCAAAAATTCTGCGTTTTTTGATTTTATAAGTGCAAGGGATTTAGTGAGTGTTAGGTTATGGTTATGGTTAGTATGGTGTCTAGGAGATCCATGGTGGGTCATATGAGTCTTAGACATCCATCATATGAGTATTACATGGGTTGTAGCTTTTAGCTTGACCTTGTGTAACGTGGACTTATTTGTGTTGTTTAGATTTGTGATTTGTGTTGTGGAAGCTGCAAGGTTTGAGGTGAGTTCATAGTCCAATATTTTACTTTGTTTTAAACTTGGGATGGAAATGATGCTTGTCTTAAATGTTTTGGGTTACTGTGATTATGTGTGTGCCAAAGAGCTTGGACTTATAATGTTATCGTATGTATGCTATATGTGAATGGTTATGCGATGTGGAAATGTTGTGTGATAATGCTGTGTGGTCCAATTGGGGGGAGTATCCAATTGAAGAGTAATAACTCGTACTCTGCTGTGTGCTTCAATTGGGAGGATGCTTATCCTGTTGCTCGTGAATGCGACCCATTTGATGTTATGTGTGCTTCGATTAGGAGGATGCTTATCCTGTTGCTCGCGCATGCGACCTAATTGATGTTGGGATCGGAGGACACGAGCCGTCCTGTTGTTGCCTTTGTGTGTGGATATTCGCTTGCGAATGATTGTAGCTTATATGATAACTTTAAATTATTTGTCCAGCTATATTTTATGATCACAGTAAACTGGTTGCCTTGTGAGTGTATGTATGTCTAAAACCTATGAATCTCACCAACATTATGTTGACATTTTAAGCATCATTTTCAGGTGAGCTTTCTAAGGATAAGATAGAAGGATGTGATTAGATGAGACCCTAGTTGCATTGGAAGTGGTTTATCATTTTGTTTGGATCTTATGTATTGTTTTGGATTTTGTTTTGGTTATTTTATTTTGGGGTATTGTTACAACACTTTGTGTTTGTACTTTCCTCTATTTTTGTGCATGTAGTTGTTCTCTATATAAACACCAGGTGTTGTGATGATATCCATGAAGTTACACCCTCGCATTTCTGCCTTGGCGAGGTGTGACATCTTATGTCAGCATAACTCTACCGCCTGTCTCTGGCAGCTTGCAGACGTTGTTTGATCTTCACTATCTTTTCCGTTGTGTCATGAACGAGATCGGGCCCGGTAAGTTGTGTCTCTCCAACTTTGGCCCAATAGATAGGGGATCTGCACTTTTGACCGTAAAGTGCTTCGAAGGGTGCTGCCTTAATACCGGCGTGGTAACTGTTGTTGTAGGAAAACTCGGCAAAAGGTAGGCGTCTATCCCAACCTTTTCCGAAGTCGATAATACATGCTCGTAGCAAGTCTTCTAGGGTTTGGATGGTTCTCTCACTCTGTCCATCGGTTCGGGGGTTATAAGCCGTGCTCATATCTAGTTTAGTTCCCAAGGCTTTTTGCAAAGTCTTCCAAAAATGAGAGGTGAAACGGCTATCTCGGTCGGAGATGATTGAAATAGGCACTCCATGTCATGACACTATTTCTTTGAGGTATAACTGCGCGAGCGTACTCATCTTGTCAGTTTCTTTGATCGGTAGGAAGTGAGCGGATTTAGTTAGACAATCTACAATGACCCAGTTGGTGTCTAAACCGGTTGAGGTTTTGGATAGTTTGGTGATGAAGTCCATGGTAACACGTTCCCATTTCCATTCGGGTTTGTCGGGTTGGGTTAGTAATCCTAAAGGTTTTTGGTACTCCGCCTTTACTCGTGAACAAGTCAAACATTTCCCGACAAACTCAGCAATGTCGGCTTTCATGTTTGGCCACCAGTAAAGTTTCTTTAGGTCGTGGTACATTTTGTCAGAACCAGGGTGGATGGAGTATTTTGACTTGTGGGATTCATGCATGATGAGGTCTCTTATACCTCCATAGAGAGGAATCCAACTTCTCTCTTTGAAACAGAGCGTTCCATCAGCTCATTTCACAAAACTGTTGGGGTTTTCTGGCATGCCATAAATCTTTTCCTTAGGTTGGTTTGTTTCCTTAAGGGCTTCGGTTTGTGCGTTGAGTATTTGGGAAGGAAGGGGTGAGGAGATGGTTATTCCTAATGATCTAACTCTAAGAGGTTTAAGTCGTTCCTTCTGACTTAAGGCATCTACCACTACGTTGGCTTTACCGGGGTGATAACAGATTTCACAGTCGTAGTCGCTAAGTAATTCTAACCATCTACGTTGTCTCATGTTTAGTTCCTTCTGGTCTAAGATGTGTTGGAGGCTTTTGTGGTCGGTGTATATGGTGCATTGTGTGCCATACAGGTAGTGTCTCCATAACTTAAGGGCAAATACTACGGCTCCTAATTCTAGGTCGTGGGTTGTATAGTTCTCCTCGTGTTTCTTAAGTTGTCGTGAGGCGTAAGCTATCACTTTGTTTCGCTGCATCAATACGGCTCCTAAACCATGATACGAAGCATCACAGTATACCACGAAGTCCTCACTTCCTTCGGGTAATGCCAATATTGGTGCTTCACAAAGTTTTCGCTTCAGGAGACGGAAGTCTGAGTCGTGCTTTTCTTCCCAGACAAATTTCTTGTTCTTCTGAGTCAGTTCGGTTTAAGGCTTCGAGATTTTTGAAAACCCTTCAATGAATCTCAGTAGTAGCCGGCAAGAACCAAGATTTGGTTACTCTCGGTGGGGTTGGTTGGAGATGCCCAATATTTCACGACTTCGATCTTGGCGGGGTCTACATGAATACCTTGACTATTGACAATATGACCAAGAAATTGTACGGTGTGGATCCAAAAATCGCATTTCGAGAATTTGGCATACAATCCTCTCTCCAGAGTAATTCCAAGATTGTCCTCAGATGAATTGCATATTCCTTCTCATTGCGGGAGTATATTAGGATGTCGTCGATGAACACAATTACGAATTTGTCCAAGTAAGGTTTGTGTCACAACTCACCATTTCAGGTCATTTCAGGTCATTTCCCGAACTTTGGAAAAACACTATTCATCAAACACTATTCATCAAAACACTATTCATCAGTTTACTATTCATCATTTTTGGTGTCAGTTTGACATTCAGAGAAGCATTCAAAAATTTTACTATTCATGGAACACTATTCATTGCGGGAAAAGATTTCATCATTCACGTGCATTACACATTTCATCATAAATTTAGTTTACGGATATTCAAATTCGCGTAACCGGATTGGGTTAGGTGCGAATTCATTTCATTAGTGTTAAGAACACTACATACGGACTGGAGATAGTCTGCATATCATCATAACAGCATTTTCATGTTATACCACTCTCAGGATTTTCAAATTACTATATTCAGTACATTTAACGTTTTTACGTATAAGTATTTATAGTAAAACGTTAACACCCGGTTTATACACGACGAATATATCTAAATATTCCTACAATGGTCCCGACATATTTTTATATCCATTTTAACATCATAAAAGTTATAACATTCAGTTACCCAGTATTTTGGAAATTTATTTTATTTATAACGTACGCGTATGAATATAACGTCGGTTTTCGTTAAAACTAAACATTAATCACCCGATCACTCAGTAAATGTACCCAACATATTTTTAATATGTTTTTAACATTATTATAACTTTATTTCATCCCGGTTAACTTCGTGAACGTTTATTGCTATTAAACCCGGTACCCGATTTTAACGAATAACGCGTAATAACACTTAACGCTACACTATATTTTCTAAGTGATCAAAACCGTTTTGGCTACTCCTTTTCACACCCAAAACCGGCCATGAGACACCCCTTTAACCATGTGCATTGATTATCATTTTATACTAATAAACCTCTTATAACATAACTTTACTAAAAACCAAGAATCATAATCCAACTTTTAACTAAGATCAAATTTTCATCTCATCTCTTCCATTCCCTCTTCAAACCCACGACCCAAATCCATCACAAAGATCAAGTGATCATTTTTCATAAGTTAAAACACAAAACTTGTTCCTTTTACATGCCTAATCAAGAATCAAGCAACAAAAACACAAGAACATCAAGCATAATCATCCAATAATCATCTCATTTTATCAAGTAAGTTTTCATCTTTATTTTTTCATGGATCATCCTATTTTTACATGTATTTCATAAGTATCATGCTAAAAACCATGTACAAGTAGCTATACCACACTTTATTTTGTCTAAAAAGAAACATACAAACCCTAACTTTTTAGTTATGAATCCCCTTGCTCTAATAACTTGGTTAGGAGTCCATGGCACCCTAAGAAGGTGTATGGTAAGATTAGATTAGCCATGTGGTGATTACAAGAGGATTGGTGATGGTAGAAACTAGTTTTAAACCTTGAAAACATGATTTGGAACCTATTTTAGACATGCTGTCCCGTTTTGTAAAAATCTGGAAAATCAGTAAACACCAAGGAAACTTTGGCAAAATTTTTAGAAAATACTTTCAAAAACGAATCCGTAGGCGAAAGAACGGATTAAAAAGAGTTTATAACGAAGGAGTTATGATTTTTGCAAGATTGTAGACGAAAAGTATTTTTCTGAAAATGTTTGCTGTTGGACGTTTTTCATTGGACAAAAAGAGACTTTAGACGTAACCCGGAGGAGCCGAGCTTTCCAAAATATATTACTACATACTAAGACGTAACCGTGGATATAAAGAACAAGTAAAACGGATAAGTAACGACAAAGATATACACGTTTGAATTTCGGCTAAAACCACTTTATATTTGACAGCTTTTATTAAATTTGGCACAAAAACTACGAAGTACATTTTTGAGCTAGAAGTAATATTAAGTGCCGAGCTTTATAACTAATGTAGTATTAGTTATTACGAGTATGTTTTCATCATTTCAAGGATTACAACCCGAGTATTTCAACGCTAACATGGAAACTTACGTTATATATATATAAGTATATATATATTATAACTAGCTATTTAAATTTTCTAATAGCAATATTTTCCTAAGTCTTGGAATATATACTTTTGATAACAACAAGTGTTTTTCAAAGAGTAGAGTGGTATAGTAAACATGTGCATGGACATTCATAACATCATTTCATGATCTAAAGTAGATCGTACATCATTCATATTAGGTTGCGGCTAGTGTGCGCGCCTTGTTTTTCAGCTCATTACATGTTCATGGTACCATCATATTGGGTTGCAGCAGCTAATTGTTCATTGGTGTTCATTTCATTTCATCACAGTTTCATCAATTGATGTGAGTTTTCATAGCCCCGTTTTCAATTCAACATTTTTGATTGTTTTCAAATCCCACGGGGGGAATACATTGCATCAATTATTTCAGTACGAGCCCAAGTATTCAATCATGTACATAGCTTAAGTTACCTTGCCATGTGATAAGTCCCCTGTAACATCATGAACCGTTAATTTACCGTTAAGCGAGAGTGAGTGGATAGATCTATCGAGGGTGACGCCTCCATCCGTGGTAGTGATTACCAACAGTAAGCGGATGCATGTCATGTCTTTTACATTTGAATGTTTCGGCAGAACATTCGGGAGGGGCATAGAGTTTCATCAGTCATAGCTTCGGTGTCATGAGCTTAAGGCTATTGTACAATTTTCATGAGATTTTTATCTTGCACTTTTACTTGTGGTGGCCGTACATCATTACATTTTACAAACCTATGGAATTCACCAACATTCGTGTTGACGTTTTAGCAATGTATTTCAGGTTATTAAGGTAGCTCATGTGACATGCATTTGGACCTTCATGGAGTCGCGGAGTCAACGCGTCTCATCATTATTTCATGCACTTATGTAAACATTTGATCTAGTATGGCTTGTTTTTCATAAACATGCAACACATTTTGGGGACCTCATTTTGTAAACTCTGGATTATTTCAATGATCAAATGCAGTATTTTCCAAACGACACTTTAGGTCGTTCAATGTAACTGTAACTGTGGTGCTATGACAGACACCCCCAGGTATTCCATTCCGCTGCAAGTCAGGTAAATTGGGGGTGTGACAGATTGGCATCAGAGCTAAGGTTATAGCGAACTAGGATGTATCTTGGACCCTAGACTATAACCACATCATCATAGCATCTCATCATTTCATCATAAGTGCATAATCATGATACATGTTGTTTTATACATCCCCTGTGCGAGTTATTTATACTCATATCCGTATATGTATATCATTTTATTGACCTGGTTCACAAGTGACATGTCTTCAGATACTCACCCTGACATCCTTTTATCGGATTCCGACATTGAAGATGCCTTGTCATCTTCCACTACCATTATACCATCAGTTGCACTTACACCACCATTAGTACTATTGATTTGCCATAGGAACAGAGTCTTCCTATCATTCAGCCCGTACATAGAATGCCTTTTGATAGTGTATTCAGAATTAATCTTAATGGACTTATTAGGATGCTTATTGCAAGGAAGATAGTGTGTTTTCTTTCCATCACTAGTAGGGCACTTACTACTCAGGTACTATCACCACCATCAGTTACTTATTACACTATTGGCCTTCCCACAGTGTGTACTTTAGTTTTACCTTTTGGATGTCGCGAGGTAGCGCGAAAGAGGGTAGTATTCCATACACTAGTACCATCTTTGTCATTTTCCTTTTCCATTCCCACTTGACATGAACTAGATGACACCTAGTAGATAATACCAATAACACGGACTCAACAGAAACATCCGCAGATTCTTCAGGAATGGTTCAGAACCTATATTATCTAAGATTTGATAGATGCACAACTTCAGACACCACTTCAGGACTATCTCGACCTTATGATGCCACCAACCTGATTTCACACAGAGGGACACCAGGAAGTCCCTGGACCAGACTTATATCCTCCCTCCTTTAGCGGAACTAGAAACATAAAGGAATTTCTCAAATGGTTCGAAGACATAGAAACAATATTTCAATGTGGCGACTGTCGTAAGGAATACAAGGTTAAGTTCGCCACATACACTTTTCGGGATCATGCCCAGGAATGGTGGACCAAACATATTAAGATGGTAGGAGTTGATACTGCCTACTCACACTCTTGGGAGAAACTAAGTAGGATGATGGGTATAACATTTTGTGTAGGAAGTGAATTACGAGCAAGGGAACAGGAAACACTAAACTTTATCATGGTAGGAAATGATGTTGACAAGTACACTACTCATTTTTATGAATCAACACGACTAGGTTCTGCAATGGATGAACCGGAAAGCAAGAAACTTGAAAAGTACATTATCAAAATGGCGATCGAGGCAAAGGAACTCATAGTTCACGCCGAGACATCAGGAAACAACAGTGACAACAAGAGGAAGTGGAACAACAATCTAGGTTGCAATGCTGCTCAACAATCACCCAAGGGACAAGAAGTAAATCGAGCCTTTGCTGCAGAACCGCATACAAAGAGAAGGTATATTGGAAAGTTACCTTACTACAACTTGTGTAATCAATATCACCGAGGTCATTGCAGTGAACCGTGTGGAGTGTGCAAGAAGCAGGGTTATCGGACTGAAAATTGTAGGAAACTCACAAATCAGAAAATCCCAGGGAATTGCTTCAAATGTGGAAACTTTGGGCATTTCAAGAATGACTGCCCGGAACTGAGGAACAAGGAAAAATCAGGAACTTGGAATCAAGACTGAATCGCTCAAGGAATAGCGTGAGTTGTTGAAAGAGAACCGTCAGGATATTAGAAACATCAAGAATAACAACAATGCTTCAGCAGGAGGAGCTTTGTTTCGATATATAAACCGTAGTTCGAGCATTTAGGGTTGTATCTTTCCTTTTGTACATACCGTTGGTACGATGACATGACCTAGTGGTATTAAGCACTTTCCTATCCAATGTAGTATCTATCCTTTGTTACCTAGGTGATAATCATAACCATCATTTACTCCATTTTCTATCCCGATTGCTCAGACTTCAATCGTTTCACAACATTTTAGCATTGTCTCATCAGGAATTAGGTTGATTTTGTTTTTGACGAATTAGTAGACTATTACCATTCGACAAGATTCACCCACGTATCCAATGCACCATTCAAGCTATTTTACTATCATATGGGGAAACTGTTTTACAGAAAAATTTTCTGAAGTAAGCTATTTTATTACCATCCTATACATTGATTTTTCTGTCATTACACCAAGTATTTACTATTATTACGCGAAGCAATTTTCATGTTACTTGAAAGGAAACATCAGGATACCATTTTAATAACAATGCGTTGAACACCATCTAAAACTTTTGAGAAAAGTTATGATATTTTGACAAAATCCAACATCGCATCATTTATCCTCAATTATACATAGCCTGATCACCTATGTAAAATTCAGGAAGGATTATGCCATGAAGGAAATAATTACCTTTTCAAAGGATTGTTAATAACAATCTTTATCCAAAAGCTTTGTAAACAAAGGAACTCTTTCATAAACATCCCTTTTGCCGAACTATCCCTGGATACTTACCCCACCAGTCCCTCATTCAGACATTAAGTTGGATTTTCCCATTGACTTTCCTAGAAGAGACTTTCCATATCAATTACATGCAGGATTCCTTTATACAATAAAAGCAATAAAAGGATTACAGAACTACTAACCAGGACTAGAAGTATATAGTGAGAGAATTCATAACTCAACAACAAATTCTAAGATACTGCGAGACCATCCGAATCACCATCTTTAACCTAGTGGTCCAATGTTATTATTCAAGGGTACTAGCTAGACTGAGCTACAGGATTGAACTCAATATAGATGTCCGCAGGACAACACAATAGAAATAAACCAAGCTTCTAATTGAGACTGTAGAGCATTTCATTTAAACATGGCCTCATCCATACATAAACTTTCCTGCAGTAAGTTTTCACAAAGGACAATTGTTTGAAACAAGAATATCCATGTAATTTCCTCTAAGGCATTATGTCTAGAAATTTCAGATAACCTCACCTTCATACCAAGCAAGGGATCAAACCAGAACATATCTCCTCATCTACATGGGAAAACAGAATAGACATTCATCGACACAACATCAAGTGATACCTTCGTCTTGCCAATTACAACGATAAACTATTTCAGGACTTAAGTTAGTCTAAATACCTATGCTTGTAGTTATGCCAGATAACCACCAATAGACATTATCCAACCTCAGGAACTAAGTGTTAGACATCTATGCATTTAAGCGAACATTTCCTATTCTACCATTTTATCCTTTTCAGTGTTTTCACTTTTAAATAAAGTTGATGCGTTTACATAGATCACATACCTTGTGGAAAAATGATTTCTGAAATTCCTATTTTGAACAAGTACGATCCTTTTTGGTCAATCTTTAGCAACACTATGGTACAATGAGAAAAATACATAAACATCAAACTTTGGTAAACAGTCGTAATCACAACATGTTTGAAAACAGTTCCTATTTCATAACTACTGGATTTTGGATCATCAGGAAAAATATTACTTAGTAAATCATCTGCTCCATTTTCTAAATTCGTTTATTCAGAAAAAGATTTCAACCAAAACTCACAATCGCGAGACAAATTTCCAGAACCAACTTCCCTACAACATCGCTTATGCATTTAGGATTTGTGACTTGACAATAGAGAATATTTGGAATATGTGATGAAGGAATTAGGAGGAACATCACAAATTGATCACGAACTTCAGTAGTGAAGACCAAACCCACTAGACAAAGAAGGACATATGTCTTATCATCCGTTGGAACAAAACACAAGGAATCAAATTGTTACCTATATTCTATCCCTTCAGATAACGCCAAGTTCGAAGGACCGAACGTTGTGGAATTAGTCACAATGGTTTATTGTACCCATTTCAGTTATTCCTGTTAAGGAAACCGAATTCACCGTGGACTTCAGGTAATCAATTCAGGATTTCCTTCAGAAACCCATTTAGATGTGAATATCACCTATCATCCTCAGAACGATGGTCAAAGCGAGAGAACAATTTAAACATAGGAAGGTATGCTCAGAGCATGAGTGATTGACCCTAGAAATGGTTGGACTAATCACTCAACATAAATCAAATTCATCTACAACAATAGTTATCACACCAACAACGGGAAACTGGCAGAAGTTAGGTTGGTACATAACACACATCATTTGGATTGAATATCCTGAATAACAAACCATCCTGATTCAAGTGGGAGAACAAACTAAGTTAAAAGCATTGCCTTGGATTGGCACGATACAAATTGGATAACAAGAAAGGTTGAACCTTTAGCATATTGGACTATTTAAGATTCATTTTAGAATCGACCAACTAGCATACAAACTTGAGTTCTGGCAGAATTCAGCAGTATATATTACCAGTACCACATTTAAAACATTAAGAAGCGCAGACCATTGATTGATGGGCCAAACTCAGAAAAAGCTCAACTCACTAGTTCAGTAGGCATTCATGAGATAACCAGAAATTTTCTACAAGTCAAGAATCAGTTACAAGTTCAATAAGTCATAAACCATTAAAACTTCAAGTTCTACAGAGTTATGCAGAAAGTTCTGCCTGGGAAAGGCATGTTATCATTCAGAAAACTTGGAAAGTTACACCATTATACACTGGACCCTTTATATTTTGACAGAGAAGACATAGTGGTCGTTAGATTTGAACATTGCCAGAGAACAACAGGATTACACGAACATATTTCACATTTTCAGATCCCCAGAAATGACTTTCAGATGAGTCACTCATGATTCCATTGGAAGGGATCCATCCCAAATAACAATCTCAGACCTTGTAAGAGAACCAACAAAAATCATGAACCATGTGGCCAAACAGTTGAAACAGAGTCGAATTCCAATCGTTAGAGTTCGCTGGAATTCTCGAATATCATCACCTTTTCATCAATACATTCTCAGAGACCAACATAAACTGAACTTCGGGACGAAGTTCCTTTTAGGGGGGAAGACTGTCACAACTCACCATTTCAGGTCATTTCAGGTCATTTCCCGAACTTTGGAAAAACACTATTCATCAAACACTATTCATCAAAACACTATTCATCAGTTTACTATTCATCATTTTTGGTGTCAGTTTGACATTCAGAGAAGCATTCAAAAATTTTACTATTCATGGAACACTATTCATTGCGGGAAAAGATTTCATCATTCACGTGCATTACACATTTCATCGTAAATTTAGTTTACGGATATTCAAATTCGCGTAACCGGATTGGGTTAGGTGCGAATTCATTTCATTAGTGTTAAGAACACTACATACGGACTGGAGATAGTCTGCATATCATCATAACAGCATTTTCATGTTATACCACTCTCAGGATTTTCAAATTACTATATTCAGTACATTTAACGTTTTTACGTATAAGTATTTATAGTAAAACGTTAACACCCGGTTTATACACGACGAATATATCTAAATATTCCCACAATGGTCCCGACATATTTTTATATCCATTTTAACATCATAAAAGTTATAACATTCAGTTACCCAGTATTTTGGAAATTTATTTTATTTATAACGTACGCGTATGAATATAACGTCGGTTTTCGTTAAAACTAAACATTAATCACCCGATCACTCAGTAAATGTACCCAACATATTTTTAATATGTTTTTAACATTATTATAACTTTATTTCATCCCGGTTAACTTCGTGAACGTTTATTGCTATTAAACCCGGTACCCGATTTTAACGAATAACGCGTAATAACACTTAACGCTACACTATATTTTCTAAGTGATCAAAACCGTTTTGGCTACTCCTTTTCACACCCAAAACCGGCCATGAGACACCCCTTTAACCATGTGCATTGATTATCATTTTATACTAATAAACCTCTTATAACATAACTTTACTAAAAACCAAGAATCATAATCCAACTTTTAACTAAGATCAAATTTTCATCTCATCTCTTCCATTCCCTCTTCAAACCCACGACCCAAATCCATCACAAAGATCAAGTGATCATTTTTCATAAGTTAAAACACAAAACTTGTTCCTTTTACATGCCTAATCAAGAATCAAGCAACAAAAACACAAGAACATCAAGCATAATCATCCAATAATCATCTCATTTTATCAAGTAAGTTTTCATCTTTATTTTTTCATGGATCATCCTATTTTTACATGTATTTCATAAGTATCATGCTAAAAACCATGTACAAGTAGCTATACCACACTTTATTTTGTCTAAAAAGAAACATACAAACCCTAACTTTTTAGTTATGAATCCCCTTGCTCTAATAACTTGGTTAGGAGTCCATGGCACCCTAAGAAGGTGTATGGTAAGATTAGATTAGCCATGTGGTGATTACAAGAGGATTGGTGATGGTAGAAACTAGTTTTAAACCTTGAAAACATGATTTGGAACCTATTTTAGACATGCTGTCCCGTTTTGTAAAAATCTGGAAAATCAGTAAACACCAAGGAAACTTTGGCAAAATTTTTAGAAAATACTTTCAAAAACGAATCCGTAGGCGAAAGAACGGATTAAAAAGAGTTTATAACGAAGGAGTTATGATTTTTGCAAGATTGTAGACGAAAAGTATTTTTCTGAAAATGTTTGCTGTTGGACGTTTTTCATTGGACAAAAAGAGACTTTAGACGTAACCCGGAGGAGCCGAGCTTTCCAAAATATATTACTACATACTAAGACGTAACCGTGGATATAAAGAACAAGTAAAACGGATAAGTAACGACAAAGATATACACGTTTGAATTTCGGCTAAAACCACTTTATATTTGACAGCTTTTATTAAATTTGGCACAAAAACTACGAAGTACATTTTTGAGCTAGAAGTAATATTAAGTGCCGAGCTTTATAACTAATGTAGTATTAGTTATTACGAGTATGTTTTCATCATTTCAAGGATTACAACCCGAGTATTTCAACGCTAACATGGAAACTTACGTTATATATATATAAGTATATATATATTATAACTAGCTATTTAAATTTTCTAATAGCAATATTTTCCTAAGTCTTGGAATATATACTTTTGATAACAACAAGTGTTTTTCAAAGAGTAGAGTGGTATAGTAAACATGTGCATGGACATTCATAACATCATTTCATGATCTAAAGTAGATCGTACATCATTCATATTAGGTTGCGGCTAGTGTGCGCGCCTTGTTTTTCAGCTCATTACATGTTCATGGTACCATCATATTGGGTTGCAGCAGCTAATTGTTCATTGGTGTTCATTTCATTTCATCACAGTTTCATCAATTGAGGTGAGTTTTCATAGCCCCGTTTTCAATTCAACATTTTTGATTGTTTTCAAATCCCACGGGGGGAATACATTGCATCAATTATTTCAGTACGAGCCCAAGTATTCAATCATGTACATAGCTTAAGTTACCTTGCCATGTGATAAGTCCCCTGTAACATCATGAACCGTTAATTTACCGTTAAGCGAGAGTGAGTGGATAGATCTATCGAGGGTGACGCCTCCATCCGTGGTAGTGATTACCAACAGTAAGCGGATGCATGTCATGTCTTTTACATTTGAATGTTTCGGCAGAACATTCGGGAGGGGCATAGAGTTTCATCAGTCATAGCTTCGGTGTCATGAGCTTAAGGCTATTGTACAATTTTCATGAGATTTTTATCTTGCACTTTTACTTGTGGTGGCCGTACATCATTACATTTTACAAACCTATGGAATTCACCAACATTCGTGTTGACGTTTTAGCAATGTATTTCAGGTTATTAAGGTAGCTCATGTGACATGCATTTGGACCTTCATGGAGTCGCGGAGTCAACGCGTCTCATCATTATTTCATGCACTTATGTAAACATTTGATCTAGTATGGCTTGTTTTTCATAAACATGCAACACATTTTGGGGGACCTCATTTTGTAAACTCTGGATTATTTCAATGATCAAATGCAGTATTTTCCAAACGACACTTTAGGTCGTTCAATGTAACTGTAACTGTGGTGCTATGACAGACACCCCCAGGTATTCCATTCCGCTGCAAGTCAGGTAAATTGGGGGTGTGACAGTTTGCATACTCGGTTCATGAGATCCATGAACACAACAGGTGCATTGGTTAAACCAAATGGCATTACTTGGAACTCGAAATGTCCGTAACGGGTTTTGAAGGCGGTTTTGGGAATATCCTCTTCCCGGACTCTAAGTTTGTGGTAACCTGAACGTAGGTCGATCTTTGAGTATACACTCGATCCTTGCAACTGATCAAACAAATCGTCGATCCTGGGTAATGGATATCGATTCTTTACCGTGAGTTTGTTCAATTCCCGGTAATCGATACACATTCTGAACGATCCATCTTTCTTCTTAACGAATAAGACTGGAGCTCCCCAAGGTGATGAACTTGGTTGGATAAAACCTTTATCTGACAATTCTTTCAGTTGCTTAGATAGTTCCTTTAGTTCAAACGGCGCTAGTCTGTAGGGTGCTTTTGCAACTGGTGCCGCTCCAGGCATAAGTTCAATTTGGAATTCCACCTGACGCTCAGGTGGAAGACTGGGCAAGTCTTCAGGGAATACGTCGGGAAATTCATTGACGACTGGAACGTCTTCAAGTCGTCTCTCTTTCGACTTGTCTTCCGTTACATGAACCATGAATGCTTGACATCCTTCGTTTATGTACTTGACTACTCGGATATACGAGATGATTCCGTATCGAGTCTTATTCAGGTCGCCGTGAACGATGAGGGTTTCGTCATGGAGAGGGATATGGATGATTTTCTCGTCATAGAGAATCCTCGCATGATGTCCGGACAACCAATCCATACCAATGACGGTGTTGAAGCTACCGAGGGGGATAGGCATAAGGTCGATGGGGAAAGGTTTGTCTTACAAGATTATGGTGCAATCTCGCAGGACAACGTCAGTTTTTATTAGGTTTCCGTTGGCCACTTCAACTTCAAAGGTGGTGTTTAGCTTAGAGGGCTCTACGTTAAGTAAGGGGGCTAATCTAGTGGACACAAAACTCCTATCTGCTCCGGAATCGAATAAAATCCTAGCACTATATTGGTTTATTAAGAACGTACCCGTAACAACGTTGGGGTTTGACGGAGCATCTTCTTCTTTGATCACGTAAGCTCTTCCTCAAGCAACGTTCTGCTGGCCATTTCCTTTTGGGCAGCGATTCCTAAAATGTCCTATTTCTCCACAAGTGTAGTAGGCTGGGGCTATGGGTTGAAGATTGCTTCTAGTAGCCAGACTCCTGCAATCCTTGGCTTGGTGTCCTATTTTCTGGCATCTCATGCACTTGGTGGTGCATGGTCCATTTTGGTGTAGTTTACATCTATTACACTGAGGTTTTAGGCCTTGGTATTCTTTGCTATCCATAGTAGTGTAAGCTTTGACAGCTTCTTGTTTTTGGTTTTGCCGGTTGTGGCGGTAAGGGTTACCGTTTCAGTTGTTGTTAGTGTTGTTGTTGGAGTTAGGGCCGGAGTTAGAGTTGGAGTTGGAGTTGGAATGAGTAGTCCTCTTGTCATTAAGTTTCCTCTTGAGTTCGTTGCTACAGTTGACCTCTTGATCAAGGAGTTTTTGTGCAAGTTCGATTGCAGCTTCTAGAGAGATGGGGTTTGATGAGGTAACGTCACCCTCAATTCTCCTAGGAAGTCCTTCAACATACTTCTCCAGAGTCTTCTCAAGGTCGGGTACAACCGTAGGACATAATACCATGAGTTCTTGGAATCGGCGGTTATAGGTTTTGAGATCAACACCCTTGACTTTCAGCTGGTGTAATTCATCTTCCAATTTCCTCAGTTCAGAACGTGAGCTGTAATTCTTCAGTATTTTGGCCTTGAATTCTGCCCATGTGAGCTGATAGGCTGCTGTGGTTCCCATAGTCTGGACTGTGGCATTCCACCAGGATAAGGCATCTTGCATGAGTGTTCTTGTGGCGAAGGTGACTTTCGTGTCGTCGGTACAACCGATCCTTTGAAAGACAGTCTCAATTCGCTCAAACCAGTGGGCTAGTTCGGTCACACCTTTAGTTCCTTTATAGAAGGTAGGCTGGAAACTCATGAAGTCTTTGTAAGTACATCGGCGATGGGTGGCTGCCACACTCTCTACAGTGGGCATGCTAGTACTGCTGTTGCGGGCATTAGATGCTGCTTGCTCTGCCAAGACTGCATTCACGCCATCGGCGATCGCCTTCCGAATATCTTCCGGAGTCATTACGGGTGTGGTGGTTGCGGTTTCAGGGGTAGCAGTTGCTCTTTGGGCACGTGTCATGTTTCTATAAACATGCAAGGAACATAGGTTTAGAGATCTTATAACGCTAGAGTAGGATTATACGAAGAATGAGGGAATCGAATATAGTCATCATGTTAATTACAACAATCCGAGTCTATGGAGTATCCTAAGGGGCTCTAAGCGGGTTTTAAATAACATCACGACATGTTTGAATCAAATCACAACATACATGAGAAATATAAAAGATCTAATTATCCTGCATACATCAACAACTCATGAGACAGTATATGAGAGAAAATGCAATATGAATATGAGAAGCAACCATGGAGAAACATAAATCAATATTAATATAGTACATCCACACAATAGAAGATTAATAACTTGTTCAATAGTTTGCTACAAAATATGGATACAAGATTCCTTATTAATACAACATCGGTAGTTTAAGAGAACTCTTAGCTATACTAATACATCTCTGATCTATGGTCCTCTAGGTGCACCATCCAGACGTCGCTGAAGGCTCATAACCATATCCATCAAGATCTCTACTGTCTGATCTCGGGCTCTATCTCTGGCGCGGAGATCCTCAATCATGAGTCGGTAAATCAGGACCTGAGAGCTGTGCTGGTCGACTACAGAGTCAAGTGACTCAATCGCTGTCTGCATGGAAGAAACATCATCGCGCAACACAGTCATAGTCTCTCTGACCTCCTCAAGCTGAGTACCAATGTGGTCAAAAGCTATCTCCATAGCTAGCTGGCCTATGACAAGGTTCTCTACCTCATCTCCAAGAATCTTGACTTTCTCTGAGGGCAAATCATTCAGGATGCCAACGATGTAGTCTAGTCGATCCTCGTGTCGAGCTAGTCTGGCGGCGAGTAGGGGTACGGTGTGGTGAAGGGGTTCTCCGGTGACAGGAAGACTCCTCGAGACGGTGGAGGATGAGCTCTCTCCTAGTTCAGCTGTGCTAGGGGCTCCCTCCTGGAATCTCCGACGGCAGATGATTGGAAGTAAGAAAGACCATCGGCGAGCATCGACTCTCCTATGAGTCTTGCGAAGAGCTGTTGCCTCTAATGCAACCTGGGCGTAGGGATCTGAGGAAGAAGGGATCAAGTGGCATTCCTTACCACAGGTCGGCAAAGGGTCGCTGTGAGTGGTTGGGGATGTAGGCGGGGTAGAGGATGGTAGTGGCATGGTAGTGTTCTGTCGGTAGAAGATAGTAGGTGGTGGAATAGAAGACGGTGGTGCAGGTGATGGTGTCCTGGTGTGCTCAGGGGCTAGAGGTGGTATAGCAGAGTCTGCAGGTGCACATACCCTCTTCCAGGCAGTGATCTTACGGATAGGGCCTCCCTCATGTCGGCAAAACAGACGGCCAAAGGGTTAGGGTTCATAGGGTTGAAGTCGTCGAACACGTCTTCGGTGGTAGATCGGACCAGTCGGAGAAGATTGAGAAGGGGAAGATGTGGGAGAAGGATTTTATGAGTCGGATGCAGGTAACCACTATTGACGCTGCATGTGTCGATCAATAGCAGGTGACATAGGCATCACTGCAAGAGCAAAGTCTGACGTAGGAGACGCAGGGTCTTCACTTTCTGAATCAGACGATAATGAGATAGGGTGTGGAGCTAGAGACATAGTACTGTAACAATCCCGAATAGTAAATGTATGTTAAAATTATAAACGTGTTAGCCTTGCTAAAACTCATATAATAGGCAACATTCTTAAATGTTAGGAGTACGTAGGCACGGAGGGCATGAGATACTTATGTTTTTGAAAACGGTCCTTTTGGAAAAAGTAGTTAAAGTCCAGTGTTTTAAAAAAATACACCTGGTTTGCTATAACCATGGCTCTGATGCCAATCTGTAACACCCCTTAAAATCGATTAACGACAGCGGAAGACTTAACGGGGTATTACGTAGTGGATCTTTGTCACAATCATAGTAAACGTTTTGAAAACACATTTTATCATTCATTTAAAATATTTGAGTACAAAATAGTTTTAGAAAGACAAGTCATATCTTCGTAGATATGTTTTATTTAGTAGAATGATAGAGAAAACGTTTATTTTAGAAAACCCTTGCCCGGGTTGATGCCCTTTTCCGTGCCTTGATCATCCATGCCTTAATTATCTGAGATAATATGCTAAAAGTCAACAAAAGTTGAGTGATATCCATAGGTTTAAGTTTAAAGTTTAAACACAAATAAGGGTGTTAATTGTATCGATAACCAATTAACAATTTTAAAAATCAAGTTTGTTATTGCATTAAGCTCATGACACGCAACGATTAGACAGACATCAATGTGTGATGTAAACTAATATAATAGAGGTGCCCTCAGGATAGGTCTTTGCCAGTAACCTATGAGTTGTTAAATATTGTGCGCCTAGTCGCTCATCCTAGCTAAACTAAATGGGGATTGTCAGTCCCAAATAGATCTATTCCCAGATATTCACGTTCACTCGCAAGTGATTAAGGTTCATGATCGAGGGGATTTTGGCAATAGCTACTTAAGCAATAAAAACATCAGGCATAGCATACTAAAAAGCTTATGTTCGGGATTGAAGCATGTATCTCCCAACAAAAGAGTTTAAAAGTTTAAAGAGTGGGCTATGAACACACACCTGGATAGCTCGGTAGTACTAGTATCGTTATTCAAACGATAGGTGGAAACGGCTTCAACACAAAACCTAAGTAAAATATATGGCAAGTTTTTAAAGTTTGATAGTCTAAGTTCAGTTTATCGCGAAAGTTGTTTATTATTGTGTATTGTTTTGTTAGTTGACTCGTAGCAATTTAAACGTGCGTGTTTAAATACATGAAGTTCAAGAACAAAAGTCATATTTCAAAATATAACTCGTGAGCATGTTCTTGTTGACGTAGTATAGAGATTTTACGAAAAAGAACGAGGTCGATGGTTGGTAAAACCAAATTCGGGTTTAAGCTTTGGTTAATCATTTTAATTATTTTCTTATTGTAGTATTATATATATATATATATATATATATATATATATATATATATATATATATATATATATACATATATATATATACATATATATATATATATGTATATATATATATGTATATATATATATATATATATATATATATATATATATATATATATATATATATATATATTTTACGTCGAGAGGTTACGAAGGTCGGTGTGATTGATTCAACGGTAGATAGGTGTCGAAAAGTGAAATGGGTTTGAGAGAATGTGTTAATTGTTAAAGGTTTTATATTTATTATTTTCATTATTACGTTATATATATAAATTATATATATATATATATATATATATATATATATATATATATATATATATATATATATATTATATTTAGTTAACGAAAAGTGCTTGATCGAATCGATTTTATCTAAAATACTTATATATATATATAAAATATAAATTATAACATTTATATTTTATTAAAACCTTTAAGTTTTGAAAGGTTTTCATTTTAACCCCAAACGGCATAACTTTACACCGTTAGTCCAAAACGTTATTTAATTTCATATCTTGTCCAAAACTCTTTTATATTTACATTTATACCAAAAACTTTCTAGATTTACAGTTTTCATCACAAAAATGTCACGATGACAGTTTTCCCTTAAACTTTTCATATTTATAGTTTTAGTCCCTTAGTTAGGAATTTTTGCAAATTTAGTCCAAGTTTCACCAACTTGAAAACTTAACATTTTTATTTTCTAAATAAGTTGAAAATAGCTTATTTGAGTTGTGAAAACAGCTTATTTGATCAAAAGAGCTTCTTTGAGTTAATTGGTCCTTTAACGAGCTAAAGTTAGGCTCGTTGAGGTTTTTAAAATCTTTGGGCTTGGGAAACTATTGGGCTTAGCTTTGGACTTAATTTTGGACTCTAAAAACTTTAGAAAACAGCTTATAGGATCATCTTATCACATAAGCTAATTTTCGGCTTAATGGGCTTATAAGCCCAAACGTAGGTTTTAAGTTTTATAAAACGTGACATGCTTTAGGGTTTAACGAGGGATCAAATGGGTTTGTGAGAGTGAGTTATTTACGTGTCTCATTAGTTTACCATGTACTCTATTAGTTCAAGTCATAAAAATGGGGTGTCGTATATATAGTTTAGAAAATACAACGCCAAAGTGACTCGACTCTAATCAATGCCAAAACAGTTTGTATCAAAATATATTCTAAGTGTTTTAGAGAGTGAAATTGTATAGGCCATACGACTTAGAAACGTGCCATTTAAAGTATTTATAAGTGGTTATTAATGAAATATGCCTTACTAACTTTGGTTTATATTGTGATAAACTTATGATTTAGCTCTTAATACTTATTGGTTATACTTTAACTTTAACGAGAAAATTACTAAAGTAAATGTGGTGTAACAAAAATAAAACGTGTGGGAAATATTGAAAAGGTTGGTCGTGGCTGACCTCACAAAATATTGGTGGAGTAGAACGAGACTTGGAGGCTTAGAAACGAACAAAGAATGCTTGAACTTGACTCCCACGTACACACAAGCCACCAATCATGTGGTATAGCTTGGTACAAGACTTCCAAGGGCTTAACCGAAGTATGCATTCACCAAAAGAACTTAGAAGCTAGTTTGTGAGTGGAATATGATTAAGGTGGTGTGCATGGTTCATATACATGCATGTACGCATGTATATATATATATACACAAGAGGTTTAGAAATGTGTGAAACGTGAACGTGGTGACCAAGGAGTATGGTACAAGGAATAGAAACTCAAAATAGTGAGGTAATGATGAAAGTAGGTGTATGAATCGTCCTTGTGTGCAAACGAGTAAAAGAAAGAGGCCAAAGGATTCATGTTTGCGTTTGGTGTTGTAAAACATGGTCAACAAGGGGGGAGAGTAGGATTCTCATGCAAATAGTGGAGTTGGTGCTGATGCGTAGGGATTGCACCAGGCTTTACCTCTCGAGGGATCTCGAGAAGCTTACAACCCCCACCAGGCAGTGTACCTGATCGATGTAGTATAGTATAATGACAAGTACCGGGGGATTGATCGTTCAGCTAGGAATAGTGTGGCTAGGATTAGAAAACCTAAAGACTAGGTCTAGAGATGAGGGATGATTCTTTTTGTATTTTTATATTTTTATGAAAGCAAGTAAAAATCTCGGGTTTTGAAGGAGTTGGGCGGAATTAGTTGCTAGTCAACTAACCCAATTACTAAGATGCAATCAAAATAAAATACTAAAAATGAAAACAAACTAAATTAAAATAGAGTTGTGAGCAATATGTGGGAGAATTGTGTTTACTTAGATTTCACTACTCCGTAGACATCTTTTACATGTTAATTACTTGTTATAGTTGCGTAGATGACGGATTGTATTCCTTAATACCATTCATGGGGTGGCGTACTTACTTCCCCAATCCTATGAGCGCCTACTTCACTCCTATGTCGAGCCGGCTAAGAAGCTCCTAACATGGGATCACTAGAATTTACTCATGCATTAAATACAACCAATAAAACCTAGTACACATCGGTTCATGTTTCCTAAGACGTTCAAGCATATTACACAATGGAGATCTGCCAGTTTTCTTAAGCCTAACATTGAAATCATTCATCCATTACAACCATAAACAAGTAATCAACACATAATTAACATCTAGGTTTCATTAGATCTAAGCAAACACAAGATAGATCTAGCCTAGCATGTTAAAATCAAGACAAGCACAAGATATAATCAATCAACACATAGACATATTGATTGAATTAAGAGAAGACTTATCTCAATAGAACATGAAAGGATTCATGGGGTGAAAACCCTTGAAAGTACTGTAAAATATGACCTAGGGTTTACAAAGTTCGGCCCTAGTTTTCTCCACACAAGTTCCTCTCTAATGAATGAAAAATAGAAAACTATATATAGAGTTTGATAGGTGACGGCGTCAACAACAAATGTCTGACGCCGTCATCTCGCCGCCAAATAGTTCCTCGGACTGCCTAGATCTGGGTCTGACGCCGTCATGTATTCTCCTTATGCAGGCCGTTACCAAATTAACTCTTGACGCCCTTCTTGTGACGCCGTCAAGTTTGCACTGGGTCGTCATGGTTTTTACTCTTGACGCCGTCAGGTACTGTTCTCAGCATGGAAAATTAAGTCTTTGCCGTTTTCTTTACTTTTATGCTCCAAAAACGTTCGAATTGCTTCCTTTTCCAGAATTCACTCCCAAAGTACCTAAAATCACAAAAGGAACGATTTAGGGTAATATCTGATCAAATAAATTCAATTCTGGGCTTAAATGACCCCCTAAAAGTGGTTCATTTTTCACCTCATCATATACCCTTACACTTGAGATTTGCTTGTCCTCAAGCAAATGTGCTTTTATTCTAGTCAAAATACAAGTTAGGGGTCATTTAACACTAATATAAAAGTAATTACAACAAATAATCGTTCCACTAAAGACCAATAGACAAGCACGGAGGTCATATACTAGCACCTCACAAATAGTGTTTAGATACTCACATCTCTCGGGTGTAATAAAGTAATATCACAATATGGAAACGGAAAATATCTCTCACTACCTGTCATAGCAAAATAGATTACCATAGGCTTGGGAAAGGATCAAACCTCCACCACATGGCGTAAGCACCTAGGATAAACTATCAAAGAGGTCTTTTAAAACGGTTGTAACGTTAGGTGTAGGGATATGGAATAAAAGGTTTTGTTGGATATAGGCAGTCTTTACTGGTGGCGAGTTAACAATCTTGGTTAATTACATGTACAATATGGTGTTGCTAAGCCAAGACTAGACTCGACTTAAGCTAGTAAATGAAAAATAACAAAAACATAAAATAAATATAGAATGAAACGGGATGGTAGTCCGTATGTTTTTCTTTTCTTTTTCTATTTATTTATTTTTTCTTTTTTTTTCTTGATTTTTTTTTTATTTTTTTTATTATTTTTTTTATACACTCTTACCCTACCATCCAAAATAATAAATCATAGGGAATGAACATTCCCCTTACACTTGAATTTTTACATACTTTACAAATAACTATTCTAATAACTCGAATTAAGATAATCAAAACACTTGGAGTACTTTTAAGATTAACGTACATATGGGGGTAATATATGATGTTCTTCCCCATTACTCCATAAAATAAGTACTTTACCCATGAGTCCCAATCGTCCCAAAACAATATGTACAAGGATATGACTCGACTTAGCAACCATGTAATCAATTAGATAGTTAACTTAGGGTTTAACACATAACAATAATGCACTAAAGATGAGTGCATACAAGAAAGGCTAAGGCGATTTGGTTGTACATTTAAGTGGGGTGTAACAAATTCTTCCTTTAAGTAAAATGCTTAAAGTTAAAAACAAAAAGATAGGCTCGGAGGGGTGTACTAGGGGTTTCGTGTATTAAAAATGAGTACAACGCTAAGGGTGTGGGAAAAATTAGTTGACTTAACTAGCCAAATAATATGACTTAAATGGTCAAGTAATTATGATACGGGTTTAACACAAGGGTGATCCTAATGCCTCTTATCATGTAGTAAATCCTACTACAGGAATGTAATCTCACTAGCGGTCTCAGGATGCATCACTAAGGCAAGTTCTAGAATCTAAATGCTACCTGTACACTCATAAGCACTAATAGTAAATGCTTTTCCTATCAAATCTAAAGGCGAACCTCACATATCTGGGTGGAAAATTTTTCTGAATGATACGGTTTTGTGCTAGTCATACGACTCCTATCCATGAGACGCTTGCTATGGCTAAAGTTTCACTCCTAAATGTTGTAGAAAATTTTAAATTTGGCGCTAAAATTGCACTAACAAGTATTTCTCATAGTTTTATTACACATCTACTATCAAACAAACAAACTCAAGCGAAAGTGTATCTGTAAGGTATCATCATTTTACCCTCCCCTTACACTTAGGATGAACACTGTCCCCAATGTTCAAGTAAAGAATGTAAAAGTGAAATAAGTAAAAGGAATGAAATCAAATACTCCCCTGATTCGCTCGGTATGGATAATAAGTTGGCCAGGTTAGATCTTCCTCCAAGAAAATGAACAATCAAAGCTTCCCTTCCAGAATAATAATCATCTTCTTGTCATACATAACCTGTAAATCCTGAGAAAACAGACAAGGCAATCTCGCATAAAATCGGCGGTAATCTACATATGCTAATAAATCCTAGAAAATAAAATAAGATATAATGCTTGTGGAATGATGTTTGCAGATTTCCTGGAGATTATAAAACTAATAATTCAACAAAAACTTTAAGACTCCGTTAGAAAAACAAAACTGGTAAAATTTCCAGATTTTTACACGTGACGCCGTCAGAAGTGACCTGCAGAAATTCTTATGTTAAGTTTCCGGAAAATTTCTGGAAAAACTTGGTCCCACTTCCTAGAAAATCCTGCAAAACTTCATTATGACTCGATACACGCATTTGACTCTAACAAATACGAATATACAAGTTCACTTAATATTGTGGAGAATCATGATCGGTTTTGTTTCTTAAAAACATATTTGGGGTTTCCCCTTACACTTATCTTTTGCAAAAATACCTTTGGATGAAGTTAAGACAAGCTAAACAACAAAATAAAGTATTTTCACTATTTTATTTTTGAGACATGATCTACCAACAATAAAAATAAAGCATGCATACGGAAGCAAATGACAAACAAACAAAATAAAAATCACACACAATCATGGGTTGCCTCCCAAGAAGCGCTTTTCTTTATTTACGAGTCTTGTAGCTAGACTCAAGGTCATGGGTTACTACGTGACCTCATTATTGGTTTCACTTTCTGATTGTAAATGTTCTTTGTAGAAACCAATCACCTTATTCTCAATCGCTCCTATAATCCTATGGGCAAATTCCTCGTCTACTTTATACCTTGGTCCTAGAGTCAAGCAATCTTTGTAGAAAAGACTTCTCTTTTCCCATACATAATCCATGCCCTTTTTCTTATCCTCTTCATTGATGTCCTCAAAAGCACCAATGTTATCCATGTCGAATCGGGGTATAAAACGAAATTCTTTCATTCTATTAGGCATCCTATAACTGATCCTATCGGTGTTACTTGCAAGTCAGATTGTCCCTTCTATCTCATCATATTCTAACTTGGACTTTTCAACAAACGGTTTACCAAACACAACATTGGATAATCGACAATCAATAACATTAGCAAGATCTTCCACAATCATAAAGTCGGTGATATAAGTGAAATTCCCAACAAAGACATGTAGACCTTTAATTCTCCCGACAAAGTTACAAACTCCATCAGGGTATTTGGGATCTCTTCTAGGTTCAAGTCTTGTTTTCACTATATCATTATAAACACTTGAGGACATAATGTTGATTGGGGATTTAAAGTCAATGTAAGCATTGTCAACGTGTCTATACCCAATCATACATGGTATCTTAGCATTTTTAGGATCGCCTCTCTTTATCTTAGGTTCGATTCTAGTAAAAGGAGATCGAGGGTTATCAATAAGATTATTATAGTACGCAATCTCCTCCTTAGTGGGGTATAGATTAAAATAATCATCTAACTTTGGATCAATCTCCCCTTCTTCAAGTTCCTCAACAACATTCACAAAATCATTAGGCCCTAGGTCCTCATTTGAATACAAGGCGGTCGCTAGGTCACTAAATGCATGGTCGAGCTCAACCTTAATCAACCTATTAAGCTCCCTAAGTTCCCTAATCTCATTCTCAATTTGCTCACGTAACAAAGCCACTTCTCTAGGGGAAAGGGGTGGATTCGCGTTTTCCATAATGGTCAACGGAATAGTCAATGAATTTAATTTTACTAACAAAGGCACGAAGAAAAAGATAGACTAGAGAGAACCTAAAAAGAAAAATAAAATCTTACTAGAAAGGAATCTAGCAAGTAGACCTAATAAAAAGAGATTCTAACCTAGACAATAACTATTCCCCGGGCTGCGGCGCCAAAAACTTGATGCGTAGGGATTGCACCAGGCTTTACCTCTCGAGGGATCTCGAGAAGCTTACAACCCCCACCAGGCAGTGTACCTGATCGATGTAGTATAGTATAATGACAAGTACCGGGGGATTGATCGTTCAGCTAGGAATAGTGTCGCTAGGATTAGAAAACCTAAAGACTAGGTTTAGAGATGAGGGATGATTCTTTTTGTATTTTTATATTTTTATGAAAGCAAGTAAAAATCTCGAATTTTGAAGGAGTTGGGCGGAATTAGTTGCTAGTCAACTAACCCAATTACTAAGATGCAATCAAAATAAAATACTAAAAATGAAAACAAACTAAATTAAAATAGAGTTGTGAGCCATATGTGGGAGAATTGTGTTTACTTAGATTTCACTACTCCCTAGACATCTTTTACATGTTAATTACTTGTTATAGTTGCGTGGATGACGGATTGTATTCCTTAATACCATTCATGGGGTGGCGTACTTACTTCCCCAATCCTATGAGCGCCTACTTCACTCCTATGTCGAGCCGGCTAAGAAGCTCCTAACATGGGATCACTAGAATTTACTCATGCATTAAATACAACCAATAAAACCAAGTACACATCGGTTCATGTTTCCTAAGACGTTCAAGCATGTTACACAATGGAGATCTGCCAGTTTTCTTAAGCCTAACATTGAAATCATTCATCCATTACAACCATAAACAAGTAATCAACATATAATTAACATCTAGGTTTCATTAGATCTAAGCAAACACAAGATAGATCTAGCCTAGCATGTTAAAATCAAGACAAGCACAAGATATAATCAACCAACACATAGACATATTGATTGAATTAAGAGAAGACTTATCTCAATAGAACATGGAAGGATTCAAGGGGTGAAAACCCTTGAAAGTACTGTAAAATATGTCCTAGGGTTTACAAAGTTCGGCCTTAGTTTTCTCCACACAAGTTCCTCTCTAATGAATGAAAAATAGAAAACAATATACAGAGTTTGATAGGTGACGACGTCAAGAACAAATGTCTGACGCCGTCATCTCGTCGCCAAATAGTTCCTCGGACTGCCTAGATTTGGGTCTGACGCCGTCATGTATTCTCCTTATGCAGGCCGTCACCAAATTAACTCTTGACGCCCTTCTTGTGACGCCGTCAGGTTTGCACTGGGTCGTCATGGTTTTTACTCTTGACGCCGTCAGGTACTGTTCTCAGCATGGAAAATTAAGTCTTTGCCGTTTTCTTCACTTTGATGCTCAAAAAACATCTGAATTGCTTCCTTTTCCAGAATTCACTCCCAAAGTACCTAAAATCACAAAAGGAATGATTTAGGGTAATATCTGATCAAATAAATTCAATTCTGGGCTTAAATGACTCCCTAAAAGTGGTTCATTTTTTGCCTCATCAGGTGCATGTTTTCGTCCTTGTGGAGTGTATGCCGAAAGAAAACAACAAGATAACATGTATGGAAGTTAAGATTATTGGTGTAGGGAAGGCCAATCCCTTTTAAACTATGCATGTTACTTCTGTGAGACCTCATGGCTGCCTCTTGAGTCAAAAACGAGTAGAATATATGAGGGTTTACACGTATACGTCTTGTGGTATAGTTAACAAGAGAAAAACAACAATAAAACATCATGAGAGTTTGTATTGACTCATTTGTGGGTTTGTGAAAGTCAAAAACGTATTAAAAACGTGTCTTGAGGACTTTGAGAAACTTTGGCACCAAGTTTAGAAGGATACGAGGCATATAAACTTGAAAATGAAATTTTTGGTTCTAATGGTCACACAAAAAATGAGGCTGAGCTTTGTTTGATTTTCAAAGACTAAACGTGCACGTTAGGAAAAACACTTTATCACATATGACTTTCAGTTTTAGGAGGAATAACAGCTTGTAGCTCGTTACATGCATATACTATTAAGAAGACTAGAAATAATATTTTTTCAATAAAAATAATTAAAGTATGTTTCTAATTTGTTAACTAAAATCAATTTTAGAGTAAATTGCAAAATTCGTCCCTAAAGTTTGGTCAAATTGCATGTTTCGTCTCAAACGTTTAGAAACTGCAAGTGTTAGTGCAAAAAGTGTGAAGTTTAGAATTAGGCTTAGATAGGTGCGGGCCGTCCTTGATAGGCTGTCCACTGCGAAGTTCATGCACCTGGCATTTTTTTTAGTTCTTCTGCTTTCTTTCGGGAACCTTCTTATGAAGTCTTCTATTAATTCATTTCTTCTTTGGTGCAGCGGGTTCCCTTATTCCGATCCTTGTGTCTTTTCATGTCAAGAAAAGATTCCAAGAACGCATCCCTAAGTGTATGCTTGAACCAGCGGCATTGGGTCTTCGTATTCCAGTTGTATATTCATACTGCCATTTGGAATTCTCCAACGTGATCCGTGGGGTATGCGTTTCCATCATAAAATCGTATATCGCCTGGCATGCAGGTCTTTTTTTTATTTGGGTCGCTCCGCGCTATAGATACTTTCCGTGATCGGGTTGGTCCCTTCCGGCGCGTATGACTATGCCTGGCCATTTTCTTCTTTACTTGCCTCAGAAGCTCCTGTGTTATTGCTTGCTTCGATATCCTCTTCGTAAGAGATCGTCTATTGAGGACGTCTGCAGTTAGTCTTACCATAATGTATGCATGTAAGTGCGGAGCTTTTCTCTTTGGGGTTCTTTCCTTCCCTCGACCTTAGTCGTTTGTCCTCTGAGCCTTTGCCCTTCAGCGTGCCTTGGTGTCTCTTATTTCTTTTTTGTTTGACCGCTACGTTTTGAGCTTAGCGCTGGGTCATTTCTATGCCTGGGTGAGTTTGGGTCTCTTCGGACTTTTCTCGCGGTGTTGTTGGCGGATGAGCTTCCTTACTCGGGTCAATAGATAACCATTGGTCACGATCGTTATCAGGCCCCCAGAGGGTCACGCCCAACGCCAATTTACTTTGACCTTTTAGTTTTTTGCTTTGATGCATGGGAATTGCACCAGGCTTTACCTCTCGAGGGGTCTCGAGAAACTTACAACCCCCACCAGGCAGTGCACCTGATTGTTGTGGTATAGTATAGTGACAAGTACCGGGGGATTGATCGTTCAACTCAGGAATAGTGTCGCTAGGATTAGAAAGCCTAAAAACTAGGTCTAGAGGTGAGCGATGATTCTTTTTGTATTTTTATATATTTTATGAAAAGCAAGTAAAATCTCGGGTTTTGGAAGAGTGGGCGGAATTAGTTGCTAGTCAACTAACCCAATAACTAAAGATGCAATCAAAATAAAATAACAAAAATGTAAATAAAGCTAATTAAACTAGTGGTGTGAACAATAAATGGGAAAATTGTGTTTACTTAGTTTTCATTTCTCCCTAGATATCTTTTACAGGTTGACAGTTTGTTACAGTTGCGTGGATGATGGGTTATATTCCTTAATACCAATCGTGGGGTGGCGTACGTACTTCCCCAACTCTATAAGCTCCTACTTCACTCCTATGTCGAGCCTGCAAGAAGCTCCTAACATGGGATCATTAGAATTCGCTCATGCATTAAATACAACCATAAAAACCTAGTACGCATTGGTTCATGTTTCTTAAGACGTTCAAGCAAGTTACACTATGGAAGTCTGCCAGTTTTCTTAAGCCTAACATCGAAATCATTCATCCGTAACAACTATAAACAAGCAATCAACCTATAATCAACATCTAGGTTTCACTACATCTAAGCAAACACACAAGAGATCTAGCCTAGCATGTTAAAATCAAGACAAGCGTAAGATATATTCAAACAACACATAGACATATTGAATGAATTGAAAGGATACTTATCTTAATTGAACATGAAAGGTTTCAAGGGGTGAAAACCCTTGAAAATACTGATAAAATTGTGCTAGGGTTTATTCAAGTCGTCCCTAAAATTGTCCTCTCTTAATGATTGAAAATTACAAAAGTATATATAGATTTTCTAAGGTGACGGCGTCAAGAAGAAAATTCTGACGCCGTCAACCCGCCGCCCATAATAAAATCGGATTGCCTAGATCCAGATCTAACGCCGTCAAGAGCATTTTCTTCTGGGCCGTCATGAGTAATGGGGCCATGACGGCCTTTGGTGACGCCGTCATGCCCTAGTGTAAAATCTTTCTGGACCGTCATGGACTCTATCCTCTTCACCTCTTTTTTTTCCTCTTGACGCCGTCATTAAGAAGCTTGTAACGCCGTCAGGTACTGTTCCCAGCAAGGAAAACTAAGACTTTGCCGTTTTCTTCACTTTTATGCTTCAAAAACGTCCAAAATGCTTCCTTTTCCAGAATTCACTCCAAAAGTACCTAAAATCACAAAAGGAATGATTTAGGGAAATATTTGATCAAATAAATTCAATTCCGGGCTTAAATGACCCCCTAAAAACGAATCATTTTTCGCCTCATCATATACCCTTACACTTGAGATTTGCTTGTCCTCAAGCAAATGTGCTTTTATTGTAGTCAAAATACAAGTTAGGGTCATTTAACACTAATATAAAAGTAATTACAACAAATAATCATTCCACTAAAGACGAAAGACAAGCACGTAGGTCATACACTAGCACCTCACAAATAGTGTTTAGATACTCACATCTCTCGGGTGTAATAAAGTATATATCACAATATGGAAATGGAAAACATCTCTCACTACCTGTCATAGCAAAATAGACTACCATAGGCTTAGGAAAGGATCAAACCTCCACCACATGGCGTTAGCACCTAGGATAAACTATTAAAGAGGTCTTTTAAAGGGGTTATAACGTTAGGTGTAGGGATATGGAATACACGGTTTTGTTGGATATAGGTAATCTTTACTTGTGGCGAGTTAATCATCTTGGTTAATTACATGTACAATATGGCGTTGCTAAGCCAAGACTAGACTCGACTTAAGCTAATAAATGAAAAATAATAAAAACATAAAACAAACATAGAATGAAACGAGATGGTAGTCCGTATGTTTTTTTTTCTTTATTATTATTATTATTATTATTATTATTATTATTATTATTATTATTATTATTATTATTATTTTAATTATTTATTTATTTATTTATTTATTTTTTGCATACACTCTTAGCATACCATCCAAAATAATACATAATAAGGAATGAACATTCCCCTTACACTTGAATTTTTACATACTTTACAATAAACTAATCTAATGACTCGAATCAAGATAATCAAAACACTTGGAGTACTTTTAAGATTAACGCACATATGGGGGTAATAATATGATGTTCTTCCCCATTACTCCATAACACAAGTACTTTACCCATGAGTCCCAATCGTCCCAAAACAATATGTACAAGATATGACTCGACTTAGCAACCATGTAATCAATTAGATAATTAACTAAGGGTTTAAACAAATAACAATAATGCACTAAAGATGAGTGCATACACGGAAGGCTAAGGCGATTTGGGGGTACATTTAAGTGGGTTGTAACAAATTCTTCCTTTAAGTAAGATGCTTAAAGTTAGAAACGAAAAGATAGGCTCGGAGGGGTGTACTAGGGGTTTCGTGTACTAAAAATGAGTACAACGCTAATGGTGTGGGAAAAATTAGTTGACTTTACTAGCCAAGTAATATGACTTAAATGGTCAAGTAATTATGATACGGGTTTAACACAAGGGTGATCCTAATGCCTCTTATCATGTAGTAAATCCTACTACACGAATATAGTCTCACTAGCGGTCTCGGGATGCATCACTAACGCAAGTTCTAGAATCTAAATGCTACCGGTACACTCATAAGCACTAATAATAAATGCTTTTCCTATCAAAACTAAAGGCGAACCTCACATTTTTGGGTGGAAAATTTTTCTGAATATACGGTTATGTGCTAGTCATACAATCTCCTATCCATGAGACGCTTGCTATGGCTAAAGTTTCACTCCTAAATGTTGTAAAAAATTTTAAATTTGGCGCTAAAATTGCACTAACAAGTATTTCTCGTAGTTTTATTACTCATCTACTATCAAACAAAACAAACTCAAGCGAAAGTGCATATGTAAGGTATCATCTTTTTACCCTCCCCTTACACTTAAGATGAACATTGTCCCCAATGTTCAAGTAAAGAATGTAAAAGTAAAACAGGTAAAAGAATGAAAGCAAATACTCCCCTGATTCGTTCGGTGTGGATAGTGCGGTAACAAGGTTAGATCTTCCTCCAAGAAAATGAACAATCAAAGCTTCCCTTCCAGAATATAAATCATCTTCTTGTCATATATAACCTGTTAAACCTGAGAAAACAAACAAGGCAACCTCGCGTAAAATCGGCGGCAATCTATATATACTAACAAATCCTAGAAAACAAATTAAGATATAATGCTTGTGGAATGAATGTTTGCAGATTTCCTGGAGTTTATAAAACTAAAGATTCAACAAAAACTTTAAGACTCCGTTAGAAAAACAAAACTAGCAAAATTTCCAGAATTTTACACATGACGCCGTCAGGAATTAATTCCTGACGCTGTCAGAAGTGATCTACAGAAATCCTTACATTAAGTTCCCGGAAAATTTCTGGAAAACTTATGTCCTACTTCCTGGAAAATCCTGCAAAACATCATTATGACTCGATACAAGCATTTGACTCTAACAAATATGAATATACATGTCCATTTTAATATTGTGGAGAATCATGATCAATTTTGTTTCTTAAAAACATATTTGGGGTTTCCTCTTACACTTATCTTTTGCGAAATACCTTTGGATGAAGTTAAGACTAAGCCAAATGACAAAATAAAGTATTTTCACCATTTTAGTTTTGAAACATGATCTACCAACAATAAAAATAAACCATGCGTACAGAAACAAATAACAATCAAACAAATAAAAATCACACAAATTAAAAAATGAAATCATAAGCAACCCATAATATTAAAATTCTACATGAAAATAAAAATAAAAATTATCCAGGGCCAACAGAGGCCATACCCTAAACTATTACAAGCCAAATTATTTTAAACCATACAACCATGAATAAATTGTTCAGAAATCACAAACATCAAGACAAATCGTTGGGGCGGGGGACCATAGCGGTAGTCATAGCCAGGAGGGAGGTGCCCGGTATATCCGTAGAGAGGGTAGTCCGTCTCGCGACCAGGGAATTGGTCGATCTGTAGCGGGGGCTTAATCTGATCACGGGTGGAGAGATGCTGCATCTGGCGGATGGTGTGATCATACATCCAATCAAAACGCTAGTCAGTGGTGGTCCATCATGCATCCACCAGACCCATCCAGGCCCCCTGGTGTGCCTGCCAGTCTCCACGACCCATGTGTCGGTAATAATCCGCAGACCCAACCTCATAATCCCCGCAATGTGGCTGCTGGGGCACTCCCTCATCATCATCATCATCATTCTCAATAGCCGCAGGTCCTCCCACAATGTACCAGTTATAGGACCCATCCCCCAGCTCCATCACAATGCTCATCTGCTTGAGGGATTTAGCCTTCACCACCCTACAAGCGCCACAGTCACTCAGGTACCCCATGATCTCAGGAACAAGTAACCCATAAGATCAAGCCAAACAGGTCACAAACATCCCCCCATACACCTTGTCGATGTCCCTCTTCCCCACATTAGTCTTCAAATAGCTTGCTACCCAAAATGGGATGTTACAGTATACATCCGCTGAAAACATGGTGTATAGGTAGAACAGATCTGAAGCAGTGATATGGTGAGTGGTGCCATGACGCCCTGATAAGCTGTAGGTGATGCACCTGTGGGCTAACCTGATCATGGGGTCCCTGATTGAGGCCGCCCCAGTAGTTGAGGTATATACCCCGTTCCCAATACTCGGCCAAAACATGGAACACCTCAATTCGCTCCTCATCGTCTCCCCATTCAACAACCTTTGCATGAAACCCCCCGAACAGCCTCCTCCTGAGTATATAAACCTAGTCTCCACTCAAACTCAGTAACCGAGCATGATCGAAGCCCTCCCCCCATTCTAAAGTAAATGGTGGTGCCTCCCATATCTGTCCTGGCCTTAGCCAAATCAAAGCGAAAAGTCGCAAAGAACTCCCTTACCAATTCACTGTAAACTGTCTCCCTCATCCTGAACAATCTCTCCCATTGAGGACTCGTGAATCCATCAGTTTGGATCCTCCCAAGGAAGTTACCCTCAAGACCTTGGGACCTCAAAAACTCCCAATCGATCACAGCCCCAGCATCGATGTGGTGATATAGGAGTTCCGCATACTTGGTTGTAGTGGCGTCATTATCAAATTCACTTCAGCTATGGACCAAGTCCTCATAGCTTACACGTTGGGATCTAGACGAACTCCCTCGGTGTTGTCGTGATCTTTTGCTCATTTTCCTGGAAAAAGATGGAATGGAACGAAAATGGTTAGAATGGGAGTTTTACGAATTCATGCTGTCAGACACATCTGACACCGTCAGGAGATGAAACCTGATGCCGTCAGATCCAGCAAAAGTTCATCCATGCAATTACGAGGGAAAAATCAAATTTCAAACTCTAAATCCATGACCCAAACACTCTTTTATGCAGAAAACATGGGTGGGGGGTCAAAAAATCTGTAGTGTGAAAGATTTTTCCGCAATTAACTCATGATTCGAATCAACCACTATTACCTAATGGTAAACTCATGATTACAAAACACCTAAGGAAGGGCATTATGATTCCTAAAGATGGGTCAATGATAGGGTTTGATGATGGGGGTTTTCAAATTGGTAGGTTCTAAGGATAATTAAACGAAAAAGGATGAAGAAAAATTACTTACCACGTGGAGATTTGTCACGGAAGATGTCGGATTGGATCTTAGAGATTCGGAGGTGGAGAAGCACTTGGGTATGATTTGTGGGGTATGAGTTGAAAGTGATGGAAATGGGATTATTATTGCTGAGAATGCGAGGTGACGGCGTCAAGAGTAAAATATGACACCGTCAGATGCCTGTATTGTGAACACTAAGTGGCAATTTCAAATTCAGTCCCTGCACTAATGTAAATAGCTAATCACAAGTGAAAAATATGAGTAGCCATCCCGTTAGTAAAGTCCACCAGGGTCAAACAATTTGTTATTGTCACGGAGAGAGATGTGGTTATTAAAAGGGGTGGGCAAAGTTCCAGTTAAGTCGTGATCTTCGCATTGGTCAACGGTGGGTACGAAAAGGAATCGTTCCATAGAAGTTTTCATAGCTACGGTGTTTTTGAGGTGCAACCTCTTCACACCAGGTTTAAAACCAAAGGAACATCTCTTGTACAAATTGGGGAGCGTGGTTTGCAAGCTTCCAACGAAGATGTTATGAAATTGCAAGTTCTTTTCCTCCTGAGGACGCTCACAGAAGTAAGGGGTAATTGACGGTGAAGCACTTGAAAAGGATTTCTCATTATCCTCTTTGTCACACATCAAAGGGATTGGGACCTCAAAGATTTTTTTGATTTTTCTTGGTGTGGATTTTTCCCTGATCTTTTCCTTAATTCTTGATATGAATTTGTCTGCTAAGTCCATAAAAGCATTACGAGTGCTCTCCATGCGAGCTTCTAAGTGTCGAAGTTGTTCCTCTTGGTTATTCATGAAGGTTATCATTATCCCTTCGAATTCCTCTTGTCGTGAGCGTTCAGGGAAATTGTATTTGCTAATCGCACTCACACATATATCAGGATTCTTTGCGGTTTCAACTGCAGGAATCTCAGCTCTCATCAATTCCTTAACATGCTTCTCGATATTTCTCAATAATTGTTCTTGGGTAGCGTTTACGTAATCAAGACTTCCATTACTTGAAAACATCGGATCCTCCCATCCTTCTTCTTCGTATTGTGCTAACCCCTCAAGAACTTTCCAGCATTTATCAACGCTAAGTCTATTTAGCCTGCCGTTGGCTGCGTAATCTATGGCCCTTCTCGTTTGATAATTAACTTTATCGTAAAAGATTTGAATTTGGAGCCATGGTTCAATGCCATGATGAGGGACTTTTCGGAGTAAGTCTTTGTATCGAGTCCATGCTTCACAAAAGGTTTCACCTTGACGTTGTTGCAACATCAATATATCATTTCTAAGCTTGGTAGTTCTCCCCGGTGGGAAGAATTGAGCAAGGAAACGAGTGGTGAGATCATCCCATGAGGTGATGGATCTCGCGGGTGAACGTTCAAGCCATTGACTAGCTTGATCACATAGAGAGAATTAGAATAGGCGTAATCGGGTCGACTCTCTAGTTGTAACATCAAGGTCTATAGAATCTACGATTTTAAGGAAGTCCTTGAGATGTTGATTAAGATCTTCGGAACGAAGTCCATGGAATGCACATCCGCTTTGCACCAACAGGATGGTGTCGGATCGCAAGGGAGACACATTGGCTCCTTGCGTGAGCTCAATAGTGTTTCGATAGCCTTGGTGGCTAAGTCGGGAATACTCTCCTAGGGTTCGGGCCTAAGAGGTTGGTTTGCTAGTGGTGGGTTTTGCGGGTGGTCTTGTTGTGGTGGGTTGATGGGTTCAAAGATGTTACCACCTTCCATGATGTCGGATGGTAAAGGTTACGAACAAAGACACGAAGAAATAGATAGACTAAAGAAAACTTATAAATAAAAATAAAATCTTACTAGAAAGGAATCTAGCAAGTAGACCTAATAAAAAGAAATTCTAACCTGGACAATAACTATTTCCCCGGGCTGCGGCGCCAAAAACTTGATGCGTGGGAATTGCACCAGGCTTTACCTCTCGAGGGATCTCGAGAAGCTTACAACCCCCACCAGGCAGTGTACCTGATCGTTGTAGTATAGTATAGTGACAAGTACCGGGGGATTGATCGTTCAACTCAGGAATAGTGTCGCTAGGATTAGAAAGCCTAAAAACTAGGTCAAGAGGTGAGGGATGATTCTTTTTGTATTTTTATATTTTATGAAAAGCAACTAAAATCTCGGGTTTTGGAAGAGTGGGCGAAATTAGTTGCTAGTCAACAAACTCAATAACTAAAGATGCAATCAAAATAAAATAACAAAAATGTAAATAAAGCTAATTAAACTAGTGGTGTGAACAATAAATGGGAAAATTGTGTTTACTTAGTTTTCATTTCTCCCTAGATATCTTTTACAGGTTGACAGTTTGTTACAGTTGCGTGGATGACGGGTTATATTCCTTAATACCAATCGTGGGGTGGCGTACGTACTTCCCCAACTCTATAAGCTCCTACTTCACTCCTATGTCGAGCATGCAAGAAGCTCTTAACATGGGATCATTAGAATTCGCTCATGCATTAAATACAACCATAAAAACCTAGTACGCATTGGTTCATGTTTCTTAAGACGTTCACACAAGTTACACTATGGAAGTCTGCCAGTTTTCTTAAGCCTAACATCGAAATCATTCATCCGTAACAACTATAAACAAGCAATCAACCTATAATCAACATCTACGTTTCACTATATCTAAGCAAACACACAAGAGATCTAGCCTAGCATGTTAAAATCAAGACAAGCGTAAGATATATTCAAACAACACATAGACATATTGAATGAATTGAAAGGATACTTATCTTAATTGAACATGAAAGGTTTCAAGGGGTGAAAACCCTTGAAAATACTGATAAAATCGTGCTTGGGTTTATTCAAGTCATCCCTAAAATTGTCCTCTCTTAATGAATGAAAATTACAAAAGTATATATAGATTTTTCAAGGTGACTGCGTCAAGAAGAAAATTCTGACGCCGTCAACCCGCCGCCCATAATAAAATTGGATTGCCTAGATCCAGATCTGACGCCGTCAAGAGCATTTTCTTCTGGGCCGTCATGAGTAATGGGGCCATGACGGCCTATGGTGACGCCGTCTTGCCCTAGTGTAAAATCTTTCTGGACCGTCATGGACTCTATCCTCTTCACCTTTTGTTTTTCCTCTTGACGCCGTCATTAAGAAGCTTGTGACGCCGTCAGGTACTGTTCCCAGCAAGGAAAATTAAGACTATGCCGTTTTCTTCACTTTTATGCTTCAAAAACGTCCAAAATGCTTCCTTTTCCAGACTTCACTCCAAAAGTACCTAAAATCACAAAAGGAACGATTTAGGGAATACTTGATCAAAATTCTATTCCGGGCTTAAATGACCCCCTAAAAATGGATCATTTTTCGCCTTATCAGCTCTTCTCCTTCATTTTCCGCGAGGCGGATATCATCAAGGGAAGGATGTTGCCGATGCGATTGCTTGTGGCGAGTATTTTTAAGAACGCAGTTATGCACTAGGTCCCACGGATGATGCCAACTTGTTAGTGAAAAAAGTGTAAGAGGTTTATAATTGGGCTTAGATAGGTGTGGGTTGTCCTTGATGGGCTGTCCGCTGCGAAGTTCATGCACTAATCCAAGTATAGAATGATATTTCCTGCACAAACTAAGATAAACGGTTAGCCTTACCATAGGGACGGACCCCACGATTAAGCTCCGTCGTGAGAGTAAGTACTCGTGTTATCAGATAAATATCTGTGTGTTGGGATGAGTGAGGAAGTCATACCTCGGGAGTGTGAGTTGAGGTTTCCTTTTATAGGTAACGGAAATATAAAGGTTTCCTAATATTTCGCATATTGCTGTAGTGGCCAGAGTGGGACCCTTGTTGGATAAGGATCCACAGCTTAATCGATGTTTGTGGACATAGGCGGATTTCCGGACCGGGGACCGGTCTGCGAGCGTACTTCGGGAGTGTCGCTCGTATGTATCCTAGTTCGTCCGGATTGTTCCATGCTCGTGGTATGGGCTTTGGCCATATCTGGCTTTAGCCATATCTGGCTTTATTGATTCGCTAGGTTAGAGCCCAGTTTGTTCATTGGGCCGGAGCCAGGTTTGCTTGTTGGTAGGAGCCCAGTTTGTTTGTAGGGCCGAAGCCCAGTTCATTCGGGATAGTCCAGGCCCAGTAAGCCTGCTATTCATATTATACGTCATCAGCAAGGATCATCCCTGTGGGAAACATTTGGGGCAAATATCGTTTGTAACACCCCCAAATTTAAGTTTGTCGCAGCGGAAAAGTAATTTGGGTGTTACGGTAAGGATCGAAGTTTTAACCACATAAAACGGTTTAAAAGAAATGTTTTGAAAGTTATTTGTCATTCAAATAATAATTTTGATAAAAGATTAACCATTTAATTTAAAATCTTATGAAAAGATATAAAGGCTTGTAAAAATGACAAATTTGATTTTTACACCATTTTAATTTATCAGAGTAATAAATGCCCACTCCGTGTCTTGTCCTGCTCCGTTAAATTACCTGAGATACACATGCTTAAAAGTGTCAACACAAAGGTTGGTGAGTTCATAGAGTTTTAGAAAAAACCCTTTATTTTGTTAGATTTCAGGAATATTTGGTATTGATAAAATACAAACAGTAATGAAACAAGTATCGAGTATATTCACAAATAAATCATATAAGTATTCAATCACATTCAAATAAAGAATCAATAACCCTAACATGAGCTGGAAACTCATGATACTAAATCAATCAGATATACAATTCACGTATGGTCAAACCTATACAGCTGTATCTAAATATATGTTGAAAACATACATTTTTCCTTTATAGATATTGCACCAAGCCTCATGACACACAAGCTTAACCAGAAGGGGGTGTTCTATCAAATCAATGACAGATTTTGCCCTCTATTAATAGGTGATTTGCCAATTCCTATTTGTCTACGAATATAGTGTATCACGACTAATACGACTAACCAATTGCAATTGGCATTCCGTCAAGTATTAGTGGGACAGGGGGTCAATCCTTAACAGGTTTCGAAGCTGTTCGCTATATTCGCACCCACTTTACATGTGGTTAATGGCTCATGATTGAGGGACTACATGGCGATAGCTAACTTAGGCAATATCAAGGACTAATGGGCTCATTTAGAATAACATCAGGTAATCAAGTATCGTATCACAGAAATCAATTTTGAAAACAGTATCGTTTGAGTATCAGAAATTCAGTTTGAAAATATTATCGTTTGAGTATCAGAAATTCAGTTTGGAAATGTTATCGTTTGAGTATCAGAAATTCAGTTTGAGTATTTCGCCAGTAACATATATATATATATATATATATATATATATATATATATATATATATATATATATATATATATATATATATATATATATATATATCACATATGACAATAATCGAATTGGAAACATTATTATTAGAGTATCAATATTTCAGTCAAGTAATTCATCAACAAAATATATACTCCCTCCGTCCCATTTTTATTGTCCGTGGGCCCGAATTTGACCGTAAATATTTTTGTTTGTATTATATAACACTTGATGAAATTTATATCATTGAAAAGTTCGTTAAACGAATATTTCAATGATATAAATTTCATCAAGTGTTATATAATACAAACAAAAATATTTACGGTCAAATTCGGGCCCACGGACAATAAAAATGGGACGGAGGGAGTATATCACACACCAAAATAATTGAATGGAAAACATTATCATATGAGTATTAGTATTTTAATTAAGTATTTTGTCATGTATTGTATCTATCACATTTTAAATCACAAATTATATTATTTTAATATCAATTAGGAAATTGATTTGAATCATGTATTTTATTTCATATACTTATCAAGTTATCAAAGTATATGTAAGCATGTATCTCCCCCAATGATTTAAAAACAATTATTGTAAATGGGGCTATGACTCACCTGGACTGATTTGGAAATGATGAAAAGTAAAGTAGAACGAGATTTATGGGAATGATTATAGAAACGTCTTTGATACGGAACCTGATAAATAAATTTATCAGAGAATATAACCAAATACTATTTGGTAAATACGAACGAATAACGAATATTTATTATTCGTTATGACGAATAGATGATGTGCAGTGAAATTATTGTGCCATGCATAATATGATAAAATACTTTATTTAAAATATCCATTGTAGTTTTACCTTTTTAATCGTAAGTAATAATATTAACTTTTTAGATATCGTTATATATATTATTAACGTAAAAATAAATAATATATATATAAAACGTAACAAAATGCATATGACGTGATGGTTGCCGTAAATTGAAAAATAAAATAAGAATGTCAAATAGATTATGTGTAGTCCTTGTCCTTTTCCAATTTTTACACTTTTTATACTAACGGCGTTAGCGTCACACCGTTAGTCCTTTTCGTATATAATTTACATTTATTGTCCACTACTTGTCCAAAATTACAATCTAAGCTTGTAACATCATATATTATCAATTTTTTTTATCCTATCTTTCTGTTTCTACAGTTTTAATCCTTAGTTTCCAATATTTTCACTTTTAGTCCCTATAGGTGTCGTCTCGTTACATTTTTAGTCCAATTTTACAATAATGATTATAAAAATTTTATAAAAATTTCCGTAGCTTCTTTTATTAATTTTAAACTTATTTCAATAGCTTATATTATAAAAAGCTTATTTATTTAGCTTATGGGCCTCATTCGATCCAAACAAAAGCCCATTTTAAAAATTTAGAGGCGAGGGCATGAAAAATGTTTTGGGCTTGAACTTGGGCTTCCTTTGTGATTCTAAAAATATATTTTATGGGCCTAGTGGGCTGTTAAATCGTTAAGTCTTATTGGGCCTTGGTTAAGCCCACTCGACAAAACAAAGTTTTTATTATTAAGTTTGGATTTGCAAAAATTGGTTTGTGTCGATTTACTTTGGCTCGAGTAGGGTGTCAAAACGTGAATATTTTTACAAGTCGTGTATATGAAACTAATAGTTTTCTAGGTGGTCTATTAGTACGTAGAAAAATATTGGGTGCTTGTTACGTGAAATTGAAAGTTATACGTATGTTTTGTGGCATGTTTGAAACCTATATATATTTTGAAAAACTTGAATTATTTTCTAAGTGTTTTAACAAATTGTATACGATGTAACATGGTTTGAAATGGATGCATGAAATGCTCGTAACGTTACAACTAAAGTGAATTATGGGTGCTACGTGACTCCTAGGCCTTCCAAGATAGAGGCTAGTCACGTTTCGTGTACTAAAAATAAATATGTACGTGTAATATATATGTAAAGTATATACGTTCGAAACAAATTAAACATGTTGCATGACAATAATCTAACGTGTGAATTGGAATAGAAACGAGTAGAGGAGACTTACAAACACCTTAGAGGTGATCAAGAGTCGAGAGTGATAGAATAGAACACAAGAATATCACGTTTCCAAGTATAACCCAATCGTTATACTTATTATTCAAACCCGATATCCTTTCCTTGCGTCCAAATAATTATACAATCGACTTGTGGTTTGTAGGGGTGATGTTTAAGAAGAAAATGAATGTGTGAAAGTGTATGAGAATGGAAGGAAACCAAGTGCATGCATGAACGTATATATGTATCATTTTGAATGAATCGGGTGGTTTGAAATCACTCAAGAAACATAGAAACTATTCAATGTCAGTATACTTAGCTTCCTAGGACAAATTTTATTACTAAAGAAGTGAATGTAAGAGCATGAAAAATGGGATGTGTCTTGGTGAATCATACTCTATGTCGACAACTATATAAATGTACATACGATTTACAAAATCGTTTACCACTTGTATATACTTGCTCATCTTAGACATTTGAGTATAAAATCATCTTGGAATTATTATTAGGATCATTTAGAAACAAACGAGGATTAAAACGGTTAAGAATTGAATAAGTTGTGAATCGGTTGGATCGATTTATGGCTAAACACTTTGCCTCGTAAAAACGTATCAAAACTCAACGTATGAACGTGAGATTCGACACACTAATAGTTGGCTAGTAGGTTAATGAGAATGTGCAAAAATATATATATGTCGTGTGTACGAATTAAAAATAAACGAAGCATTTTGGAGTATGTTTGGTCGACTTATACGTAGTATTTATAATTAAGTTGGGTTAATTATTTGGGCCGGTTGGGCTAAATAAAACAAGGCCCGATTGGTTTTGATAATTAGTATTATTAATTAGGTTTAGTGAAATATTAATATTTTGTTTATTTTGTCGAGAACTTGTTTTGTCGTTTGACGAATTTGGCAATATTGTAATCGTGACCATTTTAATATACAAAGAAAATTTTAAATTTCCCCGTAAAAATAGTGATTACAATAATGACAAAGATTATTTATTTAATTAACCGAAGTTAATTATACGAATTTTTGCGAGGTTTTACATCGTTCCTGACCAACATCAGATGACTAAAATACCCTTGTCTTATTCTTTTTCTATATTTCTTTCCAGTGTCTTACACAAATGGTCCTTGTGTTTTGCCAGGTTTTAGAAATTTAGTCCTGATTTTTTTTTTAACTATTAATATTCGTATTATTTTTTTATACGTTTTCCCTCCGTTTCTCTTATGTTTAAGTCCGTTTTTCCTATGATTTTTCTGTTTTCATACGTTTTGTTTGTTTTTCTTACGTTTTTCCCGTTTTTCTTACGTTTTTGTCTGTTTTTTTTAAACGTAAGAAAATTGATGAAAACGTAAGAAAACGGGCGGAAATGTATAAAACGGACACTAATGTAAGTAAAAAGGGAAAAACGTAAGAAATAATAGACAAAACATATGAAAACGGAAAAAAAAACGTAAGAAAAACGAACGAAAACGTAAGAAAACGGGCAAAAACGTATAAAACTGACAAAAACATAAGGAAAACGAAAAAATCGTTAGAAAAACAGACAAAAAGTATGAAAAGGGAATAACCGTAAGAAAAACGGACTTAAACGTTAGAAAAATGGACGAAAACGTATAAAAACAATACTTATATTAATAGTTAAATAAATGATTAAAAAAAAAAAGCAAGACTAAATTTGGAAAACCTGGTGAAACACAAGGACCATTTTTGTAAGAAACTAAAAAGAAACATATAAAAAGAAGAAGACAAGGCTATTGTAGTCATTTGATGTTGGTCAGAGACGATATTTGCCCCAAAGGTTTCCTACAAGGACGATCCTTGCACTTTTAAACATTTGGGACGAAACATACAATTTGGTCAAACTTTAACGACGATTTATGCAATTTACTCAAAATTTTAAGATAAGTTAATAGTTTTCAATAAAAGAAGGAAAAATTTACGTTTTCATCTCAAAATTAGTGCTCATATTTGTAATGTAGTTTATAAAAATTATAAAATTTTCCTCCTATTAGCACAGAGTATTAAGGTTTCACTAATAACTTTCAGTTTTAGGAGGAATAACAACTTGCAGTTCGTTACATGCATATACTAATAAGAAGACTAGAAATATTATTTGTTCAATAAATAGAATTAAAGTATGTTTTCTAATTTGTTAACTAAAATAAATTTTAAGATAAGTTAATAGTTTTCAATAAAAGTAGGAAGAATTTACTTTTTCATTTCAAAATTTGAGCTCCTATTTGTAATGTAGTTTAAAAAAAGTTATCAAATTAGTTTTCCCCCTCAACCCCTCTGACTGCAGTAGATGCATTATCGCTATAAACCCATAAAACTATATAATACAGATATGTCGATCTGAAAAGTTAGGACCTTTGAGAGACATAGAAATGAAAAAACTTTGGTAAAGTGAATGGGCACGTTTGCTATCATGTTTCATTTGTACTGAACTTAATATCTTGTTCTACATTTGCAACTGTAAGGCTACTAGGCAAGGAGGTGAAAGGATCACAAAATGCCCATGCCTCACGCGCTATCACCCTTGCCCATCACCATTTGCTTCACCAAAAAAAACGATTCCCAAAACAAAAATTGGTGGTCTGATCACCAAATGAAAAAGAAAAAAAAATGGCCCCATTTATTATCTTTTTATTTTGCGTGTGAGTGTGTGTGGGGTATTTAGTGTGGTATATTTGTATAAAGTGGGTATTTAATGTAAGGTGAAGTTAGAGATGACCTTGACTACTAAATGGTGAACTGAGGTGAAGGGAAGTGAGAGGAGAGAGAAAGCTGAGGTGGCATTGAGGTGTCAGGTGAAAAACACCTTCCTTGCATACTAGCCTAATGACAATATGCAAAATGACTTTTTTCTGTCTTTTTAGTATGAGATTCAGTACGTCATATAAACTTAAAGATTCAGTACTACCCATTTTTCCAATTTAGCAACTTTCGCTGATTCCAAGTGTTGACCCTAAATTCCAGATTCCCGGAAAACGAAAATTGCTGTAAAGTAAATGCTCCAACGTTCGACAATTAATACCCTTTACTCCATGACTCTTCGGCAAAGATTACCGATTGTGTTGCCGAAATCTTGATACCGAAACAATGGCAATGGCCATGCCGAGCGGAATGGTCCATACCGCATGCCATGATTCTTCGACAGCCACCCCCTCACCGTTGAGGTCCATCGTAGTATTTGGTTTAGAAATCCACAAATATCATAATTAAACAATAACATTTCAAATACCGATAAACATAAATAACTAGTAAATGAACACAATAAGATTTCATGCGAATGGCTTGCATGGTAAATCCCAAAGTGACCCACATAGAAGATCGATTTAAAAGCTAATAATCAATTTTCAAATGAAACTTTACATTGACACTGAAGTACAGAAGACCATTAAAAAGAAAAATGCAAATATGCATACCGTAAAATCTATTGGTATCATAGTCTGTAGATCTATGAGGATAAAACAAGAATTTCTTTGTTTAAAATATAACCAAATGAATAATGAATTGAATGAAGAGCTTGATTTGGCATCTAAACATACTGTTTAGGAGATGTCTTATGAAATGTGAACGACACAACATTAAAAACTAAAACAATGATCAAGATGTAATTTTTTGCAAACATAATTAAGTAAATGTAGGAAGTTCAGTGATATCCTGCAATCATCACAAATTGTACCATCAAGGAAACATGAGATTCATTGGAAACTATAAAACAGGAAGGGAATTTAAAGCCACAACATTACGGCACTACAAGCTATAATATATCTCTTCTACAACGACGCTTTCTTTTTGGGGGAAGAGGGACACGATTGTCCTGATGAATAGCAATGGGCTCACTTTTCCACCATTCCTCATACCTGATAGTCACATGACCTTCAGACTGTCTTGACGGGAGTAATATATACTCATTCTCCAACGGTGTAGCATAATCAGACCAAGCATCTTCAGTGCTTTCTAGATGAATAACATCTGCTGGGACATCTTGATTATACCCAAATTGCTTATTTACCCGATGAGGAAAGTATTGTTGAGTAATATCCAACCCAACTAACCTAGAAACTCTAACACACCGAGCAAATGATTCCAGTTCTTCATTACCAATTTTTTCAATCGACCACATTGTCTTATAACTTGTGCGGGCGATGAAATGATTTGTATCATTGACATAAGGCCGCCACACAAAATGTTCTCCACATATACCCAACTCCAGGGTGGCGTAATCAGTACTCTTGTGAACTAACTTAGCCCATCTGGCCAGTCTAGTTTCATCATCTCGAATGTCAAGGATACCATGATCAGGCCTCACAACTGGAAACCTTTCCAATACCCAAGCCTGGATGTAATACATCGGGGAATATACTTGCTGCAAAACTCTTTCTGTTTCTCCTTGTTGGAGATCCAAAATAGTGTTTTGTAAGAGGTGCAAATCTCTATAGAGAGTTGCAAGGACAGCAGGCGCCAAAGCCATTTTCCGGCCTCTTGCTAAATGAATAGCCAACTCAAAAGTTTCCCGTAGTACTGTGTCTCTCACATATGGAAATAGATACTTAGACAACCAAAGTGATATGAACGCTTCGTGTTCATGAACATTTTGATTGTTCTTAAACTCGGTTATCCAAGCATTGGAGCAGGCCTTTCTTGAAGGACTTGCAATCAACTTGTCGTAAGTTTTATTTAACTGAGATAAAGACTCACAATCCTGGGGACTCTCGACATGACTGGTGACAGGGCCTCCCAGAACTGAGAGTCCTCCAAGAACCATCATATCTTCGAGAGTAATCGTTATTTCCCCCCATGGAAGTATAAATGTATTAGTTTTGGGAGACCACTTTTCAGCAAACCAAAATATAAGATTCTTATTTTGGGGTATCTTGAGTGTGGAATTCATAATAGCATCATGAATTCCAGCCCTCTTCCATCCAGAACTATGTGCTGCTTTCATAGTCTTAACCCAATCTTCCCAATTCCGGTGTCGGCTAACCCACCCGATGAATTGGACTTTTTTGAGATCTGTATGAATTGTGGAAATGCTAGAGGTAGGTTTAGCAGGACGGGCAGGGGGTTGGGCACTAACGGAAAGAGTTGGTTGAAAAAAGTGATTCATTCGTTGCTTGTGACTCGTCAGAATCACAACTTTCCTTTCTTCGACATTAGCGTCGATTGACATCTCTAGCAAAATCAAAAAAAGAAAAATAAAAGACCAGAAAAAGGAGAGAATATATTTGATTCAAGGATGAATAAAGAGCTTGAACAACATCTTTAAATAGGAGTTTAGAATTTTGGTTTGCATACTTGACTAATTTAATTAATAAATGCCCAACATAGTCAAACTCATAGTGACATAATAAGCATTTATGACTACAATCAATCAGTCAACCTTAAGAGGTATAACTATAAGGCTGAACACAGTAAAGGGATTCAATCCCCCTATTTTGTCACGTCAGTTTTCTCTCTCCAGCGACTTGCAGGCAATTGGGTGCCCCAGTAAGGCGACCTACACTACAAAAAACATACCCCACAAAAATACCTTTTATATTTAATACTACACACAAAAAGCACTCACATGAAAAAAAAAAAAAAAAAAAAAAAAAAAAAAAAAAAAAAGTAACACTAGATCGTGCTTGCGATCTATTTCGTTTTTTTTTCGTCCCTCGACCGACTAACCACACTAATGGAGATCGAATGAAATCAATCGAATAACTCGATCCACACATCCTTCTGTCGGCAGCCTAAGCATTTTAATGAAAACTTCCACAAGAAAAAAAAATAAATAAATAAATTTTAAAAAAAAAAGGTGTAATCCCCGGCCTTCGAAAAAGAGAATTTTTGCAATCTTATCAAGATGAAGGTAATGCATTTTTTTTTTTGAGGAGAGTTATATTAAATACCAAACTTTCTTACATACTAAGAGACTCATTACCACCATCCATCTAAAAATAAATCAATGGTTGAGATTAAAAGTATTTTAATATTTCATCAATTTTTTTATAATTTAAATATCTCTTAAACCGTTAATCGTTAAGCGAAAATAATTACACCATCGCGACGAGCATTTAATTATCTTTCTATAGATAGGCTATTTGATATATTTTTGACAAATTTTTTTTTCATTTTTTTTCACGTTTTTTTTCATGGCCGAAAAAATCATATATGATATTACATATCATATCATATATGATATATAATATATGATATGTAATATCATATATGATTTTTTCGGCCACGAAAAAAAACGTGAAAAAAAGGGAAAAAAAATTGTCGAAAATATATCAAATAGCCTATCTATAGAAAGATAATTAAATGCTCATCGTAACGATTTTTTTTTCGCTTAACGATTAACGGTTTGAAAGATATTAATATTTGAAAAAAAATAATGAAAGTGGGTTTTTAAATTGTTGGGATTAATCTCATCCATTAGATCAAATAAAGATGGAGGGAAGATGGAGGGTGGAGGTTAGTCTCTTGATAAGTAAAAAAGGTTTGATCCTCAAATGATCTTATATCTTTTTTGTGCATACATATAAAAGTCTATGAATGGTTTGAAATACCTAGCATGACAAAATTCAACTTTAATGAACATTCATGACAAGATTATTTAGTAAGGAAAGAAAACATGAATAGAAAAAAACCAAAATCCTTAATGGCAATTTTTTTAAATGTAAAGATACTCTCACCTAATGGTTAACCTAATGGTTAATTAGTATGAATGTATGATATCGCTATGCTTAGGACATTTTTGGAAAAACTCTTATCAAATTGTCCAACATAGAAAAATCTTTTAATTTTTTTGGTTTTACATTTTGATTACCAACAATCTGGTCATAGATAAATTGCGATTTTAATCTAATGCTATGCATATAAATTTGAAATGAGAAATGATAGTTTCTTGTAGTTTTTATTCATACTTATCATCCTATTCATTTGATCAATACACTTAACATCATGATTTGATAACTGAACTAGATGAGAAAATATGCAAAGTTGAATACATACATCATAACTCGTTTTTTATATAATGTTATTCATTAATTTAAAGTATTAATATAATACTATGCCTTCATATTTGTAATATAATTTATGTATTTGAATATATTATATATGTAATGCATTTCCTTTTTATGTTTTTCCTTATATTGTTTTTCTTTTTATATTTGATCTTTGCAATTTGTCCAATCCATAAAAAGATTTTTGATTTTTCTATGTTTTTTACTTTACCAGTTATGTCGAAAATGCTCATCAAATTTAAAGTAATCTAATGACATGTATTTGACTTTTTGTGGTCCTCAAAAGCTTTTCATTTTGCATAAACTTGCCCGCTTTGTCCCATGAAAATATAAACACTTTTCGTGTTGGAATGTCTTAGAGATCAAACATTTCTTTTCTCGTAAACTTTTAAGATTGAGATTAGAAGTTGTTAATATACAAAACTTTTAATTAGGTGCAATATATATATATATATATATATATATATATATATTAGTTTTCAAAGCCCGCCCAATGGGCGGGCATAACTTGTAATTTTACATTTTAATTTAATCATGTACGGATAATAGTGATCTTTTATAGTTATTGTTCGTATAATTATCGATGGAAGGATTAGTTAACGGAAAATAATATATAAGGAAGGCGGGCATGACTTATAATTATTGTTGGAAGGTATTAGTTATCGGAAAATAATATATAAGGAAATACTATCAACAAATCAACGTATATCATTTAATTCTAAATATGTATACAAATCAACACATATCATTTATTTCTAAATCTTAACTACATTATAATGCATTTAGGCCATTCCTAAAAAGGGAGTCTTAAAAAAATAAGACCAAAAACATTTTTTTAATTGGAAGGATTTCAAACTAACACATATATATGAATAAGAGTTAAGTTACATTATGAATTTTAATCTCTTTAATTGTAAGAGCCACTAATATTTATAAACATCGTTAACTTACAATAGCTCATTTAATAAATGTGATATAACAGCCCAACTAAAAAAAACTTCAATGTGATTTTTTTTAAATGTCTATATTATAACTACCTTTTACTGCATGTTTCATATATATAAAGCATACAAACTAATCCACAAACTGACATAGTTTCATCTCATCTTTTAAACACACATACTATTAATAATTTAAATGTTCTACTTTTAAAAAACATATGTCTACTACATTTTAAAGTATTTGAGACAATACTAAATAAAGAAGGTTTAAAATCAAAAACATTAATTTGTTTGCTATAAACATAGTCACTGGATACCCGCCGCCGCATTGCGCAGGTACCCTTCTAGTATGTATAATGTTGTCAATACTAAAATTCAAATCAATGTATACTATCAACAAATGCTTAACAAATGAGTATCAATAATAATGATGGAAAACGTGTAAGCTCAAAGTATACTAATATACATATGAACTAATAATGATGAAAAATACAGATTTAAATAAAGTAGGAAAGACAGCCTTACAGCCTAATAAGATCTAGAATTTTAGTTACAGCCACAACATGCTCGCCAAACTCTTTACCGTCTTGTGTAGTTGCTTGAGTTTGAGCTTATTGTGATATGGGTAATTGTACTATCGAGGGATCCTCGTGATAAAAAAACTCATTTTCTCTATATATTCTTCTTGAACCTCGTCGTATTAAGAAAATAGAAACAAAGTTATCAATGCATAGGATAATATAATCTACACAATGCAAAAAAGCCATTAGTAATGGATAGAATATGAATCTCATTATGTGAAGAAATACATAGTGTATGTACAATGTCTTTTAATGCTGCAAGCAGCATAAGAGAAAGTTATGTGACTTGTCGAAATATTTAGTCGTTTGAATACGATTCATATACAGTGCACATGAGTGTAGGTCACTATCAATACATATGTAGTCATTCGTTGCCACAAATTAAAATGTAAAATTAAAGTCATACTTTGTACATTCCACAAAATTTGTATCACATAATACAAAACTGAACGGTATATGCGTATTAAGCTCATATATGAGGACTTGTCCAATATGATCTACCCTACAGGATAACATATAACCCATGATCCATTGCAACTATATTTACACTCCTGCAAATACATTTCCTATTGGCTTCAATTATACTCGGAAGAGTTGCATGCAACAATTTAGTTATAATCATAAATGATGTAGTATCTTGTTCGGGGAAGACACAAATGCTATCAAGCACCAAACTTTGATAACTTCACAAGATGAGTGATCCTCAGAATCTACCTACAAATATAAAATTTCACAGTTAGTATGTACATAAGTTATGGGATGTTTGATAGGCAGTAATAAAACATTGAAAATACATATATGCTAAGGAGTGAGGTTCAACACATATTTCTTAATGACAAAAGCGTAAGCCATTTCCTAATGTCTTTAATCCATTGTTATGCCTTGATGGTCTATGCAAAATTGATCCAGGCTTAAACTTGGAAGACTCATGTCTAGCAAGTTCAGGAGGCACTGAACATTGGTTATGTGAAAGCATCCACTTAAGATTATAAAACACATTGAAATCATGAAGATTCAAGAAAGTAGTTGCAGTTCCAATCTTCCCTGCACGCCGAGTACGTCCTATACAATGAGTATGAGGTTCCGAAGCATATTATGGTCTATAACATGTGCCACATCAGGTATATCAATAACACGCCCTGCAACCATCAAGACTAACCATACTTTGCTCTTGTGACTTCCCACCATGCAAAGTGGTCAGACGATAACCAGATTTTTCCAAATTTTTATATACGAATCAGCAATTTTTTAGTGTTGATAAACACAATGGCCGTCTTATCCCCAAGATCATCAAGCAACTTCTACAACCAAGACATCTTTTCAGATTCTTTCACCATGATAAGATGCTGAGTAATAAGATCAGTTGTTTTTCCCGTGTTTCCAATAGTCACGACAACAGGGTTCCTCAAGTACTTCCTAGCTAGCCTCACTAAACATATAAGTAGTACTATATATTCTCTTCTCATCAAGCTCCTTATCTTCATTCTCGGGTTTTGGTATTGCTTCAAGAACACCCACAACTTGTGGCTCAAACCCCATATCAATCATAAGATCAGCCACATCAAGACATAGTTACACTGATTCAAAACAGCATAACGCCTCTCTAAACAATCAATATGATTCATGGCGTCCCAATAATAACATCACACCCTTGCCTAATCTTAAACCCTTGTTCCTCAATCGACTGCCCACCAACAACCGAAACAATCTTAATCCCTAGAATTTGTGCTTGTACCAAAATATTGTAACCTTATCTAGCTTCTTGCTAGTTGAATTTAATAAAATAATTGCCGTTCAAAGAGGAAAAAACTGTTATGAATGGCAAACAAAGTACATGATGTGCATCATGAGAACTTTCAACTCCTTGGCATTGTGAGCAGCAAATTTCTTTAACCAATTTGGCAGGTAGTGATGGGTCTTCTTGTCTGAGTGGTACCTAATATTGGGCATGAGAGTCACAACCATAAACTTCCTTATCACATGAAAGTTAACCCTTTGAATCTCTGTCATATTTCTTACAACAACAGGATATATACTCTCTAATAAGTACCGCCAATCAAGTGAAATAAATTTGTATAAGCTAAGATCAGTGGTACTTAAATCTCATATCATTAGAGCATGCACTCTAAGAGATTATTACTTAGTAACAAAGTCATTCATTATGGATTTTAAAATTCACACATGAGATGATTAAATACTTTATAATGTGTTGTAGTTTGAAAAAAAACAAGCTTAAACATACAAACATATGAACTCAAGTTGCGAAATGCTTAAGATTTTGGAAATTGCTGACATATATCTTATTCGTCAGCCTTTTAACATTGATATCAGATAGATGACTGACTGACCAAAAAATACGACAAATGAAAAGATTAGCAAAAGAGTGGAGCATATCGTACAACTCGATCTGCATATCTGGGTCCAACAGAGTGTACCAATATCTGCACCAGGTCCATGCCCCATGCCCCTGTTAACAGATAAGGTGAGAAAGAAATAACCAATTAGACCTTTTTTACACAATTATTCAATTGATAAATAAATACCTTTGATGTTTCCAAACCATGCTAAAGAGGAAGAAATGTTCTTGCAGTAGTGAAGAAAGAAGTGTATAGTTCAAGAAATATTTTGGTAGTAACGCTTTAGCCCTTAAGATAGAATAGTTCAGGTTGTCAATCTTTGAAAAACAAAAATATGAATATTTTAATCATAATAGGGAAACACACAAATATGAATCGAAGTGAAAAATTAAAATTGTACCTCGGATCCTAAGGAGGTTATATACATCATATCAAGACTATATCAAAACCATTTATTCGTTGTTTCGATCTTGATGACCACAAATACTTTACGGGATTTTCACTGTAACAACGGTTCAAATAAAAACATCATATTCTCAACACTAATCAATTGATGACTTAATTCATCATAAGGTATCATTTACTTTTGTCGTAAGAACCAACTGCTTATCTTACAATCATCATGTGAACTTGATGATGAATCAAAATCAACTACATTTTCCTTAATTTTTTTCTTCTACGTCAAGTCCATTTATCCCTAATGATATGAGCAAGTCAATAACACAATCTTCAAACCAATCCTACTGAAATGACCAAGGCTAGAAATACTTGAAAGTAACTGATATGACCAAGTCTAATATAACATCAAAACAAAACACCTAAACATGACCATAACACATTAATTATCACATATAGAAAACATTACTTCACTACAAAAGTTATATTAATAAAACTTGCCTTTTTTTTAATACATCATTTAACTTAACATGGATCACACTTGTTTCTTCAAAGGCATCTGATAGAAGCACAACCATTGTTGTACAAATAACAAAGATAATCTTAATAACTTACCACCCAAAAGAACCTTTTCCCAATACCCACGAAATGGTTCCTGATGAAGTCATGACCAAAAAAATGCATTACTTTTGTACGTCCTGTTTTAGATATTTTATGATTGCCTAATCTTCCAAATTAGATACCTGCAATTTCGAATGATCGAGCCTCCCTTTATCGTCTTGACCAGGGCATAGATTTGTAGCTTAATCCTGCAGTTTAGGAGAAAAAACATATAAGGATTCTCAAAAGCGGATTACTACCTTTGTATCCTTATAAACTACTAACTTGGTATGTATATTATAATGTTTACAATATATTCAGAGCTACCCAATATTAATGCATACAGATGCACATTATATGCTATATGATATGTACGTATGTATATGTATATAAGTCTCACCTATATGCAGTTGGTATACTCAGGTTTTGGATTATACCTTGTGAATGCAGAAGGCTAACATCTTTTGAGTATCAATTCTATCCATGAAAAATATGTAAGATGTAACCTTGTTTCTAGCTCCGACATGGAGTCTTTCAAAGTCACCATCAAAATACTACTCACCATGTACGTCATGCGGGTTAATTGCGCCCAAAAAATACAATGTTAAAGTTATATCTTTCACATTAGTACCTGCAATAACTCTTGAACAATAATTTCGGCATTCGAGATATCACACACGCCATAAATGTGATCAAGATAATGCGTCCTAATACTGCATTTAAAAGATAGTCAAAATATTATCTCATACGTTAAAATTTCTAAAACTTAATAACAAAAACTTAGTAAAAGCAATCAAGTCTAACCTGATATGTGTATGCCAAATATATACACATACCTCAGCTTGCAAAAATACAGATCCCGCTTGTTAGGTCATGATTTTTATAACATAATCACTAAGATAGATCTAGAGAGAGAAAGAGAGTAGAGAGAGAGAGAGTGGAAGGAACCCTTGGATTGAAAATGAAAGAGATGAAATCACTAGAGAACCAACCCCTCTCAAAGGAGAGGTTACATAGTATATATAGGAAAGGAGTAGGGCAACACTCCCTTCCTCCCTATCTTGAAAACGAAATGGGCTTAAGGCCCATGGGCTTGCTACATAAGCCTTAAGTTATAATAAACATACAAGCCTTAGCAACCTATTACAAGTAAATGACCGAGACTTGATAAATAGTAAAACTACATTCCCAACAATCTCCCCCTAAGGGTCGGTCATCAAGGTTGCTTGACGTCTTCGTCTTAATCTTTGACTTTCAATGCTTTAGACGTCTTCTAAATCATTCATAGTTCTTTGTTCTTAGTTGATGTAGTTGTGATCATCTTATTACAAACTGTAATGACCGAGACTTGAATAAATATAAAAGTACGTTCCCAACAATCTCCCCCTAAGGGTCGGTCATCACGGTTGCTTGACGTCTTCTTCTTTGTCTTTGACTTTTGACTCGTATAACTTAACACGTCTTCAAAAGAGAGTGGGTGTTCTTTTGCTTCATTGTTCATTGTTCGTAATAGATGTGGTAGTGATCATCTTATGAAGTTATCTACCATGCGTCACTTCTGCGTCTGTGGTGGTCGTCGTCCATTCCAACATGCTCATACACCTTTGAACTTAGACATTCACATGCACGTAGTTCCCTTTCATTCACATAGATCTTTGTCCTTAAACTTTGTAGATTCTTCTTTTTGGCGTAGAATCTAATTTTAAACATTGTGTTGCTTAGATCTTTGAGGGAGCTTTTGTTGACTTCAAGATGTATGTATGAGCATGCGGAATCAGTCTCCATGGAGATGATATGTCCCTGAAAGTAAACAGTTAGCAATAAACAACCGGTACTTACAGATAAGAAATTAGAGATTGTCAACAGCATAGTGTGAAGACTCCTTCTAACCCTTATCAAGGCCGTTCCCATATCAGATACTCCCGAAGGAGCTTACAAGACCTACTAGGTAGCTCAATGACTGGGTGAGTCGCTGGGGATCACTCCACGACTGTAGACCGTTAGAAACCACCGCAAACACTAAGCGTAACTCACGAGGAGTTACCGAAGTGACCTGTCAAGGCTGTTAAATGATGACCCTGACAGGAGTTTCCGTTCAATCATTGAGAAACACTTATGCAATTCTCTCATAAACGTTCTAGGCAGATTGCTAAGATCTGCGAAGGACTCGATAATTTACATCTGGTGCCCATTGATGCAGAACACCAGTTGTAGAAATACTAAGTGTTCCTAAGAGATCTTTGATGTATCTCATGGCTTCTAGACTCGATAAGTGCTCACTTAGGTTTCCTATACGGAGACTAGGGAGGGGTCTCCTGCTTCAATATCAACTATCTCTAAGAGATAAGTCGATAGATTACACTGGTTCCCCGTGAGAATGAAACAAGCTCTTTTAAGAGAACTTGAGTGGTTAAGAAGGTTTAGTGCATTGCGTCACTGGGTCCATCACGACTTTATCTTCAATACCGGTGTTGCCTTAGCAACAACCAGTAGCATACGAATTGAACCCGGTGTCTGCCCTAAGGTTGAATCATATGGAGGGCTATTTCTTTTCACCCTTTTCTTTACTTTTCTTTTTAATTCTTCAACCCCTTCTTTCTCCTTTCATTCTTTACTCCTTTTTTTCGTATCATACCTAAGGACTTCTAGTTCTAACTATTGGTGATGTCCTTGGGTAGATCCCTCCGGCTTAGGCGGATCATAGGACGGTTATTTCCTAACCTTAGTCACCTTATAACTCCATGACTATCCTATAATTACCATTAAAACCTTTGAAAATCTCTCAAAGTGTTTGTGTTTATCAAACATTTTGTTTAACACTTTGAGAGTTTTATGTTTTTCTTATGAAGGGCTCCCCCTTCACATGTGCTCATGTGTATTTAATAAATTTGCACATGCGGGAGGAGCGAGCACTTTTTGAATTGATCCACTTTCAGTGAACAAGACCAATTCGAGACACGCTTACATCACTAGTTAGACTAGCTTGAAGTTATTACCCGGCCTGGTCAAGTCCACAGAAAGTTTCTCGAAACGGTACATTTCTACTAAGACAAATCCTTTTCGAGACACGCTTATGTGGCTAGTTAAAGAGTTCCATTGTCAGCTTTTAGGTGACAACTAGCTCTAGTAACTAACTTGATGTTATTACCCGTCGAGGAAAAGTCTTTTCGAATTTACTAACTTTTATGTTTCATCAATTCCTGGGTGAATCTGAGTCTAGCTCGCATGAGATTTGACTTTTAAGCAACATTTAACTTTCATATTCTAATCACTTTCACTTTTCTCCCCCTCAAAAATAGCATATAAGATGTTGTTTTTGAGAAGCATTTGATTAAAATATGCCTTTTGAGTCTTATGGGGAGAAATTAACAAGAACTTTTGATTTTGAGAACAATGATTTTTCAAGTGCTCCCCCTCAACAAGTGAATACTCATTGAGGTGAAATACTTGTCTTTTGAGCAGAATTATGAAAATCAGAAAATGTTTGATTAATTCTACTCAAAAGTAAGAAGCCTTCGCTCCTTATATAAGGATTGAGGCGCTGAAGCGTACCTCAGGGTCCTTTAATTACAAGCACGGGTTGTACACTGTTATATGTGCACAAACCATGAAGCATGATTTTGAAAAAAAAAAACATTTTGATTTGGAAATACTCCCCCTCAAAACGAGCATACGTTTTGACATTTTTTAAACTTTGGAGCGAATTGGGGAGTTGATTGGTCCGAAACAGTCAGATAATATTAACCAAGTTATGGTCAACAAGTCAGACAGCCTAAACCAATACTCCGGTGAGTTTAGTGTTTCCCCGGATCGTTAGATCCCAACGAGATGTGAAATCTGAAATAAAACGACTTTGAGATCAGGTGAATTGAACAGGAAAAGGGTTTAAGTGATTTGTACTACTGAAATATAAGAGTGAATAGCTTTAATAAGCTATATCAACTAATATGTGAAATCAGATAAGTACACGCGAAAAAGGGACTGAAAAACGTAAACGTTTATTAATTAAACGTAAACAAAAACAAATTTACTTATGGTAGGATTTTATAAGCCTTAGGGGCTTAAATGCAAATTAAATAAATTTAAAATATTTATTTTATAATTAAAAACTATTTAATTAATTATTTTTATTTAATAACTATTTATTAATTATCTAATAATTAACTATTAATTATGAAAATGTAAAATAAGTCTAGAAAATTAAAATTAAAATTTCTAAAAATCTAAAATATTATAAAACTTATTTTAAAAATAAAATTATATTTTTCACACTATTTGTCTATTTATTATTAATTAATTATTATTTAATTATTATTTAACTAATTATATTGATTAACTTATTTATAATTACTAAAAATACTTAGATAATTATGAAAAATTTTATATATCTAATTAACCATCATAGGAATCCTAAAAAATTATAAAAAGTTTATATTATGTATTTTTAATCTAATTTACTAATTATTATTCTATTTATTAATTAAAATCTAATTAAAATTATTAAATTATGAAAACTAGTAAATGAACAGTATAAATCACAAGAAAATTTATAAAATTATTTTATGACTTATAGAAGCTAGGAAAAATATAAAATATAGGTATTACCTTATAAAAATATATTATGCTATTTAATTCTTATTTATTATTTAATTATTAAATTAACTAATATTAATTCTAAATAACACTAGATGACAAAATAAAATTCTGGAAAAATTTATAAAATTACTTTAATATATAAGAGATTTAATAAAAATATAAAATAGCAGAAGTGCTTATAAATAAGTTAAAAAGGAAAATTAAATAGATAATTTCTATTAAATAGAAGCTATCACTATAATTAAGTTTGGTTTTTTCTTGTTTTTCTTTTATAAATCTAATAAAATACTTAAAATATGAAACTTTTACAAAAACAAATAATTTAGAAACCAAAAATAAGCACTGAGAGTGCTTATTGGACCAAACAGTTGACTAGGTTTGACTTTCTAAGGAAATAAGCTCAAATGAGCTAATGTGGGGTCCACCTTGGTAATTTCTGGTTCACTTAAGATATTTTAACTTAAATAAGCTAGAATTGCTGATATAAGCTCATTGAATAAGCTAAAAAGCTGCAATAAGCAATTGCTTATGTAGTGACTGAGACAGAAATGGGACAGATTACTAAGATGATTTAAGGTGGGTCCCAGTGATGTACAAGTCAACCAAAGGATCAAGGGTTCAAGCCTGGTAGGAGGGGGGTTGGAAAAACCAAAATTTAGGGTGTGGGACCCACTGATAAGCTCAGGAAGAGCTTGGGAAGTGATGGGTCCAAGTCTGATTCACTCAGTTAATCTGAGTGAATGGACAAGCTTCAAGCTTGATGCAGCCCTAGTGAAAGGCTTAGGAAATGAGATTTTAGCTTTGAACTAGATAGCTGGGATGCTTAGCTGCTCAATGAGACAAAAATCACAAACACAAGCTCAGTAATGAGCTTGTGATGGACTTGTGAAAGTGCAAGATACCACTGGGTAACCAGTGGTATTGTTTGAATTTGGTGAACAAGATTAAGCACAATAAGCAGTTTAGATAAGCAGTAACAAACAAATAAGCAATCAATTCAAGAAATTAGCCATAAGAGCATTACAAAATCACAAAGTTCACAAGCTAGGGTCAAGTTTTGAAGCTTATGCAAGCTTATGATTACTGACTGAGAACTTGTGCACAGGGCAAGTTTTATAAAAAGCACTCAAAAGAAGCAACAAAATAAGCAGTCTACACTAGTTAATAAAAATTATCAAAAATATAATTAGTAAGATTAGCAACTAAAGATTAAAACCTACAAAGCACAAATCAAGATATTAAATATTAAAGCCTATATGAAATTCTAAATTTTATTCAAAAATCAATTAACCTGAAATTTGACTTTTAAGAATTTTTTTTTTTTGAGTTTTGACTTATATGAACTTAGACAGATGATTTAGTGATCAAATAAGTTAAGATAGGGTATATGAAAACTGACTTAGGTAAAAAATCCAACTTATAAAAAGATTTTGTAGGTTTTGGACTCCAAAAATCACCACAGTGAACTGTGGTGACTCAAACCTTGTGATTTTGACTTTTATGTATTTGAATACCAAATGACTTGTTTCCCTGGGCTTTATTCCACCCAAACAATGATCTGAAATACAGAATGGCACAGATGAACAAGTATAGCAGGGTAAACAACCTACAACCAAACACCCCTATTCCTACTGATTTAAGAGATTTTCAAAGAAGGTGAAGGAATTCAACCAACCTACTAACTCCAAACCCTGTATTATGCTTATGTAAACCTGTTTAGACACTAATGGACCCAAAAGAACTATTACAATTGAGTTATCTCTAAAATGCTACACTTTGACTGAATTTAGAAATGTTGAGCAACTATCAAAACTAATAAACAATTATGCTACTATAGATTATATTATCACTAACAGACCTTAAATAAACACATATAAAACAGAATCAAGAAATACAACAATGATTATAAGGAATGAGCTTAAAAATGGGTAAATGGCTTACAAGCTAGGGACTGTGAGCATCAATGACCAAGAACCAAAAAGATACCCCTATTGCTCTCCACAGAGATCTATTACCAGATTCCAATCCAAGCTCAGCTTCCAATTCACCTCTGAATCACTAGAATTCCATCTCATCACTCACAGTTGACTATATTTGACCATTTTTGTGTTTGTGATTTTTGTTAACTAAATAGAATTTTAAGGTAATTAGAAGCTCTTATAAGCTTCCTAGGAGCCTAAGTGTTCTAATTCAGTCCATAGTAACAAGAAATAACAACACTACACTGATCATGGATTTTTATCATAAATTAACACAATTTGAAATATTAAAGAAAGCTTAACATTGATACTTGAAATTGTTTCTCAATACACTGAAAATGATAACTAAAGTACTTGAAAGCTGAAATATAAACTGGAAATTTTTATTGACTAGGTACGAGCTAAGGAAAAATAATTTTACACTAGATAGATATTACATTGCTTCCCACCTCTTCTTTATAGACTAAAAAGCTTTCTTACAGACTTCTCACACTTTCCCACTTCTCAATCTACCCATTGGATCAGTCAATCATATCTTGGCCGTTTAAACTGTTTTGGCGCCAAATCTCTTACACGTGTGTAGAAGTAGTTCTAATACAATTAATGGTTCTTGGGGGTATATGGATGAGTAGGGGACACGTTTGGCGCAATTTTGGACTAAGTAGAGGTGGTATTGGTCAATACTGTGGGTATGGTGGTTTTGGGGTGAGAATTAGGTGTGAAGAGCATTAATGGTGGAGTGTTTCTGTGGAAAGGGTGGTGAGAGTGGGTAGGATTAGGGGTGAGCTGGAGGGGGTAAGGTGGAAAGGGCAAGTGGTGTTAGCAGGTGGAGGGGGGAGTGAGGTGGAAGACGAAGAAGAGAATACGGGGGGTGTTTGTTTGACTTTGTTTGACCCGGCTTATTTAACTAAGGGGGTGGGCTGGGTAAGTTTTTGGGCCCATGGTGGACTGGATCAGGAATTGGATTTGTTTTTGGTAATACAAATGGTCCGGTTTGGTTTAAGATACAAGGACCAAAATTGTAATTTAGTACAAGATGAGGGGCTATATTAGTAACTTTCCCATACTTCACATAAGGACCAAACCTGCAATTACACATTAGTATAAGGACCACAAGTATAATTTTTATCATTTTAAATCTCAGGGACCAATTCTGCCAATTCCACAAACTCCAGGGACCAAACTGTAACTTTCTGATTTTTGAAGGTTTGAAATTGTAACTTCTCAAAAGTTATCATAAGGACCAATTTTGTCTTTTTAGAATAGTACAAGGGTGTAGTTTGATAATTTTCCATTTTTAAACACCCAGGGACTAAATTTGACACTTTTCAAAAGTTGAGGGACCAAAGTTGTCATTTTGTCATTTTTAAACTTTAAAGGACTTTTCTTGACAACTTATGAATTCCAAGGACCTTTTATGACATTTGAACAAGTTTTGATTTACCGGGGACTAGTTTTGCCAATTTTCCAAAGTTCAGGGACTGAAACTGTAAATTATGTGAAATGTTTTGTTTTTCATCAGATTTCAATCCTTATGCATAAAAACACAACCCAGGGATAATTTTATGTATTTTAAGGCATTCCTGTGTGTTTTCATATGTTTTTCTAGCTTATATGTAACAGAAATGATGAGTATTTACACACTCATCAATCCCCCACACTAAACTATTGCTAGTCCCTAGCAATCTATTTGAGAAAAAATTAATGGATTTTTACTCTTTACCAAAAGCCATCACTTCTGGAGTAGCCAGGTGTAAGAACTGTGGCACACCTGATAACCGTGTGATTTTTAGCAAACCACCAGCTGTCAACGGATTTGATTAGTCTTTACCAAAAGCCGTTTGCTTCTGGACTAGCCAACTCTTGATGGAATAGTCAACATCTTGGTGAGCTGATTACCAATTATGGATTTTCTACGGCCTTTACCACAAGCCATAATCTTGCGGGCTAGCCAACTCATTAGCTTTTTAGGATAATGGGGAGTTGAGGAACCATACAATTTTTGGCAAATTGCAAGCCATCAACGGTTTTGAGATGTCTTTACCAAGAGCCGTTTGCTCCTGGACTAGCCAATCCTGTTGTGGGTTAGACATGGAGGATTGATACCATTTATTGCATTTCTAAGTGTGAAAAAACTTTAAATTTTGATCAAATGAGGGTGCTTGATGGAACATGTGTTTGAATTCGTGAGAATCCCCCCCCACACTTAGAAATGAATATTGCCCTCAATATTCAAAACACCGGGTGTTAAACCGATACTTAGAACGTAAGAAGGAAATATTTATAACCTTTATTTTAGGCTATTTACATACAAACTCACTTTTTTCTTTTTGTTTTAAACCTTTTTTTTTTTTTTTTTTTTTTTTTTTTTTTTTTTTTTTTAACTCACTACCTACCAGGCTTGTGTCAGGTTTACCACGCTAGCTAATCACTTGTGAATGATTAACTGTAATAAATTCGCCCTGACAGCCCGGGAGTTGAATGATAAAGTTTATAATATACATACACCTTCCAGGTTTGTGTCAGGTTTACCACGCTAGCTAATCACTTGTGAATGATTAACTGTAATAAATTCGCCCTGACAACCTGGAAGATGAATAACATAATATACATACAAAACATGTTTATTGAAATTTGAAAAATATTTACTTTTGAAATGGTGGTAGAAAGTAGAAAGAAGTCAGAAATACGGGTGAAAAACCCATATTGCTATGCTTTTGATTACCGAGTCATTTAGCTTGACTCGACCTCGAATTGATTTGTTCATGAGGTAGCTTGTTTTTGATTCCCGAGTCACTAGCTTGACTCGACCCCGAATTTAATTGTCCTTGGGGAAAGTTTGGAGATCCGGGACAACCATGTTTGGGATGTCCTCTCCAAAGTAATGTTTCACACGATGGCCATTTACTTTAAAACATGGACCGTTATTTTGAGATAACTCAATGGTACCATATGGATAAACCTTAGTGATAGTAAATGGACCAGTCCAACGGGTTTTTAATTTACCCGAGAAGATCTTTAATCTAGAGTTAAAGAGAAGTACTCGATCACCGACGTTAAAAACGCGGTTCTTTATTTTTGAGTCATGAATTCTCTTTGTTTTTTCTTTATAGATTAAAGAGTTCTCGTAAGCCTGATCACGTAGTTCATTTAGTTCATTCATTTGAACTTTTCTGTGATCACCCGCAGTTTTGAGGTCAAAGTTGGCATGTTTTAAAGCCCAGTAGGCTTTGTGCTCAAGTTCCATCGGTAAATGACATGTCTTTCCGTACACAAGCTTGTAAGGTGTACACCCAATGGGTGTTTTATAAGCTGTACGAAAGGCCCATAGTGCGTCATCCAATTTATCCGACCAGGCAGCACGGTTTTCACCAACAGTCCTCTCAAGTATCCTTTTAATACCACGATTTGAAACCTCAACTTGCCCACTTGTTTGTGGGTGATACGCGGTAGAAAGACGGTGGGTTACACCATACTTTTGCATGACTTTATCAAATTTGTCATTGCAGAAATGCGTACCACGATCACTTATAATAGCACGTGGGGTTCCAAAACGGGCAAAAAGAGATTTCAGGAATTTCACTACAACTCGGGCATCATTTGTGTGTAAAGCCTTAGCTTCAACCCACTTTGATAAATAATCAACTGCCACAAGTATGTACTTGTTTCCTCTGGATGATGGAAATGGCCCCATAAAGTCAATGCCCCAGATATCAAATATTTCACATACTTGAATAGCATTTTGTGGCATCTCATTTCTTTGTGAAATGTTTCCATGACGCTGACAAGCATCACAGGTTTTAATGAGATCCTGGGCATCTTTATAAATTGAGGGCCAGAAGAATCCGGAATCAAACACCTTTTTGGCGGTGTAATTAGGACTATGATGTCCCCCAGTGGGTCCAGCATGGCAAGCCTTAAGAATTTCAGTGGCTTCCTGTCCATATACACACCGTCGGATGACTTGATCCGCACAGATTTTGAATAAGTAGGGGTCATCCCAGAAGTAATGTTTAACATCCTTAAAGAATTTATTCTTCTGTTGGGTTGACATCCCTTTCACAACAAAGTTACCCGCATGGTAGTTTGCGAAATCGGCAAACCATGGGGTAGTAGAATCTCCACGAAAAGCAACCGCATTGAGTGTTTCGAGAGGAAATGTTTCATTTATTTCCTTTTTCTCACACACATTTTGATGAGGGTTTTCTAATCGGGACAAATGATCAGCAGCCAGGTTCTCAGCTCCTTTTTTATCACGAATAATGATATCAAATTCTTGGAGGAGGAGAACCCAACGGAGCAATCTCGGCTTTGCATCTTGTTTTGCAAATAGATATTTAAGAGCCGAGTGATCCGTATACACTACGCTTTTAGTCAAGATTAGGTATGTCCGAAATTTCTCAAAAGCATACACCACAGCTAATAATTCTTTTTCTGTAGTGGTGTAATGAGTTTGAGCTTCGTTCATAGTTTTGCTTGCGTAGTGGATAGGCTGGAAGTGTTTCGTTTTGCGTTGCCCCAAGACTGCACCAATAGCAAAATCACTTGCATCGCACATAATCTCGAAGGGTAAATCCCAGTCGGGGGCAATAAGAATGGGTGCCTCAGTAAGCTTTTTCTTTAATGTTTCAAAAGCTTCGACGCACTCTGGTGAGAAGATAAAAGGAGTATCCTTTTCAAGGAGATGAGTCATAGGTCGTGAGATTTTAGAAAAATCTTGTATAAATCGACGATAGAAACCCGCATGACCCAAGAAACTCCTAATACCTTTGACGGTAGTAGGGTGAGGCAGTTTTGCAATGACATCAACCTTAGCTCTGTCAACCTCAATCCCATTCTTGGAAATCTTATGGCCGAGGACAATGCCCTCTTTGACCATAAAGTGACTCTTTTCCCAATTTAGACATAGATTGGTGTCTTTACACCTTTTCAACATTGTTTCTAAATTGGTGAGACATGTTTGGAATGAATCCCCAATGACCGAGAAGTCATCCATAAAGACCTCCATCGTTTTACCAATCATGTCGGTAAATATGGCCATCATACACCTCTGGAACGTACCTGGCGCATTACATAAGCCAAAAGGCATACGTTTATAAGCAAAGGTTCCATAAGGGCATGTAAAGGTAGTCTTTTCTTGATCCGATGGATCAATGGGGATTTGAAAGTATCCTGAGAAACCATCAAGGAAACAATAGTACTCGTTCCCTGCTAATCTCTCAAGCATCTGATCCATAAAGGGCAGCGGAAAGTGGTCTTTGCGGGTGGCGTCATTTAACTTACGATAGTCAATGCAAACACGCCATCCGGTAACCAGCCGAGTTGGAATCAACTCATTTTCCTCATTGGTGACAACAGTAATGCCACCCTTTTTTGGAACACAATGAATGGGACTAACCCATGGACTATCAGAGATAGGGTAAATCAATCCTGCATCAAGAAGTTTAAGAACCTCTTGTTTAATCACATCATGGATTTTTGGATTCACCCTTCTTTGGTGTTGCACTGCAGGCTTGAAGTCATCCTCCATCAAGATTTTGTGTGTACAAAAATCTGGGTTAATACCCTTAATATCGGAGAGTTTCCAAGCAATTGCTTGCTTGTTTGACTTCAAGACCTTTAGGAGAGCACTCTTCTCCTCAACACTTAAACCTTTAGCAATAATGACGGGTAATTTATCATCACCCTCCAAGAATGCGTATTCAAGATGAGGAGGTAAGTCCTTGAGTTCGACCTCAGGAAAATCATCAGTTTCCTCAACATATTTGATTTCCTGATTATGAAGTTGTACGGGAGGGAGTGGAAGAGAATTGTCTTGATTTAGCAATCTCTCAAGGAGAAGAATATCTCCCTCCAGATCAATCTCAGTGTTATCAATTCCCAATGGGACTGAATCACTTTTGAGAAAAGCCTCGACCTCTTCCAGAAGGAAATCACTTCCCTCAAACGGAGTGAGAGAAGGGGAAGAGTCGGAAATGATAGGTTCAGATGATGGAGTGGCATCCCCACTCACAGAATTATGAGAATAACCAAGAAACTCTTGAGAGTACTCCTCAGAAGCAATATCTATGATATCTATTTGATTAACTGCTTCAGAATCATAATTGGAGGAGTACCTCGAAGTTTGATCGAGGTTAAATGTAACAGCTTCATTACCCACACGAAGAGTGATTTCTTGCTCAAATACATCGATAAGAGCACGGCCCGTTCTAAGGAAACCCCTCCCTACAATGAGAGGGACCCTTTGATCGGCATCGAAATCAACCACTACAAAGTCAGCGGGGAGATGAAATTCTCCTACCTTTACAAACACGTCCTCGGCAATGCCGAGAGGACGAGATATAGATCGGTCTGCAAGCTCTAAAGTCATGCAGGTAGGAGTAAGATCAGGAAGAGAAAGTTTCTTCCAAACTGAGTACGGCATTAAGTTGATACTTGCACCAAGATCGGCCAAGGCATAGCAATCAACCATTCCCGGGAATACACATGGTATTAGAAATTTTCCAGGATCTCCCAGCTTCTCGGGAAGCTTCTTTAAAAGAACTGCTGAGCAGTTCTCATTCAAGGGAGTCTTTGCCATTTCCAACAGTTTCTCTTTGTTGCTTAACAAGTGTTTGATTGTCGATGCAAATTTGGGCATCAGAATAATAGCATCCGCAAAGCTAATGTCAAAATGCAAATCTTGGAAGATTTGAAAGAATTTATCCATCTGATGACTAGCTTTTTCACGGAGCTTTTGCTCACTCAAACGCGAGGGGTAAGGAATAGAGGAGGTAGAAGGTTTGGACTGAGGTGTTTCAACTGGAATATCATTTGGTTCAAAAACAACTCTAGGTTTTGGTTTGGGTTTCGGGACAATATGAGGTGGGACGTCTTGGGCACCTCCCTTATGAGTAGGAAGTACTTCGTCCTTATTTACCTCGACGTTATTTTCCACTACCTTGGGAGAAGAAGAAGAAGGGGTAGTGGGAACAGTGGGTCCATCATATGAAACTCCGCTCCTGGTCGTGATCGCCTTTGCATCGCCCCTCGGGTTTGCGATCGTGTTGCTCGGAAGTTTTCCAGAGCCCGAGGGTCGTTCATTTAAAGATTTCTTGATTTCAGAAATCTGGCTGACCAACAACCTGTTTGTCTCTTCTTGAGTTTTCATGAACTGCTTTAACAACTCATCGGATGATGGTTGTGGAGCTGGGAGAATGGCTTGTGTTTGGTTAGGGAAATTTTGGACACGGTTATTTTGATTATAACCTTGTTGTGGCTGAAAATTCCCTTGATTTGGATTACCATTTCCCTGAAAATGATTTCCGGGGTTGAAATTGTTTCTGTTAAAGTTTCCTTGATTGTGGAAACCTTGATTCTGTCCAGGATTGAAATTCCCTTGGTTTTGATAACCTTGGTTTATTCGAGGTTGGTTCTGGTTTCTATTTTGCAAATTTGGGTTTTGGTTAAACCCGGGTGGTCCCATATGTGTGTTAGCACGGTAACTTGGTTCCATTTGAGGACGGTATTGATTACCTCCCTGATTTGTAGTTCCGGCTAAGGCATTGGCTTCAAAAGGACTACCATCGGTGGCAGTACAATTGTAATAAGCATGTGGGCCACCACAAGTGACACAAACTTCCACTTTTTTAACTTCAGAATGTGAAGGGTTTTGTGTGAAAGTGACTTTTTTCTGGCTTGAGAGAACCAAAGCTTGAATGGCGTCCGTGAGTTTATCTATCTTAGCATCGGTGCTAGAAGTACTCACGGGTGATGAAGTAGAAGGACCAGCACTCACTTGGGAGTTATATGGTTTTGTGCGTGTAGTGCGGACTTTGGACTTATTTTCAATGATTTCTAAAGCTTCTTTTGTGGTTTTGCTCAAAAAATTACCTCCCGCGGAGGCATTGAGAGAATCTTGGTCAGATTGACTCACACCATTATAAAACGTGTCAATTTGCATTAATTCAGTGAAACCATGATGAGGACATCGACGAAGCAATTCTTTAAAACGATCCCAAGCGTCACCAAACGATTCATCAAACCTTTGAGTAAATTTGATGATTTCATTTTTAAGACTTGTCGTTCTGGACGGGGGAAAAAATTCGTTTACAAATTTGGTAACTAGATCTTCCCATGAGTGTATTGAACGAGGAGGTTGTTTTTCCAGCCAAATTCGGGCTGCTCCCTCAAGAGAAAATGGGAAAAGAAGAAGTTTAACTGCTTCGGAAGGGACGTTCTTGTATTTGATGGTTGAAGTGATTTTATTAAACCATCTAATGTGAGCATGAGGATCATCCCTCTCAAAACCATAAAATTGGCTTGAAGTCACTAGATTTAGTAACCCGGTTTTGAGCTCAAAGTATTCAGCCACTATGGCTGGAACAACAATAGCGTCTCCGTAACCCTCAATGGGTGCTTGGAGAAGCTCATTCATCGGACGGTCTTCCGCCATGATAACTTTCTTTGGTGAAACAGCACGTTCCTCAGATACGGCTGTTGGGGCAGAACGTCTACGGCGTCTTCGAGGAATTCTGACAAGCTCACGTAAAGGGCTTGTGGACCTAGAAGAACGAGTGCGCATGCACTAGAGACGACTCTAAGAATACTTAGAGTGACGGGAAATTTACAAATAGAAATTAAAATATGAACAAAAAGATGATATATAACAAAGGGTGAAAATTCAAACTCACAGTTATAAAAAGTCGTAATACGCAGCACACCTCCCCGGCAGCGGCGCCAAATTTTGATTGGTCCGAAACAGTCAGATAATATTAACCAAGTTATGGTCAACAAGTCAGACAGCCTAAACCAATACTCCGGTGAGTTTAGTGTTTCCCCGGATCGTTAGATCCCAACGAGATGTGAAATCTGAAATAAAACGACTTTGAGATCAGGTGAATTGAACAGGAAAAGGGTTTAAGTGATTTGTACTACTGAAATATAAGAGTGAATAGCTTTAATAAGCTATATCAACTAATATGTGAAATCAGATAAGTACACGCGAAAAAGGGACTGAAAAACGTAAACGTTTATTAATTAAACGTAAACAAAAACAAATTTACTTATGGTAGGATTTTATAAGCCTTAGGGGCTTAAATGCAAATTAAATAAATTTAAAATATTTATTTTATAATTAAAAACTATTTAATTAATTATTTTTATTTAATAACTATTTATTAATTATCTAATAATTAACTATTAATTATGAAAATGTAAAATAAGTCTAGAAAATTAAAATTAAAATTTCTAAAAATCTAAAATATTATAAAACTTATTTTAAAAATAAAATTATATTTTTCACACTATTTGTCTATTTATTATTAATTAATTATTATTTAATTATTATTTAACTAATTATATTGATTAACTTATTTATAATTACTAAAAATACTTAGATAATTATGAAAAATTTTATATATCTAATTAACCATCATAGGAATCCTAAAAAATTATAAAAAGTTTATATTATGTATTTTTAATCTAATTTACTAATTATTATTCTATTTATTAATTAAAATCTAATTAAAATTATTAAATTATGAAAACTAGTAAATGAACAGTATAAATCACAAGAAAATTTATAAAATTATTTTATGACTTATAGAAGCTAGGAAAAATATAAAATATAGGTATTACCTTATAAAAATATATTATGCTATTTAATTCTTATTTATTATTTAATTATTAAATTAACTAATATTAATTCTAAATAACACTAGATGACAAAATAAAATTCTGGAAAAATTTATAAAATTACTTTAATATATAAGAGATTTAATAAAAATATAAAATAGCAGAAGTGCTTATAAATAAGTTAAAAAGGAAAATTAAATAGATAATTTCTATTAAATAGAAGCTATCACTATAATTAAGTTTGGTTTTTTCTTGTTTTTCTTTTATAAATCTAATAAAATACTTAAAATATGAAACTTTTACAAAAACAAATAATTTAGAAACCAAAAATAAGCACTGAGAGTGCTTATTGGACCAAACAGTTGACTAGGTTTGACTTTCTAAGGAAATAAGCTCAAATGAGCTAATGTGGGGTCCACCTTGGTAATTTCTGGTTCACTTAAGATATTTTAACTTAAATAAGCTAGAATTGCTGATATAAGCTCATTGAATAAGCTAAAAAGCTGCAATAAGCAATTGCTTATGTAGTGACTGAGACAGAAATGGGACAGATTACTAAGATGATTTAAGGTGGGTCCCAGTGATGTACAAGTCAACCAAAGGATCAAGGGTTCAAGCCTGGTAGGAGGGGGGTTTGAAAAACCAAAATTTAGGGTGTGGGACCCACTGATAAGCTCAGGAAGAGCTTGGGAAGTGATGGGTCCAAGTCTGATTCACTCAGTTAATCTGAGTGAATGGACAAGCTTCAAGCTTGATGCAGCCCTAGTGAAAGGCTTAGGAAATGAGATTTTAGCTTTGAACTAGATAGCTGGGATGCTTAGCTGCTCAATGAGACAAAAATCACAAACACAAGCTCAGTAATGAGCTTGTGATGGACTTGTGAAAGTGCAAGATACCACTGGGTAACCAGTGGTATTGTTTGAATTTGGTGAACAAGATTAAGCACAATAAGCAGTTTAGATAAGCAGTAACAAACAAATAAGCAATCAATTCAAGAAATTAGCCATAAGAGCATTACAAAATCACAAAGTTCACAAGCTAGGGTCAAGTTTTGAAGCTTATGCAAGCTTATGATTACTGACTGAGAACTTGTGCACAGGGCAAGTTTTATAAAAAGCACTCAAAAGAAGCAACAAAATAAGCAGTCTACACTAGTTAATAAAAATTATCAAAAATATAATTAGTAAGATTAGCAACTAAAGATTAAAACCTACAAAGCACAAATCAAGATATTAAATATTAAAGCCTATATGAAATTCTAAATTTTATTCAAAAATCAATTAACCTGAAATTTGACTTTTAAGAATTTTTTTTTTTTGAGTTTTGACTTATATGAACTTAGACAGATGATTTAGTGATCAAATAAGTTAAGATAGGGTATATGAAAACTGACTTAGGTAAAAAATCCAACTTATAAAAAGATTTTGTAGGTTTTGGACTCCAAAAATCACCACAGTGAACTGTGGTGACTCAAACCTTGTGATTTTGACTTTTATGTATTTGAATACCAAATGACTTGTTTCCCTGGGCTTTATTCCACCCAAACAATGATCTGAAATACAGAATGGCACAGATGAACAAGTATAGCAGGGTAAACAACCTACAACCAAACACCCCTATTCCTACTGATTTAAGAGATTTTCAAAGAAGGTGAAGGAATTCAACCAACCTACTAACTCCAAACCCTGTATTATGCTTATGTAAACCTGTTTAGACACTAATGGACCCAAAAGAACTATTACAATTGAGTTATCTCTAAAATGCTACACTTTGACTGAATTTAGAAATGTTGAGCAACTATCAAAACTAATAAACAATTATGCTACTATAGATTATATTATCACTAACAGACCTTAAATAAACACATATAAAACAGAATCAAGAAATACAACAATGATTATAAGGAATGAGCTTAAAAATGGGTAAATGGCTTACAAGCTAGGGACTGTGAGCATCAATGACCAAGAACCAAAAAGATACCCCTATTGCTCTCCACAGAGATCTATTACCAGATTCCAATCCAAGCTCAGCTTCCAATTCACCTCTGAATCACTAGAATTCCATCTCATCACTCACAGTTGACTATATTTGACCATTTTTGTGTTTGTGATTTTTGTTAACTAAATAGAATTTTAAGGTAATTAGAAGCTCTTATAAGCTTCCTAGGAGCCTAAGTGTTCTAATTCAGTCCATAGTAACAAGAAATAACAACACTACACTGATCATGGATTTTTATCATAAATTAACACAATTTGAAATATTAAAGAAAGCTTAACATTGATACTTGAAATTGTTTCTCAATACACTGAAAATGATAACTAAAGTACTTGAAAGCTGAAATATAAACTGGAAATTTTTATTGACTAGGTACGAGCTAAGGAAAAATAATTTTACACTAGATAGATATTACATTGCTTCCCACCTCTTCTTTATAGACTAAAAAGCTTTCTTACAGACTTCTCACACTTTCCCACTTCTCAATCTACCCATTGGATCAGTCAATCATATCTTGGCCGTTTAAACTGTTTTGGCGCCAAATCTCTTACACGTGTGTAGAAGTAGTTCTAATACAATTAATGGTTCTTGGGGGTATATGGATGAGTAGGGGACACGTTTGGCGCAATTTTGGACTAAGTAGAGGTGGTATTGGTCAATACTGTGGGTATGGTGGTTTTGGGGTGAGAATTAGGTGTGAAGAGCATTAATGGTGGAGTGTTTCTGTGGAAAGGGTGGTGAGAGTGGGTAGGATTAGGGGTGAGCTGGAGGGGGTAAGGTGGAAAGGGCAAGTGGTGTTAGCAGGTGGAGGGGGGAGTGAGGTGGAAGACGAAGAAGAGAATACGGGGGGTGTTTGTTTGACTTTGTTTGACCCGGCTTATTTAACTAAGGGGGTGGGCTGGGTAAGTTTTTGGGCCCATGGTGGACTGGATCAGGAATTGGATTTGTTTTTGGTAATACAAATGGTCCGGTTTGGTTTAAGATACAAGGACCAAAATTGTAATTTAGTACAAGATGAGGGGCTATATTAGTAACTTTCCCATACTTCACATAAGGACCAAACCTGCAATTACACATTAGTATAAGGACCACAAGTATAATTTTTATCATTTTAAATCTCAGGGACCAATTCTGCCAATTCCACAAACTCCAGGGACCAAACTGTAACTTTCTGATTTTTGAAGGTTTGAAATTGTAACTTCTCAAAAGTTATCATAAGGACCAATTTTGTCTTTTTAGAATAGTACAAGGGTGTAGTTTGATAATTTTCCATTTTTAAACACCCAGGGACTAAATTTGACACTTTTCAAAAGTTGAGGGACCAAAGTTGTCATTTTGTCATTTTTAAACTTTAAAGGACTTTTCTTGACAACTTATGAATTCCAAGGACCTTTTATGACATTTGAACAAGTTTTGATTTACCGGGGACTAGTTTTGCCAATTTTCCAAAGTTCAGGGACTGAAACTGTAAATTATGTGAAATGTTTTGTTTTTCATCAGATTTCAATCCTTATGCATAAAAACACAACCCAGGGATAATTTTATGTATTTTAAGGCATTCCTGTGTGTTTTCATATGTTTTTCTAGCTTATATGTAACAGAAATGATGAGTATTTACACACTCATCAGGAGTAAAGATTTGAAAAATCTTGAGCAAAATTTTGAAAAGTTTTGAAAAGTTTTGAAAAACCTTTTGAAAATATTTGAGTAAATTTTGCTCAAGATTAAGAATTTTTAGTTAAGCTTAGCATGAGAACTTCTTTTGGTTTTCAAGGAAAAGTGCACGTATGGTTTTAATGAATGGTTTAGCAAGGCACTCTCCTTTCTCTGAAACCCGAGTTGTACACTGAAATGAGTGCACAAGTCGTTGTTTTTATACAAAATTAGTTTTCTATTAAACAAAACACTCCCCCTCAAATAATGAACATTATTCGAGAGATAGTCGTCTTGAGCAGAATTTAGAATCGTATTAAAGAAATACTTTTTGAAAAATTCGAGAGATGATTCTGCTCAAGGTTTTAGAAAACATAATCAAGTATTATACAACAAAGAATGCTTGAAATTCAAAACTCTTTTACTGTTGAAAGTTGTTTGAGACTCGGAATCTCTCTTTTGAGTTTTAAAAATCTGAAAAAGATTTCCATCGAAAGTTGAACCTCATGGGTTCCTTTTGAAGTTTTGATTTTGTGATGGATGGAAAACTTTCGGTATTTAGGATGTTCAGATCAGAGACATTCTTTTATTGAAGCCAAAGCATTCCAGATTTTGAAAATTTGAAAGGTTTTGAACAATTTTGCTTTGGTCTTCACACTTGCTTTACCGGTGTAAAACAAGAGTGTAGAGTTTGGAAAAATTTGTTTCTCACCATTTTGAATCCATTTACCAGTTTAGCCTTTAAACACATTTTGTCCTTTTGACCTCAAAATATGTTCCATAAGAAACATTTTGTCGAATGTTGAAATTTTGACTTTCAATGGGATGACATGTACTTGCACACAGAGAAAATGCATCAGGCACAAACAAGTATACAGATGAATCAAGAAACTCATTCTAAATCTACCAAAATGCTCAGAATTCTCTAATTAACACACAAGATCACAGATTAACTCATCCTATCACTCGAGATTTTCCAATTATGCACACTTGTTAGCATCATAATGCCTGAATATTAAACAAACAAACGTCCTAGTAATAGCAGCAAAGACATCAACATCGTAAACCCTAAATCACATGATTCTAAACATATGATGTTCCTAATCGAGCAACTACACCAATCGAGCATTCTTTGGTGTTCTCTAAAGCTATATAAACTAGTTAATTAGACTAAACACATAAAAAAAAAATGAAAGCCCTGATTGATAACCCTAGTTTCTGATTATGCCTTTTGACCGTTGAAAACACTTGAAACATTTAGGGAACGATTAGACAACAACCATGAAGAAATTAGAAACTCACAATCGGGGACATTCGAGGATAAAAAATCGTTAGTCTGAATCATGAGGTTTATCGATTATGTGTGATACTTTTGAGAATATTTAAAGAAACATTTATTAGAGCCCGTTTTATTTTCTATGCAAGATCCTTTTACCTAAGTTTAAGACATTTGTGAATCTTTACTCATTAAAGGTTAATTACTTTTTCATTTGAAGTCCAAACTAGATAAATTTGGAATCATTGCAGAAAAAATTTCCTTTCTCCCCCTCGAATTAGCATATATTTTGTGAAACCTTTTTGTACATTTTAATTCGAGAGATCATAGAAGTTTTTGAAAATGAGATTTTAATCCGAATGATGAAGAAACATTTTATCCTTGAAGAATTATGATGAGGTGTGCAAACTTCATGATAATGTGAAAAGTTTTCTCCCCCTCAAAACATGTTCCATTTTGACAGAGTAAAGCAAAATTTGTTTTAATGAAGGAACATAGTTTTGAAGTTACGAAGTTTGTACACAGAGAAAGAAGATTTTTTTTTTTTTTTTTTTTTTTTTTTTTTTTTTTTTTTTTTTTAATATTAAAAGAAAAAAGTTAGATGTTTGACTCACTTAGTTTTAAAGAAAATTTTGCAAATCATCTGGAGTCAAACACCGCATACCAATATGGTGAACTAAATCAACAAACCTTGATGGAGGTAATTATCTCGCATGTGAGCAGGATCCAAATTGCGTGTAGACGACTCAGTAATGTCAGGAATGAGTTGAGCCGGTGCAAACGGATTAAAGAACGCCTCAGGGTCATGCTCTGCGGTTTGTGGAACTGATTTAGGTATGGAGTCTTCAGCTGATTGTCGTGAGTTGGACATGGTTTGTTATGCTGTTGTTGGAGATGCAATTTGATGACCGTCTCTCCCAACAGTTGTTGTTGTAGTTTGTTGAGGTGAATCAGGTACTTGATGGTGATCAAGATGTGCAGCGGAAATTGGTGAGACCTCAGAGGGACGGTTGACAATCGTATCATCAAACAATGGAGTAAACATGGTTTCCACTTCTTTACAGGAGAGAGACAATGGTTCAGCCGAAGAAATCAGAAAGTTTAGATGGTTGAATGCGGGTCCTAAGCTGTTGTGCTCCGAAGCCATTGTTGATGTGCTTTTAAACGGTTGGATGCGGGTCCTAAGCTGTTATGCTCAGAAACCATCGCTGAAGTGCTTTTAAATGGTTAATTGCGGGTCCTAAGCTGTTGTGCTCAGAAGCCATTGCTGAAGTGCTTTTAAACGGTTGATTGCGGGTCCTAAGTTGTTGTGCTCAGAAGCCATTATTGAAGTGCGGGTCCGAAACTGAATTGTTCCGAAGCCATTACATTAAGCTCGGGTCCGAAACTGATTTGTTCCAAAGCCATTACATTAAGCTCGGGTCCGAAACTGATTTGTTCCGAAGCCATTGCTGTTATATCTGCAAAGAAAGAAAGAAGAGACAAGAAAAAACAGAGAACACGGATCCCCAAGAGAAACTGGGTTTCAGATGTTAGAAGCATAAAGATGTAGTGTCAATTATCTTCTTGACACTCGAACACACAATTTCGATGGTTTTCCTTCTTGTCTCAGGGGTAGATGTAGTGGAGTTCACATTAGTTTTGGTGCAAATGTCTAAACTCTTTCCTGTAGGTATCCACCTAAGACCAATCGTTTTGAAAATTCTACCCGTGGGTATCCACCTAATGTTAGATCTAGGGGATGTTTTCCTTTTAGATGCAGTGGGAGCATCACTTGGTTGAAAAAACCTATGTCCTATATTGATCCACTTCTTAGGTTTCTGACTTATGACATTTGGTTCTACGGGTTTGTTTGTCTTAGTCTATTGAGCCTTTTCAAGTGAATTTCCCTTTTGATGATATTTTAAAGCACAGACATCATGATTATTTATGCAACTACTCTTAGATGCTAGCCAATTCCTATTAGTTTGTTGAGAACTCCTAGGTTTTGGTTTGCTACTACTAGCAGTGTTTTTCACTACAGTGGAAGGCATCACATGAGGTTTTGAACCTAGAATTCCATCCTTTTGAAGTAGCGCCTTTTTCCTAGCCTTTTCTAGATCATAGTTCTTGTACATGTCATATTTGCCATAAAACTTTTTACTTTTAATGCTTGTTTTAGACACTGTTTTCGAACTGATCCTAGATGAGCCAGGTATAATCACGTGTTGAGATTTAGCAGACATAGATGCATTTTCCTTAGGCCAAGAATGTGGAGTGACTGGTTTTGTCAAATTGTATTTGTCAACAACTTGGGAGGCAAACCGAGATTTTGAAGATTTAGTTCTTTCAGATTTAAATGCAGTTGGTTGTCGAACCACTGATTGTTTTCTGTTTGTTTGAGAAGGTTGTTTCCCCAAGATTGATGGTTTTGCAAACTTAGTATCCACACTCTGACCAGTCAGTCTTCTTAATTTGTTTTGCAATGCAGCATGTTCAAACACCTTTTCTTGAATTTGACCTTTTAAAAGCTCATTTTCTTTAACTAATGTATCCACACGTTTACTTTGTTCATTCAAAGATTGACCATTGTTGCCCGAATTTAGAGATTCGTTTTGCAATTTGAGTTCCAGTGAGATGCAATGTGCCTCCAGTTTTGAAAAATCTTTATGAAACTAGGCAATGGTCTTTTTGAGAAGAATGTTTTCAGACTCAAGAGTTTGGTATGATGTATCAGTTATAATATTATCAGGTAAGGACTCAGACTGAGAATATTTGTCAGGACATTGAACAACATTCTGGTCAACCTCTCCTTCATTACTGAAGTTAGATTGTACCTCAACCATTTCCTCTTTGTCAAAGTTCGGTTCTGTGTCATAGATGGGTATGATATCTTCTTCATCCATCTTTTCTTTGTCAAAGTTGGGCTCTAAGTCATAAGTGGGTCTGATATTAGCAGAATCAACATCTGTATCATTCCCCAATCTGCTGCTGTCTTCTTGCTCTTCTGATTCTGTCCCTTCGCTTTCTATGACACCCAAATTAGCTTCCAATGCATCAACCATATTAGATTGCTCTTCTTGAATCTGCAACTTCTGTTCATTCATTCTTTGGACATAATTTCTTCTGTGAAGAATCGCCTTCTCAATCGAATCCAAATCTCGTATCAATATGTCTTTGAAAGTTTCATCCTCGATTCGGGATTTGATGAACTGCTGAAACTGTTCCTTGATCACTCTGAAGGTGGCGTTGGATTCATTCTCGTGAACTTCTTCTGATGCAAGCTGCTTTTCAAGTTGATTCACGTTTTCGAACATCATATTCATGAAAATGTCAAAGTCTTCTCCAAGGAGTGATGGAAATGCCCGTTTGAATCCATACTCGGAATGAGTTCCTACTAAGTCTTTGTATGAGAGGACCTTAAGGTATGACTTAAGTGATCTACACTGTTCCATGCATCTCTTCACTAAATATGTCTCTAACTCATGCATCAGCGACCTTGATTGATACATTTTCTCTCCGTTTAATCTCACAATTGGATCTTCAGAATCATCAGAATCATGCTCTGGGCATGTATTATTCATGTGAGATTCCTGCATGTTTACCATTAACATCACATCTGTTGTATCAGTTTCCAAATCTGCTGTATTGGATTCCAAATCTGCATATTCATCATCAGATGGAATATCTCCCATGACCCTTTGCAAAACGGCATTGAGATTACCCCCTTCAACTTCCATTTGACTAAGTGTGGCATTGTATTCAACATTATCGTCAAAGAGTGGAGTTGAATCATAATCTTGATCTTCCACATCTGCAATATTTTCTGTATATGCCAAAAATGCCATGCTCGGTTCGATAAGATCTTCTTCATCATCAGAATCTTTCATTGTATTTAAGCATTCAGAAGTTGAAGTCATAGCGCCATTGCCTTTCTTAGAAGATACTTCACTAAGCTTTACTAGATTTTGCAGAAGAGATTGCACATTATTATGTAGTGTAGCAGGATGGTACTGTGGAATGAAGAAAGGCTCAGGTGCATTCGGAGGATTGAAGAGACCATTTGGAGTGTGAATTAAGGATCCATGGTCAACAGCTGGAGTTGGTGGAGCAGGGAGAATGGTCTTCAGTGGATTCATGCTTAAGCAAGATTCAAGAATTTGCTTCAATCTGAAGTGATGAAGTTCTTCTGTACGATGCATAGCTTCAAGATATTTCCACATTTCATACGCACTAGCTTGAAAGTCCATATACATGTAAATTGAGTTGGGAAGTGCCACTGTTATGAACCATACAGCCTGTTGGTCAGCATCGTACTAAGCAAGTTTAGTTGCATTCAAATCTTCATCAGTTTGTATTCTGATAATCCCTGTTGAGTCAGCAAGAAATATCATTTTGTATGGACCATCTTGAATGGATTTAAGCATGAGATCTGCAGCAGGACGATCTGTGAGCCATTGTAAAAATCTCCGTTTCCAAACAGTATACGTTCCTGGTAGCAACATCGGAGGCCTTGATTCATTGCCAAAGAGCAGAACATGGCGAATGAGGGAGCTGTGACTATGTTGTTGATGATACTGTTGATGATGAGAATATTGGTGAGGAAGGTAGTTGGAAGAAGGTCCTGTTGCTGATGACTGTTGCTGATGAGAATATTGGTGAGGAAGGTAGTTGGAAGAAGGTCCTTGAGACGTTGTAGATGACATTGCTCTCCCCCTTGATTGTTGCGATGTAATCGAAAAAATCAAGCAAAATGTCACACGCAAGGTCGAAATAGTGAATTCAGATTTTCCCTCCAAAAATTATTTGAAAAAATTTTCTTTCCCAAAATTTGAAAATCACTATGAAATGCAATTATAAGGTTGCCAGAAAAATTTGAGTTTCAAAAATTTTGCCGCCAAATTTCACCGAAAAAATTTGAATTTTGGCCTAAAAATTTGAATTTTTGGCTAAAATTTTCAACGTTATACCAAAATTTAAATTTCGCGTAAAAATTGAACGTTTAGTCTACTGTAGAAAATAAATTTTACTCAAAATTTCCCGCCAAAAAACTTAGATTAGATTAGATGATAAGTGATTATGTTACAACTTGGATCTTAAAGGATAAATAAAGGTTTTAAGTTTTAAGTCTAACTCGGTAAGTATTGTGATGATTCCCCTAACTCGGTATGTTCCTGAGATGTTGTCAAACTCAGAAGTTTTGATTAGTTTCAAACTCGGTATGTTATTATAAGTTGTCAAACTCGGTATTATCAGATTTGTTTCAAACTCGGTATGGTCAGATTTGTATCAAACTCGGTATGGTCAGATTTGTTTCCAAACTCGATAAGTCCTTATATATAACTTCAAACTTGGTAGTTAAGGGTAATTATCAAACTCGGTAAGTAAGATGAATAGCAAACTCAAACTCGGTAAGTTTTGAGATGAAGTCTAACTCGATAAGTAGATGAAATTTTAGCAGAGTTTCCCCTAGAATGTTGCCACACAGAACCTAACTTGATAAACGATTAGGTAAGAAAGGCTAACTCGCCAAAGTTTGAGTCCAAACTCGATAAAATCTTAAAAAAAAAATCCTAACTCGATAGGATTAGTTCCTAACTCGGTAAGAACTTAAGAATCCTAACTCGCGAGTTTTAGTCCTAACTCGACAGAATCAGAAAACTTCAAACTCGATATGACCAATTTTCTAACTCGCTAAGTTTCAAACTCCCTAACTCGCAAGGTTGCGATGAACAGTGCCGTTTTTGACAAAAATCACTATTAGAAAACCTAGTTTTTCTACCAAATCAAACCTAAACCAACCTATATTATCCCTTGGCGTATGATACCACTTGTTAGGTCATGATTTTTATAACATAATCACTAAGATAGATCTAGAGAGAGAAAGAGAGTAGAGAGAGAGAGTGGAAGGAACCCTTGGATTGAAAATGAAAGAGATGAAATCACTAGAGAACCAACCCCTCTCAAAGGAGAGGTTACATAGTATATATAGGAAAGGAGTAGGGCAACACTCCCTTCCTCCCTATCTTGAAAACGAAATGGGCTTAAGGCCCATGGGCTTGCTACATAAGCCTTAAGTTATAATAAACATACAAGCCTTAGCAACCTATTACAAGTAAATGACCGAGACTTGATAAATAGTAAAACTACGTTCCCAACACCGCTCCTTCATCATCGTATTTTGTGGCTTTTCCTTTACACTTCTTGCAATGCCCGATCCCGGTTACAGAGATACTGATAGCTTCACATGCCTAGGGGATTAATTGAATTATTGGATGGATACCTGCTATTCCTGGTTACACAGATACTAAATGCATCTGTCACATTAAGAAACACACCTAAAATCATAATGGAGCTTTACAAAAAAAAAAAAAAAAAAAAAAAAAAAAAAAAAAAAAAACATTTAAAAACATTTAAAAAAAATAAAAAAACATTTAAAAAAACTATCATAAAGTAAAAAAAGTGTGATACAATGTAAAAAGTAAACTAACCTTCTTCAGATTTCGATTCAGTGATCACACAACACAAAGGAAAGCCGGTTAAGGAATAAGCAACCCCTTAGCTTAAAATAACAGTATAACAGAACAAAAAAACTATACATATGAAAAAATATTGTAAGTAGCTAATATATGGACTCAGAGACTAAAAGTTATATAGCCACGTGAGCAAACCCAATTCACAAAAATGAATAAAAACTCAAACCCAAATGTTGAGTTCGAAAACTTATCAATATTCAATCTTTTTTGCATCAATTTTCAATTCTAAAAAATACCCAATTCAATAAACGTTATAATGTGGCTTTTCTGGTTTCGGACAACCTTTCCTTAGCTTATTCCTTCTTCTCGATGAGCAAATCAATAGCTTTTCACACGGTACCAACAACCATAACTTTTAAGTATCCAATATGGGCAACAATTGCCTATGTTTTATATTGGTCACGACTAAGTTGGTTGAATGTCAACTTAAATCCATAGTATTGACTAACTACATACAAATTGATCTTGCGTACAATAGAAGGAATCGCACCTGTTTTGATATGTTATTTAGCCGGCCTGGCCATCTATAAACTTGTGAAACTCATATCAGCCATAAGTCCTGTACAACTATACATCGAGCGCTGAGGGATGATTCTGATAACCTGTAACGATCAGCATCACCCGTAAGACTATCAAATACACAATAAAAAAAATATCAGATGCTAAACAAATATAGGAGCATCAACGGTGATAATTATCGTATCAAATTAAACAAATTGCTAGTTATGATGATATTGTACCTTTAGTCTACCAAGAATCACAGTAATGGCGCTGAACAAAACATGTAAGATGGCAAGAAAGAATATGAGGATTCACAACTGATGTAGCCCATCAAAAGTTATTATTGGTGCTTTCCACAATTAATAAAATCTCAAAATTAGTAGTAGTGAACGTTCCTCTTGCACATTGTTTTATTAAATTGATATTTCTGACTTAATGATGATTAAGATACCTTCTTGCAACTGGATGCAAAGGATTTAGCCAGAGATCTACCATGCTCATACCATAGAAGCACTTCTGAATGAGTGAATGTTATATCAAGTTGTATACACCACTATCGGCTTCTTCTCCAAGTAATCTCAAGGTAATGTAACTAATGAAAATAATACAATATAAATTATACAATATAAATAATGATACATGCATGGTAGTAGCATTAAAATCATGTGAGTTGAACAAATAAGAAAGGTACCCGAGAAAATCAACTTTATGATGAACAAAACTTACTCTGTTATTGTTTTTTTGCAGGAATGATCCAAGATTTGTGTACCTGATTAGGAATTCACCATGAATAAACAAAAACCTAATGAAGATGTGTAGTTCACGATTGAAGGTTGTACCATTAAGGTTTTTAGGGAAAGAAAAAAGAAAAAAAGGCGTACATACGGCTTTGCTAATGGTAATTGAAAAAAACATTTGGTTGGACATCTTTAACATATTTGACTTGCAAATTGTATCATAAATATTGTGTTGCTCTAGTGGTGGATACACTTGTTATGGTTGCAAACACCCCACGTTCGAATCTAGTTGCATGATTTTTTGGGTCGAATTAAATCCGGATTTTAGTTGTTTAAGTGCTTATGTGGACTATATTGGTGATGATGTGGACATTAAATAAATAAAAAAATTACAAAATAAATTATAAAAATTGCTTACATGGACAGAATTTGATGACATGGATGCTAATAACAATTACTGGGCAATGAGGTGGCGTTTTCTTGATTAATCTACGTGTAACGCCTCCTGTTTTATATATATATATATATATATATATATATATATATATATATATATATATATATATATATATATATATATATATATATATATATATATAGGGTAGGGATAGAATGAGAAGGGTAAGAAGGATTGTGGGAGTGACATGTGTCATCCCCTTGCCACATCATATGACATGTGTCACCCCACCCCCCCCCCCCCTGAAAAAAAAATTTTCCAGCCAAAAAAAAATTTTTTTAGGGAAAAAAAATCCCGCCAAAATTTACTGCATCACACTTATGATTTTACTGCATCTCGGTTACTGCATCACGTTTCCTACCTCACTGTTACTGCATCACAATTATGATTTTACTGCATCACACTTATGATTTTACTGCATCTCGGTTACTGCATCACGTTTTCTACCTCACTGTTACTGCATCACGGTTACTGCATCACAGTTATGATTTTACTACATCACGGTTACTGCATCATAAATGTGATGCAATAACTTTATAAATGTGATGCAGTATAAAAAGTTACCGCATCACAGTTATAAATGTGATGCAGTAACTTTATAACCGTGATGCAGTAATTTTGGCGGGAAAAAAAAATTTTTGCCCAAAAAAAAAAAAAAATTGGCGGGAAATATTTGTTTTTTTTCGCGGGGGGGAGGGGGGGTCGGTGGGTGGGGTGGGGTGGGGGTGGGGGTGACACACGTCATATGATGTGGCATGATGATGTGGCAAAGTGACACATGTCACTCCTACGGGTGGCGCGTCCTGTAACGACTTACGGTTCAAAAGATATGATTTTTCGAAGATGACCAAAACACGGACGGAAGTAGCTACGCCGTAGCTCACAAAACAGCTACACTGTAGCAATGAAAAAGTGCCAGATTGAGCCCAGAACGTGCTACGCCGTAGTTATAATGATGCTACGCCGTAGTTGGTCAATAACTACGCCGTAGCTGGTCCGAAATCTATAAATAGAGGCCGAATTCTGCATTATTCATCATCCTTCTTCCTCCCTTTCAAAGGGGCGATTAAGGCACCATCACAGAGCATCTTCCAGCAGCAACAAACCACTTTCCAAGGGAGAAATCACTTGCAATCATCATCATATTAACCTTACATCAAGTAATTTGTATCAAACATTATGTTCAATTCAATTTATGTTTTATTCATTATTATTGGTATGATTTACTATATGTTTGGCTATCACCTCTTGGTGTTAGCCTTGTTATGAAATTGTTATTGTTATGATCTAGTTTTCTATGAATCTATTGTCGTATTGTTTATATACTTTCATGACAAGTCTTAGGGCACTCTAGTTCTGGTAGTGTTGAGCAATGGTAGTTCCTTGGAGGCTTGGTGAATTAACCCTAGGACCCAAGCCGATGGGGATGTGACTTGGTGATAGCAATATCACCATACATGTGCGAATTAACCTTAGGACTACCTACCGATGCAATATGCTTGATGGATTTAGAGGGGGTGTAAGATCTGACCATGCCACATCCTGCTAGACTTGTCCATGTTAGTAGAGGTACTTAATGACTCTTGCATCTTCGTAGGTTCACGCTGCCCGATGAACTCTCGGCTTTAGAATAGCCGGGAATAGGACAAGGTGCAAGATAGGTTTAGGTGATTTAACCCTCTGATCCTAAATGTATATAACCCCCAGACGAATGATATGATGCACTTATAGAAAAATAGTCATAATAATAACAAGAGTAGTAATTAGGTTAACACTGCTTCTCCTACTGATTCTCTTCCTATTTATTTACTTGCATTGTTATTTACTTTTATTAGTTTATTAATCTCTACAATCATAAACCCCCTTTTAAACATGACAGTAGACTTAGATAGACTCCACACTCATAGCTCTTGGGACAACCTCGGCTTTACCAACTAGCTATACCTCACTTGACCGGGTACACTACCCGATAGTGCATTAGGTAGACCTTAGGTAAATGTGCAACTTATAAATATTAAAACCTGGTCTGTAAAACCTGCATCAAAAACCAAGAACATGTAATCTTATAAAATCAAAAGCAAAAGCAAATTTACTTATAAATCTTAAATGAGTTTACCCCACAACAGAAACTATACACCATACCACACAAATTACACAGTCTTTCCTTTACTCTCTCTCTCTCTCTCTCTCTCTCTCTCTCATCAACATACAAACACAACACTTCATTCTCTCTTCAAAATAGAATTTACATAGTTGTTGAAGGCAAACGAGCAATAAGCTATGCCACTAGCCCTTTTTGAATAGCAAAGCTAACTCTTTTGAAAACTACATTCGTGGATCTATATGTCATAACATTACTGTTCATAACTCGTTGGACTTTGTTGAGTAGTTCCACCACCTCAGGTGCAAGGAAACCAAATGTATCAAACGTGAAAGGAATAAACAAGTGTTGATTTTTAATGCATGCTTTCTCATGTTTTGTCACATTGCATGAGGCGGCTTTCTAAGCGGCATGTCCAGCTGTAAAACTCCGACTACTCAACCCCACGAGAGGAGAAACCCCGGTCAGATCTACACAAGCATGTTTCCCTCCAACCCATCAAAAAACCAAAATGTCAGCCGGTCTCAATGTAGATCTTCCATCTGATAGGTCCATCAAAAAGTTCATAGGCGCTTCTTTCTTGGCGGCATACTTACATACATAGAAAAGGACATCTCTAACAAAATCATGTCTTTACTTGAATCTCGGGAGCTCTTTACAATGAACTGCATGTTCCCCAAAGGAATCCAAACATGCCTTGCAACAAACAGGGAATATCTCATCAATCAGAAATAATGGAATCATAAGGCAATACTTAAGTATAGTACGATAGTCCACCGGTGACATATGTTGACTTAGCCCGTCTATGGGGATAGCTAGTAGAAAAATCTTGAGCATGTGGTGCGTGTAGACACTCAAAAACAACTTTCTGTCTCACAGTCATGTCAAAGTGAACTTCCATATCCTTAACCATTTCACTAAAAAGGGCACTCGCCTGTGTTTGTTGGGCTTTAGAGGGGACGGTTTCCTTATTAATGAAACCACTAAAATCAATGCTTGGAATCGTATCACGAAGACAAACAAGAGCAGAAACATAATCAACACTCATACAACATATGTCATTGTCACTTAAGATGTGGTCTTTTAGCACCCAAGATTGGGCCCTCGATGCCTGATGCAGTAGTTTTTATAGTATAGGTTTGTTTTTCCGAAGAAATGCTTAGGAAAGTATTTCCCAAGGTCGTTCTCCCATCGAAGGTATGAATGGAATTTCGAATTCCCGAATCGTGAAAAGTGTCGTGAAAGTGGAAAAAAGTGATTTTTATGAGATTATACAAATGAATAAGTAAATGAAGCACAAATAATCACTTAAACATGTATACTAAGTAAACAAACTTAAAACGTAACGTAAAATCGAAAACGTAAGCTTAAACGTAAAATAAACGTTAATGTACGAAATAAAACGTAAATTTTGAGCTACACTACTCCTACAGACTTGAAAATAATTTTCCTAAGTTAAAAATGATAAAAGAAAATTTTGAGAAAAAGAAAAATATTTTTTTGACATTTTATTTATTTTATATGAATTAAAAACTAATTAACTAATTAAAAATTAAAAGAAAATGCAAATAAGGTGAGAAAAATGAAAATTAAATTTTGAAAATTATAAAATAACTAAAAAGTAATTTTAAAACTAAAAATTATTTTTTTTGGCTTTTTGTATAATTTTTGGGAATTAAAAACTATTAAATCTAATTAAAAATTCAAATTAAATTCAAAATAAATAGGAAAAATGTAAAATAAATTTATAAAATTCTAAAATAAATGAAAATAAATTTTAAAAATATTTTTGGATTTTTCTTATTTTTTTGGATTTTTTGGTAATTAAAAAGTATTTAAAATTGATTAAAAATGAAAATTAAATAGGAAAAATAGTAAATGGACTCAGAAAAATTTGAAAAAATTACAGAAAATCTAAAATATTAAAATAAGCTTGAGAAAAAATTTTGAAAGTAAAACAAGCCAGATAAGTGCTGTTTGCTGAAAACTGCTTATTGGAAAGTGCTTATTTATAAGCACTTCTGACCAAAACTTGACCAAACTTCGACCCAATGTGTTTTAGACTCAAAGAAGCTTAAATAAGCTGATACAAGATCAAAATGATAACAGGAACACAAGTAATGGACCAAATCAGTTTGAAATAAGCAATGAGAATAAGCAGTTAAGCAATACGATAAGTAAATGGCAAAAACTAAATGGAAACAGTAACTTTAGGTATAATGGAACTCAAATGAACAGCTAAACACAGTTTATGATCACCCAAACACAAATGCAGGCCTCAAATTTGAAAACAGATACTTGGCTCAATAACACAACTAAACAAAGCAAATAAGCAGTGATAAGAAGCTGAAAAGTCAAAACTTATGGGGGCAAAACCTTACTTGAACTACTGAGATGCTAAATATCCAAAAAAAATCACACTCACAAACTAAGTTGATTACCTAAAAAGCTCCTAGATCAGCTTCTGTAGAAACTGATTTACCCCAACTTTGATTTTTTCATTGCTGACCAATTTTGACCACAGTGAAATTCTTAAGCTTGATTCTAGTCTTAACAGATATGTTAAACTAATTTTAAACTATATTAGCCTAAATAGGACCTTGTCTTAACAGATTGCAAGGTCTCAGGTTCTAAAAACTACTAATGCTAACAGAAATGCAAATAGAAATGATATTTGACTTTTAGCAATGAGACCTACTTGTTATGTTTCTTTCTGATCTATATAAGCCTAGTGTTAACTACTAAAATAAAATAAACAACAAGACAACAATTTGCACACAGAATTAGGACCTGATCCAAACACTCCCTTATGACCATGTTACACTAATTCTAACAGATATATGCTTCTAAACCTCAAACCAATTATCGAACTAACATTCTTAACTATATTATAGACTAACTGAACATTAAATTCCAACTAAGAACACTCAGAACCTACAAATGCAGTCTATGCTACTTAAGGCAGTGGAGTCTTACTATTGACTACAACTACGCAGACACACCAAATAAGTAATAATTGACTGCTAACAGCTAAAGTAAACTAGAATAAGTGTAAATAAACTAACAAAACAGTAACCAATAACAGATGCAATGAAATGAACTATGCTAAATGGAGACAGTGAAATCAACTAAGAATAAAAAAAATACTAAAACTCAAACCAAGAAATCAATAATAACAGATGATTACTAAACAAACAATGCAGAATCAATTAACAATAGAGGTTACTACTTATTGAGATTTGAAAATTTTAAAGAGAAACTTACACAACTTCCCTAGCTGAACAGGGGATCATTTGATATCAAGCCTAACTTTATTAGGCTCCCTTACCACCAATAACACCAGAAACATTGAAGTTAACAACAGGAATAACCCGAATCACCATCATGAGATACCATTGACTTCCATTGCCCAAACTTTGAAATGATTTTGAAACAGAAAATAAACCAAACAACTCACTACAATATATTTGAATGATTTCAATAAAATAGTAACATAAAAGTTTTAAACAATAAACAGAATAGAATTGCAAGGAAATAAACTGAAATTATGAATTATATTAAAACTGAGAATGGAGTACAATTTGAAATTGAATATTGAAATTGAAAATACAATAAGCTAAAACTAAGTTTACCCTACTCCTAAAATCTAACCCTAAATCTAACAGGTTTACGTGATGTGAGGGGGTGAGTATATATAGCTGATGCCAGGTCCCTTGTGAAGCTTCTGGATGTGTTTTCTTTCTCTAATCCTAGCCCTTGATCTTTGCTTCTAACAAACGCGTGAATATAGTCCCTTAGATTGATTGTCATTACATGACCTATCCTCTGTTTCTTTCCTGATTGGACCACGTGTCCTGACAGACACCCCTGACACGTGAATAGCCTTCTAGAACATCTCATCATTGGGTAATTATTACCCAAACGGGGTAATTTTGATGGGAGATGTTTTAGGGTTCTATGATCAGTAATTTTTTCTGGGTGATTTGGGGGTAAAAAGGGCGGGGTGAATTTTGGGGGTGTTTTATTTGTGCATTGTTTGACCAGGTATGGTAAATGGGTTGACCGGGTGAGGATTAATAGGATCCGGGTAATATTATTATTATTAATTGGACCGGATTTAAAGGGAAGTGGGCTTATTGTGTTGTTGGGCTAAGGTTTGGATTTTTGGACTAGTAGTTGGATCAGGTTGGCATTGTATTTAGGAGTAGTAATATTAATATAAGGACCAATTGTGTAAAACTGAAAACTTTCAGGGACTGAATCTGTAATTTTCCAAACTTGTGTTCCAAAGGCTTATCTTGCCATTCTCTGATAGTTGAAGGATCATATTTGACTTTTCTTTGAGTATTTCTTCAAGGGACTAATTTTGTAATTCTTTGAAAGTGTAGGGACTAAAATTGTTAAAATCTTTAAACTTTGACCAAGGATCATTTATGCAACTTTATGAATTCCTGAGGGTTTCTTTTGACATTATGAGCTTTCTTTTATCATTTTGCTTCCCCGGCTCCGGCTTTTGACCTTTTTCCATTCTCGTGCTCGTTTTTGTCGGTTTTGGCTTTGTTTTTGTTCGTTTTTCACATATCCGTACCTGCACATACACAAATACAAAAACACACATTCTCTTGGCATATTTGGTATTTTTGGTCTGATTTAAGGCTAAAAAGGATGTGTGAATAAGCACACATCAATATCCCCAGACTAAGGTATCGTCGTGTCCTCACGCAATGTCATCACCTCACGCTTAAGAGATAAATAATTTCAAAACCTCTTTTTACTGACGTTGTAAAGTATCAATGGTGTTCAAAAGAGATATCAAAATCATTTATTCTCAAAAACACTTTGTTTTCCGATTTTCATGAATAACACTACTACTACTTTTTTTTTGTACTTTTTCATTTTTATATACGTGACGGTTTTCCTTGACTTTCATTATCAATTCTTATCTGTTGATAACTTTCAGGGTCAACGAGTAGAAACACTTCTCACAGAGAAGAGACCATACGGATAAAAATCGTCATCCTTGATTTTTCACAAGCTCCCAAACTAAGCGTAAAATCGAGATCATTGTTTTTCAACAAGTTAGGTGCTAACACTACCCACAAAAGTTACTTGTGTAATTACCTTTTGTTCCCAATTCCTAAGTTTTGTATCTCAAGATTTTAATTTGTGAGAAATGAATTGCTTCATATTTTCTCGTTTTGATATTTGTTAGTCCGATAAGAGCACAAAATTTGAATGCTAAGTAGTTTCCAAACTTTCCCTTGAAAACCCCTGCATATAGAAATCGGGTCCACATGAAGGTCTATGATTTAACACGATTTGTGGAGGCCCCTCTTTTTATTTACGACTGAGACATCCCATGTCTGAGACCCGAAATGGAAGCTTTTTATTAGGGAAACCCCCTGAGTCGAAGCTTGACATTTTTGTATAATTATAAGCACTTTAATAATATTTGGTCCTTAATCCTTTATTTCTTTTACAATAACGGTTTATGAGCCACCAAGATGTAAGAGCTTTATTATGACCTTAGATTTCTATCTGCTGCTTTTTTATAGCTTTGGATTCATCTGCCTTTTTATTGGCTTTGGATTATTATTATTGATATTCATAATCATATGCCAAACCCCTAGTCCTACGGCCTTTACTAAGATCACAACATCGGCTGCGAACCGGCAAGATGCAATAGTCTATTTCACCGTAACACTGGCAGTACCCCTATGTGTACCAAACCCCCATATGCAGAGATTTTGTTGGGAATCGAGAGAAAACTAAGTATTGCCCAAACCCCATACACTTAATTAATCCTAGGGATCTATTATTATTGGTGTGCAATCTTGTGGGAACAAGGAGGCCTCAAGTACCTTTCGTGAGCTCTAAAGAGATCCAACTACTCCACGTTTAGCACGAAACTTCTAAATAAACTCTATCATTCCTCGATCTCCGCAAATTTAAAATCCCAAGTAATGAGATCTGCGGATGCTTAGCCATAATCTTTTGATTATATTAGTTAAGGGAGACGAGCTAGGGCTCAACACGCCCTGTCAAGTCGAAACATTTATTTCTACTCTCACCGGTAGGAAAGTCAAAACAAGGTGTCAAATCTTATTATTACTTCATATATCATCATTTTTTTATTATAAAAAGGTGACAAAAATTTAAAATTTTGGTGGAAAACGGAGTTGTGTAAGTTAACAGCTCAGACGAAGGTCACAGGTCAAATCGAATCGAAGATTCACCCCCCCAGACTAAAGTGAAACATTATCCTCAATGTTTTATGGGTGCGGGTAGTCCTACGTAATATCTAAGGCCGTTTATTAAGTATGCCAAGAGATAAACATTAGTCGATAAGATTTTAAATATGGTGAATTTCCGAAAGAGCAGCGAAGGATGAGACTCGAGTGGAGAGACGACAAACCACGAGCACGAGAGTCCGCAAACTTCGGGGAAATTCCTGAACATTCACAAACAACCACAAAAACATGAGTTTGGAAAGGGTCGCCCCCCTCACGTCACGTTACTTAGAAAATAGAAAATAAAGAAAATGAAAATGGATAAGCATGGGGTGCCTCCCACGAAGCGCGTGTTTTTGTTTACCGAGTCACATGAGCTTGACTCGATCCCCGAATTTAGTTCGTCCTTGGGGAGAGCAGATGAACGGACAATTGGCATAATCAACAGAGATGCCAGGGTCAAAGACGGTATCCTCACTCCCGGTGGAGTGGAAAAGTGAATAAATGATGGGATAAGTAAAGAACGGATAAAACACCCAGTTGATAAAAGCAAAGTCGATTTCTGAATCACGGGTGGGTTGGGTGGGTAAAATATCAAGCACAAGAACATCATGATCATAAATCTCGTCCACCACTCCAAAAATTTCTTCATTCGTTTCTGATCCAAAATCTACATCGGGTGGTTTCGCCGGTGGACGAGAAAACGGTAAATCAACGAGAATCGAGTCGGTATTAGGAAGTAAATCATCATTACGTATTTCTTCAATAAGCACGTTTCTTTGAAAGCCATTCTCGTCATTCTCAATATCTAGTGTAGAAATGGTATGAGTAAGTTCATCGGATAACTTCTCGTGAGGAGAATCAATCATGTTATGTGAATCCTAGACCTCGGGTTCTATTTCGGACTCATCACAAGGAATATCGAAGATTGGATTATCAAGAATTAATTCCAAATCGGAATCAAATAACGGATTTGTGAAAGTCATATTGAATGTTTCGGAAACACTTGAAACAAGGTCGTCAAAATCTTTAGGATGATCGATTTCCACTTTGTTTTCAAAATTATTCTTGACGATCTCATAAGGTACTTCATCCACGTAATCGATGTCTCCACAAGATAAAGTATCATCATCATCAGAATCGGAGAACATTTCAACACGATCATTCGGATTATCAATTACTTCATCGCTTTTCGGAGGAAGGGAAGATAACGGTTCTTCATTCAATAATTCTTCAATTAAACGGATGTCTCCCTCAGGATGAAAATTAGTATCATAAACCATCGTCGAATTAGAATCATTGTTAGCAAGACAAGACTCGATCTCGTCTAAAAAGACATCACTCCTCTTAACCGGCGTGAAAGAAGGATAGGAAGAATCAGAAACAATTTCGGAATCATCGTTAGAAATTTCCCCGGACTCACTTGGGATTGGGACGAGGTTCTCAACACTAGAATTATTTAATTCGTCCGATTCCGTTGCCGGAATAGTGTTGCTCGTCCCCTATTGTTAGAGAGTCCTCGGGTTCTACAGGAGAAACATCGGAAGTATTGTGAGGATTAAGAACGATCGTAATTTTCTCATTATCGTAGTCGGAATCATAGTAAACAAATTTTTTAAAAGGATTAGACGCTCTCTCTTCAGCAAGTAACTCTACAATAGACTTCTCACGAGGCTCGGGAGTGTGAGTTTCACGATTAGCCACCATTTCTTTTAACTTCTCGATAAGGGATTTAATTTCAAAAATGTCATTAGTAATATCGGAAGTTTGTGAGGGTTGGTTAAAACCATGAGAATCGTAACATGAATTCAGCTCATAACAAAAATCTTCAAACGATCCCCCACAATTTTCAAAATTTGACGAAGTTTGGAACGAATTATCATTAAAATATGGTACTTGCTCATAAAAGTTTTGAAAAGGATGATTGAAATTGTTTTGAGGATAATTATCAAAACTAGTATCACAACCGTAAGACGTTTCAGCACTCGGGGCGTAACATATACAATTGATGTATCCACATTGATTACAAAAACATTGCCCACACGGTAATCCTTCGTCGGATGGATTTCCACAATTAAAGCAAGTGAACGGAGACGGCGGTGGTATTGGATAGTAACCGGGAACGTTTTGAAGGATTGAGTTTCGAACATACTCGGGAGTATTACAAAACAAACAAACTCCATCGTGAATATCATTACCACATTGTTCGCACGTACACCAAATACATGAACCTTCAAAGTACGGTTCTCCACATTTAAAACAAGTCGGATCCATAAGAATTATCGGTTTAGAGGGTTAAAGAAGAAGAATTAAATGATAAGAGGATAAGAAGATTATTTTTGGTTTTTAATTTTTGAAAAAGAAAATCAAAGTAGAAAAGGAAAATCTTTTTGTATTTTTATATTTGGAAAACAAAATTTAAAAAATTGAAACTTTTATTCTCTTTTGTTTTTTCAAACATTACGTTAATCGTAACCGTTTCCTTTAAATCTACTCGCGACGGAACGGGAGAGAAGAGTGTTTCTCTCTTCAGCTTGCAATTTAATGTCTAAGCTTCCGTATTTTCCGCTTATTCGGTTGTAGAATTCAAGTAATCCGATTAGCAACTAATTTAACGCGTTCTTATGTTGTTAAGCTCATTTGGTTTACAACGTCCTCCCTTCCACAGGAAAGTTGAGGCTAAAACTTTATTATTTTTTGGTATTTTTGAAAACACTTTAGGAAAAGTGTTTTTGATTTTTCAAATTTTTTTTGGTTTTTATAGAAAATATATACAAGGAAGGTTTTCAAAACACAATTTCGAAAAACGAAAACGAAAAATTCACTTCAACCTTCCTCGGCAGTGGCGGTAAATTTTGATGTAGTAGTTTTTATAGTATAGGTTTGTTTTTCCGAAGAAATGCTTAGGAAAGTATTTCCCCGGGTCGTTCTCCCAACGAAGGTGTGAACGGAATTTCGAATTCCCGAATCGTGAAACGTGTCGTGAAAGTGGTAAATAGTGATTTTTATGAGATTATACTAATGAATAAGTAAATGAAGCACAAATAATCACTTAAATGTATACTAAGGAAACAAACTTAAAACGTAACGTAAAATCGAAAACGTAAGATTAAACGTAAAATAAACGTTAATGTACGAAATAAAACATAAATTTTGAGCTACACTACTCCTACAAACTTGAAAATAATTTTTCTAAGTTAAAAATGATAAAAGAAAATTTTGAGAAAAAGAAAAATAGTTTTTTGACTTTTTATTTATTTTTTATGAATTAAAAACTAATTAACTAATTAAAAATTAAAAGAAAATGCAAATAAGGTGAGAAAAATGAAAATAAATTTTGAAAATTATAAAATAACTAAAAAGTAATTTTAAAACTAAAAATTAATTTTTTTTGTCTTTTTGTATAATTTTTGGGAATTAAAAACTATTAAATCTAATTAAAATTTCAAATTAAATTTAAAATAAATAGGAAAAATGTAAAATAAATTTATAAAATTCTAAAATATATGAAAATAAATTTTAAAATATTTTTGGATTTTTCTTGGCTTTTTCTGATTTTTTTGGTAATTAAAAAGTATTTAAAATTGATTAAAAATGAGAATTAAATAGGAAAAATAGTAAATGGACTTAGAAAAATTTGAAAAAATTATAGAAAATCTAAAATGTTAAAATAAGCGTGTGAAAAAATTTTGAAAGTAAAATAAGCCAGATAAGTGATGTTTGCTGAAAACTGCTTATTGGAAAATGCTTATTTATAAGCACTTCTGACCAAAACTTGACCAAACTTAGACCCAATGTGTTTTAGACTCAAAGAAGCTTAAATAAGCTGATACAAGATCAAAATGATCAAAGGAACACAAGTAATGGACCAAATCAGTTTGAAATAAGCAATGGGAATAAGCAGTTAAGCAATAAGATAAGCAAATGGAAAAAACTAAATGGAAACAGTAACTTTAGGTATAATGGAACTCAAATGAACAGCTAAACACAGTTTATGATCACCCAAACACAAATGCAGGCCTTAAATTTGAAAACAGATACTTGGCTCAATAACACAACTAAACAAAGCAAATAAGCAGTGATAAGAAGCTGAAAAGTCAAAACTTATGGGGGCAAAACCTTACTTGAACTACTGAGATGCTAAATATCCAAAAAAAAAATCACACTCACAAACTAATTTGATTACCTAAAAAGCTCCTAGATCAGCTGTTGTAGAAACTGATTTACCCCAACTTTGATTTTTTCATTGCTGACCAATATTGACCACAGTGAACTTCTTAAGCTTGATTCTAGTCTTAACTGATATTTTAAACTAATTTTAAACTATTAGCCTAAATGGGACCTAGTTGTGGAAAACTAGAAGGGGGGTTGAATAGTTTTACGTCTTTTTAATTCGTTGTAAAAGATAGTTTTAGTGTTTTCTTTGATTTTAAAAACTTAGATTCGATAATATGTGATTTCAAGTCTTGCACAATATAAAAAACTATCAATAAGTAATATATAACAATGATAAGTAATGAAATAAGTAAGAGATGGAAAGATCGAACCGCGAGACAAGATATTTATAGTGGTTCGGCTACAAGGACACCTTCCTTGCCCTACTCCACTCCCCGAGCACCTAACTCGAGAGTTTTCTTCACTATATCAACAAGCTCCCTTATGGCGGAGAAAACCTTACACACCAACTTACACACCAATTTTCACACCACAACTTCTTCACACCAAAGTCACAACTTCTACACAACTTCTTCAAATCAATCTACTTCACAACTAACTACTCCACACCTATTTTCTTCACACCAATATAATTCCTAACTTTTCTTCTTCACACCAAGCTACTAACTAATCACACAACCTATATATCTAGCACAACTATCTACAATCAAATATTCACAACAATCTTCACAAAGAATAATGTAAATGATCTTGATGATGCACCAACAACTTGGATGTGGAGATCACAACAAGTTGTAATACTTCTTGTCTTCTTCTCTTGCACTTGAGAGGATGAAGTTTGAATCACTTTGAAACAAAGAATTATACACTTATGATCAAAGGATAAGAGAATAGAAATGTGGATCTAGATCAGAAAGTTTAGAAGTGCAAAAGGTAAGAAAATTCTGAGGGATGAACCAGTATTTATAGGGGAGAAAAATATTGTTCTGGAGCGTGGCCGGTCCCCTTAATGATTAAGGGGACCGCCTAAGGAATTAAGGGGGCCGCCCCTTTCAGAACGTTGGTTTTTCTTGTCTTTTTGTGGGGAATATTTTTCTGGATAAAATTTGCCATTTTTGGTTGGAAATTTGAAATCATATATTTATAATGAATTAAACATATTCTTTTAATTCCAAAAGTAATTTTGTAAAAGATATAAGATGTTTAATGCATTTTATAAAAATTCTAGTGATTAGAGAAATTTCCTTTGATCATAAAATGTAATAAACCCTTTGTTTATTCCTACCTTAAGTGATATGGAAGCAAAGACAAACATTAAGCACTAAAAACTTGTTTACGTCATAAGTTTTAGATTAATGAGTTTATGCTTTGTAATTATCAAAACATAGAGACATTGTTAATATGCTAACAATGTTTTAAGATATTATTTATGTCAACAATCTCTCCCTTTTTGATGATTACAAAACCTTAAACTCATTAGGTCTAAAAAATAATTTTTTAGACAAGTATTTAGAGTTTAACATTCTCTTCTTCCCCTTTTTGTAAAATCAAAAAGGTTAATGCTCCCCCTTAATGTATGCTCCCCCTCATTTGAGAGCACCAAGGGAATGAGCTATGTAAATCTTGGCTACACAAAATATTAGAAGAGAACAAGGCACATATATATGCAAAGCAATAATTATAAAAATAGATTCATTCAAGCATCATAGAAAGCATTACAACATTTAATATGCTTAAGGCATATTAATCATAATAAAACAAAAGAAAAGATATAGTCCTATATTGCCTAAAAAGAGCACTTGGACTTGCTTGCAACTCATGGTTGATTGTTTTATTTGCTTGAAGAATAACCTAAGCATAAAGCTTAGTTGTTAGATGGAGAGGGATATGGAGTGGGGTATGGAGCGGAAGAAGTGGCCCTTACGATATTGTATCGTGTTAAGGGTGGAATGGGATGAGGTCGTGTGAGGATATATTCAATCCAAGAAATATCTTCACTCAAGTAAAGGAGTTGTTTTTGAAGAAAGATGCAACAAGGGCAATAGTGAGTGTGGTTTGTAACTTGATCCAAGTTGAGAGAGTGAGGAAGGCAATTGTTGTAGGGTGATGATGGAGGTTGCCCTTTGTTGCGTTGTGCAAGAGGCATGGCATTGAGATCACAAAGATCATGGATTTGTGATATTTCATCACGGAACTTTTGCTTTTCCGTGGTAATGCGGAGAAATTCATTGTGTTGATATGGATGAATTGGGTTTGTGTAGTTGGAGTTGTAGTGGGATGGTTGATCAAACTTGTATGGATCATTACAAGTGATTGGAGGATGAGATGAGTGGTTTGGCATGAAGGAAGATGTTTGGCCAATGTTGTATGGTTTGTAAAGATGATCAAATGAATGTCCTTGTGAATTTGGTGGAAAGTTTGGGAAGTAAGTGGTTGGTGGTGTTGAGTGACTTCCAACTTCATTTGTTATGATTGATACGTGGGAATCGCACCAGGCTTTACCTCTCAAGGGATCTTGAGAAGCTTACAACCCCCACCAGGCAGTGTACCTGATCGTTGTAGTATAGTATAGTGACAAGTACCGAGGGATTGATCGTTCAGCTAGGAATAGTGTCGCTAGGATTAGAAAACCTAAATACTAGTTCTAAAGATGAGGGAAGATTCTTTTTGTATTTTTATATTTTATGAAAAGCAAGTTAAAATCTCGGGTTTGAAGGATTTGGGCGGAATTAGTTGCTAATCAACTAACCCAATACTAAGATGCAATCAAAATAAAATACTAAAAATGAAAATAAACTAAATTACACTAAAGTTGTGAGCAGTAATTGGAGAAAATGTGTTTACTTAGATTTCACTACTCCCTAGACATCTTTTACACGTTAATTACTTGTTATAATTGCATGGATGACGGATCGTATTCCTTAATACCATTCATGGGGTGGCACACTTAACTCCCCAATTCTATGAGCTCTTATCTCCTCCTACACCATGCCCAGCACAACTATAGGGATTGTAAACAGTGGCTCATGCATTAAATACAACCAATAAAGACCTAGTGCGCGTCGGTTCATGTTTCTTAAGACGTTCAAGCATGTTACCAATTGGAGATCTGCCAGTTTTCTTAAGCCTAACATATAAATCATTCATCCAAGACAAGAATAAACAAGTAATCAACACATAATCAACATCTAGGTTTCATTAGATCTAAGCAAACACAAGATAGATCTAGCCTAGCATGATGGAATTAAGACAAGAACAAGATATAGACAACCAACACATAGACATATTGATTGAATTAAAGGAACACTTATCTTGATTAAACATGCAAGGTATCAAGGGGTTGGAACCCTTGAAAAACCTGTAAAGTTACACCAAAATCGTACTTAGGGTTTCTCCCAAAACTTCTCTCCTTTAATGTGAAAAATTAGAAAAATATATATAGAAAAGTGGGTCTGACGGCGTCAAGACCAATTAGGTGACGCAGTTACCTCGCCGCCAAAACTCTCCTCGGACTGCCTTGATCTACATTTGACGCCGTCAAGTATTAATCATTTCCAGGCCGTCATGACTTTTTACTCTTGACGCCCTACCTTCATGACGCCGTCAAATCTCTACTGGACCGTCATGGAATTTTGCTCTTGACGCCGTCAAGGAGTTGCTCTTGACGCCGTCACCTACTGTTCCCAGCATGGAAAATTAAGACTTTGGCGTTTTCTTCACTTTTATGCTCCAAAAACGTCCGAATTGCTTCCTTTTCCAGATTTCACTCCCAAAGTACCTAAAATCATAAAAGGAACGATTTAGGGCAATATTTGATCAAATAAATTCGAATTCGGGCTTAAATGACCCCCTAAAAACGGATCATTTTTTGCCTCATCATATACTCTTACACTTGAGATTTGCTTGTCCTCAAGCAAATGCGCTTTTATTCTACTCAAAAGACAAGTTAGGGGTCATTTAACACTAATATAAAAGTAATTACAACAAATAATCGTTCCACTAAAGACCAATAGACAAGCACGGAGGTTATACACAAGCACCTCACAAATAGTGTTTAGATACTCACATCTCTCGGGTGTAATAAAGTGTAAATTACAATATGGAAATGGAAAACATCTCTCACTACCTGTCATAGCAAAATAGATTACCATAGGCTTGGGAAAGGATCAAACCTCCACCACATGGCGTAAGCACCTAGGATAAACTATCAAAGAGGTCTTTTAAAGGGTTGTAACGTTAGGTGTAGGGATATGAAATACACGGTTTTGTTGGATAAAGGAAGTTTTACTGGTGGCGAGTTAACAATCTTGGTTAATTACATGTACAATATGGCGTTGCTAAGCCAAGACTAGACTCGACTTAAGCTAATAAATGAAACATAACAAAAAAATAAAATGAACATCGAATGAAACGGGATGGTAGTCCGTATGTTTTATTTATTTATTTATTTATTTATTATTATTTTTTTTTTTGCATACACTCTTACCCTACCATCCAAAATAATACATCATAGGGGATGCACGTTCCCCTTACACTTGAATCTTTACCCACTTTACAATAAACTAAACTAATGACTCGAATTAAGAAAATCAAAACACTTGGAGCACTTTTAAGATTAACGTACATATGGGGGTAATATATGATGTTCTTCCACATTACTCCATAAAATAAGTACTTACCCATGAGTCCCAATCGTCCCAAAACAATATGTACAAGGATATGACTCGACTTAGCAACTATGTAATCAATTAGATAGTTAACTTAGGGTTTAACAAATAACAATAATGCACTAAAAATGAGCGCATACACGGAAGGCTAAGGCGATTTGGTTGTACATTTAAGTGGGGTGTAACAAATTCTTCCTTTAAGTAAAATGCTTAAAGTTAGAAACGAAAAGATAGGCTCGGAGGGGTGTACTAGGGGTTTCGTGTACTAAAAATGAGTACAACGCTAAGGGTGTGGGAAAAATTAGTTGACTTAACTAGCCAAGTAATATGACTTAAATGGTCAAGTAATTATAATACGGGTTTAACACAAGGGTGATCCTAATGCCTCTTATCATGTAGTAAATCCTACTACACGAATGTAGTCTCACTAGCGGTCTCGGGATGCATCACTAACACAAGTTCTAGAATCTAAATGCTACCGGTACACTCATAAGCACTAATAATAAATGCTTTTCCTATCAAATCTAAAGGCGAACCTCACATATTTGGGTGGAAAATTTTTCTGAATATACGGTTATGTGCTAGTCATACAATCTCCTATCCATGAGACGCTTGCTATGGCTAAAGTCTCACTCCTAAATGTTGTAAAAAAATTTAAATTTGGCGCTAAAATTACACTAACAAGTATTTCTCATAGTTTTATTACACATCTACCATCAAACAAAACAAACTCAAGCGAAAGTGCATATGTAAGGTATCATCTTTTTACCCTCCCCTTACACTTAAGATGAACATTGTCCTCAATGTTCAAGTAAAGAATGTAAAAGTGAAAAAGTAAAAAGAATGAAATCAAATACTCCCCTGATTCGCTCGGTATGGATAATAAGGTGGCCAGGTTAAATCTACAATCAAAGCTTCCCTTCCAGAATATAAATCATCTTTTTGTCATACATAACCTGTAAAAACCTGACAAAATAGACAAGACAACCTCGCGTAAAATCGGCGGCATCCTATATAAGTTACTAAATCCTAGAAAACAAGATAAGATATAATGCTTGTGGAATGAAGTTTGCAGATTTCCTGGAGATTATAAAACTTAATAATTCACAAAAACCATAAGACTCCGTTAGAAAAACAAAACCGGTAAAATTTCCAGATTTTTACACCTGACGCCGTCAAGAGTAAACTCCTGACGCCGTCAGGATTGACCTGCAGAAATTCCTATGTTAAGTTTCCAGAAAATTTCTGGAAAAACTTGGTCCTACTTCCTGGAAAATCCTGCAAAACTTCATTATGACTCAATACAAGCATTTGACTCTAACAAGTACGAATATACATGTTCATTTAATATTGTGGAGAATCATGATCGGTTTGTTTCTTAAAAACATATTTGGGGTTTCCCCTTACACTTATCTTTTGCAAAAATACTTTTAGGTGGAGTTAAGACTAGGCCAAAACAACAAAGTAAAGTATTTCCACTTTTTTAATTGAGAAACATGATCTACCAACAATAAAAACTAAGCATGCATACGGAAGCAAATAACAAACAAACAAATAAAATCAAACAAACAAACAAAATGAATAACGTCACCATGAGAACCACTAATTATTTCAAATAAACATAAACATGAAAGTAAATTGTTCAAGTCCAACAGAGGCTGCATCCTAAGCTATTACAGTACCAAATGTTTCAAATTACACAACCATCAATAAATAGTTCAAAGACAACAGAAATCAAGAGGAATCACTGGGGAGGAGGACCAAAGCGGTACTCATGGCCAGGAGGGAGGTGTCTGGTGTACCCATAGGGAGGGTAGTCAGTCTCACGGCCTGTGAAGGGATCAATCTGCAGGTGAGGCTCAAGCTGATCTCGGGTGGAGAGGTGCTGCATCTGACGGATGGTATGATCGTACATCCAATCAAAGCGCTGGTCAGTGGTGGTCCGCCATGCGTCCATTTGACCCATCCAGGCACCCTGGTGTGCCTGCCAGTCTCCCCGACTCATGTGTCGGTAGTAGTCAGCCGTCCCCTCCTCACAACCCTGGAACTGATGCTGCTGGGGATCTACCTCATCATCAGCATCCTCCTCAACATCTGGCCCCCTGCCTCATACCAAGTATAGGTCCCATTCCTCTCTGGCATCACAATGCTCATCTGCCTGAGGGATTTAGCCCTCACTACCCTACATGCCCCACAGTCGCTCAAGTACCCCATGATTGGAGGAGTAAGAAGATCATAGGAACGAGCCAACCTGGTCACGAACATTCCCCCTTAAACCTTGTCAATATCCCTCTCACCCACACTGGTCCTCAAATAACTGGCCACCCAAAATGGGATGTTGCAATAGACATCCGCTGAAAAGATGGTGTACAAGTAGAACAGGTCTGAAGCAGTGACACGGTGAGTGGTGCCATGACGTCCTGACAGGCTGTATGTGATGCACCTATGGACTAACCTAACTATGGGGTCCCTGATGGATGCTGCCCCAGTAGTCAAGGTGTAGACCCCATCCCCTATGGTCGGCCAAAAAGTGATACACCTCATCTCACTCCTCTGAGTCTCCCCATGTACCAACCTCTGCATAAAAACCCCATCAACCTCCTCTCTAGTATACAACCCAATCCTCCAACCAAACTCAGCGACTGAACATGACCGCAACTCTCCCCCTAGCCTAAAATACACAGTGGTGCCCCCCACATCCGTCCTAGCCTCAGCCTGATCAAAACGGAAGGTCGCAAAGAACTCCCTCACCAACTCACTATACACTGTCTCTCTAATCCTAAACAACCTCTCCCACTGAGGACCCACAAATCCATTAGTGTGGATTCTCCCCAAAAACGCAGCCTCCAACCCTTGGGCCCTAAGAAACTCCCAGTCAACCACAGCCCCAGCATCAATATGGTGGTTACAAAGCTCCGCATACTTGGTGTTAGAACCAACATCGTCAAACTCGCTCCAACTATGGACCAATTCTCCATAATTGACCCTTTGAGACCTAGAGGAACTGCCCTTATGTTGACGAGACCTTTTGCTCATTTTCCAAGTGAAGATTGGATGCGGAAGACTTCGAATTGGGGGGTGGAGAATCGGAGTAGCAGCAGCACTTTGGGTGAGATTTGTGGGGTATGGGTTGAAAGTGATTGGTTTTTGGTTAATATTGCTGATCCATCGAGCTGACGGCATCAAGAGTTAAATCTGACGCCGTCAGATGCCCGTGTAAGGTGAGAATTGGAGTAGTTTCATGTTTAGTCCCTGCACTTTGCGTGAATAGCTAAACATTAGTAAACCCATGAGTAGCTATTCCGTTAATGAGGTCCACCAGGGTCGAACGTCTCATTACTGTCACGGAAAGAGGTGAGGTTGTAGAGGGGGTTGGGTGATGTTTTGGCTAAGTTGAACCCTGTGCACGGGTCATTGGTGTGAAAAGAGAGATGTTGTTCCATAAAGGGTTTCAAATCAGTGGTGTTTTTGAGGTGCAACCTCTTTACACCGGGTTTAAAACCAAAAGAACGTCTCTTGGATAAGTTCGGGAATGTGGTACGCAAACATCCAACGAAAATGTCATGGAATTGCGAACTCTTCTCTGCATGGGGGTGCTCATGAGAATGCGGGGTAGTTAATGGTGAAGCACTTGGGGAAAATTTCCCGCTATCCTCTTGGTCAAACACCAAAGGGGTTGAAACCTCGAAGACTTTTTCAATCTTTTTAGGTACGGAATTTTCTTTAATCTTTTCTTTGACCCTTGATATGAATTGGTCTGCGAAATTCATAAAAGCTTTATGAGTGCTTTCCATGCGTACTTCTAGGTGCTGGATTTGTTTTTCCTGATTATCCATGAAGGTTACCATTATCCCTTCGAATTCCTCTTGTCGTGAACGTTCAGGAAAGGTCTGGTTGATAACCGTATTCCTACGTTGATTATGATTCCCCACGGGTTCAGCAGCAAGTTTCTCAATACTCATTAATTCTTTTACCTGCTTCTCGATGCTTCCTAACAACTGTTCTTGGGTGGCACATGCGTAGTCAAGTTTTACCTTGCTTGGGAACATCGGGTCCTCCCATCCTTCTTCTTCGTATTGTGCCAACCCCTCAAGAACTTTCCAGCACTCGTCAACGCTAAGTCTATTTAGCCTACCCTTGGCTGCATAATCAATGGCTCTCCTTGTTTGATAGTCAACCTTATCGTAAAAGATTTGGATCTGGAGCCATGGTTCGATGCCATGATGAGGGACTTTTCGGAGTAGGTCTTTATATCGAATCCATGCTTCATAAAAGGTTTCATTTTGACGTTGTTGGAACATCAAGATGTCATTCCTAAGCTTAGTAGTTCTCCCCGGTGGGAAAAATTGAGTAAGGAAACGAGTGGTGAGATCATCCCATGTGGTGATGGATCCCACGGGTAAACGCTCAAGCCATTGACTAGCTTGATCCCGTAGAGAGAATTGGAATAGGCGTAAACGGGTAGTCTCTCTAGTTGCAACATCTAGGTCTATGGAATCTACGATTTTGAGGAAGTCCTTAAGATGTTGGTTTGGATCTTCGGAACGAAGTCCATGGAATGCACATCCGCTTTGCACCAACCGGATGGTGTCGGATCGCAAGGGGGTCACATTGGCTCCGGTGAGCTCAATGGTGTTTCGGTAGCCTTGGTGGCTAGGTCGGGAATACTCTCCTAAGGTTCGGGGCCTAAGGGGTTCTAGTGGTGGGTTTTGTCGTGGTGGGATGACGGGTTCAAAGATGTTCCCGTTGTCCATGATGTTGGGTGGTTACGAACAAAGGCACAAAGAAATAAGATAGACTAAAGAAAACCTAACAATAAAAATAAAATCTTACTAGAAAGGAATCTAGCAAGTAGACCTAATAAAAAGAAATTCTAACCTAGACAATAACTATTCCCCGGGCTGCGGCGCCAAAAACTTGATACGTGGGAATCGCACCAGGCTTTACCTCTCAAGGGATCTTGAGAAGCTTACAACCCCCACCAGGCAGTATACCTGATCGCTGTAGTATAGTATAGTGACAAGTACCGGGGGATTGATCGTTCAGCTAGGAATAGTGTCGCTAGGATTAGAAAACCTAAATACTAGTTCTAAAGATGAGGGAAGATTCTTTTTGTATTTTTATATTTTATGAAAAGCAAGTTAAAATCTCGGGTTTGAAGGATTTGGGCGGAATTAGTTGCTAATCAACTAACCCAATACTAAGATGCAATCAAAATAAAATACTAAAAATGAAAATAAACTAAATTATACTAAAGTTGTGAGCAGTAATTGGAGAAAATGTGTTTACTTAGATTTCACTACTCCCTAGACATCTTTTACATGTTAATTAGTTGTTATAATTGCATGGATGACGGATCGTATTCCTTAATACCATTCATGGGGTGGCACACTTAACTCCCCAATTCTATGAGCTCTTATATCCTCCTACACCATGCCCAGTACAACTATAGGGATTGTAAACAGTGGCTCATGCATTAAATACAACCAATAAAGACCTAGTGCGCGTCGGTTCATGTTTCTTAAGACGTTCAAGCATGTTACCAATTGGAGATCTGCCAGTTTTCTTAAGCCTAACATATAAATCATTCATCCAAGACAAGAATAAACAAGTAATCAACACATAATCAACATCTAGGTTTCATTAGATCTAAGCAAACACAAGATAGATCTAGCCTAGCATGATGGAATTAAGACAAGAACAAGATATAGACAACCAACACATAGACATATTGATTGAATTAAAGGAACACTTATCTTGATTAAACATGCAAGGTATCAAGGGGTTGGAACCCTTGAAAAACCTGTAAAGTTACACCAAAATCGTACTTAGGGTTTCTCCCAAAACTTCTCTCCTTTAATGTGAAAAATTAGAAAAATATATATAGAAAAGTGGGTCTGACGGCGTCAAGACCAATTAGGTGACGCAGTTACCTCGCCGCCAAAACTCTCCTCGGACTGCCTTGATCTACATTTGACGCCGTCAAGTATTAATCATTTCCAGGCCGTCATGACTTTTTACTCTTGACGCCCTACCTTCATGACGCCGTCAAATCTCTACTGGACCGTCATGGAATTTTGCTCTTGACGCCGTCAAGGAGTTGCTCTTGACGCCGTCACCTACTGTTCCCAGTATGGAAAATTAAGACTTTGGCGTTTTCTTCACTTTTATGCTCCAAAAACGTCCGAATTGCTTCCTTTTCCAGATTTCACTCCCAAAGTACCTAAAATCACAAAAGGAACGATTTAGGGCAATATTTGATCAAATAAATTCGAATTCGGGCTTAAATGACCCCCTAAAAACGGATCATTTTTCGCCTCATCAATGATGGATTTGTTTCGAGGGCTTTTTCTTCGCCAAACGGGTTTTTCCGTCATTCTTGCAAGCCTTGAGGCTTTTGATTTTGGTTTGTTTGGAGAAGCCATAAAGGGATGAGTGAAGAGTTTTGAGGATTGGGGGTATTTATAGTGTAAGATTTGTGTGTTTATGGATGGATAAAGTTTGTTTGGGAGATTAGGACAAAATGTGTTGGTGAAAATTGGGAAATGTAGGTTGAAATAGGCTAAACAACAGAAAAGATTCTGTAAACCCGACCATCAGATGGCCGGTCCCCTTAATTAGGGGGCGGTCCCCTTAATGATTAAGGGGTCCGCCTTACAAAATTAAGGGGGCCTCCCATCTGGTGATTTCCAGGTTGCCAGAATTGGGTTTTTGGCAGAAAATTTGCAGAAAGGTTGTGTGTTTGGATTAGAATTCAAGCAAGTTCAATTTCTTTAGGCAATATAGAATCTTATCTAATCAAGATATAGCATGCATGCAATAACACATAGACAAAAGAGCAAATAATCAACACAAAATAAGCAAGAGGGGGTAAGTAAGGGCAAGATCACTTAAACTTCCTAAGGCACCTATCTTAGATTAAAGGCAAAGGCAATTAGTGAGTGAAAAACTAGTGATGGATCAAGATGAAAACATTATTAGTGAATTTGTCCTAGTGTGTGTCTATATGCAACAAATGTGGAGTTGTGATTGTTTCGACTCCTAAATGCAAAAAAATAAATAACGATCCTAAGAAACAATCTAAATGATCTCCTTGATTCAGTTTTTGCTCAATCATGAGTGTCAAAGACATATATTAGATTATATACCTTGACAATTTATGTGAGAGTTCATGCATGATTTTGAAAAACAATGTTTTTAGAATTAGTCAACAATGCAAGGAAAATGATCTTCATGTGATTCCTAAATGTGAGAATAATTTTTAGAGAAAATTGATTGGGTTTTACAAAGGAGTTTATGCAAAGAAAATAAATTTTCCCAATCTTTAATTTTGTGCGAAATAGATTCCTAGACTCAGAAAAGATGAAATGGAAGAAAAATAAATTTTATGCAAGTATAAATTTGTATTAATTCAATATAATTTAGTCAACTTGTTCCATCATTCCTAATCCTAAACGCAAGTGGTTGAATAATTCACGCTTAAGGGGTTTTATGAATATATCCGCAATGTTGTCTTCCGATGCAACCTTTTCTATAGATATATTTCCTTTTTGTACATTATCCTTAAGAAAATGGTGACGTATTTCTATGTGTTTAGTCCTAGAGTGTTGCACCAGATTTTTACTTAAATCTATCACACCTTTGTTATCCCACATAATGGGGACATTTTCTAACCTAATGCCATAGTCTACGAGAGCTTGTTTCATCCATAGTGCTTGTTGACATGCCTTTCTAGCGCTTACATATTCGGCTTCGGTGGTAGAAATAGCAAGAGCGGTTTGCTTCTTCGAAAACCAAGATGTTAGACAACATCCCATAAACGTGCAAATACCGCTAGTGCTCTTTCTATCTACGTAGTCTCCCGCATGATCCGAATCCGCATAGACGATGGTTTCTATGCCGGATCCCTTAGGATACCATAATCCTAAGTGTATAGTGCCTTTAACGTATCGGAAGATACGCTTAACCGCTTCTAGGTGAGAGGTTTTGGGATCCTCTTGAAAACGGGCACAAAGGCAGACACTAAACATGATATCGGGTCTACTTGCCGTCAAGTATAGTAAACTACCTATCATTCCTCTATACTTGGTGTTATCTACGGACTCACCTTCATCGTCCTTTTTGAGCTTTACTTCTGTAGACATGGGAGTTTTTATGGGTTTTGAGTCTTCTAGGCCAAATTTCTTAAGCATTTCCTTAATGTACTTAGATTGGTTAAAAAATATTCCATCTTCTAATTGTTTTATTTGTAATCCTAGGAAGAAGTTAAGTTCACCCATCATACTCATCTCAAAATCATCATGCATGATTTTGGAAAATTCATCACACATGTCTTGACAAGTCGATCCAAATATAATGTCATCGACATATATTTGGACAATGATGAGATTTGGGTCTTTCCTTTTAGTGAAAAGAGTGTTATCTACCATTCCCATGGAATAATCATGTTTAATAAGAAAAGCTTTTAATCGATCATACCAAGCTTTGGGAGCTTGTTTGAGTCCATACAAAGCTTTCTTTAACTTATAAACATAATCAGGTTTTGCGAAGTCAATGAATCCTGGAGGTTGTGCCACATATACCTCCTTATTGATAAAACCATTAAGGAATGCACTTTTCACGTCCATTTGGAATAACTTAAAATCTAGGGCGCAAGCGTAGGCAAGTAATATCCTAATCGATTCTAGTCTAGCTACGGGGGCATAAGTTTCGTCATAATCAATTCCTTCTTGTTGATTATAACCTTGAGCAACTAACCTAGCTTTATTCCTAGTAACTAATCCATTTTCATCTAACTTATTTCTATATACCCATTTGGTTCCTATGATGGTCATATTCTTTGGATTTGGGACTAATTCCCAAACATCATTTGCCTTAAATTGATTTAATTCTTCTTGTATAGCTATAACCCAACTTTCATCTTTTAAAGCCTCGCTAATATTCTTAGGTTCTATTGCTGAGAGGAAATAAAAGAAGTTGTTTTTATCTTGGGCTTGTGACCTAAGGGTTCTTTGGTTAAGATGTCCTATTATATTATCTAATGGATGTGATCTAGATTCTTTAATATTAACAGTTTTGTTATTTTCTAATTGAATATCTTCATTATCATTTCCTATGGGTTTTGTTTTACTAACCTCAATAGCTTCATCTTCGACTAAATCATCATCTTCTAAAGGTAATGTTTTAGGAGGTGGTGGTGTTTCATCAAATGTTACATTTAGTGATTCCTCTACTTTCATGGAGTGTTTGTTAAGTATTATATATGCTTTGCTATTTTGTGAGTATCCTAAAAATATTCCTTCATATGATTTTGGATCAAACTTAGTGAGGTAATCCTTAGTGTTTAGAATATAACATTTACTTCCAAATACCCTAAAGTAGCTTAAGTTTGGTTTTCTACCTCTTAATAACTCATAAGGAGTTTTTCCTAGAATTCTTCTAATTGATACCCTATTTAAAATACAAGTTGATGTATCTACGGCGTGACACTAAAATTTTTGTGGGATGGATTGTTCATTTAACATAGTTCTACTCATTTCTTGTAGTGACCTATTTTTTCTTTCTACTACGCCATTTGATTGAGGAGTACGAGGAGCGGAGAAGTTGTGAGATATTCCATTTAACTCACAATATTTTCCGAATTGTGCTTCGTTATCAAATTCCCTACCATGGTCCGTCCTAATGGCAACTATTGAGCATCCTAATTTATTTTGAATCATTTTACTAAATATTTCAAATTTTCCAAAGGCTTGGGTTTTGTCACTTAAAAACCTAGTCCACGTGTATCGTGAGTAGTCATCTACTATTACTAAGGTATATTTGTTTCCTCCATAGCTCTGCACAGCGGATGGACCAAAAAGATCCATATGTAATAATTCTAGGCACCTAGTAGTCGATACTATATTCTTAGCTTTGTGACTAGCATGAGCTTGTTTTCCAATTTTACATGCATCACAAAAATGCTTGTCATATTTTAGATTTGGCAAATTTCTAACTAATTCCTTAGAGGCCAAAGATTGTATTTGTTGCATGTTAGCATGTCCTAATCTCCTATGCCACAATGTAGAGTTTTCATCTAAGGTCGTTAGGCATATCCTATCCTCAGGTTTGTTTCCTAGTTTCATAACATATATGCCACCTTTCCTAATTCCTCTACCTATAATTTTTCCATTCTTAACTATCTCGCTATCCTCTTCGGTAAAAGTGACTCTACATTTATTATCACATATTTGTCCTACACTAAGCAAGTTATATGTTAATTTATCTACATGCTCTACATTTTCAATAGTAAGTGAGTCTTGAGAAATCGTACCTTTGCCAATAATTTTTCCACGTAAGTCACTACCGAAAATAACGTTACCTCCATTGTATGCCTTGTATATAGATAATAGCTTGCGGTTCCCCGTCATGTGCCTCGAACATCCACTATCTTTGATCCATTCGTCAAGTTCCAAGTCAATTCCTAAACACATTTCATCGGTTTCTTTTGCCATAAAGCACTTTTCGTCTCTTGGCTTTTCAACTTCTTCTTTGTCACTATCACTCCATGTTTCACTAACAAAAGCGCCTTGATTTTCATAACCCGGAGGCTTTAGACATTCGCCAATGAGATGATTTGGACTTCCACATCTAAAGCACTTTCTTTTCCCGTAGTTGTCACTTCTATTTCTTTGGAATGCTTTTCTTTCGTCTCGTGATAATCTAGTGAATCTTCCTCGTCTCTTGAAGAACTTCTTGAATTCTCTTATGGCCATTGCATATTCTTCGTCTTCACTTTCGTCACTTGAATCATCATCATCACTAGGTTCCTTTTTGGCTTTTAGAGCAATGAATTTGGTTTGTTCTTTCTTGACTTTGACCGTTTCCGAATCTCTTCTTATGATTTCTTCATGAACCTTCAAGTTGCCAATTAGTTCATCTAGTGATAACGTCATCAAGTTCTTTGATTCTTCAATTGCCGTGACCTTAGCTCACCATTTTGGATGCAATGCCCTAAGAAATTTCCTAACACAATTTTTACTAGAAAATGTTTCATCAAGTGCTTTTAAACTTGTGATAATAGTGTTAAACTTAGCAAAAGCATTATCAATTGATTCCTCTTCCGGAATCGTAAATTGTTCATATTGTTGTACAAGAAGATCTATTTTATTATCTTTGACTTGGCTATTACCTTGGTGAGTAATTAGTAAAGAATCCCAAATTTCTTTGGCGGTTTTACACATAAAAATTCTTTCATATTCTTTGCGTGGTAACGCATTATAGATGACCATTTTAGCCTCATTATTTTTTGCTAATTTCTTTTTCAAATCATCATTTTGTTCTTCGAAAGATACTATTTCATTCATTTTAGTTTCAACATTATATTGAATAGGAGGAAAATCACCAAAGGTAATAATATGCCAAAGATCAAGATCTTTTGATTTCACATACGTTTCGAATCTACTTTTCCAATATAAAAATCCATCACTTTCAAATAGTGGTGGTCTTTGCATAGATTGCCCTTCTAAATATTTTTCAGATTCCATAGATCGTTACAAGTTTTAAAATACAATATATTTTAAGAAATTTTGCTAGACGTGGCTCCTGATACCAATTGTGGAAAACTAGAAGGGGGGTTGAATAGTTTTACGTCTTTTTAATTCGTTGTAAAAGATAGTTTTAGTGTTTTCATAGATTTTAAAAACTTAGATTCGATAATATGTGATTTCAAGTCTTGCACAATATAAACAACTATCAATAAGTAATATATAACAATGATAAGTAATGAAATAAGTAAGAGATGGAAAGATCGAACCGCGAGACAAGAGATTTATAGTGGTTCGGCTACAAGGACACCTTCCTTGCCCTACTCCACTCCCTGAGCACCTAACTCGAGAGTTTTCTTCACTATATCAACAAGCTCCCTTATGGCGGAGAAAACCTTACACACCAATTTACACACCAATTTTCACACCACAACTTCTTCACACCTAAGTCACAACTTCTTCAAATCAATCTACTTCACAACTAACTACTCCACACTTATTTTCTTCACACCAATATAATTCCTAACTTTTCTTCTTCACACCAAGCTACTAACTAATCACACAACCTATATATCTAGCACAACTATCTACAATCAAATATTCACAACAATCTTCACAAAGAATAATGTAAATGATCTTGATGATGCACCAACAACTTGGATGTGGAGATCACAACAAGTTGTAATACTTCTTATCTTGGGGGATAGAAGTATTCTTCTCTTGCAATTGAGAGGATGAAGTTTGAATCACTTTGAAACAAAGAATTATACACTTATGATTAAAGGATAAGAGAATAGAAATGTGGATCTAGATCAGAAAGTTTAGAAGTGCAAAAGGTAAGAAAATTCTGAGGGATGAACCAGTATTTATAGGGGAGAAAAATACTGTTCTGGAGCGTGGCATGTCCCCTTAATTATTGGCCGGTCCCCTTAATGATTAAGGGGACCGCCTAAGGAATTAAGGGGGCCGCCCCTTTCAGAACGTTGCTTTTTCTTGTCTTTTTGTGGGAAATATTTTTCTGGATAAAATTTGCTATTTTTGGTTGGAAATTTGAAATCATATATTTATAATGAATTAAACATATTCTTTTAATTCCAAAAGTAATTTTGTAAAAGATATAAGATGTTTAATGCATTTTATAAAAATTCTAGTGATTAGAGAAATTTCCTTTGATCATAAAATGTAATAAACTCTTTGTTTATTCATACCTAAAGTGATATGGAAGCAAAGACAAACATTAAGCACTAAAAACTTGTTTACGTCATAAGTTTTAGGTTAATGAGTTTATGCTTTGTAATTATCAAAACATAGAGACATTGTTAATATGCTAACAATATTTTAAGACATTATTTATGTCAACAGTAGTTTTAACAGATTGCAAGGTCTTAGGTTCTAAAAACTACTAATGCTAACAGAAATGCAAATAGAAATGATATTTGACTTTTAGCAATGAGACCTACTTGTTATGTTTCTTTTTGATCTATATAAGCCTAGTGTTAACTACTAAAATCAAATAAACAACAAGACAACAACTTGCACACAGAATTAGGACCTGATCCAAACACTCCCTTATGACCATGTTACACTAATTCTAACAGATTTTTGCTTCTAAACCTCAAACCAATTATCGAACTAACTTTCTTAACTGTATTATAGACTAACTGAATATTAAATTCCAACTAAGAACACTCAGAACCTACAAATGCAGTCTATGCTACTTAAGGCAGTGGAGACTTACTATTGACTACAACTACGCAGACACACCAAATAAGTAATAATTGACTGCTAACAACTAAAGTAAACTAGAAAAAGTGTAAATAAACTAATAAAACAGTAACCAATAACAGATGCAATGAAATGAACTATGCTAAATGGAGATAGTGAAATCAACTAAGAATAAACAAATACTAAAACTCAAACCATGAAATCAATAATAACAGATGATTACTAAAGAAACAATGCAGAATCAATTAACTATTTATTGAGATTTGAAAATTTTAAAGAGAAACTTACACAACTTCCCCAGCTGAACAGTGGATCATTTGATCTCAAGCCTAACTTTATTAGGCTCCCTTACCACCAATAACACCAGAAACATTGAAGTTAACAACAGGAATAACCAGAATCACCATCATGAGATACCATTGACTTCCATTGCCCAAACTTTGAAATTATTTTGAAATAGAAAATAAACCAAACAACTCACTACAATATATTTGAATGATTTCAATAAAACAGTAACATAAAAGTTTTAAACAATAAATAGAATAGAATTGCAGAAAATTAAATTGCAAGGAAATAAACTGAAATTATGAATTATATTAAAACTGAGAATGGAGTACAATTTGAAATTGAATATTTAAATTGAAAATACAATAAGCTAAAACTAAATTTACCTTACTCCTAAAATCTAACCCTAAATCTAACAGGTTTACATGATGTGAGGGGGTGAGTATATATAGCTGATGCCAGGTCCTTTGTGAAGCTTCTGGATGTGTTTTCTTTCTCTAATCTTAGCCCTTGATCTCTGCTTCTAACAAACGCGTGAATATAGTCCCTTATATTGATTGTGATTACATGGCCTATACTCCGTGTCTTTCCTGATTGGACCACGTGTCCTGACAGACGCCCCTGCACGTGAATAGCCTTCTAGAACATCTCATCATTGGGTAATTATTACCCAAACGGGGTAATTTTGATGGGAGATGTTTTAGGGTTCTATGAATAGTAATTTTTTCTGGGTGATTTGGGGATAAAAAGGGCGGGATGAATTTTAGGGGTGTTTTATTTGTGCATTGCTTGACCGGGTATGGTAAATGGGTTGACCGGGTGAGGATTAATGGGATCCGGGTAATATTATTATTATTAATTGGACCGGATTTAAAGGGAAGTGGCCTTATTGTGTTGTTGGGCTAAGGTTTGGATTTTTGGACTAGTAGTTGGATCAGGTTGGCATTGTATTTAGGAGTAGCAATATTAATATAAGGACCAATTGTGTAAAACTAAAAACTTTTAAGGACTGAATCTGTAATTTTCCAAACTTGTGTTCCAAGGGCTTATCTTGTCATTCTCTGATAGTTGAAGGATCATATTTGACTTTTCTTTGAGTATTTCTTCAAGGGACTAATTTTGTAATTCTTTAAAAGTGTAGGGACTAAAATCGTCAAAATCATTAAACTTTGACCAAGGATCATTTATGCAACTTTATGAATTCCTGAGGGTTTCTTTTGACATTATGAGCTTTCTTTTATCATTTTGCTTCCCCGGCTCCTACTTTTGACCTTTTTCCATTCTCGTGCTCGTTTTTGTCGGTTTTGGCTTTGTTTTTGTTCGTTTTTCACATATCCGTACCTGCACATACACAAATACAAAAACACACATTCTCTTGGCATATTTGGTTAGTATTTGGTATTTTTGGTCTGATTTAAGGCTAAAAAGGATGTGTGAATAAGCACACATCAATTCCACAAAAGCATAAGAGGAAACCACTTTTGACGAGTACAAACCCAAACCACCCTATCGAATGGGCAAAGAAGAAAGTCGCCATTGTAAGTATTTTTATTGCTTAGTTGCTGATATCCGTTGGTGATCTAGTAAGTCTTTTTAGTATTTTATTGTTATCATTTATTAGTGTCTAGATTCTGTTTGAAAATATTTTTCTGTTATTTATTTACTGTTAATTATATTCATCATAATTTGGATTTTATTAATAAAAGGGTAACTGTTTCCCTACAGAAACTGTAACTTAAAGCAAGAAATGAAATTCGGATTGTAAACTTATGAATTAAAAACACAATCACTTCGTGTTCCACGTTTGATCACAAGTAACTGTTGTATTTGTTTTAGTAAAGATTTCAGTTGCTCAAGTTTTACACACAAAAACTAGTAATAATTCAAGTATTATTTCTAGGCACGTAATATGTGTATTTAACCCACTCTTACCCTAATTTAACATCATTTGCACTAAACCTAATCACACACACCTTAAAAATAATGCCCCTTTTTAATCACACCTCACACCTAACCTTTCGCATCCCCTTCAAAATTCGGATCTAATCTCATTATCTAAAACTGAACAACAAATCAGATAAATCTCATCTTCACTACATCAAAACTGAAACAAACTCAGTTACTGCTTCTTAAGTCCATTCTTCACAAGACGAGACACATACTCAGTTAAGGCTTCAAGATCTTTTATAAGAAGGGTCTAAGGTAAGGTTGTATCTGTTTGTGTTCTTGTTAAAACGAATGAAAGGAAGAATAAGACTTAATCATTTCTGTTCTTTCTTAATAATTCGGATATTAAACCTGAAGTTCTGCTTCAAAAAATGGATCTGTGATGTATTTGTTTCGTGTGTTAATACTTTGGGTACTTCGAGGCTGTTGTAACACACGATTAAGCAAATTGAGATCTTTTATTATTATTATTATTATTATTATTATTATTATTATTATTATTATTATTATTATTATTATTATTATTATTATTATTATTATTATCAATTCTTTCTTTCAATGAATGGAATGAATGATTGAACCAATTGGTTTTGGTCATTCTCTTTAATGATTCGGACATTTGAAAGATGTTTAAACATCAAACTAGATCTGTGATGATGTTGTGTGTTAATCTTTTAAAGATTTGATATAATCAACTAAACACATGAATCTGAGATTGTTTGAGTTGTGTTCATTTTGTTGATGTTGATAGTTGTTAATTGTTGTAGAGGTGATAGAAAGAGTTGGTGTTGTGGTGTTCATGATTTGATATGGTCTTGGATGGATGTGGTTAGTTTTTACTTTTGACTGATGATGATTAAAATAGCTGAGGTCACTGTTTGAGTCTGGTATTCTGATTGTGGTCAAGGTCTTTTGTCTTCATCATCATTCTTTCTTTTGTGGACAACTCGCTACTTGTGAGGAAATTTTGGCAGCATGCCGTTTCTTTTAGCTTGTTAATTTTTCTTTCGAAGAGCAAATCGCTAACCCATCTTGAACCAAATCGCTGGACTTTCTAGTTTGTCATTTTCCCTTTTTTCAGCAACAAGCCAAATCGAAGGACCGAAATCAGCTAACATTTTCCTGTTATAACACAAATCGCCACTAAGAAGCATACCAAAACCAATAATGCATGTTTGAGCCCAGATTTGTAGAAACGTTCTATCACAATAAAAACAGCTTCCAAGAATTCGAAAACAGACTAGTAACATGAGTAATCAACGCGAGACTGTTTAGACCCTTTGGGTATACAAAACCTTGCAATAAAAACTGATAACCACTTTCAAATGATAAAAACAATGACCAACTTATAAAAAGTATGGTAAAAGAGCCTAAGAACAAGATTCGAACCACAAGAAAATCAACAAGTAACACAACCTAGCTCTGATGCCAATTGTAGGATCGATATATTATGTTGATTCAAGTGGTTCGGGCGGTCGATTAACATGAAAGAATAAGGTATACATTGTTAAGAAGTTAGAGAGAGAAAGAGAGTTGAGAGAGGTGGGAGGATTTCCTTGAGAGAGAAAATTCACACTTAGTATGTGTGTGTGTTATTATGAAATCAACCAACCCTCTCCCTTGGTGGGAAGAGGGTATATATACAATTACAGTATACGCCCTCCTTCGGGCTATGGATCAGGTGTACAGTGGGTAAAGACCCGTCCGTCCTCCATGGAATTACTTAAACTAATCTACGTACTAACTAAATATTAATAAGACTACAAGTTACGTAATGCTAAGCTATACTCGGAGTGACCGAGTCTTTCACGTGAATATTTATATTCCTAACAGGGTTTCCTCCCACGTGCATAAAGGGAAGGGTGTCTTACCTTCTGGGCTGGACCTAACCTGGTGTAAGATAAGAATAATGAGAGAATGATTTAATTATTTTCTGTGATTGCTTGATTACAACACTATGGATATCTCCAATATATACACCCAATACGTGGGTTATATATGGTAAATATCAATCAATATACAATTACATACACCCAATACGTGGGCAAATACCAATCAATCAACAATTACTTACAGCTAACACTCCCCCGCAGTCTGAGCGGCGAAATCGTAACAAAACCGTACCAACGGTCGACTTTAAAGACTGGTACCAATGGTCAACTTTGGTCGACTGGAAACAAAGGCATACGAAAAATCAACTAATTAACAAACAATAAACCAGATAAATCAAAATATCCTTAAAAAAATGAAAGTTGGTTCTTAAACTTTAAACCCCAAAGAACCTTCCAAAAAAACATGGCGTGTTTTTCCCTAGAAAAACATAAAGATCACAGATTTAGAAGAAGTTGTGGTTTATTTTGGTTATGGCTTAAAGGGAGCCCTTCAAACCTCCGGCGTATAGCCGGCGGCCAAAGAGTTTAAGTTTTGTAGATCTTAATGGCCTGATACCATGTAAGATAAGAATAATGAGAAAATGATTTAACTATTTTTTGTGATTGCTTGATTACAACACTATGGATATCTCTAATATATACACCCAATACGTGGGTTATATATGGTAAATATCAATCAATCTACAATTACATACACCCAATACGTGGACAAATACCAATCAATCAACAATTACTTACAGCTAACACATGGTTGTATGGGCTCGGTACGCCTTCTGGGCTACACAAATGCCGTTAAAAAAAAGGATAATTACCACTAAAAAAAGGGATAATTCGCGTCTTTTCATTCCTGAGCTCATCTTTGTCCTGAAAACAGATTATAAAAAAATAAGAGTATATATCCTAACAAAATAACACAAAAGATGAGTATAATATGGGGAAATTAACACTAAAATATCGGTACTATTTTATATTATCATGTTTCTATTAAATAGCCTCTTTCGACAGAAGGCTCTACTAAATAGGATCAACTTATTCTATAAAAGCGTATTAGAGCGAGATTCACTTTTTGGGGAATATGAGGCAGAATAAACATCGCAATGAGGATTATGCGTGTTTCGTTTGCAAAAATGAAAACCAAGGTACGTTGTTTATAAATTTTCATAAAATTTACTACTCATTACATTCTGCAATTTCGCTTGCCTAAAACATGTTGACAATACTTTTTGATTACATTAACATAACTTATAGCAGAATTAGTCGATTTACATCCTTTGATAGAAGAACTAATAACAAAACTATGTATAATATCCATTGACGTATACGACAATTAAAACCAAGTAGTTAACATTTATATTCGTATTATGAAAATGAATTTTTACTAAATATTAGTGTCATATTGTGTGCTAATAAAGTAGTGATATAATTTCAATGAAAGACATGTCGATAGTAATTTGATTTCACATAAATTCTATTCATTCACGAATAAATTCTATTCATTCACGAATTTTTACTAAATATTAGTGTCATATTATACATATTTTTTATTATTAGTTCTTCAACTGGAGTATGCAAATTGACTACTTCTACCACAAATTATATTAACAGAATACTGGATTGGAAATGCAAAATGTGACAATGATGATCATAGTACTAGGTGTATTTCGTTTTTGAAAAGGAAAATTGTAGGGATAGTAAACGATAATCAGAACTAACAATAACGATACAATGCAATACCACTATAACTAGGTAAGCAAAATTTGTAAACGAAAGTATGAACCATAGAAGTTTCTAGAAAGATAAAACCTGTAAATTATAAGATATAACCGAATTCAAGAGCATGATTGAGGCACGTGTTTGACACACTTCCCTTAAAACAGATTCGCCGCCTATTCGGCGTCTATTTCCTAGGGTACAACAATCGAAGCAGTTATACTGCCGGACTTGACGTTATGCCTTGAAATTCTCATCGGACAATCTTATGATTAAGAAAATCCAAAAGCGAATATTTGTGTGTGTTATCTTAGTGTGGTGCTACTTTCTCTTGTCTTTTCAATGATCACATATAGCTAGATTATATAGGCGAAAAACCGGTCATAGTTAATATGCAATTAACTACCATAAAAACTTATTTAATTTTCGAGTAATGGTCATAGTTATTATATTATTAACAACCATAAACCATGCCATTAATCGAAATATTAATCAGTAATTAACATACCATTAATATGTTACAACTTTGACACTTTCAAAGTTTACACCATTTCGTTTCAGACACCACAACTTGAGATCGATATCCCATTCACACTACAATTGGTGAAAATGCAATTTTCGACCAAAGTTTTCCAACAATCCCCTACATGAATGGAGATCGATTCGAAAACACACACATTTTCAATGAAAATCCCAACAGTTTAATCCTGCATTGGATAGGTAGGTGTTACCCTTTGAACCTTCCCTTGTGAAATATACTTAGCCTACTAGCTGCCAGTAGAACGTGATGTCTTTGAATTGATCTGCTGTTTATATAAATGACAATATAAGTTCGCACACGACTCTCCCTGACATCGTCAAGTCCTCATAGTCGTGTTCATTCTGGTCATGAACTCTAGCCTGGTTCTAATGAATTCGAATTTCAAATTATGTAATAGCTATATTTCCCACCTAAATCAGTAAAAGTTTCACCAGATAAACTTTCAGCACACCAGGACAAAAAGAGGAGTGTCTGTCGAGACGGTCCCTTAAATGGCTGACGGTCTCTTAGTGATAAAGGACCATCCCATAATTAAGGGACCGCCACCTCCTCTCCTGGCTTGTACAAATACTGAACTGTTCCTCTTTAGAAAAAAAAATACCTCTTTGCACAAAAACCTTTTGTTTCTTTCTTTCTTACTCTTTGATCACTATAACATGTCAGGTTGTGTTTATTAGTGATTTTCGTATCCTCTACATCAAAGCATAAGAGAAGAACACTCGAAGTCATCATGGATCGAGTTGTTATTGAGTCCACACACAAACGTAACTAGTGTTACGATTCTATTCTCCCTCCAACTCTATCATTTGTAAATATTGTAATATTGTGAATCCGACTTGTGTGTGAGTCATAACTAGATGTGTTAGGGTGAACTTTGACATTGGTAAAAGTCCAAGAGGTATTGTATCTAGTTTAGTCTTTGTAATAGTTGTGTGTTGTGGTGTGAAGGCTAGAACTTAGTGGAGTTCTAGTGTGAAGATTAGGACTTAGTGAAGTCCTTTTGTGAAGACTTGAATCGGGTGAAGATTTAAGTGAACGGGAGTGCTCCTTCGTGTGAAGACTTGGATTGTGTGTCAATAGAGGGACAAGAGTGCTTGTTCGTGTAGCCACGTGGGCTTTGTTGTAGATTGGTTCTAGCTAGGATTAGGACTCGACATTCCACTTAGTGTCGTTAAAGTTGGTGTAAGTGTGTGTACGAATTACTCCACCTGAAGGAGTGTGCTGACATAGTGATTGAAAACTCTCAAGTATGGTACTCGGGGAGTGGAGTAGGACGAAGAGTTAGCTTCGTGCTGAACCACTATAAATCTCGGCATCTCTTTTGGTTGTGCTCTTTCCTTCACTATTTCCTTTTCATCATTTGTATTCTTGTATGTAGATAACTTGATATCACATAACTAGTAAATCTAGTAACTTTGCAATAAAAACATAAACGGACCTAACAAAGTGAAAAACGATTTTAATAAGCAATAATTAACGGTGAAACTATTCAACCCCCCCCCCCCCCCCCTTATAGTTTCTACAAACCGAGTTGACCCAGGACGCATCAAACCCGGCGGGGTGGCCCGTTTTTCGACCCAAACCGTTGGGTTGACCTGCTTTAAATTGACCCATTTTTTACCTGAACGGTTCAACCTGTTGAACCACCCAGGTCGAATCTGGTTTCAAAATATTATGTTTAATCCCCAAATCCTCACACTTTTATTATTTTTCGATTATAACTAAAAAACGTTTTATCAATAAAACTATCTGCCACTATAAAATGTCGTTGCTATGCGTGAGTACTCGTCTAGTATCTTAAAATAATGGGATAATAACAAAAAACATGCATCGATCATAACCACTTTTGTGATTGTGTGTAGCTAACTATTTTTTTCTTATTGTGTGTACTGAACTTTCAAATTTTGATCATTGTGTGTAGTTTCTGACTATTCTACCATGTAAAATGACCATTTTACCTTTCAAGTTTTGAAAAAAGTAAGGGTAAAATGGTCAAAAATAAACAAAATGATCGAATTTGAAAGTTTGGTACACACAATAAGAAAAAAAATAGTTGGCTACACACAATCACAAAAGTAGTTATGTTCGATGCACTTTTTTTATTATTATTATTGGAGCATCATCTCAATCAAACAAGTCAAAGACTCAATCCTCTGTTCATGCTGTTATAAGAAATAGAGCAACTTAGTAAAGGACTTCACATAAGATGCAGCTACTAATGGAATCAAGCTGGATTAAGTGTAATATGATGTAAAAGTTGTATAGAAGTAGCAGTAGGTTGTATGTAGAAACTTTTGTAGTTAGTTACAGTTTTCCCTTCATTTGTAGTGTTTAAATATCCTTGTAAACATTCATTTTGAGTTTAATCAATTCAATCATTTTTCACACTTTACTATGTGTTTTTATCATTTCTCTCATTTCTCTATATGGTATCAGAGCTTCACCACAACAACTATGGTGAATAACTGATTCCGACCACCCTAACTACTTTTTCAGGCTAAATAACAACTTTCTACCACCACAACAAACTTTCACGCCACAATTTTCTGATCAAAATTCATCAAAATCACCATAATCCACCATTATTTCCGCTCAATAATCATCAGAAGCATCTCAAATTCTCTCAAATTCACTAAAAACACATTCAATCATCATCAGTCTTCAAGAAATTATCAAATAGTTTGTTATAAATACCGCCATTGTTGAATCTTCAAATTTTACAAATCTTTAAATATTTTAACAATTTTTCATCACAATGACATCATCTGAAACAACTAATCACAATATGTCTTCTTCATCATTTAATGATGATGTTACCTCACCATTTCATCCGTTGTACTTTCACCCCAATGATCACCCTGGTATGCTGTTGATATCAAAGAAACTGGTTGGTTCAGAGAATTACAGTTCTTGGAAGAGATCTATGCTTATTGCACCCAGTGGAAAGAACAAAGTGAAATTGGTTAATGGAGAGTATGAGGCACCATCACCTTCATCTGATTTCAGAATCCATTGGGAAAGGGCTAATGATATGTTGATTTCTTGGATCTTTAATACTGTTTTAGAAGAGATAGGTAATCATCTAACTTTTGTTGATTCAGCTTTTGGTTTATGAACAGAATTGAATGAGCACTATTCTCAGCTAGATGGGCATAGAATTTATCAAATTGTTAATGAGATAATTGAGCTTAAGTTGTCCAATTGCACAATAGAGGTCTATTATCATAAGCTTAAGGGTCTTTGGTATGAATTAGATGCAATTGAAGCACCTTATGCTTGTACTTGTCAATGTATGTGTGCAAATGGTAAAGAGAATGGTGAAAAGGAGCAGAGAAAAAGGTTGATTCAGTTTCTTATGGGATTGGATAGTTGTTACAGCAATATCAAAGGCCAAATCTTGTTGATGCAGCCTTTGCCTGCAGTTTCTAAAGCATATGGTATGTTAAGACAAGAAGAGAAGCAAAGAGATTCACCAAAGCCTCAACCTACTTCTCCAATTGCTTTGAACACATACAGAAACAATCATCATTCTTCTAACAGAACCAGTTCTTCATCTACACCACCCAACAATCCTGTATCAAACACTCAAAATGACAGAAGAGCAAATTTTAGGAAAGGAATTTTTTGTGCTTATTACAAGAAAGAAGGTCATTCTAAAGAGGAATGTTACAAGCTACTTGGATATCCTCCTGGTCATCCACTTCATAACAAGTATTTGCCACCATCTCAGAGGAATGGAGCATCAAACAGGAGTTCTAGAATAGTTCATATGGCAGTTGGTGAGAGTTCACAACCACTTGACAGTCCACTGCAACCCATGAGCATTTCTTCTGAACCAGTTGCTTCAAAAAGTGTTAATGAATCTCAAGTTTATGGTAGAATGGATCAGTTGCAAAACCAGTTGAACCAAGTGTTACTAATGATGCAGAATGGTCAAGTTGACACAACTGGTATGGCACCTCATATGGCAAATATCTTATCTTTCTCTGAGAATTTCAAAATTTCAACTAAGATTACTGGTATTCATTCTTTTAATTCTATTGCCAAAATGCACTCATTCATTGCTTCTAACATTACCAAATCATTCTTCATTCGGATCATTGATAGTGGAGCCACAGACCATATTTGTATATCATTAAGCCTCATGCATAACATCACAAAACTCAACACACCAATCACTATTTCATTGCCTAATGGTCATACTACCTTAGTTCATTACATTGGTTCAATGCCTCTTACTTCCATACTCACAATTCATGGAGTTTTTTACATGCCTACATTCACATATATTCTTATTTCTATCAGTAAATTACTTCACAAGACACTTCATTCAGTCACCTTCACTCACAATAAGTTTGTGTTTCAGGCCCATGAAGGGAACATCACACATGGCACCCTTCATGGATGACTTTATCTCTTAGCTCCAAACACCCCTGAACAACATCAACCTTCCACAATTCTCTCCAACATCAGCAATTCTGAGCTTTGGCACACAAGACTTGGACACACCCCTGTACCAACACTTAAAAAAATCAAAAAAAATTTCATTTCCTTCATGTGATTCTGAGCATAAATGTACAGTTTGTCCTTTAGCAAAACATCATATCTTACCTTTTCCTTTTGTCCTTTAGCAAAACATCATATCTTACCTTTTCCTAGTAGTGTTTCACATGCAAAAGACAAATTTGAATTGATTCATCTTGATGTATGGGGTCCCTATAGGCATCCCACTTTGAATAAATATACATATTTCCTCACTATTGTTGATGATTTCTCAAGAACTACTTCGACTTACTTGTTGCCAAATAAACATCATGTGTTTTCCACTTTTCAAATATTCCACTATTCAGTTCAAACACAGTTTAATGCCAAAGTGAAAACTATTAGAAGTGATAATGGAAGAGAATTCATTAACTCATCATTCACATCATACCTTCAAAATCATGGAATTACACATCAAACATCTTGTCTATACACCCCACAACAGAATGCTAGAGTTGAAAGAAAACACATACATCTCCTTGAAATGGCAAGATCAATACATTTTCAAGCTCACTTTCCTATTCATTTTTGGGGTCACAATCTTTTAGCTTCTACCTACATCATTAACAGACTTCCAACTCCCATTTTACAAAACAAAAGTCCATATGAAGTAATCCATAATACACCACCTCAACTTGATCACATGAGAGTCATAGGATGTATAGCATATACTTATCATCACACCACAGATAAGTTTGATGCCAAAGCAACTCCAACCATTCTTATTGGCTACCCACCAAACCAGAAATGATACCTTTTATATGATCCATCACAATCAGAAATGTGTTGTTTAATGAGAACAAATTTCCTTTTGCAACACCAAAACCATCATCACCTTTATCCCAGCAAACACCTTCATAGCATTTTACTCAATTTCACCCTATACCACCTCTTCCTACTACTTCTAATCATGAACCTACACCAGTTGCATCACCATTACCAACATCTGTACCCACTACACCACTTTCATCACCTTCTGTACCAGATGCAGTTCATACCTCAGAATCACCAACATCACCACAACCACAAACACAACCCAATCCATCATGTTCTGAAACACAAGCACAACCATCTCCTACTTCATCTTCTCATTCTTTACCACCACCTCAACCTGTTCCTAGAGCTTCCACAAGAACCAAACACATACCTTCCAAATTCAAAGATTTTCAATGTCAACTTCCAAAATCCAATGTTCACAGTTTTCATAAACATAAATTTCATCATTTACATTATTTTAATCATTTTAATTTAAGCTCCAAATCATTTCATTTCTTTAATGCCATTGATGCACACACTGAACCAACCACATTTCACTAAGCATCAAAACACACAAAATGGAAAGAGGCAATGAATAAGGAAATTGAGGCATTAGAAAAGAATGGTACTTGGGAGCTTACACTTTTACCACCTGGAAAGCTGGGTATTGGAAGTAAATGGATGTACAAGATTAAGTTTCATGCTGATGGAAGCATAGAAAGGTACAAAGCCAGACTTATGGCAAAAGGTTTTAATCAAAAGGACGGTGTGGACTACACAGAAACCTATGCACCAGTGGCCAAAATGGTAACAGTTAGAGTTATGTTAGCTATTGCAGTTTCTCAAAGTTGGATAATTGAACAAATGGATGTCAATAATGCCTTTCTACATGGTGATCTTCATGAGGAGGTTTATATGCAAGTTCCTCAAGGTTATTCTCACACGCTTCCTTCCAATACTGTTTGCAAGCTTAAGAATTCTCTTTATGGGATAAAACAAGCTAGCAGGCAGTGGTTTGAGAAGTTGACTCATTTCTTACTATCTCTTGGTTTCAAACAAAGTTATGTTGACACATCCTTGTTCATACTTAAGTCTGCTCAACATTTTGTTACTCTCCTAGTTTATGTGAATGATGTTTTGATTGCTAGCAATGATAATGGTCTCATTCAGAAGATAAAAGGTGCTTTACATGAGAAATTCAGTATTAAAGATCTAGGTCCTTTGCATTACTATCTAGGAATTGAGTTTCTAAGAAATGACAAAGGTCTTGCTATGTCTCAAAGGAAATATGCTCTTGAATTGGTCACTGCAGCTGGTGTCTTAGATACTAAACCTTCAGCCATTCCCATTAACCCTGTCAAGAAGTTAACCACAGATGAAGGTGATCCTCTACCAGATCCTACTCCATACAGAACTGTGGTTGGCAAGCTACTTTACTTAACCATCACTAGGCCAGATTTGTCATTTGCAGCTCAAAGCTTAAGTCAGTTTCTTCAGGCACCAACCACAATACATATGAAAGCTTTTGTTAGAAATAGAAGTGACGATCATTATTGTATCAATGACTCTTGTAGTAATGTTCTAATAGTCTTGTAGTTATGTTAAAGGTAAACGGGCTTGGCTTAATCTAACATTGTATTAGTTTATGTCTAGTCCATTGATGCGTGGGAATTGCACCAGGCTTTACCTCACGAGGGATCTCGAGAAGCTTACAACCCCCACCAGGCAGTGTACCTGATCGTTGTAGTATAGTATAGTGACAAGTACCGGGGGATTGATCGTTCAACTCAGGAATAGTATCGCTAGGATTAGAAACCCAAAAAACTAGGTCTAGAGGTGAGGGATGATTCTTTTTGTATTTTTATGAAAGCAAGTAAAATCTCAGGTTTTGGAAGAGTTGGCGGAATTAGTTGCTAGTCAACTAACCCAATAACTAAAGATGCAATCAAAATAAAATAACAAAAATATAAATAAACTAAATTAAACTAGTGGTGTGAACAATAGATGGGAGAATTGTGTTTACTTAGATTTCACTACTCCCTAGATATCTTTTACATGTTAATTGTTTGTTACAGTTGCGTGGATGACGGGTTATATTCCTTAATACCAATTCTGGGGTGGCGTACGTACTTCCCCAACTCTATAAGCTCCTACTTCACTCCTATGTCGAGCCTACAAGAAGCTCCTAACATAGGATCACTAGAATTCGCTCATGCATTAAATACAACCATAAAAACCTTAGTATGGATTGGTTCATGTTTCTTAAGACGTTCAAGCAAGTTACACAATGGAGATCTGCCAGTTTTCTTAAGCCTAACATCAAAATCATTCATCCATTACAACTATAAACAAGCAATCAACCTATAATCAACATCTAGGTTTCATTACATCTAAGCAAACACACAAAAGATCTAGCCTAGCATGTTAAAATCAAGACAAGCATAAGATATATTCAAACAACACATAGACATATTGAATGAATTGAAAGGATACTTATCTCAATTGAACATGAAGGGTTTCAAAGGGTGAAAACCCTTAAAAATACTGTAAAAGTCGTATTAGGATTTATTAAGTTCGACCCTAAAATTCTCCTCCCTTTAGAATGAAAATAACAACCAGTATATATAGATTTCCTAAGGTGACGGCGTCAAGAAGAAGGTTCTGACGCCGTCATCTCGCCGCCCATAATATTCTTGGACTGCCTAGATCCAGATCTGACGCCGTCATGTGTATTTCTGTTCTGGGCCATCACCAGTTTTACTCTTGACGGCCTTGATTTGAAGCCGTCACGATTTCTTTGGGCCGTCATCATTTTTGCTCCCGACGCTGTCACAAAATTGCTCTTGACGCTATCAGGTACTGTTCCCAGCAAGGAAAATTAAGACTTTGCCGTTTTCTTCACTTTTATGCTCCAAAAACGTCCAAAATGTTTCCTTTTCCATAATTCACTCCCAAAGTACCTAAAATCACAAAAGGAACGATTTAGGGCTATATTTGATCAAATAAATTCGAATTCCGGCTTAAATGACCCCCTAAAAACGGATCATTTTTCGCCTCATCATATACCCTTACACTTGAGATTTGCTTGTCCTCAAGCAAATGCGCTTTTATTCTAGTCAAAATACAAGTTATGGGTCATTTAACACTAATATAAAAGTAATTACAACAAATAATCATTCCACTAAAGACCAAAGACAAGCACGGAGGTCATACACTAGCACCTCACAAATAGTGTTAGGTACTCACATCTCTCGGGTGTAATAAAGTATATATCACAATATGGAAATGGAAAACATCTCTCACTACCTGTCATAGCAAAATAAATTACCATAGGCTTGGGAAAGGATCAAACCTCCACCACATGGCATAAGCACCTAGGATAAACTATCAAAGAGGTCTTTTAAAGGGTTATAACGTTAGGTGTAGGGATATGGAAAACATGATTTTGTTTGATATAGGCAATCTTTACTGGTGGCGAGTTAATTATCTTGGTTAATTACATGTACAATATGGTGTTGCTAAGCCAAGACTAGACTCGTTTTAAGCTAATAAATCAAAAATAAGAAAAACATAAAATAAACATAGAATGAAACGGGATGGTAGTCCGTATGTTTTTTTTCTCTTTTCTTTTTTCTATTTTTTTTTTCTTTTTCTTAATGTTTTTCGAATTTTTTCGATTTTTTTTTTTGCTTACACTTTTACCCTACCATCCAAAATAATACATCATAGGGAATGAACATTCCCCTTACACTTGAATTTTTACATACTTTACAATAAACTAATCTAATGACTCGAATTAAGATAATCAAAACACTTGAAGTACTTTTAAGATTAACGCACATATGGGGGTAATATACGATGTTCTTCCCCATTACTCCATAACATAAGTACTTTACCCATGAGTCCCAATCGTCCCAAAACAATATGTACAAGATATGACTCGACTTAGCAACCATGTAATCAATTAGATAATTAACTAAGGGTTTAACAAATAACAATAATGCACTAAAGATGAGTGCATACACGGAAGGCTAAGGCGATTTGGTTGTACATTTAAGTGGGGTGTAACAAATTCTTCCTTTAAGTAAGATGCTTAAAGTTAGAAATGAAAAGATAGGCTCGAAGGGGTGTACTAGGGGTTTCGTGTACTAAAAAAGAGTACAACGCTAAGGTGTGGAAAAATTAATTGACTTTACTAGCCAAGCAATATGACTTAAATGGTCAAGTAATTATGATACGGGTTTAACACAAGGGTGATCCTAATGCCTCTTATCATGTAGTAAATCCTACTACACGAATGTAGTCTCACTAGCGGTCTCGGGATGCATCACTAACGCAAGTTCTAGAATCTAAATGCTACCGGTACACTCATAAGCACTAATAGTAAATGCTTTTCCAATCAAATCTAAAGGCGGACCTCACATATTTGGGTAGAAAATTTTTCTGAATAGTACGGTTTTGTGCTAGTCATACAATCTCCTATCCATGAGACGCTTGCTAAGGCTAAAGTTTCACTCCTAAATGTTGTAAAAAATTTTAAATTTGCTCTAAAATTACACTAACAAGTATTTCTCATAGTTTTATTACACATCTACCATCAAACAAACAAACTCAAGTGAAAGTTTATCTATAAGGTATCATCATTTACCCTCCCCTTACACTTAGGATGAACGTTGTCCCCAATGTTCAATTAAAGATTGTAAAAGTAAAATAGGTAAAAGAATGAAATCAAATACTCCCCTGATTCGCTCGGTATAGATAGTGTGGTAACAAGGTTAGATCTTCCTACAAGAAAAATGAACAATCAATGCTTCCCTTCCAGAATATAAATCATCTTCTTGTCATACATAACCTGTTAAACCTGAGAAAACAAACAAGGCAACCTCGCGTAAAATCGGCGGCAATCTATATATGCTAACAAATCCTAGAAAACAAAGTAAGATATAATGCTTGTGGAATGAATGTTTGCAGATTTCCTGGAGATTATAAAACTAAAGATTCAACAAAAACTTTAAGACTTTGTTAGAAAAACAAAACTGGCAAAATTTCCAGATTTTTACACGTGACGCCGGCAGGAATTTCTTCCTGACATCGTCAGAAGTGACCTACAGAAATTCTTAAGTTAAGTTTCCGGAAAATTTCTGGAAAAACTTTGTCCTACTTCCTGGAAAATCCTGCAAAACATCATTATGACTCGATACAAGCATTTGACTCTAACAAATACGAATATACATGTCCATTTAATATTGTGGAGAATCATGATCAATTTTGTTTCTTAAAAACATATTTGGGGTTTCCCCTTACACTTATCTTTTGCCAAATACCTTTGGATGAAGTTAAGACAAGGCCAAACAACAAAATAAAGTATTTTCACCATTTAGTTTTGAAACATGATCTACCAACAATAAAAATAAAGCATGCATACGGAAACAAATAACAATCAAACAAATAAAAATCACACAAAGCATGGGTTGCCTCCCAAGAAGTGCTTTTCTTTATTTACGAGTCTTGTAGCTAGACTCAAGGTTGTGGGCTATTACGTGACATGGGTGAGTTCCTCATTGAGGACATCTTTGGGATCAAACTTAGGTTTCAACTTCCTATCTGTTTTCTTAGTACGGTATGACCTCTCAAACTTTTCTCCATCCGGATCATACAAAATCATCTTCATATGCCATGATCCGTCACCCTCTTTAGGTGGCTTGTCCCATCTCCATTTACACTTATCCCCCTCTCTCTTCCACTTGTTCATCTCGATGTTAATAGGCATTACGCTTAAAAACTCAAACATTTTCTTAAAGACTATGGGGTCCTCAAAAGGGTCTAGCTCTTCATCTCTAGCTATGAGTTGTTCCACCGAATGTGTTTTATCGATGAAATCTTTTTCTAGATAGAATGGGTGTTGGGTTCCTATAAAGTTTCTTTCTATCCAAGGTCCATATCTAGATGGTCTCCTATTCATCTCTACCCAACGTGGTGTCGGTTCATCCTCACAATCATAGCTATGTTTCTTAACATCATATACCGACTAAGTATCGCCCTCACCTACCGCTATCTTAGACTCCTTACAATCTATCATGGCGCTAGCGATTGCTAAAAATCCTCTTCCTACTAATAAAGGGCATGTAGTATCACTAACCATATCAAGGACGTGAAAATCCGCTAAAATAGTTAACTTCCCTACGCAAACAACTACATCCTTGATCATCCCAACCGGGTGAGCAATACTCCCATCCGCTAGACCAATTAATACCTCCGTCTCCTCTAACTTTACTAGCTTGAGAGTGGTTAAAAGTGATAAGGGAATCAAGTTGAGGCTTGACCCTAAATCGGCTAGTGTGTCGAAAGCTTCGGATCTTCCTATCTTACAAGGCAAAACAAATATACCCGGATCATCAAGCTTTTTAGGCAACTTGTTTTGAACGAAGGCGGTCCCATTTTTACCTAGTTTAAATTTCTCATACTTTTCTAGGAGGGCACTATAGTAGGGAGCACGGGCTAAGACATCAATGACGGGACGTTCAAGGTGAAGCTCCTTGAATTCATCGTCAAGGTCTTGTGTAGAATTTGGTTTTGCTTGAAACACGTGCTCGTTGATTTAACCGAGTAGTATTGTGGACAAGAAGTGGGTGACGAAACTGATGATATGGAATTAACGTTTAGTTTCGGGTTCTTGATCGTGTCGCTTGGGAGTGCTCCCATTTCTCGGTCATTGAGAACTTTCAACAATGTGTCAATTTTAGTGGTCATCTCGCTTTGCTTTTGTTTGAAATCAGCTTCAAACTTAGATATGCGAGCTTTTTGAGATGTCATAAACTTAGACATCAATCCTTCAAGATTGTTGGTACTACCATAGTTGTTAGAAGGATTGTTGTTGAAAGTACGGTTGGAGGGTGGACCGTTTGGTTGATAACGATTAGGTGGATTGGAAGAATTGTTTTGGTTTTGTTTCCACCTAAGGTTCGGGTGATTTTGCCAAAAGGGGTTGTAGGAATCACCGTAAGGGTTTGGCTCGGGTTTGAAAGTGTACCACTTATCTCCCGCTTCGTCGGTACGCGAGGATGCGTAGTCCGCAAAAGCTGTTCCGGGGAGTTCCACGCAATCACGAGTGTCACGGGGACCACTACATAATTCGCATGAAGAAGTGATTTTGTTCACTTGGCTTGACGGCTTAGAAGCTTCGTAAGATTTCATGAGAAACTTGACTTGGTCCTCAAGTTCCATGATCCTACGGTCGGGAGTGCTAGAATTGTTCGAAGGCAAAGATATTGCCTTGACCGTTTTGTTCAAATCACGGGGATCATTCCAACTTTCGTTGTCATAGAGAGCAAGATCTTCTATGAGTTCCCATGTGATGTGTCTCGCGACTACTAGTTTTAAATTTATAACACGAATTACCGGATAAAGCTAAGAACACACGGGCAAGTATGACCCTTTCGTATGTAGTTAGTTTTGGTTGGTAAGCCGAGGTCATTCACTAGGATTTGGGTGTTTTCAATTGTGAAGAATCTATGTAACAATAAGCAATAAAAGGGTGGTAATTGGTTGTCACGATCCAAAATACCATATAAGCAATAAGTAACACGAAAATGATGGTTATGTAAATTCAATAAGATTAAAAACTACACTTGCTTAGACTAGTTTACATCCTTGATAAGCATGATTGTGATAACTCTTCTTAACATGTTGGTTATGATGATTAGTTGGTGATCTAAGCAATTGTTCTTACAAATTAAACCTTGCCCGATATCTTAGTTTATAAAAACAAGCATTAAGTTTAACCAATCAATTCAAGGTTCATAAGGTATGGTGAATATCTTAAACACAAGAATAAACTCTTATTACAAATCAAATACTCTTAGGAAATGGTCATTACAAAAGGTAACCCATTCATAGACAAAAAGGTTACAATTGTTTATAAACGTCTAAACTTTCGTCCAATCTAAAGGTTTACAAACAATCTGATTTGATGTTATAAAAGCATTCTCATTACAATCATACTTCTTGTTTATTTGTTTAGTCAAGAATAATTATGGTGAAAAACAATCATTCATAGACAAATGATTATAACTAGTTGAATAATAACAAATCTTTCGACCCTTGAAACTATTATCAATTAGTTAACCTTGACTCAACAAATGTCACTATGAAACTTAAGGTACAATTGGTTCTTAGGATTGACTTGAAATTGAATTAAAACATGTTATCACAATCATAAGCAAACCATTAAATAATAAACATCATCTAAGCAAGTGCACAAAGGCACTAGCCACTCATAGCAAACATGAACAAAAACTCAGAATTTTGAACATTAGAAATTATAATTAAAAGTCTTATAATGATTGGAATAAGATTAAAAATAATGTAGTAATGATGCCTCAAGTATTGGTGATGACTTCTTGATGTTTAGACCTCCAAATGATGACTTCTTGGACCTCCAAAGTTTCCTGGGATTTTATGGACGAATTTTGGTATTGAGAGGGAGTAATGGTGGTAAGAGAAGTGTTCTCTCAAGTTGAGATAGAGAGAAATGGTAAGGTATGATTAGAAATACATGTAAAGGTCTCTATTTATACTCCTCTCAAGGCCTAGGGGTCATCAATGCTCAACTTGGTGACCAAGTAGTTTAGAATGACCTAGAATACCAAAAAGAAGAGCCTAGAATCGAGCCAAATGAGATCTCCAAAATCTGTACGAGAGCTCCATCCGTTCGGATGGTCATCTATGCGATCGTTTTGACAAAAGTCATAAGCATTAAAGTTGTAGATCTTTCTCTTACCTTTCCGTGGCCGCGAACGGGGGGTGAAACGGAGTCCGTATGCTCAAGTTATGGCAAAAATGGTGAAGGTGTGTCGGGAACAACGAGTCTTCCATTATTTCTTCGTTTTAGCTTCTTTCCTTCATTTCACTTCTTGTTTTCCCTCTTGTACTTTATTCTTAAGTCCTTGGAGTGACAATCTTCATGATTTTATCTTCTCGAATATACTCCAAGAGACTTTCATTTGTCGGGAATTCTTTGTACATGCATAAATCTTCGTTTATTGATCGTTTCTTCGTCTTTTTCTTGGTTTTCTTTGTCATGAACCTAAAATAGAGAATATACTTCATTAAGTACCATAAGTTCATAAAAGTGACCAAAATATATGCATAAAATCCACAATAACGCTCCTTAAAACATGTTAATTTTGAGCGTTATCAAATCCCCCACACTTAAACTTTGCTTGCCCTCAAGCAAATCTAGAAAAAGAAAAATCGAAACCATATCTAAATGAAAAAAAAAACAAAAAGAAAACTATAAAAATTTGGAAATATATATATATATATATATATATATATATATATATATATATATATATATATATATATATATATATATATATATATATATATATATATTAAAGCAAAAATGAGCACAAACTCCCCCACACTTAAGGGTTTGCTTGTCCTCAAGCAAAAATTAAGTAAAATAGATCTACATGGTGCACAAGTATTTTAAAAAAACATGTGATGCAAATCCACCAAGTACAAATACAAGATACGATTCATCGTTTTAAGCTTTAGTAGTGAAAAATCGAGATGTTTGACAATACCCAATAATTTTCTTGCTTGATTAACATTTCTAAACACCTCACGAAAAAGAAACAAAGTATAATTCACTCAATCACTCATTTGTTTAGGTAGTGGAGTATATATAAGAGAAATCACACTCATTGCCCAGTCATGATTTGTTTATTACTATAGGCTTGTACAAGAAACAAAACTCCACCGACGTAGTGTAAGCACCAAATGTAAACATCTAAAGAGGTCTGTTATTCGGGTTGTAATGTAAGGCTAAAGGGTTTATACCAGGCTTATATTCAAACAACTCATACAAAACATAACAGGTCGCTGGCGCGAATTCTTGATTACTCAAAAACCGGAAGGTCACTAGAATATTCATGCACTTGATATTCTCACAAAGCCATTACTATATTCGGATAGATAAAGTAATTTGGTAAGGGTAGGGATAAGGCATGGGAATATTTATGAAATTGGTTTTAAAAGAAAAATAAATTCAAGTCAAAGTCCCATTGTTGCTAGTCACCAAACAAACCACGAACCCATAAATGATTATAGTTAGAATCATTCTCTTCAAACTTTCACATATCAATACATTGATTTGCCATAACAATATTCTTCATACTTAGCACATTGACTAACAACATATCACATAACTTTCTTTCTTCATCTCCATACATAATATAACACATTGGCTATATATTGTCACCTTATAGTTGCGATGACTTATTTTCATTTTTTTTTTACATTTTTTTTCTTTCATACATAACATCTCCCCCACACTTCGCATAAGCATACACCACAAAAAATACAAAATACGAAAGACGTCTCCTTCATCTTGTTGGAATGGCACACACAAATGACAAAGTGTGGCTAACTATTAATCATAAAAAACAATCCATCATACCAAGCAACTAGCAACTCACCATTTAGACTCTGATAAAGGGTTAGGCTAAGGTTTAAAGTGTAAAATATTTTTGTATTTTTCTGGATTTAACAAAATGAAAAGGATGGCTCAAAGGGTTAAACTAGGGGTATCTAGCGTTAAAGATAAACGCTAACAAATGGGTTCTAAATACGAGGGTAAATAACTGATGTGGTTAGCAAAAATTATTTTGTAAACGGATGGCCATTTGGTTTTATTCCTAAGGTGCCTCTTTATCACACGAATACACTTATATCACACGAATGCGATCTTACAACGGTCTGGTAATGATTTACAAGTACAAGTTCTAGAACAAATAAAATCACCGGCACACTCATAACAAAAGATTCAAGCATAAAAGACGTATGCTATATATGAAATAGGCTTAAATCCTCACATTTTAGTGGAAAGGGTATAATATGCGCTAGCAAATGTTATCGATCCTAGAATGGATTGCAATATTAATCGGGACACATCTCAAATTTTTCAAAAATTAAAGATTTCACCAGTGGATTATCAAGTTATTCTAATATATTTTTCTAAAAGCGTGAAAACAACTAGATCATAAGGGCAAACAAGTATACATACATTTTTTTATCAGCCCAAAAATTATAAGTTAAAAATGAGTTTCGCTTTTCACATTTTACTTCCCCCCACACTTAAGTTAAGCATTGTACTAAATGTGAATAATAAACTTCAAAGCATGTGAAATAGGGAAAAATAAATAAATAGATAGTCCAAGAGAAACGAAACTTCCCGGGCCGTAGAAATCGCGATCAAATCTTCATATGATAAAGTTGCTAAGCAAATGCTAGCATAAGCTTCAGATCAATCAATTTCTCTTCCACAATACATCTCCATACCAAGTACAATGTCACCAATAATCCAATCTCCAAGAGCTTATTGAATCTGCAAAAATAAACTAAACTACAAAAAACGCGTAAAATCCTAAAACTCACTTTCATAGGCATCACGGTTGCATTTAGCGAATGCAACAAGCCTTTTAAACCCCTCGGTGGCCCGAGTGGACGAGTGAAGTCTCGTGAGGGTTTCCAGTGAACATACCCACAAAGTTCAAAACATTTTATTTAATAAAACAAGTACTTATTTATTCACAATGTACTAAAAATGGAAAAACCGACTTTAAGTAGAATTATAAGAAATGACGCTCTTGCAAAAACCAAAAGACATTTAAACTTATACGATCTAAACACAAACACACAAGAACGAAATACGAAAATCTTTTTTTTTTTAAATAAGCGAACAATTAAAAGCTCGGGTTGCCTCCCAAGTAGCGCGTAATTTATTTCTGAGTCATTAGCTAGACTCTTTCCCGGATCAGGATACTTTGACGGTACGGTTCAAATGGGGAATTTCAGTTCTTAACCGTTGAGGGTATGGGATCTCTGGTATGTACTTCACAAGTGATGGACATTCTTTCGATTTGACAATGTGATAATCCCTTTTTGTTATTTTGAACGCTTGATCGAGTTTATTAGAAATGAAGACAGGTGGTGAATCTTTTTGATTTTTCAAAGGTTCATCAGACTTTCCACTCCTAGTGAATACGTCATTCACGTTCTCAATGTGAGGTGGATGAGGTGGGTTAGTCATACTGTTCTGTTTTGAAGAAACTAGATTTTGCGGCTTAGAACATTCGTCTATCTCCCTTTCCAATTCTCCATTCCTCTTGGGTACCTTTGACACTTCTTTCTCCTGTTCTTAATCTCTTTTTCTTTGAAGACTTCATTTCCAACGTCTCCAATTGCATTGAGTTCCTTATTACCAACATGATTTGACACTTCATCGTGTGTAAACATCTTCTCTTTCACTAAGAGTTTAGTCACCGGGATATGCACGGTACTGATGAGGCGAAAAATGATCCGTTTTTAGGGGGTCATTTAAGCCCGAATACGACTTTATTTGATCAAATATTGCCCTAAATCGTTCCTTTTGTGATTTTAGGTGTTTGGAGAGTGAATTCTGGAAAAGAAGCCATTTTGGACGTTTTTGGAGCATAAAAGTGAAGAAAACGGCAAAATACCAAATTTCCATGCTGAAGATACAAGGTGACGGCGTCAAGACCACCATCTTGACGGCGTCAGACATGAGGAATTAAACACCGTAGGTGGTGACGGCGTCAGAAGGCTTCATGACGGCGTCAAAGTGGCAAGAATAAAATACCGTGGGTGGTGACGGCGTCACATAGGCCGTCAAAAGTGGATCAAGGCAGTCCGAGGAAGTATATGGCGGCGAGGTGACGGCGTCACAAGTAACTCTTGACGCCGTCAGCCTGTTTTTCCTATATATAGTTTTCTAGTTTTTTCATAAAAGAGAGGAGAAGTTTTGGTGAAACCCTAAAGACGATTTTGGTGCCTCTTTTACAGGTTTTTCAAGGGTTCCAAACCCTTGAGACCTTGCATTGTAATTGAGATAAGTGTACTTCCAATTCAATCAATATGTCTATGTGTTGGTTGTTTATATTTTGTTCTTGTCTCAATTCTACTATGCTAGGCTAGATCTCTTTTGTGTTTGCTTAGATCTAATGAAACCTAGATGTTGATTATGTGTTGATTACTTGTTTATTCTTGTTTTGGATGAATGATATTATATGTTAGGCTTAAGAAAACTGGCAGATCTCCAAATGGTAACATGCTTGAACGTCTTAAGAAACATGAACCGAGGCGTACTAGGTCTTTATTGGTTGTATTTAATGCATGAGCCACTGTTTACAATCCCTATAGTTGTGCTGGGTCATGGTGTAGGAGGAGATAAGAGCTCATAGAGTTGGGGAGTTATGTATGCCACCCCACGAATGGTATTAAGGAATACAATCCGTCATCCATACAAGTGTAACAAGTAATTAACATGTAAAAGATATCTAGGGAGTAATGAAGTCTAAGTAAACACAATTTCTCCAATTACTGCTCACAACCTTAGTATAATTAGTTTATTTTCATTTTTATTATTTTATTTTGATTGCATCTTAGCTTTGGGTTAGTTGAATAGCAACTAATTCCGCCCACTCTTCCAAAACCCGAGATTTTACTTGCTTTCATATAATACAAAAAAAATACAAAAATAATCATCTCTCACCTTTAGAACTATTAATTAGGTTTTCTAATCCTAGCGACACTATTCCTAAGCTGAACGATCAATCCCCCGGTACTTGTCACTATACTATACTACAACGATCAGGTACACTGCCTGGTGGGGGTTGTAAGCTTCTCGAGATCCCTCGAGAGGTAAAGCAAGGTGCGATTCCCACGCATCAAGTTTTTGGCGCCGTTGCCGGGGAATAGTTATTGTCTAGGTTAGGATTTCTTTTTATTAGGTCTACTTGCTAGATTCCTTTCTAGTAAGATTTTTATTTTTATTTTTAGGTCTTCTTTAGTCTATCTTATTTCTTTGTGTTCTTTGTTCGTAAACAATTTCGATGGATAACAATAACATTGATCGTTCTGAGAACCCACCTAACCTCTCACCCAACCACCACTTTGACAATAATTCTGAGTTAGAAGAGTCTGATCATGATGATGACCATAGGGCTAATCCTTTTTACTATTCAGACTCCGATGAAGATCTTGATGATGGTGACGTGATTAATGTGGATAGTATGGAAGAGGAAATAAACCCTCTTAGGTATGTTGACCCTAGAACTAGGATTGAGTGTGATAGTTCATTTAACATGCAATTTCCTTGTAAGATTGGATTTAAGAGCTTTAACGCCTATCTCAACTCATCTCTTCCAATGAATATAATCTCACGTAATGAATACAATAAAATCATGGTAAATGAGTTAGAATACAAAGGAGAAAACATTGTGGCTAGGGCAATACCATTGCATGTGTTTGTAGGAAGTTTGGTTTATCTTGTTGAGTTCATGGTTATGGAGAATCTAGGAGAATTCATTGATGATAAATTGACCCAAGTTGTGTTTGGAAGACCTTTCAAATGGTTGACCAACCTCGATGAAAAACTTATAGAAGGGTTAATTACGTTCTCGGGAAGGGATGAAGAATTTATCTATCAAATGCCCCGCACACACCCTAGGTTCAAGGATTTCTCCATGGAAAAGTGTAGTAGGTATCCGCCTATGGAAATGCTAAGTGAGGATGATAAGAGAAAAGGACTTAAGTACACACATGAAAAGAATAAAAGATATTATCGCAGGTGTTTAGAGTTAGGAGACGAGTATAAGAAAGATGAGGCGACTATTAGATGGCTCACACTTGGTTATGTGAGCATAAGCGATACACGTTAACCCATAGCCTTGAATCTAGCTACAAGACTCGTAAATAAAGAAAAGCGCTTCTTGGGAGGCAACCCATGTTTTGTGTGATTTTTGTTTGTTTGATTGTTATTTGCTTCCGTATGCATGCTTTGTTTTTATTGTTGGTTAATCATGTTTCTCAACTAAAATGTGGAAATACTTTATTATGTTGTTTGGCCTAGTCTTAACTTCAACCTAAAGGTATTTTTGCAAAAGATAAGTGTAAGGGGAAACCCCAAATATGTTTTTAAGAAACAAACCGATCATGATTCTCCACGATATTTAATGAACATGTATATTCGTATTTGTTAGAGTCAAATGCTTGTATTGAGTCATAATGAAGTTTTGCAGGATTTTCCAGGAAGTAGGACAAAGTTTTTCCAGAAATTTTCCGGAAACTTAACATAAGAATTTCTGCAGGTCCATTCTGACGGCGTCAGGGTATTGCTCTTGACGGCGTCAGGAGTCAAAAATCTAGAAATTTTACCGGTTTTGTTTTTCTAACGGAGTCTTATGGTTTTTGTGAATTATTAAGTTTTATAATCTCCAGGAAATCTGCAAACTTCATTCCACAAGCATTATATCTTACTTTGTTTTCTAGGATTTAGTAACTTATATAGGATGCCGCCGATTTTACGCGAGGTTGCCTTGTCTATTGTTGTCAGGATTTACAGGTTATTTATGACAAGAAGATGATTTATATTCTGGAAGGGAAGCTTTGATTGTTCATTTTCTTGGAGGAAGATTTAACCTGGCCAACCTATAATCCATACCGAGCGAATCAGGGGAGTATTTGATTTCATTCTCTTTACTTCTTAACTTTTACATTCTTTACTTGAACATTGGGGACAATGTTCATCTTAAGTGTAAGGGGAGGGTAAAAAGATGATACCTTACATATGCACTTTCGCTTGAGTTTGTTTTGTTTGATAGTAGATGAGTAATAAAACTACGAGAAATACTTGTTAGTGCAATTTTAGCGCCAAATTTAAAATTTTTTACAACATTTAGGAGTGAAACTTTAGCCATAGCAAGCGTCTCATGGATAGGAGATTGTATGACTAGCACATAACCGTATATTCAGAAAAATTTTCCACCCAAAAATGTGAGGTTCGCCTTTAGTTTTGATAGGAAAAGCATTTATTATTAGTGCTTATGAGTGTACCGGTAGCATTTAGATTCTAGAACTTGCGTTAGTGATGCATCCCGAGACCGCTAGTGAGACTACATTCGTGTAGTAGGATTTACTACATGATAAGAGGCATTAGGATCACCCTTGTGTTAAACTCGTATCATAATTACTTGACCATTTAAGTCATATTACTTGGCTAGTTAAGTCAACTAATTTTTCCCACACCGTTTGCGTTGTACTCATTTTTAGTACATGATACCCCTAGTACACCCCTCCGAGCCTATCTTTTCGTTTCTAACTTTAAGCATTTTACTTAAAGGAAGAATTTGTTACACCCCACTTAAATGTACACCCAAATCGCCTTAGCCTTCCGTGTATGCGCTCATTTTTAGTGCATTATTGTTATTTGTTAAACCCTAAGTTAACTTTCTAATTGATTACATGGTTGCTAAGTCGAGTCATATCCTTGTACATATTGTTTTGGGACGATTGGGACTCATGGGTAAGTACTTATTTATGGAGTAATGGGGAAGAACAACATATATTACCCCCATACGTACGTTAATCTTAAAAGTGCTCCAAGTGTTTTGATTTTCTTAATTCGAGTCATTAGATTAGTTTAATGTAAAGTATATAAAGATTCAAGTGTAAGGGGAATGCTCAAACCCCTATGATGTATTATTTTGGATGGTAGGGTAAGAGTGTATGCAAAAAAAAAAAAAAAAAAAAAAAAAAAAAAGGAAAAAAAAAAAGAGAAAAAAAATAGAAAAAAAAAAAAAAAAAAAAAAAAAAAAAAAAACATACGGACTACCATCCCGTTTTCATTCTATGTTCATTTTATGTTTTTGTTATTTTTTCATTTATTAGCTTAAATCGAGTCTAGTCTTGGCTTAGCAACGCCATCTTGTACATGTAATTAACTAAGATTGTTAACTCGCCACCAGTAAAACTTCCTTTATCCAACAAAACCGTGTAATTCATATCCCTACACCTAACGTTATAACCCTTTAAAAGACCTCTTTGATAGTTTATCCTAGGTGCTTACGCCATGTGGTGGAGGTTTGATCCTTTCCCAAGCCTATGGTAATCTATTTTGCTATGACAGGTAGTGAGAGATATCTTCCATTTCCATAATGTTATATTACTTTATTACACCCGAGAGATGTGAGTATCTAAACACTATTTGTGAGGTGCTAGTGTATGACCTCCGTGCTTGTCTATTGGTCTTTAGTGGAACGATTATTTGTTGTAATTACTTTTATATTAGTGTTAAATGACCCCTAACTTGTCTTTTGAGTAGAATAAAAGCTCATTTGCTTGAGGACAAGCAAATCTCAAGTGTAAGGGTATATGATGAGGCAAAAAATGATCCGTTTTTAGGGGGTCATTTAAGCCCGAATACGACTTTATTTGATCAAATATTGCCCTAAATCGTTCCTTTTGTGATTTTAGGTGTTTGGAGAGTGAATTCTGGAAAAGAAGCCATTTTGGACGTTTTTGGAGCATAAAAGTGAAGAAAACGGCAAAATACCAAATTTCCATGCTGAAGATACAAGGTGACGGCGTCAAGACCACCATCTTGACGGCGTCAGACATGAGGAATTAAACACCGTAGGTGGTGACGGCGTCAGAAGGCTTCATGACGGCGTCAAAGTGGCAAGAATAAAATACCGTGGGTGGTGACGGCGTCACATAGGCCGTCAAAAGTGGATCAAGGCCGTCCGAGGAAGTATATGGCGGCGAGGTGACGGCGTCACAAGTAACTCTTGACGCCGTCAGCCTGTTTTTCCTATATATAGTTTTCTAGTTTTTTCATAAAAGAGAGGAGAAGTTTTGGTGAAACCCTAAAGACGATTTTGGTGCCTCTTTTACAGGTTTTTCAAGGGTTCCAAACCCTTGAGACCTTGCATTGTAATTGAGATAAGTGTACTTCCAATTCAATCAATATGTCTATGTGTTGGTTGTTTATATCTTGTTCTTGTCTCAATTCTACTATGCTAGGCTAGATCTCTTTTGTGTTTGCTTAGATCTAATGAAACCTAGATGTTGATTATGTGTTGATTACTTGTTTATTCTTGTTTTGGATGAATGATATTATATGTTAGGCTTAAGAAAACTGGCAGATCTCCAAATGGTAACATGCTTGAACGTCTTAAGAAACATGAACCGAGGCGTACTAGGTCTTTATTGGTTGTATTTAATGCATGAGCCACTGTTTACAATCCCTATAGTTGTGCTGGGTCATGGTGTAGGAGGAGATAAGAGCTCATAGAGTTGGGGAGTTATGTATGCCACCCCACGAATGGTATTAAGGAATACAATCCGTCATCCATACAAGTGTAACAAGTAATTAACATGTAAAAGATATCTAGGGAGTAATGAAGTCTAAGTAAACACAATTTCTCCAATTACTGCTCACAACCTTAGTATAATTAGTTTATTTTCATTTTTATTATTTTATTTTGATTGCATCTTAGCTTTGGGTTAGTTGAATAGCAACTAATTCCGCCCACTCTTCCAAAACCCGAGATTTTACTTGCTTTCATATAATACAAAAAAAATACAAAAATAATCATCTCTCACCTTTAGAACTATTAATTAGGTTTTCTAATCCTAGCGACACTATTCCTAAGCTGAACGATCAATCCCCCGGTACTTGTCACTATACTCTACTACAACGATCAGGTACACTGCCTGGTGGGGGTTGTAAGCTTCTCGAGATCCCTCGAGAGGTAAAGCAAGGTGCGATTCCCACGCATCAGGTACAATCCTCAAGAAAAGGTGAAACGGTTGGTGAACTAGATATGATTTGGTTCGGATTAGGCATGGTTGGAATAGATTCAGTTTCATCCTCCTCGATAAATTCAACATCACCCTTATCATGTTCATTTTGGATTGAGGGTGTTTTGTAGACAAATTCATGTCCTAGATTGGAATCTGTTGTATGAGGTAGTGATTCTGTATGATGGACTTCTTTCTTTTCACCCAACTTCGTTTCCACCACATGGTTTTTCATACTCTCATTTTCTTCCATCCATTCTATCATCATCTCCTCCGGTGAGGTTTTGGTTTCTTCGTTTTGTCCAAAATATTGTGATGAAAGTGGTGTTTTATTTTGTGGCCAGAAATGTGTATGGTTATGGTTCGGGTTTTGGCTTGAGTAGGAGTATAAATTTTTCAGCTTTTGGTTGTGATATCCTTTGTGATATCTTGCTTCATTAGGTTCAATCATCAGCATGTCATCATCTGTGTGGTATTCTGAAGCATTGTCATCTTTATCATCTCTACGAGCATCTCGTATCTCCTTTAGCTCTTACCTTATCTTCTTGAATTCAACGTCAATATGTCTGGTGAGAGCTTCTAATTTCTCAATCAATGTGGAATGATCGGCATTGATGTTGCTTCCACCGGCGAAAACAACGGTTTTTGGTTTGGGCACGATTAGAGAATTTTTTGAGAAATCGAGCTTGAGTTGGACCTTGTCCTCAAGGATTTTGAATGCTTCGTTGGGAGTATTGTAGAGGAACATTCCTCTGGCATCGAGAATTTCCTGAGTTTGATTGTCTAAACCATGATAACATGTTTGAATGATCGATCATTTGGTTAGACCGTGTCCATGACAAGTGCGAAGCATATCTTTCATACGGAGCCAAGCATCAATGAGAGTTTCGTGATCGAATTGTTAAAAGTTGTGAATGTCATTTAGGAGACGTTTAAACTTTGCGGGAGAAAAGTATCGGCTAATAAAAGCTTCTCTCATCTCTTCCCACGTAGTAATTGTTCCTTCATTTAATTCGGTCAACCAAATCTTGGCTTCTCCGGTCAATGAGAAAGGAAAAGTCCTCAATTTAACCGCTTCCTCGTGATTTTCACCATAATAGAATAGGTTACTAATCTCAAGAAAATCAGCTATGTGGCGGTGAGGATCGGATCGGATTCTCCCATCGAATTGATTCTCCCGAATCATTTGTATGTAGGTACCCTTGATATAGAAATTGTTTGGAAAAGGGCGTTGAATAATAGAGGAACTAGGTGTTGGTGCAACGGTCCTAGTGCTTGACCACATGGGTTGGTCATCAGAATCAACGACGGTTACAGGTAGGGAATCGGGTTGAGTTTCAACTTTCTCTTCGATTATGTCGATTACCACAAAAAGTTCCTCGATGAATGGTGTTTGGATAAAGTTTGGTTGATTCGATCTTTAAGGGTAAGATTGGTGTCTTATCGGGTTTACGAGTCCTCTTTTTGATTTTACGTTTAAGCTCGTAAAGTGGACTAACAAGTTGTTTACCCCATGAGTGTGAGTTTATACAAACCCGGAGCGATTCGTAAAATATCAAAAAAAAAATAAAAATAAAAACATAATGAAAATGATCACTAAGAAAAATCTTTTTGTATTTTTTTTTTTAAGTTGAAGTAAACAAAAATAAGCTTAACTAAGATAAGAAAACCGTTACTATTATAACTACTAGAAGTTTAAGAAAAATAAACTAATTACGACAAAACTTTTTTTTAATAGACTTTTTTTTTAAATACGTTTAAAAATCTAAAAAGACAATTTTACAAAATAATTTACTAAAGAAACAAATAAGAAAAGAAAATAACAAGAACACAAGAAAAATAAATCACTCCTAAGGGTGGGTTGGGTGGGGTTTGTTTCAAACTAAGGTGAAAAGGTAAAAATGGGTTTAAAAAAATGGATTTTGTAAAAAGAAAAGGTTCAGCCGATCGGTTTGGTGGACAAGCCGATCGGTTGGATTGGGTTATTGGTCTAACCGAATCGGATACGGGTTCGTACCGATCGGTTGGATTGGACTTTTGGTTCTAACCGATCGGTTGAATATCAAACCGATCGGTTGGATGACTCGGTAAAAATGATTTTGGTTATCCGATCGGATGGACGGTAAGCCGATCGGATGGGCCGGTCGATTTTTTTTTTCGAAAGCAAAAACGAAACAACTAGAGAATGATAAAAGCACAGAAACAAAACAAACAAAAACACAAACAAATCCCCGGCAACGGCGCCAAAAACTTGATGTGTCTCGCGACTGCTAGTTTTAAATTTATAACACGAATTACCGGATAAAGCTAAGAACACACGGGCAAGTATGACCCTTTCGTATGTAGTTAGTTTTGGTTGTAAGCCGAGGTCGTTCATTAGGATTTGGGTGTTTTCAATTGTGAAGAATCTATGTAACAATAAGCAATAAAAGGGTGCTAATTGGTTGTCACGATCCAAAATACCATATAAGCAATAAGTAACACGAAAATGATGGTTATGTAAATTCAATAAGATTAAAAACTACACTTGCTTAGACTAGTTTACATCCTTGATAAGCATGATTGTGATAACTCTTCTTAACATGTTGGTTATGATGATTAGTTGGTGATCTAATCAATTGTTCTTACAAATTAAACCTTGGCCGAGATCTTAGTTTATAAAAACAAGCGTTAAGTTTAACCAATCAATTCAAGATCAATTCAAGGTTCATAAGGTATGGTGAATATCTTAAACACAAGAACAAACTCTTATTACAAATCAAATACTCATAGAAAATGGTCATTACAAAAAGGTAACCCATTCATAGTCAAAAATGTTACAATTGTTTATAAACGTCTAAACTTTCGTCCAATCTAAAGGTTTACAAACAATCCGATTTGATGTTATAAAAGCATTCTCATTACAATCATACTTCTTGTTTCTTTGTTTAGTCAAGAATAATTATGGTGAAAAATAATCATTCATAGACAAATGATTATATCTAGTTGAATAATAACAAATCTTTCGACCCTTGAAACTATTATCAATTAGTTAACCTTGACTCAACAAATGTCACTATGAAACTTAAGGTACAATTGGTTCTTAGGATTGACTTGAAATTGAATTAAACATGTTATCACAATCATAAGCAAACCATTAAATAATAAACATCATCTAAGCAAGTGCACAAAGGCACTAGCCACTCATAGCAAACATGAACATAAACTCAGAATTTTGAACATTAGAAATAATAATCAAAAGTCTTACAATGATTGGAATAAGATTAAAAATGATGTAGTAATGATGCCTCAAGTATTGGTGATGACTTCTTGATGTTTAGACCTCCAAATGATGACTTCTTGGACCTCCAAAGTTTCCTGGGATTTTATGGACGAATTTTGGTATTGAGAGGGAGTAATGGTGGTAAGAGAAGTGTTCTCTCAAGTTGAGATAGAGAGAAATGGTATAACGACCTAAAATCCGAATAAATTTTGAACCTTTAATATGAGTACGATGTAGAATATGAACGACACTCGAGTATTTACGATACGAGATAACAATTTCGAATAATGTGAAACTACGACATATGAAGTTTTAAAACTAGATTGCATTATATGCTATGAGTATGAGAAATAAAATCTTAAAATTTAATTCACAAAATAAACGACACCAACAAATAAACATCATACGTTTAACAAGCATTGAGATGGGCCTAATATATGTTATTAATTTCGAACACAATCATTTTCCATGTTTTATATCACAATATATTATAATAAGTACATATCCACGTATACAAAGTCCTATGAGGGTCCTATTTCATTTTATAATTTGACACAACAAATAAACCTTTGAAAGTGTGATAATATATTTAAAAAATTAGAAGGAATGAGTCTTCCCTTGTCACCGCAAAACTCGGCAACCTCCTCCATCATATATCCATTCGTGGACTATTTTTCTCAACCGTATATCACAGTTCTACTTCACACACAAAACCCTAAATACATAATACAATTCGGCATACCTTATCTGATAACCATCCCTCCCTTCACTCGTTTATTTTAGATGTGTATGTCTTCCCCACTCTCACAACTTTTGATATAATAAAACCCTAAACTAAACAAGCTGCTACTGTCTCGTTTGATCTCTCAAGGAAACAGAAAGTATGAAGGTGGTGATCGGTTAGTGTTCAAGCTAAGGTGGGTGATCGGTTTGTGGTGTCACAACATGGGTTTCATTAGCAAGAAGTTAATATTTTGGTCGCTGGTCAAGGTCTCATGAATTTTACATGGGACTGGGTACGCATCGAGTTTCGGGCTCCATTTTATCTCATTGAATCTCGGTGCTCGTACCGGTTTCTATACGGGTACGTAAGTACTTCGAGCTTGGCTACGTTTGTTCTAGTTCGCGTCCGTTCCAGGTTGGTTTACGTTGGATTGTTTTGTTTTGGGTTACACAACATTGGTCTCATTCGTTGGAGGTGCATAACTCGCGACTCAAACTTGGTTAGCTAATTGTGCTCGTGTTCGTGATTTCGGTTTCGATCTATCGTCCTATAGGTACTCCTACAAATCGTCCTCGTGTTTTACTGTATTCGACATATGAAATATATACATGCGTACATATGAACATTTGAATTTAACAATATTGTGTGATCATTAAAATGGATATTCGAATAAGATTTTTGTCATGCTACTACAACAGTTATCATATGTTTGTTATTTACACCTTTGACATGGTCATTTAAACTAAAATAAAAATCTCTTATTTTAGATCTTAGAAACTGGATATAAAACACATGAGATAAAAGAATGGGATATGCATGGTTTACATGAATAAAGAGTGTGAATGGATGTGTGTGGGAAAAGAAATGTGTAAAGTACGGAGCGTTTCGGTTTGTCATTTCATGCGAGAACATTACGGTTCATGGCTGTAAAATAGGGTGATGTTGTGTGGGTCATATATATACTGGAAATCGACTATACAGGTAATGGTTTAAAGAGGTTATAAACATGTAAATATGGTGTGCGTATGTAAAACCTAAAGAGTTAGACAAGGGGTTTTTTTTGGTCTCATAATACATGCATGTAAATATATAAGAAATGGTTATTTTACGATTTCATGATATGTTGGGTCCTTTATTTTGTGTCCACACCTAACATGCAGGTGCGTGTTGTGTATTTATATATGTACGTGAGTTTTGTGAGTATACATGTGAATAATTGTATTGTTGGGTCATCGCGGTCTAAACTAATGTCGAGAGTATGTTTAAATAAATTACGAACGACGGAGTTTTAAAATTGTTATTTAGTTATAATTTATAATATAAGCCCCAAAGTTAATTATTTGACATTTTAAATACTAAGGTTATGTTTGGCAATAACTTTTTTGAAGCGTTTAAGAGCGATAAGCGATAAACGACAAGCGGTAAGCATTATCTTGCTTGTTTGGCAACACCTCAACAAGCGTTTGAAACATGATTAACCGCTCCAATCTTAAATGCTTCCTGGAGAAGCAGCAAGCGACAAGCGGTAAACTTTTACTTGTTTAACACTTTATAATTACAGTTACAGCTACGTTACCAAACACGTTTTTACTGCTACTGCTTACTGCTTACTGCTTGCTGCTACTGCTACTGCTACGTGTCGCCAAACATAGCCTAAACATTTATAATTTACATTTATGATCTTAAACTATAATATTGATCATTTTAACCTTTAAATATTATTTAATTATCAATTATAACTTTAAAGCATTAAATTACTATTTTGGGAAGTTAATAACTATGAAAACTTACTAATTCGGGAAACTCGCTAAATTCGGGAAGTTACTAAAAACGGAAAGTTATTAAAAATAGAAAGATACCTAAAATGAGTAATGATTTAAAATGAGCTTATAAATAATAAGACGATCATTAATTCGTGTAGATTCGCTGAAGGAGTAACTTCTGATCCTTATGCCTTCTGATGTGTTTGCATTTCCGGTTTAAGGTACAGATATTCTTCCCTTTTCAGTAGGGACTTCTCATGACTCTTTTGATCCTTCCTTTCGATATGCCATTGCTATGATCCCTTTGTTATGATCTTTTGTTATGATCCTTTTGATATGAGCTATGATATGATTCGTTTGATATGATTCGTTGATATGACTCCTTGATATGATTATATGATTTGATATCCGTCTGCTATTCATTTGCTATGATATGATTCAGTTCGGTTGCTATGCTCTATTGGTTATGATATGATTATTCGATATGATACGATATGATTTGTTCTGTTCTAATGCCCGAGTTTTATTCTACTCATGGAGGTACCATGGGCGTGTCATTGAAGCACCAATGGCATGACACTTTCTGTGGAGGTGTGATTGATCCACGGCGTCCCCATTTGATATGATATGTTATGAGCTCTGGATTATTATGATATGTATGATTTGCTTTGTAGGGGGGGGGCGTATGGATGCATCCTAGGTATTCTGTTCTGTGTAGGGTGAATGTGAGTGTGTGCTTACACTTCTTCACGTTGGAGCTAGCTACTCCATTTGGTACTTAGAGGTCTCCCCTCTTCGTGCACTTATGATTTGACGGATATGTGATTATATGGTAGGAGACCTATTCGAGTATCTCGTTAGGTCGGCTCGTGGCTTTCTTATGTTTCGTATGTCTATTCGAGTATCTCGTTAGACAAGCCTTTGTTGATACGTGCTCTTTGATTCTGGTTACTATATGATTCATATTATCACTTGACTCTTCGTACTCATTATTCATTTGACTTATGATACTTGTTCAGTTATCGTTGATCTCTTATGCATTTGACAGATGACATTCGTTTCAGCAAGAGCATATGATTTCTTTTCTTATACTTTATACGTTTCGATTATTCGTTTTGTTATATATCTGTTCACTGGGCTTTTTAAGCTCAGCCGCATTTCTTTTCTTCCGCGGCAGGTTTTAGGCTGGAAGCTGGGTTCGAGTGAAGAGTGCATAGGAGTTCTTAGTGGACCACCCTGATGTTTAGACACCCATTTGCTCTGGATTAGACTTTGCTTTGTATTCAGTTAGATTAAGTTTGGATTTGTATTTCAGTTTTGGAACTCGCTATGTTTAGAGTTAGTATTTCCTTGTTGTATTAGAATACCTTTGTAATCATTAGGTTTATAAGTCTTCCGCTTGCGTTTGTATGTTCTGATGGACACCATAATGTGACATTTTGACCCGTGTCGGGTTGGGGTGTTACAAATGGTAAGGTATGATTAGAAATGCATGTAAAGGTCTCTATTTATACTCCTCTAAAGGCCTAGGGGTCATCAATGCTCAACTTGGTGACCAAGTAGTTTAGAAGGACCTAGAATACCAGAAAGAAGAGCCTAGAATCGAGCCAAATGAGATCTCCAAAATCTGTACGAGAGCTCCATCCGTTCGGATGGTCATCCATCCGATCGGTTGGACAAAAGTCATAAGCACGAAAGTTGTAGATCTTTCTCTTAGCTTTCCGTGGCCATGAACGGGGGGTCAAACGGAGTCCGTATGCTCAAGTTATGGCCAAAATGGTGAAGGTGTGTTGGGAACAACGAGTCTTCCATTATTTCTTTTTTTTAGCTTCTTTCCTCCATTTCACTTCTCGTTTTCCCTCTTGTACTTTATTCTTAAGTCCTTGGAGTGACAATCTTCATGATTTTATCTTCTCGAATATACTACAAGAGACTTTCATTTGTCGGGAATTCTTCGTACATGCATAAATCTTCGTTTATTGATCGTTTCTTCGTCTTTTTCTTGGTTTTCTTTGTCATGAACCTAAAATAGAGAATATACTTCATTAAGTACCATAAGTTCATAAAAATGACCAAAATATATGCATAAAATCCACAATAACGCTCCTAGAAACATGTTAATTTTGAGCGTTATCACCATGATTCTTCCGCACTTAGATCACGTAGCTTGCCACCGGCCGATTGGTCAATGGTTCGCCTTGTGGAGAGATCGATATGGTCATAGAAGATTTGGACTTGGAGCCAAAGATCTATGCCATGATGAGGGACTTTTTGGAGTAAGTCCTTGAAACGAGTCCATGCTTCATATAGAGTTTCACCTTGACGTTATTGGAACATCAAGATATCATTTCTAAGCTTGGTAGTTCTCCCCAGTGGGAAAAATTGAGCAAGGAAACGAGTAGTGAGATCATCCCATGAGGTGATGGATCCCACGGGTAAACGTTCAAGCCATTGACTAGCTTGGTCGCGTAGAGAGAATTGGAATAGGCGTAATCGGGTTGTCTCTCTAGTTGTAACATCAAGGTCTATAGAATCTACGATTTTAAGGAAGTCCTTGAGATGTTGGTTAGGATCTTCGGAACGAAGTCCATGGAATGCACATCCGCTTTGCACCAACCGGATGGTGTCGGATCGCAAGGGGGACACATTGGCTCCTTGGGTGAGCTCAATAGTGTTTCGATAGCCTTAGTGGCTAGGCCGTGAATACTCTCCTAGGGTTCGGGGCCTAAGAGGTTGGTTAGCTAATGGTGGGTTTTGTGGGTGGTCTTGTTGTGGTGTGTTGATGGGTTCAAAGATGTTACCACCTTCCATGATGTCGGATGGTAAGGATTACGAACAAAGGCACGAAGAAATAGGATAGACTAAAGAAAACCTAAAAATAAAAATAAAATCTTACTAAAAAGGAATCTAGCAAGTAGACCTAATAAAAAGAAATTCTAACCTAGACAATAACTATTCCCCGGGCTGCGGCGCCAAAACCTTGATGCGTGGGAATTGCACCAGGCTTTACCTCTCGAGGAATCTCGTGAAGCTTACAACCCCCACCAGGCAGTGTACCTGTTCGTTGTAGTATAGTATAGTGACAAGTACCGAGGGATTGATCGTTCAACTCAGGAATAGTGTCGCTAGGATTAGAAAGCCAAAAAACTAGGTCTAGAGGTGAGGGATGATTCTTTTTGTATTTTTATATTTTTATGAAAGCAAGTAAAATCTCGGGTTTTGGAAGAGTAGGCGGAATTAGTTGCTAGTCAACTAACCCAATAACTAAAGATGCAATCAAAATAAAATATCAAAAATGTAAATAAACTAAATTAAACTAGTGGTGTGAACAATAGATGGGATAATTGTGTTTACTTAGATTTCACTACTCCCTAGATATCTTTTACAGGTTAATTGTTTGTTACAGTTGCGTAGATGACGGGTTATATTCCTTAATACCAATTGTAGGTTGGCGTACGTACTTCCCCAACTCTATAAGCTCCTACTTCACTCCTATGTCGAGCCTGCAAGAAGCTCCTAACATGGGATCACTAGAATTCGCTCATGCATTAAATACAACCATAAAAACATTAGTACGCATTGGTTCATGTTTCTTAAGACGTTCAAGCAAGTTACACAATGGAGATTTGTCAGTTTTCTTAAGCCTAACATCGAAATCATTCATCCATTACAACTATAAACAAGCAATCAACCTATAATCAACATCTAGGTTTCATTACATCTAAGCAAACACACAAAAGATCTAGCCTAGCATGTTAAAATCAAGAGAAGCGTAAGATATATTCAAACAACACATAGACATATTGAATGAATTGAAAGGATACTTATCTCAATTGAACATGAAGGATTTCAAGGGGTGAAAACCCTTGAAAATACTGTAAAAGTCGTATTAGGGTTTATTAAGTTCGACCCTAAAATTCTCCTCCCTTTAGAATGAAAATAACAAAGAGTATATATAGATTTCCTAAGGTGACGGCGTCAAGAAGAAAGTTTTTCTGACGCCGTCATCTCGCCGCCCATAATATTCTCGGACTGCCTAGATCCAGATCTGACGCCGTCATGTGTATTTCTGTTCTGGGCCGTCACCACTTTTACTCTTGACGGCCTTGATTTGACGCCGTCACAATTTCTCTGGGCCGTCATCATTTTTGCTCCTGACGCCGTCACAAAATTGCTTTTGACGCCGTCAGGTACTGTTCCCAGCAAGGAAAATTAAGACTTTGCCGTTTTCTTCACTTTTATGCTCCAAAAACGTCCAAAATGCTTCCTTTTCCAGAATTCACTCTCAAAGTACCTAAAATCACAAAAGGAACGATTTAGGGCAATATTTGATCAAATAAATTCGAATTCCGGCTTAAATGATTTTCGCCTCATCATCCATTACATAAGCCCAACCCCGCCAATCTCTTTATCCTAACTATATAAACCTCCAAATGCTACCATTTGGAAGTGGAGCTTCTAGGTTATTTCTCTCATTGTATTCTTCTCTCTTTAATCTAATACATCTCTCTTTCTCTCTCTAGAAGTTACCATCTTTATCTATCTCTTCATCTCTCTATTAATCTTTCTTATAATCTTAATAATATGTGTGAAATGATATAAGTTTTGGGTTCCAACAAGTGGTATCAAGAGCAATAAAATGATTTAGAAGTATTTTTTATTGTCAAAAATCGTGTTTAATAACAAAAAAATTGAATCTTTAAAAAAAAATTTGGCACCTCTTATTCTTATTTCTGCTTTCTACATGTTTTTTAAAGCATACTTTGGTCAAATAAAAGCTTAACAAGTTGTTATATTGTTTTATTTAGAGCCTATTTAGTCAAAATTGTTGCTTTTTATACATCCATATTTAATTGCTTATTTCTGTCTCATCAGTAGTTTTTGTCCAATAAAAGTACTCTTTTTCGAGCTTATATTATGTTGTCCAAAAGTCCATTCATACATCCTTTAGTACAAACAGTGTCTTGTTTTTATTTGTATTTTTTGAGGACGTAAAACTGGTCAACAAGCTGTCGGAAAAAAGGCTAGACGGAAAAGTGGTCGGAAAAGGACGTCGGAATCTGGTCGGAAAAAGTCGAAATAACCATTTTACGCGTAATCGTACACCAACTACCCAACTTTTTCGCTGAAAAAGGTACAAAAGTACTGTTTACGCTTAAACTTATGCAAAAGACCCTCTTCTTACGCAAAACAGCAAAAGCTACGCAAAACACTTCATCCTACGCATAAATTCTAGCTTGGAAAGTTAGTAAGTTTATTTACGCAAAAGACTTACGCGTAAGACCAAACTTTACGCAAAAAGTTTACGCTAAAGTTCTTACGCAAAAGATTGTAGCCTAAAGTTTCTATGCATAAGATTTTACACAAAAGGTTTTACGCAAAAGATCTCTACGCTTAAGATTTTACGCAAAACATTTACGCAAAACATTTTCTAAATAAATAAATAAATACGAGTACAGTAGTAAAATTAATCAAAAAGAAAGTGAACCCAACCAGATCCGAACCTATTAACCCCATCATAACCTATTTCTTTCAAAGCTACAAAAACTCACGTCTACAACAACAAACAGTCCACAACATTTAATCCTAACCCATTTCACAGACAACTTCGACACTTAGAAGATATTACACAAACAAAAGAATCTCAGTATCTCTTTTTGCATTTACAACTCGTCCAAAAGACAAGAGCCATCAAGAGATTTACATCATAGATCCATATAGAAGCATAAACTTCTTTCTTTAATATCCAAATCAAAAAGAAATAACAAAACGCAATTGTTTCATCATTCCTTTATTTCGGTTTAAATTCACAACAAAAAGAACAACAATAAAACCAACCTGTGTCCTGCTATTGGTGTCGAATATTCTTGAAGTTCTTTGTGGGTAAATCGAAACAAGATACGATTCAAGTGGTGCATGTTATTTAGATTCGATTCAAGTTTTAGGAAAGATAAATCATTGAGAATTATTGTTTGGTATTCGGATTTTAAGAAAAAGAATAAGGGGTCAATTTTTTTTGTTTCTTGGATCTACGTTTTTGGTGAGAGAAAAGTTTGGCGTGAGATTTTGTTTGTGGCTACGTGAAGTAGTAGGATAGCAAATTATTAGGGTTGTCTTGAGTTGTGATAAAGTGAGTGCTATATAGTGTTAAGTTTAGGTGTAAGTATAATTGATTGGACTTGGGCTCCGGGTTGTTTTATCTTATATTGAAACCGATTTGGGCTGTTACTACTCCAAGATACGAATTATGTCTCTGAATTCTTATTGGACTTTATTTTATCCAACTTTTGTTGTGGTATATTTTAGTTGATCTAAAATTTAGTGAATTTTTGGCATATAATTTTGGATAAAGGCTTTACTTGAACTTCAATTATCCGAGATTAATTTTAATTTTGGGTGAAATCTTTTGGGTTCGTTGAATATAACTACTGTGCTAGTTATTGAAAAACAAAACATCACTTCTTTATTGTCTACAAGATCCGTATTCATTTCACACGTTCAAAAATGTCTTTTCTCACAAATTTCTTTTTCATCAATTGATATGGATCCTCTTGTTCAATTTTTTGCTCCATATCCTAAGACTGAGCAGACGATGACTGAGACTGAGCAAATATTGACTGAGACTGAGAAGCCGTTAACTGATAATGAACAAGACGTTCATGAAAATGAGCTTCCAGATCACGTAAAATATCTTGACCTGAGATTTCCATTCACACTCGTTGAGGATATGAAGCGACCACCATTGACTGTAAAGGCACAAAATAGTGAAGAATCATGTGAACATAAGTCAGAAGAACCTGAAAATGCAGAACCGTCCTATGACTCCGACACACCAAAAGAGAAGCTGACTATGCAAGAAACACAAGCTGAGACTGTTGAACCTAGGTACGATCTCTTTGCACCAACTGATATGGAACTTCCAGAACCAACCTTTTCCCCATATTCTGAGAATGTGAAGCAGAAACAGTTGGAAGAGCAACTTGCCTACAAGGCTAGGTTTGATGAAGCAATGTTGAGACAAAAGCAGCAAGCACTTGAGGTTCTAGCAGAAATGTTTCCAACTGACTTTACTAGGAATCAATGTACATTGGCAAATGAACATGTTATTGGGAATCAACATAGTTATGCTACGAGTACACAGACGGGGATTCAGATAAGGGAATATGTTGGAGATCCAATGGATCAGTTTGTGAGTCAGAATGTGGTCAATCAAAATGGGAATGATTGTTGTTTCATGACTTCGATTCAGAAACCTACATCAGCAATTCACAGTAGTGTTATTGGGAGAAATTTCAACCAGGTTGAAAAGATCCAATGCTTGTTGATGCTAGCCAATAAAGAACAATCGAGAATACCGTTAACTGCTGAGGAAAATGAGTTTAGAGCTACAACAAGAGTTAATGACAATTCAGCAGATCTTAATGAAACCTACAACTTTATGGCAAATCAGCAGGCAACAACATCAAGCAATGATTCTGATCTTCCTCCTACTTATGATTCAGATCCATTCCATGAGGTACCAAATTATGGTAATGATGCTAATCCATTTGCTCATGAGAAGCCACATTATGTGCCATCTGAACCTAATTATGATACATATGTGGGGGAACAAGTTAATAGCAATGTTAACTATGAAACTCCAGATATGGATCCTAATGGAGTTCAAGTTGCACAAAATGGTGCTAATGATGAGGAAACCCGTGCTTTCTTTGAATCATTATTGAATAATTGTAGCATTAAAATAGAGAAAGTGATAAAGGTCAATCGCGATGTTAAGGCCGCGAATGTTAAATTGACCGCAGAGCTTGAGAGCTACAAGGAAAACGTTAAAGCTTTTTAGTTTCATAACGAAAGATTGTTTGAATTAGAAACTAGTTATCAAAATTCTGTTTCAAGAGAAAAACTTTTGCAAATCAAGTTTGATACACTTGATGTTAATTCTTTCAAAAAGATAAAATCTTTAAACGAGGAAATTTTTGATTTACAAAACCAACTTTCTCAACAAAAATCAGCTTATACCAATCTTGAAAAAGAAAGGGATAAGTTGAAAAAGGACTTTGCAAAGAAAGAAGACAAACTTTTGGATGAAATCATAGAGTCAGAACACAAGATCGCTTGTTAGGAATACAATTATTCCTGTAAAAGTCTCGATCACCTAATTATTGTAATAGCATTAAGTTAGCTCGTAGTTAGCTTAGTTATTAGTTAGTTAGTATTAGATTAAGTAACATAATGGAAGAAGGACGGGTCTTTACCCACTGTATGCCTGATCCACAGCACGGGTGTGGGTGTTTTTATCTTTCTTTGTAGCTTAGTATAAATACCCCTCTCCACATGTGGAGAGGGTTGGACCTTCATTCATATCAATCTAATACTCTCTAGTTTTCTCTCATTCTTTCTAAGGTTCCAATACTTCTCTTTTTTCTTCTTCTACTCCTACGAATCACAACCAACACCATGAACTACATGTTTGTGACTTGATATTTTATCCTACAATTGGTATCAAGAGCCAAGGTTTCATCTTAGGGCCTTGTAGAATCGGATTTGGTGTGGTTTTGTGTAGTTTTCTTGTGAGTTAGAAGAGTTTTATTGTAAACATCTTGGTTTGATCTTTCTAGTGTTATTAGATGTGTTAGAGATGTACTTTTATGATCCTTGGTGTTAGTACAACATTGTGTTTCAGTTGGTTATACTATATCATAAGCTTATTTGAAGTTTGGATTGGGTTTAGGTCGAAGTTCCTTGTTGCGATTAGCTCCACTGTTTCATTGCTTATCTGCGGTTTGCTCCTGATCTCTGTGTTTAGTTTGTCTACGATTACTATTTTGGGAATACAAACAAATCGCAAGGAAAGTGATAGTTTTGGACTTTTGTCAACTGCGACTAGCTCCTGCGGTTAAGTGGTCTACGTTTAGTATCTGTGGTTTACTGACTGCGACTAGCTCCTGTGGTTAAGTGGTCTACGTTTAGTTCTCTGTGGTTTGCTTTTCTTGTTGTCACCACAATTGCGGTTTGATTATTCTGCGGTTTGCTTCGTGCTGTGGTTAGTGCCTTGCGGTTAACTCTCTTTGTGGTTACCTGTCCTGCGGTTAACTTTCCCTGCGATTTGCTCATCCCTGCGTGTAACTCCTACTGCGATTTGTGTATATTGTTGCGACTTTCTCAAATTATTTGGCAATTTACTAAGTGATGAGTTACATGTGATTGGGTAATCATTTTGCAATTCGTGAATTGTTGTAACTTTAGTCGTTTCAATTAATCTAATTGTGATCTGACGTTGTGAGCTAATACTTACGACTTGACTAATCTCAATTGGATATATTGCAACTTGACTTGTCACAACTTAACACTTGATACAAACTGTGACTCATCTCGTACCTCTCTATTAGTTTAATCCGCTGAATATATCTTCCGGTTTCTTTTGTTGAGTTTAGTAAAATCCCTAGAAAGAATCATTTCTCGGTTTAAGTCACTAAAGCTGTAAAATCCCGTTTGAAGACTTTTGAGATGTCGACAGTATCAGATAACATTCAAGCTACTGGGTCCGACACCCGACCTCCAATGCTAGACAGAACAGATTATGAATCATGGGCACAAAGAATCAGATTGTACTGCTTGGGTAAAGAAAATGGTGAGAACATTCTGCGATCTATTGATGAAGGTCCAATGCAGATGGGTACAACCAAAGATGTTATCTCCACTGCTGAGGATGGTACTGTCGTCCAAGGAATTGATAGACCACGCACTTACAATGATCTCAACGATGTTGAAAAGAAACGCTATGATGCTGACATTCGAGCCTCCAACATCGTGATACAAGGGTTGCCCAAGGATGTGTACAAGCTGATCAACTTTAACACTAAAGCTAAAGCTGTGTGGGAACATTACCGACTATTACGTCAGATTCGAGCCTCCAACAAAATGCTTCTGTCTGGATCGGAGCTGACCAAGGAAGACCGTGAATCTCAATTGTATGATGAGTTTGAGCATTTTAAAATGAAACCTGGTGAAAACATTACCGACTATTACGTCAGATTTCACAAGCTGGTTAACGACATGAGAATGATCAGGATGACAATGCCCAACATTCAACTCAACTCTAAGTTTGTGAACAACATGTCACCAGAGTGGGATCGTTTTGTCACTGCTGTCAAGCTTAACAAAGGATTGAGAAATACGAACTATGAACAATTGTTTGCTTATCTACAACAACATGAGAAGCATGCTGCATATGATCGTCAATTAAGAGAAAAAACTCAATCCAACTGTCACCAATGACTCACTTGCTTTCATGACTAGTATGGTGCCAACCACTCAACCTGTTTCATCTATGGATCACCCATCTCTACAGTCATCAGCTGCAGTGAATACTCACCTCGATTCAGGATACTCTCATACTGACAAGATGATTGACAATCTCTCCAATCAAGTGTCTCTACTGGTTCAACATATCAGGGCTGCACTCCCATCTTCCAACAATCAACTTAGAACTTCATCCAATCCATGTAATCAAGCCATTGTGGAAGACGAAAAAGTAATTGTGCAAAACGTTCAGGGAAGACAAAATGTGAATCAAAGAAATGTTGTGCGAGGTAACTTTCAGAACAGAGTTGGAAATGTGAATCAGGGACAAGGAAGGCAACCAAAATGTTACAACTGTGGGGGTCTACGTCACATCGCCAGAAATTGCACCCTGCCAAAGCGTGCATTAAACATCGAGTCATTGTCAAACCCCATGATTATTATGAACAAAACCGAGTGACTGTTTTTGCACCTCAAACTAAGTTAACACCAGAACAGGTATTTTGGCCTTTAGACGTTGAGAAAATGAAAGCTGAGGAACTTAAGGCCAAGACATCCAAAAAATTAGCTGCCCCAACGATGTATCCCCCCAATACACCGATGCACTTAGTTCAGTTGTCACTTCCCACACAATGTAAAACTCTTATTGGCATTTATGTCCTGTGTCAAATGTTCACTGATTTTGATAAAACATGCAAAAAGAGAATCACACCAACGGGAATCACTGAGGGTGAACGGGGATTTGAGCTAACCAAAGAGTGTTACTTAACTGAAGTCATCCCATTTTTTAAACTAATCAAAGAACATTTTGAGGGCTTACGACAATCCCATGATGCTGAGCTTAAGGAAATGAAAGAGGTGTTTAAAAATGTGGAAAACGAGTGTAAACAAAAAGCAATAGATCTTCAGCATAGTGAAATTGCTAGAAAAAATATTCTCATCATGAATGACAACTTGATTGCTAAATGTATTACACAAGATGTGTTTTACACTGCTACAAATTCTTCTCTTAATGCTTGTCAATTTCATGAAATGTCTATTGCTTTGAATAATCTTCACAATCGTGTTGTTGAGCTTTAGGGGGAGAATGTAAAATTGCTTGAAAAAATTCAAAATGATGATCATGACAACATGATCAAACATCTTTCTAAACTAGAAGTTGATAATCTTAACCTACAATTGAAATATCAACATTTAGAAGAAAAAATGAAATTATCAAAGGCCAAGTGATGCGTAGGGATTGCACCAGGCTTTATCTCTCGAGGGATCTCGAGAAGCTTACAACCCCCACCAGGCAGTGTACCTGATCGATGTAATATAGTATAATGACAAGTATCGGGGGATTGATCGTTCAGCTAGGAATAGTGTCGCTAGGATTAGAAAACCTAAAGACTAGGTCTAGAGATGAGGGATGATTCTTTTTGTATTTTTTTTATATTTTATGAAAGCAAGTAAAAATCTCGGTTTTAAAGGAGTTGGGCAGAATTAGTTGCTAATCAACTAACCCAATACTAAAGATGCAATAAAAATAAAATACTAGAAATGAAAATAAACTAAATTATACTAGTGGTGTGAGAAATATATGGGAGAATTGTGTTTACTTAGATTTCACTACTCCCTAGATATCTTTTACATGTTAATTACTTGTTACAGTTGCGTGGATGACGGGTTGTATTCCTTAATACCATTCATGGGGTGGCGTACTTACTTCCCCAATCCTATAAGCGCCTACTTCACTCCTATGTTGAGCCGGCTAAGAAGGTGGGATCATTAGAATTTGCTCATGCATTAAATACAACCAATAAAACCTAGTACACATCGGTTCATGTTTCCTAAGATGTTCAAGCATGTTACACAATGGAGATCTGCCAGTTTTCTTAAGCCTAACATTGAAATCATTCATCCAATACAACTATAAACAAGTAATCAACACATAATTAACATCTAGGTTTCATTACATCTAAGCAAACACATGATAGATCTAGCCTAGCATGTTGAAATCAAGACAAGCATAAGATATATTCAAACAACACAGACATATTGATTGAATTGAAAGAAGACTTATCTTAATTGAACATGAAGGGATTCAAGGGGTGAAAACCCTTGAAAATAATGTAAAATACAACCTAGGGTTAACAAAGTTCGGCCCTAGTATTCTCCACACAAGTTCCTCTTTTATAAATGAAAAATAGAAAAGTATATATAGTTTTTCTAAGGTGACGGCGTCAAGAACAAATTTCTGACGCCGTCATCTCGCCGCCAAATAGTTTCTCGGACTGCCTAGATCTGGGTTTGACGCCTTCATGTGTATCCCTTATGCAGGCCGTCACTATAATAACTCTTGACGCCCTTCTTGTGACGCCTTCAGGTTTTCACTGGGTCGTCACGGATTTTACTCTTGACGCCGTCAGGATTTTCTTCTTGACGCCGTCAGGTACTGTTCTCAGCATGGAAAATTAAGTCTTTGCCGTTTTCTTCACTTTTATGCTCCAAAAACGTCCGAATTGCTTCCTTTTCCAGAATTCACTCCCAAAGTACCTAAAATCACAAAAGGAACGATTTAGGGCAATATTTGATCAAATAAATTCAATTACGGGCTTAAATGACCCCTTAAAAGTGGTTCATTTTTTGCCTCATCACCAAGACATCTTTGGATGCTCCGGAATTTGATGCATACTTTGAATTAGCAAAAAGGGATGAAAAAATTCAAGCTCACACAAACTCGATCAGGTTATTGAGGGCTCAAATTGCCCAATTGAAGTCTCCCATGAATGCTGTGATCGACACCCATAAACCAATATCTGCGGATTCTCATAACTTTCAACTTCAAAACACAGTCAACTTACTTAAACATGAAAATGATTGTTTTCAAGCTGAAAGTTCTAAGGTTAAACAACATTACAAAGAGTTATATGATTCTATCAAGATCACTCGTGATAAAACAAATGAAAAAATAACCTCTTTGCTTAATGAAATTGAGAATCTAAAGACAAAGGTGAAAGGGAAAATGCCGATGAATGCAAGTGACAATATCAATTCTGTGGTTTGTAATTGTAATAAGTATGCTTGTGAGGCTATTTTTATTCCTCTTCCCCTTAAGAACAATGAGCTAGTCCATAGTAATTACCTTAGACATCTTAAGAACTACCTTGACATGACCCGTGAGACCATTGAAGAAGATAGAATGGTAAGACCATCTGATAACTCCCTATCGGATGTTTGCTTTCTTACCAAGCGGTCACAAGAGTTGTTAGAATATGCCATACGTACATGTCCTAAGATTCCCAACATGCGTAAAAAAATTGGCACATCCTCATCTAGGAATTTGAAGAAGCATGTTACTTTTGATAAACCTTTGGCTAGTTCTGAGCATAGCACATCACCACCTAGAAACCAAACTACTGTGCAACAATCTAATGTTCCCATCGTCAATTCTACAGGAGTAATCAATGTCACTAAAGCTAGCGGGTCAAAGCCTAAAGGCAATACAAGGAATGATAGGACTACGCCTGCTAAGAGTAATCAAGGGAAGAAAGTAGAAGACCACCTTAGGAACAATAAGATTGATTTGAATGAAAAGAATCGTGTTGATTCTAGTATTTGCGTTAAGCGTGCTGTAATTAATTCGAATTCTAATGCAACTTGTAAGACTTGTAACGGTTGTTTAATTTCTGGTAATCATGATGAATGTGTTGTGTCATTTTTGAATTCATCTTATAAATCCCCAGTTAATTCTGCTAAGACACACAAACAGGATAACAATACTTGGAAAGCTACATGAAAAGTTTTTAACAGTGTAGGATATCAGTGGAAACCTACTGGAAGAAAATTCACTCTAGGAAACTAGTGCCCATTGACTTACATGCCCGACCCTAAGTCTTTAGAGGTTAAGAGATGGAAGGCTACTGGTAGAAAATTCCCTTTAGTGACCCAATGCCTTGATAACAAGACAACCGCTTCCACTGGCATCGGTTTATCTGTGAGAACCAATGAAATTACTGATCCTGTATCTCTTAAGTATGCATGTGCTAACCAATTGGATCCCAATTACACTTGGGGATCCATGTTTTTCAGTTATCCATATCTATCTGGTTTCAAATGCAGGTCGTACAAATCGTCCTGTGGTATTTGGACTCAGGCTGCTCAAAACATATGACTGGGGATCGCTCTCGGCTCAGAAATTTGATGAAAAAGTTTATCAGGACAGTTAGATTTGGAAACGACCACTTTGGGGCTATTATGGGGTATGGTGATTATGTGTTTGGTGATAGTGTGATTTCAAGAGTTTACTATGTGGAAGGACTTGGGCACAACTTATTCTCTGTTGGTCAATTATGTGATTCTTATCTCGAAGTGGCTTTCAGAAAACACACATGTTTCGTTAGAGAATTGGACGGAGTTGATCTCCTTAAGGGAAGTCGTGTTACAAATCTGTATACCATCTCTATTGAAGACATGATGCGGTCCTCTCCCATTTGCTTACTCTCTAAGGCCTCAAAAAGCAAATCATGGTTATGACACCGGCGTTTGAACCACTTGAACTTCGGCACCATAAATGAGCTCACTCGCAAAGATCTTGTTCAAGGCATGCCCAGATTGAAGTATGAAAAAGATCATCTCTGCTCATCATGTCAATTAGGGAAAAGCAAGAAACAAACCCATAAACCAAAATCTACCAACTCCAACACTGAAATTCTCCATACCCTTCACATGGATCTGTGTGGACCCATGAGAGTGCAAAGCTTCAATGGGAAAAGATATATTCTTGTTATTGTGGATGACTATTCAAGATTCACATGGGTGAAGTTTTTAAGATCCAAGGATGAAACTCCCGATGTTATTGTCAAAATCATCAAGCAGTTGCAAGTAAGGCTCAACAAAACTGTTAGGATCATTCGCACAGATAATGGAACTGAGTTTGTTAACAAGCAACTCACCCAATTCTATGAAAGTGTCAGCATCAATCATCAGAAGAGTATTCCTCGAACTCCTCAACAAAATGGAGTCGTTGAAAGAAGGAATTGCACACTAGTTAAAGCTGCTCACACTATGCTGATATTTTCAAAGACGCCAATGTTTCTATGGGCTAAAGCCATAGCTACTACTTGCTACACTCAAAATTAGTCATTGATACATCCTCTCCACAACAAGACACCGTATGAGCTGGTGCACCTCAAAAAGCTTGATCTCTCCTTTCTTCATGTATTTGGTGCCATGTGCTACCCAACTAACGATAGTGAAGACTTAGGGAAGCTTAAAGCTAAGGCTGATATTGGGGTATTCATTGGATATGCAGCAGATCGAAAAGGGTACCGAATCTACAACAAAAGAACCCGACAAATCATGGAAACAATCCATGTCATGTTTGATGAGCTGATAGAGCATACGGCTTCAAGACACACCATTTTTGGACCCTCACAAAATCTTCTATCTCCTGGACCAATAAGTTCGGGACTTGTACAGAACTCCATACATGTCACTCCTTATGTTCCTCCCACGTGTGAAGAATTGAAAAAGCTATTTGATCCTATGTTTGATGAGTACTTTGAGTCACAGCCACCTCAAGTACTGACACAGCCGGCTGTTGAACCTAATTCTATGGCTGTGAATGCACCTCAAGATACTAATGGTCCATCAGTTTCCATCTCTCTTGATCCGAATGCACCAGAATGCAGCAACTCTCCAAATGAATCAAATATACAATCGTCTTCTGAACACCAAGGAGTTACATCAGATAACACATGGGAAGTCAATCCTTTGGCACCACCTGAGGAAGAACCATTTGAAAATGTTTTTGCACCTGAATCCTCCAATGAAGCATCTTCCTCAGAAGATTCAAACAATGCTATATCAGTTCACTATCCTCAACCTCATGAACATCTCAGAAAATGGACAAATGATCACCCTATTGACAATATCATAGGAAACCCCTCACGACCTGTATCCACCAGAAAATAGCTTGCCACTGATGCCTTGTGGTGTTTCTTCAACTCAGTTTTATCCAAAGTCGAGCCCAAAGACTTCAGCCCTTATGAAGGCGTCTTGGTTCACCGCAATGCAAGATGAAATCCATGAGTTTGATCGTCTTGATGTATGGGAATTAGTACTACCACCTGAATGTGCGATGATCATTGCTCTCAAATGGATTTTTAAAGTTAAGCTTGATGAGCATGGGGATTTGTTGAAGAATAAGGCTCATTTAGTTGCGAAAGGATACAGTCAACAAGAGGGTATTGACTTTGAAGAATCATTTGCACCGGTCGCTCGTATCGAGGCCATTAGAATCTTTCTTGCCAATGCTGCCAGCAGTAACATGATTGTTTATCAAATGGATGTTAAAACTGCTTTCTTGAATGGGGACTTAAAAGAGGTGGTTTATGTCTCTCAACCTGAAGGTTTCGTGGACCCAGAAAGACCAAATCATGTATATCGCTTAAAGAAGGCACTCTATGGTCTCAAACAGGCTCCTAGAGCTTGGTACGACACGTTTTCCAAATTTCTCCTTGCAAATCGATTCACCAAGGGTGTAGTTGATCCTACCTTGTTCACTAGAAAGTCTGGTAACAACCTACTTCACGTTCAAATCTATGTTGATGATATCATCTTTGCATCGTCTGATTCCCAGGAATGTGATCGCTTTGCTACAGAAATGAGTTCCCAGTTTCAAATTGCTATGATGGGACAAATGTCTTTCTTCTTGGGGTTATAAATCTTACAAAACCCGAGCGGCATCTTTATCAATCAAGCCAAATATGCTAGTGACATCCTCAAGAAGTTTGGCTTTGATTCAAATGACACAGTTGATACACCCATGGTTGAAAGATCCAAACTCGATGACGACTCAAAAGGTGTTACCATTGATCAGACCAAATACAGAAGCATGATTGGATCTCTCATGTACCTCACAGCAAGTAGGCAAGACATTCTTTTCGCCGTATGCATGTGTGCCAGATATCAATCTAAGCCCACCAAAAAGCACTTGGAAGCAGTTAGGAGAATATTTAGATATCTCCAAGGGACAATCCACATGGGTCTTTGGTACCATAAAGACAATGCAATGGCTCTCACGGCCTACTCTGATGCTGATCATGCTGGGTGTCAAGATACTCGCAGAAGCACTTCTGTAGGTGCTCAATTCTTGGGTGAGAAACTTGTCAGCTGGTCGTCCGAAAAGCAGATGTGCACTTCAATATCATCCACAGAAGCTGAATACATAGCCATGTCCTCGTGTTGTGCTCAAATTTTGTGGATGAGATCACAATTATCATATTATGGGTATGACTTCAACAAAATCCCAATGTATTGTGATAACAAAAGTGCCATTGCCCTGTTTGCAACAATGTCCAGCACACCAGAGCCAAGCATATAGACATTCATCATCACTTCATCAGAGAACAAATGGAGAAGGGGATAGTAGAACTCTACTTTGTGAGAACGGAGTTTCAGCTGGCTGATATATTCACAAAGGCTCTTTCTCGGGAAAGATTTCAATTCATTCTCCCACGACTTGGGATGAAGAGCCTCACTCCAGAAACTCTTAAGTCTCTCCAAGAAGAGAATGATGATTGAAGGATTGGCTTCACATATCCTTTGTATATAAGATTTATCAAAAAGAAAATAGAAAAATATAAAACCTATAAAAACCGTAAAAAATATGAAAAAATCATAAAAAAATCCAAAAATATTCTTCTCACGACATGTCTCTTGTGTAATCAATATTATGTACATTTCTAGAAATGTCATTCAACAATGACATGGAATCATACATATGCTTGAGCAAGAGTTTTTCGGTTTCTGAATAAAGTCTTTTTCAAAAACATGTCGTTTCTCAAAACATTCTTCAAAAATATGGCTTGCTATTACTTCAAATAGCAACCTGCTTTTCAAAATGGGAAAAACACGTCGCCAAAAAGACGGTTGTTCCTTTACCAGGTGAAGTTCACCTGGGCATGGATTACTTTATATCCATGTCCTCGATCTAATGTACGCTTCAGTGCATTATTTCTTGATAAAGAAGAGAAATCTTCTTTTTATCACCAAATACTTTCCATTCTATGATTTTTTCGGAAAGTATTTGTGCAAAACTTGGTGGTACCATGAGATTTTGATTGAAAATCAAATTAAACTCAAATTTTGATAAAATTTTTCTCTCAATCAATGACTTTAATATTTTATGAAAATATTTCAGTTTTAACATCCGTCATTGATTGAGGGGGAGAGTGATTTCTCAAAATTTTATGTATCATCAAAACTCTCCACGCTTTGTACAAAAACCTTGCAACAAAACGATTTGTGATGGTTATGTGTCAAAATGAGAACATTTTCAAAGAGTTTTCGTTAAAATTTCAATCATTTTGTTAACTCATCAAATCTGACACATAACAACCTCCCTCACAGATTGAGTGGGAGCAAGTAAAAGGTTCCTTTTATCAAAAAATATTAAAATTGACCGTATTTCTCTCCCCAAACGCTTTCTAAACTTATCTAAATCAATTGAGATCCAAAATCTCGAAAGATTTGAAATTTTTGATCGGGGGAGAGAATGTGATTTAAATATGAAATCTGGTAATCAAATGTGATCTTTTTGACTCAATAATAGGCTCCCACATATGTGCTAAATGCTTTCGAATATTGATTCACATATTGAGGGGGAGCAAAAGGCGTTTGTGAAAGTAATACGAAAGACCGACCATTTATCTTTATGCATGGAGTTTTAATGATGGTTAAGGTTAGGTATGAGTTCCCATGATCCACCAGAACCGGAAGGATCTTCCCAGGGACAATCCATAGATAGAATAGAAGTCCTTAGGAATGATTGAAAAAAAGGAGTAAAGTGAGAAAGGGAAGAGTGCGGACTGAGATAGAGCTAGGACTAGAACAAACCCAACAAGGTTCTAGTGGTGAAGTCTCGGTAAGCGCTGAAGGGGTTGAAGAATGAAAAATAAATGAAATGAGAAAGGGTGAAAAGAAATACCCCTCCTTATATTCAACCTTAGGGCAGAAACCGGGTTCAATTCAAAATCTACTGGTGGTTACTAAGGTAACATCGGTATTGAAGACAAGACGTCATGGACCCATTGACGCACTGCACCAAACTTCCTAACCACTCAAGTTCTCTTAAAAGAACTTGTTTCATTCTCATGGGGAACCCTGTGCAATGTATCAACCGCTCATTGCGAGCTATGTTGATACCTAAAACAGGAGACGCCTCCCCAGTCTCCAGGAGCGGATCAAAACGCACTATTGAGTCTAGAGCCAAAGAGATCATCCATAAATCTCGATAGGACACATTCCAAATATGCTTATTGTTTCACACAATGTGGAAAGTAAGATAAAATATTTAGAGTCCTACGCATTATCCTTGTGGTATTGCCAGAACATCCGAGTGATATGAAAATATTCACGATGAAGATGGAAATCCTTCTAGAGCAAACATCTTTCAAGCTCTTGGTAGGTGACATGTGAGATCCATCTTGGATCAATGATCAAGTGACAACTGGAAAGCAACAATGGTGTGATTCAAAATTGAATCAAACTTGTTCCAGGATATGGATTGACGGATACTTTTGCTAAAACCTTTCAATGTGCTCACTAACTAATTTTTCGAGCACATTGATTGTGTAAAATCTTTCAAACAAAAGTATTTTTGATGAAAATGTGATTCAAAGTATAAAACACTCGTCGTGTCTCAAAATTGTTTATCATAGGACACGCGAGTGATTTCTATAAATCAATCTCTCATCATTCCATGAATATTTATTCACCGATTCACTCTATTGTGCTTTCTGCTTTGAGACGTTCCAGTATGAGAACGTGCTAAGTTTGGAGATTCCAAAGTGGATTCTTTGGAAAATTCATTACTACAAGCTGGAAATTCCTGTCAAGGAGAGTCTTCTTTAAAAGAGACTCTACCTGATCACAGGTCGGTTTTCACAAAACCGGAGGGTAGTCTGTCCTCGCAGAATGAATGACAAAGCCATATTCGTTCTCTATCTTTATTGCTAACTGTTTTATTTCAGGGACACATATAAAGATGGCGTTGATGGCTCCTATTTCCAGCTGAATCGGGTCAATCCATACCTCATGCTCACACATCCTACTCACTATCAATGATGATGAAAGACTTGCCACAACAAATGTTGAGAGACTACCAACAACGTTTCCGCAACTCTGATGAAAAAGTCTCCTGATCCAAAACACAGATGTAAAGTCTCCTGATCCAGAAGTGTGTGAGCATGATGGTCCTTAAGTCACTACATCACATGAAGGCGACACTACTATGGATGAGCTTGGAGATTTACTGTGGCTGATGATCTCAAAGAAGCTCAAAGATCACACATCACAAAGGAATCCAAATCACAAGTTCGTTTGCTTGAAGTACAAAGTGTGCAAAAAGGTGAAGAATCAGAACCTACGAGCTACAAAGACTTATGAATGCTTAAAGATCAAAGAGCTTAATTTCCAAGGTGACCTTGCTTAGGGGGAGATTGTTAGGAATACAATTATTCTTGTAAAAGTCTCGGTCACCTAATTATTGTAATAGCATTAAGTTAGCTCGTAGTTAGTTTAGTTATTAGTTAGTTAGTATTAGATTAAGTAACATAGTGGCAGAAGGACGGGTCTTTACCCACTGTATGCCTGATCCACAGCCCGGGTGTGGGCGTTTTTATCTTTCTTTGTAGCTTAGTATAAATACCCCTCTCCACATGTGGAGAGGGTTGGACCTTCATTCATATCAATCTAATACTCTCTAGTTTTCTCTCATTCTTTCTAAGGTTCCAATACTTCTCCTTTTTCTTCTTCTACTCCCACGAATCACAACCAACACCATGAACTACATGTTTGTGACTTGATATTATATCCTACACTGCTAAACTAGAAGAATTGGTGGTTAAAAAGGGTCAGTCAAGTCAAACAATGAATATGATTGCTAATCAAACTAATCCGATTTACCACACAAAACATAAAATGGCTCTAGGGAACAAAACTCCTTGTAATCTCAAGAAAGCTCAGGAAGAACAGAATGTTTTGTATAATGGTAATGTTATTTACACCAAACATGATCCTCCCATCGTTCGGAATTCTGTGGAAACGATTGAACTTGCCGAAGAGAGCATTACTAAAATGAAACAAAAGGATTTCAAACCAATTGATTACAACAAATTGAACAAACTTTCGGGAATTACTTTTGTTCCACAAAAAGAACCATCTGTGTTTTCCATAAAACGACCATTCTCAAAAATGTTTTCTAAGAAAGTAATTGCTTCTAAATCTCTTTCAAACATGGAACAAATGTCATCTAACAACCCTTTTAATACAAGTGAGGCTAGAGACATTCTTGATGACATTAAAAAGAGAATTCAAGAACTTCAAAATATTGTTAAATCTAAAACCACTATCAGTATTAACAACTGGCATTCTAGTTTTCATAACGAATAGAAAAAGGTGTTTGAAAACGAAATTACTATCCCACTGAATAATATCAGTGCGAGGGGATTCCATTTTGAACAAGCTTTCTTAAAAGAAACGGCCGACTTTGTCAAGGACCACAAATCCCTGGTAAAAGAAGCTAACGAAACTCGTGAAAACATGATTGTTTTGGAAAGGTTAAATGATTCTCTCTTCGAAGCAGTTATGTCTTGTTAGGTCACCATTTATGTAAACACAAGTATGATTGATAAAGAAATAAGATGAGAATGAGAGGTGGTTGATTATAAGACAATATGAAAGGTGAGAGTGCAAGAGTTTCACTAAGATAATCTAATAACCAACAAAATAAAATGTAACATAAGGTTTCTATTTATAAGGGAGGAGCTAGGGCAACACTCCCTTCCTCCCTTATCCTTTCATACGTGGGCTTTCAAGGCCTCATGGGCTTTTACATGTTGCCCATTAACTAAACAATAATCATAAACAATACTTAAGCAACCTATTACAAAATGTAATGACCGAGACTTGACTAAATACTAAAGTATGATCCCAACAATCTCCCCCTAAGGGTCGGTCATCACAGTTGCTTGACGTCTTCTTCTTTGTCATTGACTTGTGACATGTAAAACTCTAGACGTCTTCAAAATGAGTGAATAATAATGAATATACTTTGCTCTTTGTCTTTGTTCTTTGGTGATGATGAAGTGATTAGGTTATGAAGTTGTCTGCCGTTCGTCACTCCTGCGTCTGTGGTGGTTGTCCGCCATTCCAACATACTCATACACCTTTAGACTTAAGACTTTCACGTACAAGAAGTTCCTTATCATGCATTGAGATCTTTGTCTTTATACTTTGTAGATTCTTCTTATAGCCATAGAATCTTTCTTTGAACTTTGTGTTGCTAAAGATCTTTGGGGGAGCTTTCTTTGACTTCTAGATGTATGTATGAGCATGTTGGAATCTACCATCATGGAAGTGAGGTACCTGCGAGTAAACAGTTAGCAATAAAACAACCGGTACTTACGGATAAGGAATTAGAGCTCATCAACAGCATATTGTGAAGACTCCTTCTAATCCTTATCCTGGCCGTTCCCATATCAGATACTCCCGAAGGAGCTTACGAGACCTACTGAGTAGCTCAATGACTGGGTGAGTCACTGGGGATCACTCCACGACTGTAGACCGTAATGAAACCACCGCAAACACTAAGCGTAACCCTTGTGGGGTTACCGAAGTGACCTGCTGTCAGGGCTGTTTGATGATGACCCTGGCAGGATTTCCGTTCAATCATTGAGGAGTACATAAGTAATCCTCTCATAAACGTTCTCGGCAGATTGCTAAGATCTGCGAAGGACTCGATAGTTTACAACTGATGCCCATTAATGTAGAACACCAGCTGTAGAAAGACTAAGTGTTCCTAAGAGATCTTTGATGTATCTCAAGGCTTTAGACTCTATAAGTGCACACTTAGGTTTCCTATGCGGAGACTGGGGATGAGTCTCCTGCTTCAATATCAACCGTCTCTAAGAGATAGGTCGATAGGTTACGCAGGTTCCCCGTGAGAATGAAACAAGCTCTTTTAAGAGAACTTGAGTGGTTAAGAAGGTTTAGTGCATTGCGTCACTGGGTCCATGACGATTTAATCTTCAATACCGGCGTCGCCTTAGCAACAACCAGTAGCATACGTATTGAACCCGGTGTCTGCCCTAAGGTTGATTCATATGGAGGGCTATTTCTTTTCACCCTTTTCTTTACTTTTCTTTTTAATTCTTCAACTCCTTCTTTCCCTTTCATTCTTTTCTCCTTTTTTCGTATCATACCTAAGGACTTCTAATTCTAACTATGGTGATGTCCTTGGGTAGATCCCTCCGGCTCTGGCGGATCATAGGACGAATATTCCTATCTTAATCACCTTATAACTCCGACAGTAGCCAAGAAACCTTTGATAGAAAATCTCTCAAAGTGTTTGGGATAATCAAATATTTTGGTTAACACTTTGAGAGTTTTGTGTTCACTTTTGAAGGGCTCCCCCTGCACATGTGCTCATAAGTGTTTAATAAATTTGCACATGCGGGAGGAGCAAGCACTTTTGAATTGATCCACTTTCCGTGAAGAAGACCGATTCGAGACACGCTTACATCACTAGTTAGACTAGCTTGAAATTATTACCCGGCCTGGTCAAGTCCACAGAAAGTTTCTCGAGACGGTACATTTCTACTAAGACTAATCCTTTTCGAGACACGCTTACGTGGTTAGTTAAAGAGATACATTGTCAGCTTTTAGGTGACAACTAGCTCTAGGAACTAACTTGATGTTATTACCCGTCGAGGATAAGTCCTTTCGATATTACAGACTTTAATTATCTCGTCAATTCCTGGGTGAATCTGAGTCTAGCTCGCACAAGATACAACTTTTCAGCTTTAACTTCATATATTTTAATCACTTTTTCATTTTCTCCCCCTCAAAAATAGCATATGAGATGTTGTTTTTGTTAAACTTTTTGATTAAAATATGCTTTTTGAGTCTTATGGGGAGATTCACCAAGAACTTTTGATTTTGAACAAAGTATTTTGTTTTGACAAGTGCTCCCCCTCAACAAGTGATTAGGTCTTATTGAGGTGAAATACTTGTCCTTTTGAGCAGAATTCTGAAAAATCATAAATGTTTGATTAATTTTACTCAAAAGTAAGAAGCCTTCGCTCCTTATATCAGGATTGAGGCACTGATGCGTACCTCAGGGTCCTTTCTTTACAAGTACGGGTTGTACACTGATATGCGTGCACAAACCATTATGAAGTAAATTATTGACAAATCAAATCAAATTCTTACAATGATCTACCAATCAGGCCTCTGAAATGTCAACACCGGAAATTTGGATCTGCCTCCCACATAACTCTCCAACCTTCGGAACTGATCCCTGCGCTTCAATCTGTTCTCAATCCTTAAGATGAATCTGCGAGCATCCCGGGCTTCATTGGTGTTCCACCTTTTGGATTTTCCCAGTTCAATGTCATTGACTCTGCCTTTGATCCCATCTCTGACGAACTTAAGAGTTTCATCACAGAACTTATGAATTTCTTCATAACCCATAAAGCAGTTGCGACCGTTAAGACTTCGGTAGGTGAACCCAAATGGTCGTCTGATCAAGGAGTATTGAGGTAGATGTTGAAGGTCGGGGATGTCAAACAGGTTTGGTTTGGTGAGATTGAGCTTCTTCTGGTAACTTTCCACTCCTAACTGAAGATCTTCGACTCTTTCTCTAATGACTATCTGCCTGATGAAGATGAGTAGAGCTTGGATAAAGGCAAGTTGCATCTTTTTGGGCAAGCCACAGAGTTTTCCTTGAACTTTGAGCAAGTACATGTCTTCAATGTCGTTGAGACGTAGTCGTGGAAAGTCAGACTCGGAAATATCGTACTCCTTTTCATCAAATCTTTTAAGTGTGATTTTGCTGAGGAAGGGGTACCCAAAGTGAGTGAAAGTCGAAATAAATTGAATCGAGACGATCTTCAAATCACTGGTCACTTCGCCCATCGTTTGGTTAAGTCTGCTGCTTCGATAGTATTGTGCCCGGTTGTCTGGCCAGTGATGAATACCATAAAGTTCATTCCGGTCATATTCAACAATTTTGTCGACGAATAGTGCTGAAGCTTCTTCTTCGATGGCATTGTTGAGATATCGAGCTGCAGGAAGAAAGGCGAGTGAGGTAACGTACTTCTTTTCGATCTTGCTGCCAAGTCTCAGAAATTCCAAGTCTGTGTTGTAGAAGAACTTGTACGGGATCTTTGGTTCCTTAGGCTTCCCAATCATTGGTAGTGGTTTGGACCAGTCAGTAATGTAAGGTGCGGTTTTCTTTGTGACCGGATCGACATATGATTCAGGATTGATCCAGTCAATATTGCTTGACATAGCTCGAGCAATATTTTCCAGATGGTATTCAAGCTCGATTGAGTTAGTAGACCGATCTTTCAGAAGATTGAAAGCATCATTTTTGATTCTTCGCAGCTCTTTCTTATTCATCTTTTTCATCTTAAACTTTTGCTGAATCATTTGAGCATATTCCACCGTTCGACCATCTTGAGGTTCATGATTGTCTTCCAGTGGTGGTTGCGAACTGATCATCTTCTCAAACCAGGAGTATTCGGCACTATTGTCTTGGTCTAGCCAGTTAAGGACGGTTTTGGGTTTCTTTGGTTCGGTGCCTTTAGGTGAGGTGTCCGGTTGGGGTTGATGATGCTTTCCTTTCTTTACTTTCTTCTTCTTCTTAGGGGATGGTTCTGGAACTTCATCGGGCATAGGAATGTCGTCACCACCGGTGTATACAAAGTGGTCGTGTGCTTTGGAAGCAGAACCTGATGCCTTCGGTTGTTGTGAGGAAGTTGTTGTGGTAGGAGGGATTACCGGTGTTTTGTGCTGAGATGAGGGTCCTTCGGCTTGTTTCTGTTTCTTTGCCTGAGAATTAGGATCCTTGTCTTCATCATCTCTTTGACGTTTCAGCTTATCGGCCTCTGTGCTGCAAGACTCTTTGTTCATTTTGTCTTTCAGTGCTTCCAGGACTTTTGCTTCTTCAGGAGTCAAGGTGAACTTGTTTGCAAGCTTTTCGAGGAGTTGAGCTTCCAAATCATTCAAAGTCCTGGTAGAGGAGCAGTAGACTTGTCGGCACGAAGAGTGAAGGTTGTTGATCGGATAACTTTCTTGACTGCTTGCTCAGCGAACTTGGTGAGTTCGTCTCTCATTGGTGCCAGTAGATCTTTCAGCTCAGTTACTAAGTGTTGTGCCATGTATTCCTGTGCTTGAGCTGCTAGTGCGGCTTCCAAGTTCTCTGTCACGTCTTTAGCTAAGAAAATGTCAACTTTATCTTGTAGCTCTTTGACGTTCGAGTTCAGCTTAGTCAGTTCAGCAACCTGAGTTGCAAGTGTAGCAACCTGATCTTTTAGTTTGCTTCTCTTCTTCTCATGTACTCTCTTGAAAGCTGACTTGAGTAACTTAGATGCAGCAGAGGCTTTGGAGCTCGGTTTCTTGATTGATTTGTCACGTGTTGATTCAGATGCAGGAGGTGATGACTGTGATGATTCAATAATGGTGGTAGTGTCTTTGACATCTCCTTTCTGTGGTTCGGGTTGTACAACTTCTTTGACTCTGGCTGCTTCTTCTTTCAACCTTTGTTCTTTTGCTAGTTTATCAGCTTCGGCTTTAAGCTTAAGCTCTTCAGCAAGCCTGGCTTCTTCTTCCTCCTTTAGCTTATCTTCAGCCAGCTTAATAGCTTCGGCTTTAAGCCTTAGTTCTTCAGCCAGCCTGGCTTCTTCTTCCTTCTTAGACTTTTCTTCAGCCAGTTTGGCTGCCTCCTCTGCTTTCCTGCTCTCTTCCATTCTGATTGTTTCTTCCAGTTTAGCTTGAGCAATTTCTTCGAGTCTGGCCTCTTCAGCTTCTTGTTTTCTTTTCAGTTCCTCTTCCTGAGCCCTTTCTCTGATCTCCATTTCTTCCATAGACATAAGTCTTGGAGCATCGGTATCCATAGGATCATCTTCTTCTTCCTCTCCCATTGCTGTAGTTATCTCAACGTCAGTGGGAGATACTGAGGGTGTATCATAAACAACTAAGTCTGAAGTGATTCCTGTGGTAGGCTCAGGAATGCTGCTTGAGCCGCCGGCTTCAGTGGTCTGAGAGAAGACTGGAGGTGGAGGCATATCAGCATTGAATGCATCAATTCGGCTGTGGAGGAGACCAAGGTTGAGAGCCCTTTCATTTTCTTCTTCGATTGAAGGGTCTTCAGGCTCTTGTACAGCTGAAACTGGTTCCTTCATCTTTTCCCTTCTAAACCTTTCTTCTTCTAGCATCGTCTGAGCTTTAGTGAATGGTCTTTGAGTGAGATATGTTGGATATACGGCATTGTCAGCAAACTCATCAATGTTTTTATCCCAATCGATGTCATCAAGATTCTCATCTTCCTCAATATTAGCATAGGCTTCACTATACTGAGGACCTTCGTCGGATTCAGTTCGTTCGGAGTCCGATGGCTTAGGAGAAGATTGAGGAGGGGGAAACCACCCAGGTTCGGGAATAGTAGCGGGCTGTTTGGTAGGAATTCTTCTCTTTGGAGTACCCTTCTTCTTCTTAGACTGAGTGGAACTGCCGGAGCTCCCAGTCTTACTATCTTTCTTACCCTTCTTTTGCATGAACGGGGGTAGAACATCTTCGTCCAGAAATCCAACTTTATTTGCTTTGAGAGCTTGAAGGTAGTACTTGTAGTTATTGCATTCTTGAACCTTCTTAGTAAGAAGACAATCAGGAAGTTTCTTTCCTTGTTTCCTTGTACTAGTATCCATTCTCTTGATGACCTTAAGTGTGTCCTCATTCTTGTATGTGTGCTGAAACTCATCATTCAGTCTTTGAGGTATGTCATCATATTCATGGATGAAGCTTGCAATGAGAAGTTTGGTGAAACGGACGAAAGGAATATTGGTCGTCTTGCGGTGTATGTGCCACACAATGTCTTCCCAGATAATGCTGGCATAATCAACCTTCTTGACATTAGCAATAGCCCAGAATAGCTTGAGATGTTGGAGCTTAGGGTGTTCATGGCCTGTGTCTCTGCCAGATAGTGACTTGGCAATTATGATGTAGAGAGTTCTCCAAGGCTGTGGAAGAAATCTGATATTGACCCTAGAGTGCCTAGTAATGACCCCTTCAGACTCATCATACCCAATATCTCTCAGCCATTCTATCAATTCTTCTTCAGTGGGAACTTGGTCATACTCTTCATTCGGTTCAAGTTCGGGAAGTCCAAGAGCACTACGGAGAAGATCCTTGTCGACCGTGACTTGTCTCATGTGAAGCATACAAGTAAAGGACTCTTCCAGGAGGTCCAGGTGGATAGTGTGCCAAAACTGATGTATGTAGAAGCATGCCACTGCAGCAGATTTGGTGAGTAGAACTTTGCACGGGTGATAGATGAGAGCATCAACTGCAACAAGGCAAGAAGACTCATTGCATGTAAGTTTGTTAAAGTTGACTCTCAGGTTGTTCCTTCCTATCTTTCTGGAATAGTTCTCAGGAAAGGTGTCTTCCCATGCACGTAAGGGTTCAAGCACTGGTACGTGTGGAATATCGTTGTGTTCTGCCATCTGAATAGATCATAAACACACAAACATGGCAATTGTTGATGATGTTAGCATAGACATTCATTGAACATGTTTACATTTGCATGTTTGACATTGATCAGTGGGGGTTTGTGTGTGTGAAAACTTTTGATATGTGACAAACTTGAGTTATATTACTTGTTAGAAACATAAAACAATTCAGTTACAACATAAGTTTATCATTTACAACAAGTTACACATTGGAAAATTTCCAACACTTAGAAAATTTTGGAATTTTGACAAGTTTACGCGTAAGTAGTAGTTGTTACGCGTAACCTGACTTAAGCGTAAGTATAGAAATAATGCGTAAGTGCAAAATCTACGCGTAAGATGGAATATTACGCGTAAAGTGAAACTTACGCGTAAGATCAATTTTACGCGTAAGATAAGTCTTAAGCGTAGAAATTGAAGATACGCGTAGGATTACCCTTAGGCGTAAATTGCAACTTATGCGTAGGTAATGACTTACGCGTAAGTTCTAGACTTATGCGTAAGGTCAGAACTTATGCGTAAGAACAATTTTATGCGTAAACTATGTCTTATCCAAGACACAATTTGTCCACGTGTCGAATCTTACGCGTAAGATTCAATCTTACGCGTAGGATGAACATTTAACGCGTAAAGACACCATTATCCAGAAATTCACCTTAGAAATTCGAGTTGTATGTTTCCTGAAAGTGCACAAACATTACCACTGATCAATAACTAATCCAATACACTTAATTCATACATTTTAACGCGTAAACATGCCTAATACAACTTAATGCGTAAACACGCATGAACACCTAATCACAACCTTAATCAAACGTGAATCTGGGTAGGAATTAACATGGGGCAAGTGATTCAATCAACATAAGGATCATATGGTTCAAATATAAACACAAATCATCCACAAAATCACAAGATAGGATCTGCTAGTGACCTACGAACCCTAAACCTTAGATTCAAGAACAAAACATGTTTAAAATCCAATTAACCCATATTCAAATGATCCTAGGCATACACAAACACTATCCCCATCACAAATTACAATCCTAATGATCAACCTAAAGAACCCCTAAATCATACGTATGAACCCTAATATCCAAATCACTCAAATCACTCAATTGATGATTCTGGGTGAGATTGGAGTTCACAAACATGATTAGTAGCATAATATGAACAAAACCCACCAACAAATTCAATCAAAACATCACTTAATTCTGGGTATGAATTCTACGCATAACTCAAAGAACAAATTAATCGATTGTGATAGATTGAGCCGTTGGATTGTTATAAAATTAAAAACCTTAGTTCAAAATCATGATCAAAACATAATCACACTTACAGATTCAAGGATGGTTGATTAGATCAAGAGAATGATTGTGAGTCGTTCGATTGTGTAGGTGAAAATTAAATGTGTTAGCAGAAAAAGTTAATGTGAGTGGTCAATGCTTGTTTTGACCGTGGTTAATTCAAGTTACCCAATGTGTCAATTTTAGTCCCTTAACCTCTCAAAACTTTTAAACCTAATGCCTAACCATTTTAACACATATAGTATTCGTATATTAACTCCAAGAAATGATAAGAACAACTTGTCGTACTCCCCCTCGACCTTAGAACATGGTAAAATTAATTGGTTTTGATCAAGGAGAGTAACCCGAAAACCTTTTGAATCAACTTAGTAGATAAAACGTAAATGTTTATGGTAAAATGCAAGTATAAAAAGGTAAAATATTTTTAAGAAATTAGTAAAACATTACTTTTCCTCCCCCTCAACACTTGTTTTAAACATTTGAAGACATTTTATAAAATAGTGTTGAAAGAGGTGGTTTATACTTTTTTTTTTTTTTTTTTTTTTTTTTTTTTTAAGATAAAAGACCAAAAGAAATCTTTTTGAGTTTTTGATTGGTTTTATATTTTTGTATTTTCTTTTTGAAAAAAATATTTACAAAGATAGTTTTGATGTTTGACGATCAATTGTGTTTTAAAAACTTTTCCAGATCCTCTGGAGTCAAACATCGCATACCAATTTGGTGAACTAAACTAGCAAACCTGGATGGTGCCAAGGATTTGGTAAGTAAGTCCGCCAATTGGTATTCAGTTCCAACAAAATAAAGTTCAACTGTACCCCTTTCCACATGCTCTTTGATGAAATGATATCAGAGATCGATGTGTTTGGATTTGCAATGATGCACAGTGTTGCAGGAGATAGCAATTGCACTCTTTGAATCACAGTAGATAGGAATCCTGTTGAATAGGTAGCCATAATCCTTAAGTTGTGATCTCATCCAAATGACTTGAGCACAACAAGCAGACATGGCTACGTATTCAGATTCTGTAGACGACAGTGAAGTGCAGTCCTGCTTCTTAGATTGCCATGACACAAGTTTGTCTCCGAGAAATTGCAATCCACCAGATGTACTTTTGCGTGTGTCTAAACATCCTGCATGGTCAGCATCTGAAAAAGCAATTAGTTCAAAGCCAGAATCCTTCGGATACCAGATCCCCAAGTTAATGGTTCCCTTTATGTATCGAAGGATTCTCTTGACCTCACTGAGGTGTTTTTCAGTTGGTCTGGACTGATAGCGGGAGCACATGTAGACAGAAAATACTATATCAGGTCTACTAGCTGTGAGATACATGAGGGACCCAATCATACTTCGGTATTTGGTAGGGTCAACTGGAGCCCCATGTAAATCAGCATCTAGTTTTGTGGTATAGCCCATTGGTGTATTATAAGTATCACAAGACATCATTCCATGTTTCTTCAAAATTTCAAGAGCATATTTAGACTGATTTATAAAAATTCCACGGGGTGATTGATGAACTTGAAGTCCTAGAAAGAACGAAAGTTCACCCATCATGGACATTTCAAAATTATCTTTCATTAATTTTGCAAAATCATTAGAGTAACTTCTTTTTGTTGAGGCAAAAATGATGTCATCGACATATATTTGAACAACAAGTAAGTCCTCCCCGTAGGTTTTTGTAAATAGTGTGGGATCCACCAATCCTTTAGAAAATTTATTGGCCAATAAGAAAGTAGACAGTTTGTCATACCACGCCCGTGGGGCTTGCTTGAGTCCGTAGAGTGCCTTTTTGAGTCAGTAAACGTGATTAGGACGCTCAGGATCAACGAAGCCTTCAGGTTGGCTAACATAAACTTCTTCACGGAGATCTCCATTAAGAAATGCTGTTTTGACATCCATTTGGAAGACTACCATATTCCTGTGTGCGGCATAGGCCAAAAAGATCCGAACAGCTTCATGTCGAGCCACTGGAGCAAAGGATTCAGCAAAATCTAGACCTTCCAGTTGAGAGTATCCTTTCGCTACCAGACGTGATTTGTTTCGTATGACAGTGCCTTCAGCATCAAGCTTATTCTTCCATATCCATTTTAACCCAATGACAAAGACTCCGTCAGGTCTTTCAACTAATTCCCAGACTTCTAATCTTATGAATTGCTGAAATTCCTCTTGCATAGATTCAATCCAGTTGTCATAAGTCATTGCATCTTTAATGTTCTTGGGTTCTTCATGACAAACTGTGAGTGCGTAGATGCAAGTTTCTCCATCTGTGTGAAGTCGTTGTCTTGTCATAACTGGTGCATCTGGATGGCCAATAATATGAACTAGAGGATGGTCTCAGGTCCATTTGTGTGTTGAAGGGTGTAGTTGATATGTATCTCGCATGTTGGCAGGATCCAAGTTGCGTGTTGACGACTCAGCTATATCAGGAACTGTAGTAGCTGGTGCAAACGGATTGATGAACGCGTCAGGATCATGCTCTGCGGATTGTGGAACAGATAGTGGTGTTGGATCTTCAACTGAGTGGCGGGAGTTAGAAACAGTTTGTTCTACTGTAGATGGTGAAGCAATTGGAGGACCGTCTCTCTCAACAGTTGTTGAAGTTTGTTGAGGTGAGTCTGGTACATGAATATTGTCAGGTTGAGCAGCGGAAATTGGTGGAACCTCAGTAGGACGGTATTCAATTGTGTCATCAAATAGTGGAGCAAACAAGGTTTCTAATTCTTTGCGGTTGAGTGGCAATGGTTCAGCCGAAGATGCCGGAGAGTTAAGACGGTTAAATTCGGGTCCTAAGCTGTGTTGCTCAGAAGCCATCTGTGTGAGCTCATCAAAATTAGCGTGAATGGTTTCTTGAATTTCACGAGTACGACGATTCCAAATCCGAAAACCTTTAGAATTTTCACAATATCCAATGAACACTCCGATGTCAGCCTTTGCTTTAAGTTTACCTAAATCATCACGATCATTTTTCGGATAGCAGAGTGCTCCAAAAACATGAAAGTAATCGATGTTCGGTTTCCTTTTGTGAACAATTTGATATGGTGTTTTGCGATGACGTTTTGTGATCATACAACGGTTTTGAGTATAGCATGCGGTTGAAACAGCTTCTGCCCACAAGTAATCAGGTAATTGAGCATTAATCAACAAAGTTCTAGCAGCTTCCACTAACGTCCTATTGCGTCTTTCAACAACTCCATTCTGTTCTGGGCTTCTAGGAATAGATGTTTGATGCTCAATTCCCACTTTCTCATAATAAGACCTAAGTGTCTGATTCTTGAATTCAGTTCCATTGTCAGTTCTGACTATTCGGACCGTGTTGCGTAACTGAACTTGAATTTTAGTGAGAAAGGTGATGATCATAGAAGGAGCCTGATCTTTACTTCGTAGAAAATAAACCCAAGTCCATCTGGAAAAATCATCGACGATTACTAGTATGTAGCGTTTACCGTTGATACTTTGAACACGCATCGGTCCACACAAATCCATATGAAGCAGTTGTAGAACATGATTCGTACTGTGCTCAGGTTTTGAAGGAAAATGAGCCCGAGTACTTTTTCCTTGTTCACAGGCAGGACATAAGTGATCTTTGGTGAAACGGAATCTTGGAAATCCCTCAACAAGTTTATAACGAGCAAGGTCAGTCATAGTTTTGAAATTCAAGTGTGAAAGACGTTTGTGCCATAACCAAGATTTAGTTGATTTTGCTTTGGAGAGAAGACATATCGGAGATGTTGCAATCATATCTGACATTGAAATTGTATAAAGATTGGAGCCACGGGAGCCAGACATAAGATCGTTTCCTTGTAAGTCACGAACAAAGCAAGTTTTCTCACGAAATGCAACTTCTAGATCCCCATCACAGAATTGACCAACAGAGAAAAGGTTGTGTCCAAGGCCTTCCACATAATAAACACGGCTTATTTCGATGTTCCCACTGATAAAGTCACCATATCCCATGATTAAAGCGTAATGATCATTCCCGAATCTGACAGTACCAATGAACTTTGAGACAAAGTTGTGTAACAGTTTGAGATTGCCTGTCATATGTCGGGTGCATCCGCTATCAACAATCCAGAGAACAATCTGCACCACCTGCATCACAAGAAGAGGACACGGATGGAACAGAAGTAAGGGTGGAACCCAAAGAAACTGCGGGTTCCAGTTGGTTAGAAGCACAAGTATTCAATAATTTAGGAATCCATTTAAAATCAGGTTTGTGTTGTAACCAACGTTGCCAATTCCAACTAGTTCGAGCTTTCTTAATGGTGTATTCACTAGTGTTTGGCTGATTCCTAGACTTGTTCTCTGCACCTATGGGGGTAACATCAACTTCACTAGAAACCATAGAAGGCGGCTTTCCTAAGATAGACTTAGAGGCAGTAGTGGGCCTAGAAGGAATGCGTGTCCTACGTTTCTTATGAGGATGAAGTAGAGAATTAGCTATACATTTAGTATGATCACCAGATGAAACGCTTTTACGACAAAACACACAAGATGCATTAATATTCAAAACATTTAAAGGTACATCATTCGTTACATTTAGATTTTGATTAGAATTTGCCAGATTAGAATCTAAATCCGATGCAACATGAGTATTATTCAAATTCCTAAGGTGATCTTCTACTCCTTGAGCTTCTAGTGATCCTCTCTTACGTTGCCAGAGCCTATTCTTCTTTTTACTTTGTCGCTTGGGTCTGCTAACGCTATTAGGGGAGACTAGTCCTGTAGAAGTGGAGGTATCAACATTAGTATTTTGAATAACCTTTCCTTTATTAGTTTTGTCTAATTTATACATTCCTGGTGCAATCACCGTGGTGTCAACCATCTTTCCTTTTTCAAGTATTTTTATTTTCTCTTTTAACTCAATGATGATGTGATTCTTATCCTGAATGTTTGACTCAAGTATGCCATTGCAATATTTACTGTCGATGTGGTTTTGTAGAAATTCGGCGTTTTCAATTTTTAAATCCGTAATTTCTTGCTCGTATTTGAGACACAAACTTTTGAAAGACTCATTGTTTTTGCAAAGCTGACAAGAGTTTGAAATGGTATGACTTTGAAGTTTCAATTCCATTTTAAGACTCTGAGATTGACACCATTCAAGCCTCTGTTTGAGTTGACAAATTTCTTTTGAAAACTGTTTTGTCACATCATCATTCTTTTTCCTCAGATTATCATTCTCATGTTTCAGTGTCTCAATTTCCACATTCAACAAGTTATTATCAACACAATGATCATGCTTAAGCATAGAAGTACCAGAATTATATAGATCATTCATGATAACAGACAAAATATCAGCATTGAGAACTTGTTCTAAGAGTCGATCAGCATCATTTTTTAAAACTCTAGTTCGTTGCTTTTGAACCAAAATTTCATTTTTATTATCATTGAAAACGTTTATCATATATTTGACCTCCTTTTGAAGTTCCTGATCCCAACGTGTAGCACAGAGACGGAGGTGTTTGACAATTGGCAACATTTGTTTTTGAAAAATATCTCTCTTTTCGCGCTCGTAAGCGGATTGAAACGTTTCAATTTTTATTTCAGAATTACGTTCAATTGTCTGCTCCAAAATTTCGATGTCTTCCATAAAAGTTTTGAAATAATTTAAGACACGAACACTATTTGGTAAGGGTGAAAGTTCACCGGATGATGGTAAAGGACCATTTACTTGTGCTACAGTTTGGACAGGGGCCTCATTGTGAGATGAAACATACGACTCTTCGATAAACCATGATTTCTCAGGTAAATCCTTTTGAGTAACGAACTTGACTAGATTTTTTAAATAGTCATATGGTGTGCAATATTGAACATTACTCATTTTTGACCGACTCTCGTCTTCAAGTTCTTCTTCTTCCTCAGTATCAAAAACAACAGCACGCACAATCGTATTATCAAGCAAATAGTCCATACTGTAAATTTTTGGAACATCTTTGAATGCATTGTGAAGAAACATTGAATTGTAATCGCCAAGTGCAAATCCAGTACCAGGTCTCGGTTTTAAAGTAAATTTCTGAATTGTTGTGACAGAGTTCCCGTGTTTGTAAACAATGTTACGAAATTCTTTCAATTGTTTTTCAAGATCAACAATATCACCGAGTAAGTTATCTATATACTTCCTTTTTCGTATTTTATGTTCACAAAAATCTTTTTGACAACTTGACAATTCTGTTTCTGTTTTTGAAAGTTCTGTTTGAAGACGTTCGACTTGCATTTTCAATTCACTCTTTTCACTTTCGAGTTTTGAAATCAACTTTCCGTTTGACTCGATTAAATCTTGCATTTTGCGTTGAAGATCTTGTTCTTTGTTGTAGGAATTGTGAAAAGCTTTTTCAAAACTTTTTGCATGTTTAATCTTGTCTTCCTGATTAGAAAGCTGAATTTTATAACATTCAATATCTCTTGCAAGTGACGCATTTTGTTCTTTCAAAACTTTGTTTTTCTCGTTGCACTTTATTATTTGCAATTGTTGAGCATCCAGTTGTTTTGATAACAATATGAGATCAGGGTCTGGATCAAATGATGGTTCATGTTGTTCGAAATGATCATGTTTATCATTCTCAATAGGATCATCAAATGAAACAACTGTGTCATCATCGAATATGACAACTGTGTTTATTTGTTCATCTGTATGAGATGATGAAGATGATTTAGATGGAACAACTTGCGCCATATCTGATTCATAAGCAGAAGGTGAGACTATTTCATTAATAAAGCATTCATTGAGGTCATGTACCTGAGACAAGCCGTCAGTGTCATACACTGGACCTGAATCATTGAGCTTAAGTTCCTGCATGTTGGCCATAAGCATCACAGCAGCATTGGCTTCCAGATCTTCCATGTCATCATCGTTGTTCACATTTGCCATGAAGTTGTTGTCCTGTTCAGGGAAATGTCAATCTTTTTCATCCTGAAGAGCCATGAGTAATGCCTGCTTGTGAAACTTACTACCCCGAGTTCTCGGTTTGGGACATGCTGTAGCAATATGACCTTGTTCATTACAATTGTAGCACCAAACTGCATTCCCTGAAGTTGAGTTCCTTGTAGCAACTGAGTCAGACCTTTGTTGAGAAGATCCTGAGTTGTTCCTGAACCCTGCATTGTTACCAAACCTCTGACCATTCCCATAACTTCCTGAAGAACTTCCTGAACCAGATCTACCATAGTTACGATTCTGAATTTCCACTCTTCCATCATTTACAACAGCTTGATTCCTGGTATTAGAAGATGAACGTTGACGGTTGTTCGTTTTGTTGGAGAATTTGCTGAAAGCACGAGCAATAAGAGCAAGTCCCTGATTCAACGTATTAAAGTCATCATCGTCATCATCATTGCAGTTGGAGTAGTACACAGCATCATTGTTGTTTGACGGGACAAGTTGAGTAGAAGTATCTTGTGGAGATGAATCATAAGGGACCATTTGGTTCGAGGTGGAAGATTGTGGATAACTGAAGTAGTTCTGCTCTTGAACATATGCATGATTTGACAGTGGTGGTGGAGCATAGGGGGATTGAGCTACGAGAGCCAAAGAATTTGGTGTTGTTGTGGGTGTGTAACCTCCTCGTAGAGCTCGATCTTTTTCCACTTCAGGTTCATGGTGTTTCAGAAAGTCATACAACAAGCCATATGGAGCATCATGAAGATTCTTCGTTTGACGAACAAATGTCACATATTTATGCCAATCAGGGCCAAGACTACCAACAAATTTGGAGTTCACAGCGATCCTTGGTACTGTGATTTTGTGACGTTCTAGATCATTGACCACATTTGTGAAACGATGATAGTAGGATTCAAGTGACTCTCCAGGTTCAATTGTGATGTCAGTGTATTCCATGTAAAGCTTGGATTCCATGTCATCTTTGTTCAATTGAGTTCCTTCCATAAGGAGATGAACGTGTTCCCACATAGCTTTGGCTGTTTTCTGAGCATCGACACTTCGATAGATCGGATTAGGTATACCTTGAAGTATATAAGCCATTGCATACTGATCAGCTTCACGATGTAGTTTCTGTTCTTCAGTGAGTGCAGATTCTGCAAGGGGTCTATCACCAGGAGGACGTGGAGGATCAGCATTTGGATCACCAGCTTCAAATCTTGTTGGCCACTCAAATGGTCCTTCAAGTATCACTTGCTTCAAGAATTTCCCATGAGGTTTCTTTAGTTCAAGAAATCGTAAGAATCGACTTGACCATTGCACATAGTTTCCAGGTGTAAGCATTGGAGGTGTTTCAAGTGATCCTGCCTCATGTCGGGATTGTTAAGTTGTAATAACTTCACACATTCTGTCAAACCAGTGAGGTTGTTTGGAGGAAAACTGAGTGTTTTGTAGTGGCACTTGATATGGTTGTTGTTGAGGAATGAGCTGTTGTTGCATCAGTAGGTAATGTTGTTGTGGATTGTATTTAGGAGGTTGTTGATTCATTATGTGCGGAAGGTATTGTTGTTGCTGATACTACTGAGGTTGTTGTTGCTGATACTGCTGAGGTTGTTGTTGCTGAGGATAAGAGTGAGGGAAGTAGTGATTAGGTGGTTGAGACATCTTAGAACACTTGTGTAGAAATGGATCTTTGTAGAAGAATGAAATGCACGTTCCTTTGAGTAAGTTGCAAAATCCTTGGGGTAAGTTCAATTCTTACGCGTAACTTAATCTTACGCGTAAACTTTAAGTTATGCGTAAAGAGTAGATTATGCGTAAACTAATAGTTTATGCGTAAGTTTTCTCTTTACGCGTAAGTATAGGCTTATGCGTAAGTTTAGACTTATGCGTAAGGTTTAAACAACCAAACAAATCTTTCAAACTTATCCAAGCTTGAAAGATATCCGTAGTCGAAGTATTCCACTAACTTATCCAAGCTAGGGAAGTACTGAGTCACCGTAGCACAAAGAGAAGATCGTTGATGAAGCTTACGCGTAAACTCTGGCAAGTTACGCGTAACTTTGACTTACGCGTAGAATCAAACTTAAGCGTAGGTTTAAGGCGTAGAAGAGCACTTAACGCGTAGGATCAGGGTTTTAACCAATTTAACGCGTAAGAAAAGGGTTTTGGCCTATTTAACGCGTAAGAAAAGGGTTTAGACCAATTTTACGCGTAAGAAAAGGGTTTTGGCCTAGACTTATGCGTAAACCGACCAAAAAACACTGTAGACAGCTGGAAATAGTACTTTTTTCGACCACTTTACGCGTAAACCGTACTGTTCATCCAAAATAATGACTTTTTGATGAAAAAATGCTTAGAAATAAGGTACTTTTGATCAAATAACTTCACCAATACTAAGAAAACCTTAACTTTAGAAGATGTAGCTACCAAAAACTAGTTTTCCAATATCAAAGAAGCTATAAAACCGTAAAAAAAACTTTAAAAATCACAACTTTATGCAACAACTAAGCTTCAAATCACTATATCAACCTTGAAACTTATCCAAGCTTCAAGATTTGAGTGAAAGAAACAAAGAAAAATGCAAAAAGATGAAGAAATAAGCACCAATCCCCACGTTAACCAAAGAAACTCACTTCAAACTTCTAGTAGGCGAATGATACCACTTGTTAGGTCACCATTTATGTAAACACAAGTATGATTGATAAAGAAATAAGATGAGAATGAGAGGTGGTTGATTATAAGACAATATGAAAGGTGAGAGTGCAAGAGTTTCACTAAGATAATCTAATAACCAACAAAATAAAATGTAACATAAGGTTTCTATTTATAAGGGAGGAGCTAGGGCAACACTCCCTTCCTCCCTTATCCTTTCATACGTGGGCTTTCAAGGCCTCATGGGCTTTTACATGCTGCCCATTAACTAAACAATAATCATAAACAATACTTAAGCAACCTATTACAAAATGTAATGACCGAGACTTGACTAAATACTAAAGTATGATCCCAACATGTCTACTGATATAATGTCCATCATTTTACAATCATATTCTGTTGAGGACGATGAAAGACTGCGAGCTGAGACATCTGAAATTGTTTCAAAATATGAAAATGCTCTTGTAAAATTTGAAAAAGAAAACATGTCATTTTTCAAAAAACTTGATCGAAAATCAGAGGAATGCAAGTATGACAAATTGTCGTATGAGCATGCCTACAAGGACATGAAAAAGGAAAATGATATTTTGAGAGCTCAGCTTGAAAGTATCAAAAGGAAGGGTGTGGATACTAAGTTTGCAAAACCATCGACTTCAGAGAAACCAAATGTTTCAAAAACGATTGAAAAACCAAAAATGTCTATTTCCCGGTTTGCTCCAAAAGTCGATGAGAAAAAGGATTTGACAAAACCAGTCACTCCAAAACCCTTGCCTAAGAAAAAGGAAATTGAAAAGATTATTGAAAAACAAAAATTGGTTGTTGAAAGTAACACAAATGCGATTACACCTACCCCTTCTAGGAATAGAACACCGAATGTGTCCACAAAAACTGTAAAGGAATATGTTGGTTCTAATGACATGGTCCACAATCACCATCTAGAAGAAGCTAGGAAAAAGGCATAACTTCGAAAAGACGGAATTTTAGGCGCAAAACCTAGTGTGATGAATTCTACAAGATTCCAAAGCACTGCTAGTAGTAGTAAACCATTACCTAGGAACAATCTACAAAACACTAGGGAGTGGCTTGCATCTAAGAGTAGTTGCGCAAAAGAGAATGTTAGGCACGTAGATCAAAACACCATGAATTCAAAGTCTTCTTCGAATAAAAATCAATCGCCAAATGAGTGTAGTGACATCGTTAAGGTTGCAGCTTTAAACAAAAATGTTGAATTTGTCTGTCATACATGTCAAAAATGTGTTTTTTCAGCTAATCATGATGCATGTGTTGCACAATATATCAAAAAAGAAAATGCACGTGCTAAGGTACAATCCACTAAGAAACCGAATAGAAACAAACCTGTTGATAAGAAGCAAAAGGCTAAGAAACCTAATAGGTGGATCTCTACAGGACGTAGTTTTTCTCAAAATGAGATTTCCGCTGCATCTGAAAAGAAAAAAACTCCTAGATCTTGCCTTAGGTGGACTCCCACGAGAAAAGTTTTTAACACAGTTGGTCTTAGATGGATTCCCACAGGGAAGATTTTCGATGCTTACACCAAGACAAATAATAGTGAAAATCATCAGGATAAGGAAGTAGAAATCACTACAACCGTTGATAGTGAACACCCTCAATGTGAGGAAACTTGTACTTCTAACACTGTTATTTGTGAGAATTCTTCTTCTGTGGATGCAGGTACTTATGAAAGTGATGAGAGTTCATACACCCAATGTGGTAAAGAAGAACTTTACGCCAACATCGCATGTGGAAATCCTTTTCTAATTCCACTCGTAACTCCACTTTTACTTGTCAAACCTTAATTTTTCTTTCTTTCTTCAAATCTTTTCTTTGTAAATATTTTTGAAAAAACAAAAGAGAAAATTTGAAAACCCAACAAAAAAATATATATATACAAAAATAGAAAATTTTCAAAAATACAATAACAATATACAATAAAAAATCCAAAAATATTCTTCTCACGACATGTCTTGTATAATCGATATTTTGTACGTTTCTAGAAATGTCATTCAACAATGATACGGATATGTATAGATGCTTGAGCGAGAGTTCTCAAAAATGTTTTCTAAACCATGTCGTTTCTCAAAATTTTCTTCACAATGGCTTGTAAGTACTTCAGCTTACAACCCGTGCTTCAAAGTGAAATCTTTTCAAAACTTAAGTCTGGGTATAAAAACTCGAAAAGATTTCAAATAAGGACTTAATCGGATGGCTTCTGGACACATCAGTTCAGGACCCGTGCTTCAAAGAAAGGAAAGTGCTTAATCAAAACAAAGAATTCAAATATTTTTCGAGAACTTATCCTAAAACGAGAACCAAACTCTTATATGGCTTGAGCCAATTTTAGAAAAACTTTCAAAATCTTTAAGCTCAAGACCATGATTGTTGATCTAATATTAAATTAGACTTTCAAAATTCTCTTTCATTCTGAACACCAACTTTTCAAGATTTGCAAACAGATTTTCAAAATCTATCAAAATCGTTGCTCATCATCAAAATGACTTGTGTACACCTTACAGTGCACAACTCAAGTTTTCAAAAAAAGGAAAGTGCTACACAAAAATGGTTTTCATAAAAAAAAAAAAGGAAAAAAAAGTGCACTTATCCTAAAAATGGACACTGTTGTACGCCTCAGTGCGACATTCCTATTCAAACAAAGAGAAGTCTTTGTTTTTCAAAAAACCATGATGCAAAATTCAACAAATCTGAAACTTCTTTCTTTTTCAGAATTTTGCTTCGAGAAGACTCCTTCCCTCTAAACTTTAAAAGTTTAACATTTCTCAAAAACACATGCGAGTTTTGAGGGGGAGTAATTTCAAAAACAAAAATGTTCCGATTTCATGCAAAAACAAATTTGTCTATCTCTCCAAAAAGCTTTTTCTTAATCAGTTGATATAAAAAATATCACGATATGCTATTTTTGAGGGGGAGAAGACGTGATTAAAATGTGTAAAGATTGTGATTGAATCTCAAAAGATCTCGACTCAGATATAACCAATGAATTGACGAAGCTTAAAATGTCAGTAATCGAAAAGACTTGTCCTGGACGGGTAATAATTTCAAGCTAGTCTAACTAGTGATGTAAGCGTGTCTCGAATAAGACTTGTCCGAGTAGAATGTACCATCTCGAGAGACTTTCTTTGGACTTGACCAGGACAGGTAATAATTTCAAGCTAGTCTAACTAGTGATGTAAGCGTGTCTCGAATCGGTCATGTTCACTGAAAGTGGATCAATACAAAAGGCAAACTCCTCCCACATGTGCAAATTTCTTAATAATCCATGAGCACATGTGAAGGGGGAGTCCTTCAAAATTACAAAACTCTCAAAGTCGTAACAAAATATGTTTATATTCATAAACACTTTGAGAGATTTTCATAAATGGTTTCAATGGCAATTATAGGATAGTCATGGAGTTATAAGGTGACTAAGGTTAGGAAAAACCGTCCTATGATCCGCCAGAGCCGGAGGGATCTACCCAAGGACAATTCCAATAGATTAGAATTAGAAGTCCTTAGGTATGATTGAAAAAGGGAGAAAATGAGAAAGGAGAAAGAAGGGGTTGAAGAATTAAAAAGAAAAGTAATGAAAAGGGTGAAAAGAAATAGCCCTCCATATGTTCAACCTTAGGGCAGACACCGGGTTCAATTCGTATGCTATTGGTTGTTGCTAAGGTGACACCGGTATTGAATAAAAAGACGTCAAGGACCCAGTGACGCACTGCACTTAACCTTCTAGCCACTCAAGTTCTCTTAAAAGAGCTTGTTTCATTCTCACGGGGAACCGGTGTAATCTATCGACCTGTCTCTTAGAGATGGTTGATATTGAAGCAGGAGACCTATCCCTAATCTCCGCATAGGAAACCAAATGTGCACTTATCGAGTCTAGAGCCCTGAGATTCATCAAAAGATCTCATAGGAACACATGATATTTCTACACCGGTTGTTCATCATTAAGGACGCCAGATGTAAACTTAAGAGTCCTACGCAGATCTTAGCAATCTGCCGAGAACGTTTATAAGAGGATTTACTTATGTATTTCTCAATGATTGAACAGAAACTCCTTCCAGGGTCAACATCAAACAGCCCTGACAGCAGGTCACTTCGGTAATTCTTTATGAGTTACGCTTAGTGTTCGCGGTGGTTTCAAACGTTCTACAGTCGTGGAGTGATCCCCAGCGACTCACGCATTCGTTGAGCTACTTAGTAGGTCTCGTAAGCTCCCTCGGGAGTATCCGAAATGGGAACGGCATTGGTAAGGGTTAGAAGGAGTCTTAACACTATGTTGTTGACGATCTCTAATTCCTTGTCTGTAAGTACCGGTTGATTTATTGCTAACTGTTTACCTGCAGCTATACATCATCTCAATGACGATAGACTCCACATGCTCATACTTACGTCACTAAGTCAATGAAAGCTCCCTCAAAGATCTAAGCAACACAAAGTTCAAAGAAAGATTCTACGTCTAAAAGAAGAATCTACAAAGTAAAGAGACAAAGATCAAAGTGAAAGAAAGGGAACTGCTGATGTATGAATCTCAAAGTTCAAAGATGTATGAGCATGTTGGAATGGCGGAAAACCACCACAGACGCAGAAGTGACGAAAGGCAGATGACTCCACGTCACAAAAGAACAAGGAACGATGAAAAATCAGTCATTAAAGATCACAAAGCATGAAGGAACAAAGACTTAAAACTACTCTACAAAGACTCAAAGTTCAAGACAACAAGCTTCAAAGTTCAAAGATCAAGATCACAAAGAGAGATCTCAATGATCACCCCTTAGGGGGAGATTGTTAGCAATAGAAGTGTTGATCATCAATGGAATCAAAGAGAGATCTCAATGATCGCCCCTTAGGGGGAGATTGTTAGAAATATAAGTGACGATCATTATTATATCAATGAGTCTTGTAATAATGTTGTAATAGTCTTGTAGTTTAGTTAAGGGTAAACGGGCTTGGTTTAATCTAACATTGTATTAGTTTATGTCTAGTCCATTACATAAGCCCAAGCCCGGCCCATCTCTTTATCCTAACTATATAAACCTCCAAATGCTACCATTTGGAGGTGGAGCTTCTAGGTTATTTCTCTCATTGTATTCTTCTCTCTTTAATCTAATACATCTCTCTTTCTCTCTCTAGAAGTTACCATCTTTATCTATCTCTTCATCTCTCTATTAATCTTTCTTATAATCTTAATAATATGTGTGAAATGATATAAGTTTTGGGTTCCTACAGCTTTGATCAAGGTTATTAGATATATAAAATTGTCTATTAGTCAAGGTTTATTCTTTCCAGTCCACACAACAACCTTCATTGTAAGGCTTATTGTGATAGTGATTGGGCAAGTTGTCCCTTTACAAGAAGATCAGTGACTGGTTACGGGATTTTCTTGGGTTCAAGTTTGATTTCATGGCAATCCAAGAAGCAAAATGTAGTTTCTAGGTCTTCCACAGAAGCTGAATACAGAGCTTTAGTTGATACTACTTGTGAAGTCACATGGATTCATTGCCTGCAAAAAGAATTTGGTCTTACTATTCCTACTCCTATTCCCATGATGTGTGATAATGTTTCTTCTATAGCATTGGCTTCTAATCCAGTTCATCATGCTCGCACCAAACACATAGAGATAGATTGTCATTTTGTGAGGGACAAGATCAAATCAGGACATATATTACCATGTTACATTCCTACCAAACATCGATTGGTTGTCCTTTAAGCAAACCTCTTCATTACAATTGTTTATCCAAGTTAGGAGTGTGTAATGCTTACACACTGCCAACTTGCGAGGGGGATATTGGAGCATCATCTCAATCAAACAAGTCAAAGACTCAATCCTCTGTTCATGCTGTTACAAGAAACAGAGCAACTCAGTCAAGGACTTCACATAAGATGCAGCTACTAATGGAATCAAGCTTGATTAAGTGTAATATGATGTAAAAGTTGTATAGAAATAGCAATAGTTTGTATGTAGAAGTTTCTGTAGTTAGTTACAGTTTTCCCTTCATTTGTAGTGTTTAAATATGCTTGTAAACATTCATTTTGAGTTTAATCAATTGAATCATTTTTCACACTTTACTATGTGTTTTTATCATTTCTCTCATTTCTCTATAATTATCCCTAAAGTAATTTAGAAAACTAAAATTTTGCTGCCACGCTCACATTAAGAACAAATAAGTCTCGCCGCAACGCGGTGATACATGCTTGTATAAAACTGAATTCACGATGTATTTGATCCTACACTAATATTATATACTCGACGCACGAGTTGATACATGCCGTATAATCACATAAGTTGAATTTTTGGATGAATTAATTACCATTCGGGAAAAAGAGGTGCAGTTGTTTGACAAAATTCGAAGAATAAACTAACGAGCATTATTATTCAGGCCGCCCCACGTCATATATAATAACACTTTCCTCACCTAAAACCCAAAACAAACATTTGATATATATCTTCCCACCAGTGCTCTTCCTTTCTGAAACGATTTACATATGAATTATTATATGTTCATGTTTCTTGTTGTCTTTAAATCATACCAACGAAGATATGGAGTCTAATGAATTCGAGCACTTAAAATCCACTTGGGGTACGTTATTTAATTTGTTGCCTTCTTGCATCAGTAAGACATATACTTTATTACGTTAAACTATAGTACATGCTTGCAACATTTTCTTATTCTATATATTAGTTACGTTCAACTGAATCAAAATGTCCTTTGTTTCTAGCCTATGTAAAAACTTATAAAAAAGTTTAAGTAATTGCTCTTTATGCCAATGAACCTACTATTTCTGATTCTCCATACACCTTTTTTTTTTTTTTAATTTAATTAAAAAATATAATATTTGAAGTGTTTAACAACCACCAAAAGCGCTCATGTTCTAACCTTACTAGTTAAACAGCTTTAAGGTGTCCAAGGAAAGTGTTGGGAAATTGTCATGGGATACCTGTGGTGCGTTTAGTTGGAGAATAAATTCTCTTGTTTTTTATCTCCAATTTTGTATATATTTGGAAGTGAAATTTATCTCCAAAAAACACTTGAAAATACAGAAGCGGTTTAGTTGATGTTTGTTTTTTCTGTTTTGAAGAAGGGAAGGGAGTGTCTACAAAGGAAAACAAGGAAACAACAAAAATTAGTTTTGTAATTTAATTTCCTTGTTAAGATAAGAAATAGAGGATTTGTGTTTTGTGGAGATATTTTGGAAATAAAGCGATTTGAACGCGATCTTGTTTTCTTTGTTTTGTACAAAACATTTCGTACAAATCATAGATGTTTTCCTCTAATTAAACGCAACTCTAGAGTCTCTTTAACATTTGAAATGATTGCTTAACTTTTTTTTTTTTTTTTTTTTTTTTTTTTTTAGCTTATATTCTGGGTTTAAGACTTTTTAACAATATGCTCATAAGCTCATGTAGAGTGTTTGGATTAGCTTATGGTAAATGGGTAAAAAGAAAGTAGCTTATAAACCGGAATAAATAAGCCCACCAAATAACTGCTTATATTTTTGTGGATGCAGATTTGCTGTTCATTTTTAATCCATAAAGTTCGTCCCAAAGTGTGCTTTTTTCCATGGTTTTTAAGGTTAGAGGAATAGTGTTATAGGCTTCTGATAACGAGCTTTTTTCTGTGAATTCTTTTGGATGCACTTCTTTAGTTAATGGAAGCGACTGTAACTAAGCTTCAAATCGAATTGGCTGCTTCTTTCTTTGACATCGTATCATCTTGAAACAGAGAATTTGGTACTGGTTATTGGTATTAGTCTCAAGTAGAGCAAAGTGCGTTTATTAGATATGTGTTGTGTCTTAATGGTTTCATCTGGACCTCCAATAAAGAAACGTTCAGGTTTGCGGATTAAACAAGCAGGACGTGGCTCATACAGGGGTAGTTAGCTGTACTTGTTGTTTCTGGGTTATTTGATCCAAGTTAATCTTTGCTGTACTTGGTTAATTTTATATATTGAAAAAGTAAGATGGGAACTAGAAGTCCGTTAAGGAGTTTCCTACAGAGTCTGTGCGAGAATTCTTGCTGGAATTATGCTGTTTTTTGGAAGCTTCAGCTACAAAACCAAATGTATGTATTGCTTTTCGTCTTTCATAGCCAACGATTTATATACATCTATAATTTTTCCTTCTAGAATACAGGCAATTTCTTTATGTGCAAGTGTTATTTGTGTTGACAAGTTTAAGATGTCTATTATACTATTAGTTATTACTAGTAACATTCATTAGTCAATACAAGGTTAATCAATGGGTTCTTTTTGCCTTTGGATGCCAAGTCAATTGAGCATTCACTCCATCCAGTAGAGTTGTGTATGGAATCATATGTTTTTTTAGCTGTAGCTATCATGATTCATGAATCTTTGTTTATGATAGGATATATGTGTCAAGTTCCGTGTTCATCTATAGGTTGTTTTTTATGTATTCTTCTTTTTTTTATTATCATAAGACAACTACCCATTAACCTGCCCAAGAAGCAAATCTCATTGACTTTTTCGATTCTATAAATTATGTGATTTGTCGGGTGGTGGAGATGTGATTATATTATCAAGTGAATTACAGAAGTGGTCCCGTGAGTAGTTGGTTACCTGCATTTTGGTGTCCGTTTAAGCTTCTATCACTTGATAGATGGAAAAGGGTATATTAGTAAATTATACTAAATAATAGAAGTCAACTCTGTCATCCCTTCCTCCCTTCTCTAAAACAATTTATCTTGCCATCTCCTTTCACCCTGATCAAGATCCTCTCAAGTTGACTGAACATACACACACATGCTAGCTAGAAGACTGAGTTGTTAGAGAGAAAGGAAGAGTTGAATATAGCGACATAAGGCTTTTTGTTTTTAAGTTTTTAGTTTTTTTATGTGGATAATAAAAAACTTTGACCTTCAATAATGTGAGGCTTGTATGACACAATCAAAAAACCTCCTCAACTGTCATTAAGTTTCTTGATACGCGAGGATAATAATCTACTGTTCCATAGATGATTTCTTCAGTTAGCTAAAACGGAAACGGGTCAAATGGTTTAAAAGTCACCCAGGCAACACTCACTGTTAACAACTTGTGCTTTATTCTGGAAGTTAGATCACTATCATAATGATATTTAGGTAAACTTATAAAAATATTAGTAATTATTTATGAAACTGTACAAGAAAAAAGAAGAGTCTTGACGGGTGAACCTAAACTGACCTGACCTGACAAATTATTTTTTACTGATGTTTGCTGTATCTGATTGTCTGCCAAAGTTATTGGGTGTTCTTCTATTTGAATTTCAGTGTACCAGGCCTCAAATGTATGAAAAATCTGCATTCTTGAATATGCCTGATAAAGTTCTAACTTATCAATCTACTTGTTAATCATACTTCTCATTTTAGAGTTCTTTTTATGGGATGCGATCATTGATAGATTTTATGCTTTGTCTAGACTCGTGCTTTGGTTTATTTCTTAAATAAAAAATTATCTATACATAATATGAATAATAATGTTCTATGTCTACCATTATGTTTTTCAGATTATGTGACTGTATACTCATTTCTTACATCAATATACATGTTCATCTGGTATTTAGGATTTTGACATGGGAAGATGGATGCTTTGGCACCATCGAAGCTCAAGATTCCATTGAAAACATGTTTGCTGAGACTAGCTTCCGAGGCTTAGAAGAAACATCCTCATGTAACACATATCGTGGAACTTCGGGAGTAGAGGCAGTTGAACTAGCTGTGGCTTATATGTCAAACTTTCAGTATGCATTGGGTGATGGGTAAAGCCTTTCTTCTTCCCTTCTTTATGTTGTTTCCTGGTGATACTTTATTCTTTCGTTACCTTTTATCTACATAAAATTAATGAAAACACTATGTTGATAGAGATAACGATACCTTTCCTTGTCAACATGATCTGCTTTGCAATGTAAATTTGTATGAAACTCATTAGGAAAGCAATTTAAATCCCGCATCCAAAAGAAAATAATGTCTAAAGTAACTTCACATCGTGAGTCACCGTCGTATAACCAAATCTTGTAATAACCCAGAATTTTTTGATCTAGAGACTTATAATTTTCTAGCTACATGAATATGGTCACTGTGTTCGTATTGTTATGAACAATATAATGAACGAGACAAGACAAGACTTATTTTTATGTGCTTCTGTTATGAGGTTAGACAGTAAATGGGCATAGAAAAACAAAGTGAATATTCGCTTCACGAGACATGAGATCTGTCTACTGTTTCGTGATCTGTGTCATAAATTTACAATTAGTACCAGACCTGATTATTGGTCATAAAACTTTTAAATCATGTAACTGGTATTAAGGAAATGCGAATTTTACTTGTGTAGGTTTCTCTAAAACATCACAAAAGATGGAAGATTATGGTACTAACCCAAATATCAAATAGTTTAAATGATGAAAGCTAATTTGTTTGGTCAATCACTGTAGGGCTGTCGGTGAAGTGGCATACACAGGGAACTCTCAGTGGGTTTCTGCAGTTTCAAAAACATCGGGGGTAATAAACACTGCATCAATTTCTGAGGTTAGTTTGAATTATCGTCAAGTGATAATTCCTAAAAGAAAATCTGCTTAAGTTATCTAGTTGTGTGAGTAAACAAAAACCTTACCGTCGTATTCTTCCATTGGCAGCATGCAGATGAATGGGTGTTTCAGTTTGCCGCAGGTGTGAAGGTATTGATTCGTGACTAGATTATCATATTGGTTTCATTCTAAAGCTTGTGTGTATGTCTGTACGGTTCTACCGTTTTAAGTAGAGGCGCTAATTCGAACTAATTACTTATAAATGGGTTGATTTGGGTTGTGTTTATCTCATATGGCATAAATAATTAAAGCAGCTAAAAGGAGAACGTGTTGAAAGCCGACCACTGTGTAATTGTAATGTGTAGAACTTTATAAATTGTTTTCATCAAAAAATTTGGATTATTACTTTATACCTATTGTTTTTCTTATCAAAGTTAACATATTACTTGATTAGTAAAAGGACAAAAATAGTGTTTGCATCAACCAAAGCTTGTCTCGGCCTATACAGAAAATGTCCTATTTCAACTGAAAACATTTTGATAATTTCTTGATTGCTCCCATGCAGACTATTCTGCTGGTGCCTGTAATTCCACATGGAGTTCTACAACTCGGCTCATTGGACGTTGTATGTATCCCTTAATGTATATTGGAAGGGAAACTTCATTTTATTGTGAATGTTATTTTGTGTATTGATTTATTTTACCCTTAATGTTCCAGGTTCCTGAAGATGCAAACATGGCCAACTATATTAAAAGTGAATTTGTTGCGCATCAAGATCTCATAGCTTATTCTGATACTTTTGCAACAAACCAACAATTTTCATCTCAATCACCATCATCACTCATGCCTACAATGATGAAAAGTTTGGATGAGCTCCTATATGATGATGTAGCAACCATTGATAATGTTAACTGGTCAAGCCACAAACATTTGACCAATGGTATCGTAATACCAACTTGTGATAATTGGTATGCATCTCATTTAACAGGAATAGATATGCATAACCCTTCTGCAAGCGGCCAAATGAGTGCTATTGAATTGACAGAGCCACTAAATCAATTAACAACTTTAATCAATCCAGATATCATAGAAAGCAGCAATTCCGGATGTCTGGAACCATTAGTTTGTGACATGGGCATGTTGTTAAACTTCCCTAAAGAGTGTGAGCTGCACAAAGCTCTTGTCCCTCCTTTCATGGGAAAAACAGATGATTATTCCCAGCATCTTTCCATCGGGGACGATATATACACTTCAAGCCATATTTTTAGTGAAGATCCTGTTGACTCATTATCTAAGAAAACAAATGGATACCTTTCATGCAAGGAGAATGCGCGAAATCCCTTAGGAAATGTAGTCACAAGTCTAGATTTGGGTGAGAATTCTTCTATCCAAACCAGTGGGCAGAGCTCAATTATTAATTCGCTTGGCCAATATTCCTCTATGGCAAAAAGAAAAAACATACATGACAAAAGCGCATTTGAGGGAGAGAGTTCACTAATCAATAACCATGTAGCACCTGCGTTATATTTTAATACTGCCAAAAAAATTAATGATAGTTCTTCACCTTCAGCTAATTCGTACGAGGATGTAGTTGATGAATTGGCCATGGAAGAAGAGCGAAAAAATAGGTATGATGGTTTGCATCATAATAAGGGTTCAAAACCATCCGTTGCCAGCAAAAGAAGGGACAAGCCTGGTGCTAAACAGAAGGCCAGACCTCGAGACAGGCAATTGATCCAGGACCGACTCAAGGACTTGCGTGAACTTGTTCCAGACGGAGAAAAAGTTAGTGCTTCCCGAACATCACTTTTTGTTTTTAATTTGGGTTAATGGCATATAATAGCAACGAACTTTTTCATTTGTGTCATTATCAGATACGAACCCAAAAAATTATAACAATCAGATACGAACTTTCAAATTTTGTTTTATCAATGTAAAAATCTCATCTCGTTGCGTACGATAATGAAAAAAAATTTCAAAGTTGGATGGTTATTGTGGTATTTTTTTAAAGTTCGTATCTAATAATGAAACAAAATTTGAAAGTTCGTATCTGATTGTTGTAATTTTTTGGGTTCGTATCTGATAATGGCACAAATAAAAAAGTTTGTTGCTATTATATGCCATTAACCCTTTTAATTTTTATTCTCGTATAATTGTTATTGTTATATATGAGTATATGACACCTTTTGCCAGTGGCATAAGCATTAACCCAGGACCCACCTAGTTATCTTCAATAACTTTTGTTTATTTTGGTAATTGACCTGAAACACTTTTTTTTTTTTTTTTTTTTTTTCTTTTCATATGTATTTTACGTTAAACTGCGCAAAAGGGTATCAAACTATTATAAAGTTTGATAGACAAAAATGTAGCAAACTTTTGTAAACAAAAGATATCCAACTTTATTGCACAAAAATTTGAGTACGATACCATTATTGAACATTTTTAGTTGTATGATACCTTAAATAGGAATTGGCCTGTAGTTCGATACCCTCTTGTGCAGAAAACCCTATATTTTTGGTAAACAGTTATTCTGTCAAATAGGATTACTTTTTTTTTTCCCCCTTAATCTGGTGTCTAAATTTAATCCTAAAGGAGGCTTTATGCACTAAATATTCTTTGACTAATGTGTAGACCCTTTCGTTCTACTCTAATTTTAGTTGGTTTCGCCCACTAATTAAAGATAGTTGGAATCGATCCATTCGTAAGTAAATGCGTCTATATTTAATTTTTTTAGATTTATTATACATGCTGCTTTTCAAAATTTGTTATGGTTGTGGTAGTTCATCCATCTGATGGAAATCCTGATCTGCCATTGCCTTTGGCCCAACTAGTTTACATGGACCATGCAAAATGTTGTTTCACATGATTATCATATGCTCTGCCATTTGGCTAGTTAACGTGATTCTTATTGAGTTGTATCATCTAGTGGGATTCATTAGGTATAACGTCCTAGTAAATTAGCCCTTGGGTTCTTCAAAGTCAAAATGTTATGTTGAGTTACAAACTTAATTTCTCACGTGTATCATCCTAATTTGAAATGCAGTGTAGCATTGATGGTCTGCTGGATCGAACTGTGAAACACATGCTGTTTTTTGGAAGTGTCGGTGATCGTGCAATCAAATTGAGGCAGTGTTTGCAATCAGAGGTACGTGATTTCCAGATACTTTTATCTATATTTTCTTGCCTTTATATAACATCTTATGTCGGTGGACAAAATCGTATGCATGATTTTCTTATTAAAATATGTATTGGGAGAAATGTGCATTTCGAGTTCATATCTTATTCTAACAAGTTGAGTAGCGTCTCGATAGAGGTGGTTGTTGCGACCCATTTACTCATGAATGGGTCTATTAACTCTATTTGGGGTATCTTTAATCTCTAATGATTCAAATATAATATCTTTAAAGGAACCGGTTGTGAGGAGCCAAAAATGTAGTTTTCGTCTAAAACCCATGCAATCATTTTATTCTAAAATTTAGATTCCTCTTTTTTTTTTTTGGAAAAAATATATCTGCAATTATCCCATAAAAATGGCCATTTGACCCATAATCTACCGTCTGGTGGCTGAATCATCTGCAGGGAATGGGAATGGGTCCAAAGAACAATAGAACACCTGAAGACAAAGGTAGTCAGAATGGAGCAAGTTGGGCATACGAATTGGGAGGTGATATAGAAGTATGCCCCATACTTGTTGAAGATCTTCAATACCCTGGCCACATGATAATTGAGGTCTGTGTGTTCAAACTTGCCTACTTACTAATGTACATATATCTTCTGCATAGATTATGGAGGTCATGGTACTCTCATTCATAGTTGCATATTTTGTACTTCCGTAATTCCCATTAAATATCGTATGGATGCCAATGGTCAAATTGGAACAAAGTGGACGTCAAAGTTGCATTTTTTATTGTAGTTAGTAAAATGAGGAATGATGGTATCTTATTAAAGAAAAGTCGATGAATTTGGCAAATGAATTTATTTTTATGATTATTATAAGCAACCAGATTACATCTATTATTTGAAACTCGGTAATAACAACTTATATAGTTTTGTATGCGTGTTATGCATCATTGCAAAAACCTGCCTTTCCCTGGAGGTCAAAGATGTGGGTGCCTCTAAAAAGCAATAGATCTTGTATTATGTCAATTGTCCTATCAGAGGAGGAGAGTACAATTTGGAGAAAATACTGCTATCTGTCTATCTGTCTATCTGTCTCGATCATCATTGATTATGGATATTAATAATTTGACTGATAGTTGACTAGTAGTTAATCTTTTTGTCAAGACTTGAAGTTTGAACACAACTCCGTTAACAATCCTAAGGGCAAACATGAATCTTATGTGACAAAGTTTTGTGTACCTCAAATAGCCTTACCGTTTGTGGTGGCTTTCATAACAGATGCTATGCAACGAAAGCATTCGTTTCCTTGAGATTGCCGAGGTGATACATGGCCTGGACTTGATAATTTTAAACGGTGCGATGGAGATGCGTTCCGCCAATACATGGGCTCGCTACATTGTGGAGGTATGAACTTTTTTTATCTTTAATATATATGGTTTATTCGTTTTCTTATCATTTGTTTGTATAAGGCACATTTGATTGAATTAGCCTACGAGGTTGGTGGAAACCTTCATGATACGTCGGATCGCTAACAAATTAGAGAATAACTAACCTAATTTGGCTAATTAGCTTTTCTTGGCCAATGCATGACACTTTGGGTGAATTTAAACCCATACATTCATTTTACCTATTTTAGAATTTAATCCATTGGCTTTTAGAGATAAATCATAACCCGAATCGACTCCTCTATAAGTAAACAGGTCAAACTTTCCACCTCTTTCAAGAAAAATGGCAGTTTTTTTTTTTTTTTTCCCTTAATTACATAGTGAATGTGTACTTTTGTATGCAGGCTCCAAGGGGATTTCACAGATTGGATATATTTTGGCCATTAATGAAGCTTCTTCAGGAGCCCAAACAACATAGCCCAATATCCAGCAAGATTTGATGCAATCCACATGTTCTTGTACACTAAATTTCGGAACTAATGTATCAAGTTCAATAATGTAACCAGAAACGCCGACTGGACTACTGGTTTTGTTTTATTTAGTAGTAAGCCTAATTTCAGCATATAAATTTACATGGACTGCTGGTTTTGTTTGATTTTTAGTAGTAAGCCTAATTGCAGCATATAAATTTACATGGCAGAACCTTCTGTTGTCCAATTACATTAGTGCCTGTGAAGATAAGCGTTCATATCATGGAAAACGTTGTTACATAAAAGGACCTATGTGCCCCCCAGTTAGTTTAAGGCCTTGTGGGCTAGTGGCTTCTTCTCTAAGCCAAAATTCTTACTTGTGATGTTTGTGATTTGAAGGTGCTGATACGTAAGGGTCATGCACTTTTTGTTGGAAAATTTAGTACACTTGAGAGATTAATTCACACATGGTAATGGGTTTGGAGGTACGGAGTGTACACCCATTTGGTTACTGAATCCCCTGACTCAATAGTGGTTATGTATTGATTCTGCTGATAGCTTGAATCTGTTTCTGCTGATAGCATGATTCTGCTGATAGCAGATTCTGCTGCTAGTGTGAATCTGCTACTAGCATCAGTTTATTCTGCTGCTCGTTTTTAACCACTAATTCCTACTATTATGAAAAGTATTATGTTATAATTAATGGGCCGTTAATTATACATAATTTCATGGGCTAGGTTTGAGTATTCTCTATTATAAATAGAGGTCATAATACATCTGCATGGATATTCGAAATCACAAAACCCTAAATACTTGAATACGCATCTGGTTCTTGGTTTGTGCCTAAAACAAGAACATCACTTAGTCTTATCCCATAGAGATATTCGTGTAACCCAGGCATAGGGTCGAATAGTTTCTATTGGAAAGTGATACCACGATTTCAAGTGAATATCTGGTACATTTATTGATTATCTTAACCCTAATCTGGAAACTTGTTAACAATTAATAACCAACAATCAATAGAAACTATTAGTGATAATCAATGGCTGCTGCTATGAGACAAATGGCTGCTAACTTTTCCAAGTTGGAAAAGTTTGAAGGTGTTGATTTCAGAAGATGCACTTCTTGTTGTCAAGTATGAATGTGGTTTATGTTCTCACAACTGAGATTCCAGAAGATTTTGGAGATGATGCTACTATGGATCAGATGAGAGCAAGAAGCAAATGGGAGAATGATGACTACATATGCAGGGGTCAAATTCTTAATGGTATGTCTGATTCTTTATTTGATATTTATCAGAATGTTGAAACTTCTCAAGAACTATGGGATTCCTTGGAAGCCAAGTATATGGCTGAGGATGCATCAAGTAAGAAGTTCCTTGTAAGTAATTTTAAAAATTACAAAATGGTTGATTCTAGACCTGTCATGGAACAATACAATGAACTTCTTAGTATACTTGGTCGATTCACACAACACAAGATGAACATGGATGAGGCTATTTCAGTCTCTTGTATCATCGATAAACTGCCTCCTTCTTGGAAGGATTTCAAGCATATGCTTAAGCATAAGAAGGAGGAGTTAACTCTTGTTGAGTTGGTGATACGTGGGAATCGCACCAGGCTTTACCTCTCAAAGGATCTTGAGAAGCTTACAACCCCCACCAGGCAGTGTACCTGATCGTTGTAGTATAGTATAGTGACAAGTACCGGAGGATTGATCGTTCAGCTAGGAATAGTGTCGCTAGGATTAGAAAACCTAAATACTAGTTCTAAAGATGAGGGATGATTATTTTTGTATTTTTATATTTTTTAGAAAGCAAGTGAAAATCTCAGGTTTGAAGGATTTGGGCGGAATTAGTTGCTAGTCAACTAACCCAATACTAAAGATGCAATCAAAATAAAATACTAGAAATGAAAATAAACTAAATTAAACTAAGGTTGTGAGCAATAAGTGGAGAAAATGTGTTTACTTAGATTTCACTACTCCCTAGATATCTTTTACACGTTAATTACTTGTTATAGTTGCGTGGATGACGGATTGTATTCCTTAATAACATTCATGGGGTGGCGCACTTAATTCTCCAATCCTATGAGTGCCTACTTCACTCCTATGTCGAGCCGGCTAAGAAGCTCCTAACATGGGATCATTAGAATTTACTCATGCATTAAATACAATCAATAAAACCTAGTGCACGTCAGTTCATGTTTCCTAAGACGTTCAAGCATGTTACCATCTGGAGATTTGCCAGTTTTCTTAAGCCTAACATCGAAATCATTCATCCAATACAACCATAAACAAGTAATCAACACATAATTAACATCTAGGTTTCATTAGATCCAAGCAAACACAAGATAGATCTAGCCTAGCATGATGGAATTAAGACAAGAACAAGATATAGACAACCAACACATAGACATATTGATTGAATTAAAAGAACACTTATCTCAATTACACATGAAAGGGTTCAAGGGCTGAGAACCCTTGAAAAACCTGTAAAATTCGTACCAAGTTCGGACTTAGGGTTTCTCCAAAACTTCTCTCTTTTTAATATGAAAATTAGAAAACTATATATAGGAAATAGGGTCTGACGGCGTCAAGAACAAATTTGTGACGCCGTCATCTCGCCGCCAAAATACTTCTCGGACTGCCTTGATCTACTTTTGACGCCGTCATGTGTTATGTATTTCCAGGCCGTCATGCATTTTCCTCTTGACGCCCTACCTTGTGACGCCGTCAAATCTGTACTGGATCATCATGGAAATTACTCTTGACGCCGTCAGAATTTTCTTCTTGACGCCATCACCTACTGTTCCCAGCAAGGAAAATTAAGACTTTGGCGTTTTCTTCACTTTTATGCTCCAAAAACGTCCGAATTGCTTCCTTTTCCAGATTTCTCTCCCAAAGTACCTAAAATCACAAAAGGAACAATTTAGGGAAATATTTGATCAAATAAATTCAATTTCGGGCTTAAATGACCCCCTAAAAACGGTTCATTTTGCGCCTCATCATATACCCTTACACTTGAGATTTGCTTGTCCTCAAGCGAATGCGCTTTTATTCTAATCAAAATACAAGTTAGGGGTCATTTAACACTAATATAAAAGTAATTACAACAAATAATCGTTCCACTAAAGACCAAAGACAAGCACGGAGGTCATACACTAGCACCTCACAAATAGTGTTTAGATACTCACATCTCTCGGGTATAATAAAGTATAAATTACAATATGGAAACAGAAGATATCTCTCACTACCTGTCATAGCAAAATAGATTACCATAGGCTTGGGAAAGGATCAAACCTCCACCAGATGGCGTAAGCACCTAGGATAAACTATCAAAGAGGTCTTTTAAAGGGTTGTAACGTTAGGTGTAGGGATATGAAATACACGGTTTTGTTGGATAAAGAAAGTTTTTACTGGTGGCTGATGAGGCGAAAAATGATCCGTTTTTAGGGGGTCATTTAAGCCCGAATCCGAATTTATTTGATCAAATAATGCCCTAAATCGTTCCTTTTGTGATTTTAGGTACTTGGAGAGTGAATTCTGGAAAAGAAGCCATTTTGGACGTTTTTGGAGCATAAAAGTGAAGAAAACGGTAAAGTCTCAATTTTCCATGCTGGGAACAGTAGGTGACGGCGTCAAGAGTAATTTCCTGACGGCGTCAAACCTCAAGAATTAAAATCCGTAGTTGATGACGGCATCACACACAGGGCGTCAAGAGTAATTTGTGTGACGGCCTAGGCCTTGACGGCGTCAGAAGTAGATCAAGGCCGTCCGAGGAAGTATTTGGCGGCAAGATGACGGCGTCACACCTTTGTTCTTGACGCCGTCATCCCTATTTTCCTATATATAGTTTTTTAGTTTTTCACATTTAAGGAGAGAAGTTTTGGGAGAAACCCTAAAGACGATTTTGGTGCAACTTTTACAGGTTTTTCAAGGGTTCCAAACCCTTGATACCTTGCATTGTAATTGAGATAAGTGTTCTTCTAATTCAATCAATATGTCTATGTGTTGTTGTCTATATCTTGTTCTTGTCTCAATTCCATTATGCTAGGCTAGATCTCTTTTGTGTTTGCTTAGATCTAATGAAACCTAGATATTGATTATGTGTTGATTACTTGTTTATTCTTGTCTTGGATGAATGATTTATATGTTAGGCTTAAGAAAATTGGCAGATCTCCAAATGGTAACATGCTTGAACGTCTTAAGAAACATGAACCGAGGCGTACTAGGTCTTTATTGGTTGTATTTAATGCATGAGCCACTGTTTACAATCCCTATAGTTGTGCTGGGCATGGTGTAGGAGGAGATAAGAGCTCATAGAATTGGGGAGTTATGTATGCCATCCCATGAATGGTATTAAGGAATACGATCCGTCATCCATGCAATTATAACAAGTAATTAACGTGTAAAAGATATCTAGGCAGTAATGAAATCTAAGTAAACACATTTTCTCCAATTACTGCTCACAACCTTAGTATAATTAGTTTATTTTCATTTTTAGTATTTTATTTTGATTGCATCTTAGTATTGGGTTAGTTGAATAGCAACTAATTCCGCCCTAATCCTTCAAAACCCGAGATTTTTCTTGCTTTCATAAAAATATAAAAACACAAAAATAATCATCCCTCACCTTTAGAACTAGTATTTAGGCTTTGTAATCCTAGCGACACTATTCCTAAGCTGAACGATCAATCCCCCGGTACTTGTCACTATACTATACTACAATGATCAGGTACACTGCCTGGTGGGGGTTGTAAGCTTCTCGAGATCCCTCGAGAGGTAAAGCCTGTTGCGATTCCCACGCATCAAGTTTTTGGCGCCGCAGCCCGGGGAATAGTTATTGTCTAGGTTAAAATTTCTTTTTATTAGGTCTACTTGCTAGATTCCTTTCTAGTAAGATTTTATCTTTATTTTTAGGTCTTCTTTAGTCTATCTTATTTCTTCGTGCTTTTGTTCGTAACTCTTTACCATCCGACATCATGGAAGGTGGTAACATCTTTGAACCCGTCATCCCACCACAACAAAACCCACCACTAGAACCCCTTAGGCCCCGAACCTTAGGAGAGTATTCCCGACCTAGCCACCAAGGCTACCGAAACACCATTGAGCTCACCGGAGCCAATGTAACTCCCTTGCGATCCGACACCATCCGGTTGGTGCAAAGCGGATGTGCATTCCATGGACTTCGTTCCGAAGATCCAAACCAACATCTTAAGGACTTCCTCAAAATCGTAGATTCCATAGACCTAGGTGTTGAAACTAGAGAGACTACCCGTTTACGCCTATTCCAATTCTCTCTACGGGATCAAGCTAGTCAATGGCTTGAGCATTTACCCGCGGGATCCATCACCACATGGGATGATCTCACCACTCGTTTCCTTGCTCAATTTTTCCCACCGGGGAGAACTACTAAGCTTAGAAATGACATCTTGATGTTCCAACAACATCAAAATGAATCTCTTTATGAAGCATGGACTCGTTTCAAGGACTTACTCCAAAAAGTCCCTCATCATGGCATAGATCTTTGGCTCCAAGTCCAAATTTTTTATGACCATATCGACATCTCCACAAGGCGAGCCATTGACCAATCGGCCGGTGGTAAGCTACGTGATCTTAGTGCGGAACAATCATGGGAACTCATAGAAGATCTTGCTCTCTATGACAACGAAAGTTGGAATGATCCCCATGATTTGAACAAAACGGTCAAGGCAATATCTTTGCCTTCGAACAATTCTAGCACTCCCGACCGTAGGATCATGGAACTTTAGGACCAAGTCAAGTTTCTCATGAAATCTTACAATGCTCCTAAGCCTTCAAGCCAAGTGAACAAAATCACTTCTTCATGCGAATTATGTAGTGGTCCCCATGACACTCGTGATTGTGTGGAACTCCCCGGAACAGCTTTTGCGGACTACGCATCCACGCGTACCGACGAAGCGGGAGATAAGTGGTACACTTTCAAGCCCGAGCCAAACCCTTACGGTGATTCATACAACCCCTCTTGGAAAAATCACCCAAACCTTAGGTGGAAACAAAATCAACCCAATTCCTCCAATCCGCCTAATCGCTACCAACCAAACGGTCCACCATCCAACCGTACTTTCAACAACAATCCTTCTAACAACTATGGTAGTACCAACAATCTTGAAGGATTGATGTCAAAGTTCATGGCATCTCAAGAAGCCCGCATAGCTAGATTTGAAACCGAATTCAACCAACAACAAACGGAGATGACCAACAAGATTGACAACTTGTTGAAAGCCCTCAACAACCAAGCGTTAATCACACCTAGGAAGGACACTAGGGACACCAATAGTGGGACCCAAATTAAGGACCCCTCATCATCCAAACATGTCCACTTTGTCAATGTTGTCACCATTAAGCCGATAGATAAGGAGATAGAGGAGAGTGACAAGGATGAAGTTAGAGTAGAAGCCGAAAGTAAGGATGAGAGTAGGGAAGTTGAGGTTAATAAGGATGAGGAATTAGAGGAGGTAGAACCTATAGAAGAATACTTTGATAAGTTGCCAACCAAGGAAGAACGAGAATACCATAAGGATTTATTCGATAGTCCCGAGAGAACATATATCTTTGGCAACCCCCTTATCAAAATGGGAGACCCCTCTAACATTAACATCCCATGCAACATCGGGCACATGCATATATGGAAAGCTTACATCGACCTTAGATCCCCCGTGAACATCATGACTAGGACTTATTACAATTGGGTGATGAAGAAGCAACTCAATTTTAGGATGATGCCCGGTAAGAATCTGATAAGTAATTTTGCAGGAAGAGTGAAGGGATTACATGTGATTATAGGGAATCTCACCTATGAAATCGATTTTATGATAGTGGAAGACATTCGTCCGGTGATAGATGCTTGCCTAAGTCAAATAGTATTCGGAAAACCATTTGTTGAGGCCACTAGGATGAGTTATGATCCGACTTTAGGGATAGTTAGATTCAAGAAAGAGAATGATGAGGTTGCTTATCAAATGCCCTACAAGATCGAACAATACCGCCTTCTCTCTAATTTCGAAAAGGAACATAAGCAAGCGGCTTATTATAGGAATGAGGAGGATAGACGTAGAGGAGTAGAGTATGTTAGAAATAGGATGCTTGGTTTCTACAAAGAATGCTTGCAACTAGGTCCGGAATACAAAACTGGTTTAGAAGACGACCTAGAGAGTGGAACCAATGATGAGATCACGTAGTAACCCATGACCTTGAGTCTAGCTACAAGACTCGTAAATAAAGAAAAGCGCTTCTTGGGAGGCAACCCATGTTTTGTGTGATTTTATTTGTTTGATTGTTATTTGCTTCCGTATGCATGTTTTATTTTTATTGTTGGTAGATCATGTTTCTAAATTAAAATGTGGAAATACTTTACTATGTTGTTTGGCCTAGTCTTAACTCCAACCTAAAAGTATTTTTGCAAAAGATAAGTGTAAGGGGAAACCCCAAATATGTTTTTTAAGAAACAAACCGATCATGATTCTCCACAATATTAAATGAACATGTATATTCGTATTTGTTAGAGTCAAATGCTTGTATTGAGTCATAATGAAGTTTTGCAGGATTTTCCAGGAAGTAAGACCAAGTTTTTCCAGAAATTTTCCGGAAACTTAACATAAGAATTTCTGCAGGTCCATTCTGACGGCGTCAGAGGTTTACTCTTGACGGCGTCAGGAGTTAAAATTTGGAAATTTTACCGGTTTTATTTTTCTAACGGAGTCTTATGGTTTTTGTGAATTATTAAGTTTTATAATCTCCAGGATATCTGCAAACTTCATTCCACAAGCATTATATCTTACTTTGTTTTCTAGGACTTAGTAACTTATATAGGATGCCGCCGATTTTACGCGAGGTTGTCTTGTCTATTTTGTCAGGTTTTACAGGTTATGTAAGATAAGAAGATGATTTATATTCTGGAAGGGAAGCTTTGATTGTTCATTTTCTTGGAGGAAGATTTAACCTGGCCATCCTATTATCCATACCGAGCGAATCAGGGGAGTATTTGATTTCATTCTCTTTACTTTTTCACTTTTACATTCTTTACTTGAACATTGGGGACAATGTTCATCTTAAGTGTAAGGGGATGGTAAAAAGATGATACCTTACATATGCACTTTCGCTTGAGTTTGTTTTGTTTAATGGTAGATGTGTAATAAAACTATGAGAAATACTTGTTAGTGCAATTTTAGCGCCAAATTTAAAATTTTTTACAACATTTAGGAGTGAAACTTTAGCCATAGCAAGCGTCTCATGGATAGGAGATTGTATGACTAGCACATAACCGTATATTCAGAAAAATTTTCCACCCAAATATGTGAGGTTCGCCTTTAGATTTGATAGGAAAAGCATTTACTAGTAGTGCTTATGAGTGTACCGGTAGCATTTAGATTATAGAACTTGCGTTAGTGATGCATCCCGAGACCGCTAGTGAGACTACATTCATGTGGTAGGATTTACTACATGATAAGAGGCATTAGGATCACCCTTGTGTTAAACCCGTATTATAATTACTTGACCATTTAAGTCATACTACTTGACTAGTTAAGTCAACTAATTTTTCCCACACCCTTAGCGTTGTACTCATTTTTAGTACACGAAACCCCTAGTACACCCCTCCGAGCCTATCTTTTCGTTTCTAACTTTAAGCATCTTACTTAAAGGAAGAATTTGTTACACCCCACTTAAATGTACACCCAAATCGCCTTAGCCTTCCGTGTATGCGCTCATCTTTAGTGCATTATTGTTATTTGTTAAACCCTAAGTTAACTTTCTAGTTGATTACATGGTTGCTAAGTCGAGTCATATCTTTGTACATATTGTTTTGGGACGATTGGGACTCATGGGTAAGTACTTATTTTATGGAGTAATGGGGAAGAACATCATTTATTACCCCCATATGTGCGTTAATCTTAAAAGTGCTCCAAGTGTTTTGATTTTCTTAATTCGAGTCATTAGAATAGTTGAATGTAAAGTATGTAAAGATTCAAGTGTAAGGGGAACGTTCATTCCCTATGATGTATTATTTTGGATGGTAGGGTAAGAGTGTATGCAAAAAAAAATAAAAAATAAAAAATAATAAAAATAAAAAATAAAAAATCGAAAAAATAAAAAAAAAATAAAATAAAAAAAAGAGAGAAAAAAAAACATACAGACTACCATCCCTTTTCATTCTATGTTCATTTTATGTTTTTGTTATTTCTCATTTATTAGCTTAAGTCGAGTCTATTCTTGGCTTAGCAACGCCATCTTGTACATGTAATTAACCAAGATTGTTACCTCGCCACCAGTAAAACTTCCTTTATCCAACAAAACCGTGTATTTCATATCCCTACACCTAACGTTACAACCCTTTAAAAGACCTCTTTGATAGTTTATCCTAGGTACTTACGCCATGTGGTGGAGGTTTGATCCTTTCCCAAGCCTATGGTAATCTATTTTGCTATGACAGGTAGTGAGAGATATCTTCCATTTCCATATTGTAATTTATACTTTATTACACCCGAGAGATGTGAGTATCTAAACACTATTTGTGAGGTGCTTGTGTATGACCTCCGAGCTTGTCTATTGGTCTTTAGTGGAACGATTATTTGTTGTAATTACTTTTATATTAGTGTTAAATGACCCCTAACTTGTCTTTTGACTAGAATAAAAGCGCATTTGCTTGAGGACAAGCAAATCTCAAGTGTAAGGGTATATGATGAGGCGAAAAATGATCCATTTTTATGGGGTCATTTAAGCCCGAATCCGAATTTATTTGATCAAATATTGCCCTAAATCGTTCCTTTTGTGATTTTAGGTACTTGGAGAGTGAATTCTGGAAAAGAAGCCATTTTGGACGTTTTTGGAGCATAAAAGTGAAGAAAACGGCAAAGTCTCAATTTTCCATGCTGGGAACAGTAGGTGACGGCGTCAAGAGTAATTTCCTGACGGCGTCAAACCTCAAGAATTAAAATCCGTAGTTGATGACGGCGTCACACACAGGGCGTCAAGAGTAATTTGTGTGATGGCCTAGGCCTTGACGGCGTCAGAAGTAGATCAAGGCCGTCCGAGGAAGTATTTGGCGGCGAGATGACGGCGTCACACCTTTGTTCTTGACGCCGTCATCCCTATTTTCCTATATATAGTTTTTTAGTTTTTCACATTTAAGGAGAGAAGTTTTGGGAGAAACCCTAAAGACGATTTTGGTGCAACTTTTACAGGTTTTTCAAGGGTTCCAAACCCTTGATACCTTGCATTGTAATTGAGATAAGTGTTCTTCTAATTCAATCAATATGTCTATGTGTTGGTTGTCTATATCTTGTTCTTGTCTCAATTCCATTATGCTAGGCTAGATCTCTTTTGTGTTTGCTTAGATCTAATGAAACCTAGATATTGATTATGTGTTGATTACTTGTTTATTCTTGTCTTGGATGAATGATTTATATATTAGGCTTAAGAAAACTGGCAGATCTCCAAATGGTAACATGCTTGAACGTCTTAAGAAACATGAACCGAGGCGTACTAGGTCTTTATTGGTTGTATTTAATGCATGAGCCACTGTTTACAATCCCTATAGTTGTGCTGGGCATGGTGTAGGAGGAGATAAGAGCTCATAGAATTGGGGAGTTATGTATGCCACCCCATGAATGGTATTAAGGAATACGATCCGCCATCCATGCAATTATAACAAGTAATTAACGTGTAAAAGATATCTAGGGAGTAATGAAATCTAAGTAAACACATTTTCTCCAATTACTGCCCACAACCTTAGTATAATTAGTTTATTTTCATTTTTAGTATTTTATTTTGATTGCATCTTAGTATTGGGTTAGTTGAATAGCAACTAATTCCGCCCTAATCCTTCAAAACCCGAGATTTTTCTTGCTTTCATAAAAATATAAAAACACAAAAATAATCATCCCTCACCTTTAGAACTAGTATTTAGGCTTTCTAATCCTAGCGACACTATTCCTAAGCTGAACGATCAATCCCCCGGTACTTGTCACTATACTATACTACAACGATCAGGTACACTGCCTGGTGGGGGTTGTAAGCTTCTCGAGATCCCTCGAGAGGTAAAGCCTGTTGCGATTCCCACGCATCAGTGGCGAGTTAACAATCTTGGTTAATTACATGTACAATATGGCGTTGCTAAGCCAAGACTAGACTCGACTTAAGCTAATAAATGAAAAATAACAAAAACATAAAATGAACATAGAATGAAAACGGGATGGTAGTCCGTATGTTTTTTCTCTTTTCCTTTTTTTTCTATTTTTTTTTTCTTTTTCTAGATTTTTCGATTTTTTTTTTTTTTTTTTTTTTTTTTTGCATACACTCTTACCCTACCATCCAAAATAATACATCATAGGGAATGTAAATTTCCCTTACACTTGAATCTTTACATACTTTACAATAAACTAATCTAATGACTTGAATCAAGAAAATCAAAACACTTGGAGTACTTTTAAGATTAACGTACGTATGGGGGTAATATATGATGTTCTTCCCCATTACTCCATAAAATAAGTACTTTACCCATGAGTCCCAATCGTCCCAAAACAATATGTACAAGGATATGACTCGACTTAGCAACCATGTAATCAATTAGATAGTTAACTTAGGATTTAAACAAATAACAATAATGCACTAAAGATGAGCGCATACACGGAAGGCTAAGGCGATTTGGTTGTACATTTAAGTGGGGTGTAACAAATTCTTCCTTTAAGTAAAATGCTTAAAGTTAGAAACGAAAAGATAGGCTCGGTGGGGTGTACTAGGGGTTTCGTGTACTAAAAATGAGTACAATGATAAGGTGTGGGAAAAATTAGTTGACTTAACTAGCCAAGTAATATGACTTAAATGGTCAAGTAATTATGATACGGGTTTAACACAAGGGTGATCCTAATGCCTCTTATCATGTAGTAAATCCTACTATACGAATGTAGTCTCACTAGCGGTCTCAGGATGCATCACTAACGCAAGTTCTAGAATCTAAATGCTACCGGTACACTCATAAGCACTAATAGTAAATGCTTTTCCTATCAAATCTAAAGGCGAACCTCACATATTTAGGTGGAAAATTTTTCTAAATATACGGTTATGTGCTAGTCATACAATCTCCTATCCATGAGACGCTTGCTATGGCTAAAGTTTCACTCCTAAATGTTGTAAAAAAATTTAAATTTGGCGCTAAAATTACACTAACAAGTATTTCTCATAGTTTTATTACACATCTACCATCAAACAAAACAAACTCAGGCGAAAGTGTACATGTAAGGTATCATCATTTTACCTTCCCCTTACACTTAAGATGAACATTGTCCCCAATGTTCAAGTAAAGAATGTAAAAGTGAAATAAGTAAAAAGAATGAAATCAAATACTCCCCTGATTCGCTCGGTATGGATAATAAGGTGGCCAGGTTAAATCTTCCTCCAAGAAAATGAACAATCAAAGCTTCCCTTCCAGAATATAAATCATCTTCTTGTCATACATAACCTGTAAATCCTGAGAAAATAGACAAGACAACCTCACATAAAATCGGCGGCAACCTATATAAGTTACTAAATCCTAGAAAACAAAATAAGATATAATGCTTGTGGAATGAAGTTTGCAGATCTCCTGGAGATTATAAAACTTAATAATTCACAAAAACCATAAGACTCCGTTAGAAAAACAAAACCGCTAAAATTTCCAGATTTTTACACGTGACGCCGTCAAGAGTTAACTCGTGACGCCGTCAGAAGTGACCTGCAGAAATTCTTATGTTAAGTTTCCGGAAAATTTCTGGAAAAACTTGGTCCTACTTCCTGGAAAATTCTGCAAAACTTCATTATGACTCAATACAAGCATTTGACTCTAACAAATACGAATATACATGTTCATTTAATATCGTGGAGAATCATGATCGGTTTATTTCTTAAAAACATATTTGGGGTTTCCCCTTACACTTATCTTTTGCAAAAATACCTTTAGGTGGAATTAAGACTAGGCCAAAACAACAAAGTAAAGTATTTCCACTATTTAATTGAGAAACATGATCTACCAACAATAAAAATAAAGCATGCATACATAAGCAAATAACAAGCAAACAAAATAAAATCACACAAAAACATGGGTTGCCTCCCAAGAAGCGCTTTTCTTTATTTACGAGTCTTGTAGCTAGACTCAAGGTCATGGGTTATGTTTTCCTTTCCCACTTTTGTGCTAACTCAAAACATCTAACCCAATTCTCATCACGCTTGTATTCCGGGCCTAGATTCATGCAACCCGAATAGTATGTTCTCCTCCTCTCATAATAGGCTTCATAAGTAATTCCATCTTCCTTAACCTCATAGGGTCGAATTTCATCAATTTGTAGATTTTTGATGCCCTTTAATTCTTCCTTCATGTGAGGCATCATGAAAGTGACCTTCTCTACCCCATCAGTAAACTGCGCTATCCCCTTCTCATGGTCGTGATACATCCTAGTCTTCTCAACAAAAGGTTGTCCTAAAACTACTTCTCCAAGGTGTGGATCAATAATGCCCCTAACATATTCTAGGATTACAAAGTCGCATTGATAAGTAAAATTTCCTATAAAGATGTGTACCCCTTTAACTCTCCTGACAAAGTTACATAGCCTATTAGAATTGTAAGGGTCTTTTCTAGGGCTTAGCCTTTCGTTCATTATCCAATTGTAATAGAGCTTAGACATGATATTCATGGGTGCTTTTAAGTCAATGTATGTATGCTCTCTAGACATGTACCCAATCATGCAAGGAATTTTTATGTTCCTGAAGTTATACCTCCAAATCCATGGTGTCTTTCTATATTTTGAGGGACAAGGATGTTGTAAAAGAAACCTATGGTAACTCAACTCATCCGGAGTTGGAGCGAAGTCTGTAAACTCAATTTTCATTTGGAGAGGCTTAATGAATTTCTTAAATGAGTTAGCTTCTCTCTTTCTCCTTTTATGCGCAATAGGCCTCTTGCTAATTTTTAAACGGCGACTCTCTAATTCCATAAAGACCAAACTAGTACAAACAAAAAAACAAAGAAATAAGATAAACTAAAGAAAACCTAAAAATAAAAATAAAATCTTACTAGAAAGGAATCTAGCAAGTAGACCTAATAAAAAGATATTCTAACCTAGACAATAACTATTCCCCGGGCTGCGGCGCCAAAAACTTGATACGTGGGAATCGCACCAGGCTTTACCTCTCAAGGGATCTTGAGAAGCTTACAACCCCCACCAGGCAGTGTACCTGATCGTTGTAGTATAGTATAGTGACAAGTACCGGAGGATTGATCGTTCAGCTAGGAATAGTGTCGCTAGGATTAGAAAACCTAAATACTAGTTCTAAAGATGAGGGATGATTATTTTTGTATTTTTATATTTTTTAGAAAGCAAGTGAAAATCTCAGGTTTGAAGGATTTGGGCGGAATTAGTTGCTAGTCAACTAACCCAATACTAAAGATGCAATCAAAATAAAATACTAGAAATGAAAATAAACTAAATTAAACTAAGGTTGTGAGCAATAAGTGGAGAAAATGTGTTTACTTAGATTTCACTACTCCCTAGATATCTTTTACACGTTAATTACTTGTTATAGTTGCGTGGATGACGGATTGTATTCCTTAATACCATTCATGGGGTGGCACACTTAATTCCCCAATCCTATGAGTGCCTACTTCACTCCTATGTTGAGCCGGCTAAGAAGCTCCTAACATGGGATCATTAGAATTTACTCATGCATTAAATACAATCAATAAAACCTAGTGTACGTCAGTTCATGTTTCCTAAGACGTTCAAGCATGTTACCATCCGGAGATTTGCCAGTTTTCTTAAGCCTAACATCGAAATCATTCATCCAATACAACCATAAACAAGTAATCAACACATAATTAACATCTAGGTTTCATTAGATCCAAGCAAACACAAGATAGATCTAGCCTAGCATGATGGAATTAAGACAAGAACAAGATATAGACAACCAACACATAGACATATTGATTGAATTAAAAGAACACTTATCTCAATTACACATGAAAGGGTTCAAGGGCTGAGAACCCTTGAAAAACCTGTAAAATTCGTACCAAGTTCGGACTTAGGGTTTCTCCAAAACTTCTCTCTTTTTAATGTGAAAATTAGAAAACTATATATAGGAAATAAGGTCTGACGGCGTCAAGAACAAATTTGTGACGCCGTCATCTCGCCGCCAAAATACTTCTCGGACTGCCTTGATCTACTTTTGACGCCGTCATGTGTTATGTATTTCCAGGCCGTCATGCATTTTCCTCTTGACGCCCTACCTTGTGACGCCGTCAAATCTGTACTGGATCGTCATGGAAATTACTCTTGACGCCGTCAGAATTTTCTTCTTGACGCCGTCACCTACTGTTCCCAGCAAGGAAAATTAAGACTTTGGCGTTTTCTTCACTTTTATGCTCCAAAAATGTCCGAATTGCTTCTTTTTCCAGATTTCTCTCCCAAAGTACCTAAAATCACAAAAGGAACGATTTAGGGCAATATTTGATCAAATAAATTCAATTCCGGGCTTAAATGACCCCCTAAAAATGGTTCATTTTTCGCCTCATCAGTTGGGCAGTCACTTGCGCATTGAGGATTCACTCAAAGCTCAAGACATTGACAAGCCAAAGAGTAGCACAGATACTGGTCCATCAGTTGTCAATATGGTGGAGCATAACAACTCCACTAAGTACAATGACAACAAGGGCAAGCGTAAGCATCAAGATAACACCAAATCTGATCCTAATAAGAAACCTAAGGTGACTTGTTGGAAGTGTGGGAAACCTGGACACTTCAGGAAAGATTGCAAGGGTGGTAAAATTGGAAACAAATCCAATGGATCAGGCACAAGTGGAGGGAATGGTAACACCAATTCTCTGAAAGGTCAGAATATATTTAATAAGTCTTTTGAGATTTATTATGTTACATATATATCTGAAATTTATTTTGTGCAGGATGATGATGTTGCTTGGTGGGTTGACTCTGGTGCAACAATTCATGTGTGTAAAGATAGAAGCTGGTTCAAGACTTATGAGTCAATGAATGATGGTTCTATTCTTCATATGGGAAACGAGTCAACTGCCCTAGTGCATGGAAAAGGATGTGTTGATTTGAAGTTTAGTTCTGGAAAGATTGTTTCTTTATTTAATGTTTTACATGTTCCTGATATTAGAAAGAATTTGGTTTCTAGTAGTGTTTTGAATAATTGTGGTTATAAACAAGTAATTGAATCCAATAAGTTTGTTTTATCTAAACATGGTGTGTTTATTGGTTTTGGCTATTTGTGTAATCAAATGTTCAGACTTAATATTATTCATGATCATGTTAATTCTGCTTTTATATCAACCTCTAAACTTAATGATTCAACCCTATGACACGCAAGACTTGGCCATGTACACTTTAATAGAATTCGATATATGTCTAAGGATGGGTTAATTCCAGCCTTTGATATGGACACTGAAAAGTGTAAAACTTGTATGATGACCAAAATTACTAAGAAACCATTTCAAAGTGTAAAACGTGAAACTAAAGTTTTGGAGCTGATTCATAGTAACTTATGTGATCTTCATGCTACTCCCTCTTTGGGGAACAAGAAATACTTTGTGACTTTTATTGATGATGCTTCTAGGTTTTGTTACGTTTATTTGTTACATACTAAGGATGAAGCATTAGATAAATTTAAAGTATTTAAAACTGAAGTTGAATTGCAACAAGGGTCTCTAATCAAAAGATTTAGGACCGATAGGGGAGGTGAGTATATGGATACTCTGTATTTTCAGTCTGTTGGTATAATCCATGAAACGACTGCCCCTTATACTCCTCAGCAAAATGGTATTTCTGAAAGGAAAAACAGGGTGCTGAAGGAGATGGTTAATTCCATGTTGTCCTATTCGGGGCTGAGTCAAGGGTTCTGGGGTGAAGCTATGTTAACAGCTTGCTATTTATTAAATAGGGTTCCCAACAAAAGGAACAAAGTTACCCCTTATGAACTTTGGACTAAGAAGAAACCTAACCTTAATTATCTTAGGATATGAGGTTGTAGGGCTGTTGTAAGACTCGCTGATCCAAAGCAGAAAACTTTGGGTGAAAGAAGCATTGAATGCATCTTTGTTGGATATGCTGAGGATTCCAAGGCATATAGGTTCTATGTTATTGAACCTAATGAATCTGTTTCAATTAACTCAATAATTGAATCAAAGGATGCATTATTTGATGAGAATAGATTCTCATCAGTCCCTAGACCAAGTCAAAGGATTCCAAATGGAATTGATGACATTGGTGTATCAGAGGTTCCTGATGATTTACCATCTCAGGCCCCTGATGAGGTTGTGGAACAACAACCTGAACCTGAGCTCAGAAGGAGCAATAGGGTCAGGACTCCAAAGTCATTTGGACCTGATTTTCAATTATACTTAATTGAAGGTACAAGGAGTGAGGTCTCTGACCAATACTCTTATTGCTTCATTGTTGAGGATGATCCCAAAACATTTGAAGAAGCAATGAAGTCCCAGGATGTTGCTTTCTGGAAAGAAGCAATTAATGATGAGATGGACTCCATCATGGGCAATAACACTTATGTGTTGACTGATCTACCACCTGGTTGCAAACCTCTAGGTAACAAATAGATTTTCAAAAAGAAAATGAAGGTAGATGGAACTGTTGAAAAGTTCAAGGCAAGACTAGTTATTCAGGGCTTTAGACAAAAGTCAGGAATAGACTATTTTGATACTTATGCTCCAGTGGCTCGTATTAGTACCATAAGATTGCTGATTGCTTTGGCATCAATTCACAATCTGATTATTCATCAGATGGATGTGAAGACAGCTTTCTTGAATGGTGACTTAGATGAGGAGGTTTACATGGACCAACCTCAGGGCTTCATCATGCCTGGCAATGAAAACAAGGTGTGTAAACTGATTAAGTCTCTTTATGGACTAAAACAGGCACCTAAGCAATGGCATCAAAAGTTTGATGAAGTGGTTTTGTCTAGAGGTTATTTACTTAATCAGGCTGACAAATGTGTATATAGCAAATTTGATGAATCTGGTAAAGGAGTCATTATTTGTCTATATGTTGATGACATGTTGATTTTTGGCACTGACCAAAATCAAGTTGACCTTACAAAGGAATTTTTGTCATCAAAGTTCTCCATGAAGGATATGGGGGAGGCTGATGTTATCCTTGGTATTAGGATTAAACATGAAAGTAACAAAATTTCTATCTCTCAGTCTCATTACATTGAGAAGGTGTTGAAGAAATTTAATTACTTTGATTGTACTCCAGTGAGTACTCCCATGGATACAAGTGAGAAGCTAATGCCTAATACTGGCAAAGCTGTATCTTAACTTGAGTATTCTAGGGTAATTGGCTGCTTGATGTATGCCATGACTTGTACAAGGCCTGATATTGCTTTTGTTGTGGGTAAACTGAGCAGGTATACTAGTAATCCTAGTGCTCATCATTGGCAAGCAATTCAGAGGGTCTTTAAGTATTTGAAGAGAACTATGGATTATAGTCTCTCATATACTTGTTATCCTTCAGTATTAGAAGGATACACTGATGCAAGTTGGATCAGTAACACCGAAGATAATTCGTCTACAAGTGGCTGGGTATTCCTACTTGGTGGAGGTGCAATTTCTTGGGCATCCAAGAAACAAACTTGCATTACCAGTTCAACCATGGAATCTGAATTTCTGGCTTTAGCTGCTGCTGGCAAAGAAGCTGAATGGTTAAAAAACTTGCTTCTTGAGATTCTATTGTGGCCTAAACCTATAGCACATATTTCTATCCGTTGTGATAGTGCTGCTACATTGGCAAAGGCTTATAGCCAGATGTACAATGGGAAGTCTAGACACTTAGGTGTTAGGCATAGCATGATTCGTGAGCTTATCATGAATGAGGTGATATCTATAGAGTTTGATTAAATCTCAACAAAACTTAGCTGATCACTTGACGAAGGGTTTGGCTAGAGACTTGGTTTTTAAGTCGGCTAAAGGGATGGGTTTAAGTCCAACTTAGTCACTGAATGCAAGGATACCCAACTCCCTTCTAAGGAAACTTGGAAGCTGAGTTCAATGTGGAAAGCTGATCATTTAGTGGACTGAAGCACATGTATCACAAACATCCCAAGGTTGTGCTTGTTATCTGCTGGAAAGGAGGATGAAGTAATAACTTCTTAATGGTTAATTTTCTTTGAAAAAGTGCTAAGCAGGAGCATGAATTAAAGATGAACCACCTATGTGAATGTTGAAGTTTTGCTGCTTCAGGAAGCTTTGGACTTTTAGCTTTTACAACATTTATGAATTGGATATGGACACATGGCTTGTATAGTGTCAGGAGTATTTTAGTGTTTGAAAACTTGTGTGTATTTATCATCAGGTATTCAAATGGGTTGAAGGGTTCAATTCTTAGAACACCCTGATTCTCGAATATTTGAAAGTATATGTACTAATGTGGAAATTCAATCCTCAGGATATTTTCATTTATGCACTTGTTTTGTTTTGTGTTTAATTTTTCATGCAAAGGAAGTGAACTAAATTTGGGGAGGATTGTTGGAAATTTTAGTGCACTTGAGGGATTAATTCACACCTGGTAATGGGTTTGGAGGTACGGAGTGTACACCCATTTGGTTACTGAATCCCCTGACTCAATAGTGGTTATGTATTGATTCTGCTGATAGCTTGAATCTGTTTCTGCTGATAGCATGATTATGCTGATAGCATGATTCTGCTGATAGCAGATATAGCATGCTTCTGCTGATAGCAGATTCTGCTGCTAGTGTGAATCTGCTGCTAGCATCAGTTTATTCTACTGCTCGTTTTTAACCACTGATTCCTACTATTATGGATAGTATTATGTTATAATTAATGGGCCGTTAATTATACATAATTCCATGGGCTATGTTTGAGTATTCTCTATTATAAATAGAGGTCATACTACATCTGCATGGATATACGAAATCACAAAACCCTAAATACTAGGTTTATGCCTAAAACAAGAACATCACTTGGTCTTATCCCATAGAGATATTCGTGTAACCCAGGCATAGGGTCGAATAGTTTCTATTGGAAAGTGATACCACGATTTCAAGTGAATATCTGGTACCTTTATTGATTATCTTAACCCTAATCTGGAAACTTGTTAACAATTAATAACCAACACTTTTTGATTATGTGCCAAGATGAGTATGGTTCAAACTGATCATGTTTAATGTACGATATTATAGAACATTTCTATATGAGCTGTGGCGGTTGAATTAAGTTGTGTTGGGGTGCTAGACCAATGTTTTTTCAAAGGTGTGATGGTAAGAAAACAACTTGAAAGAGGGTTTACAAAACACTATTCATTACAATTACAAATATGATCAATTTTAGGAAGCGTTTGTTTCGTAGGTTTAGTAACCATTGTAGCAGACACCCACTGCAAGTATTTACCAAAAAGTTCGAATTCACAGCTAATAATTTGATTACTGGTTTAAGTATCATGTTTTGGGCATCACCGTCATCAGGTCACTCCTTTTACCGGTAGGGCATCAGCGGGCCTCCTTGATCTTGTCAAGAAGATTAATATTGGACACGTGAACTATTAAACTTGAAACTCTGTTTTATTTGAATAATGTAGAAGTGGTCTTTGGTGAATGAGTATCCACATAAATACACCTTTTATGTTGTTCTCTTTTGGGAAAAAAAAGTTGCATATTCGAGGAATATATTTGTATATTGCTAGCGTATAAGTAAATTAATTTTAATTCTAACATTCTCATGCTAAATGATCTACTTGAGAACTATCCTTATTCTATTTTTTTTATGACGCCTTCCTCTTCAACTTTGATACGTAGACCAACGACCCATGCCTCTTAATTTTTCTAAATCACCAACATACATCTTCAATCTTTTTGGGTAAAGGATTACCCCGATGAATGGATCAAAAGATTAATAAAAAAACAATACTATGAAAGTTCGATAACTATTATAGAGTCTAATGGCCTCTTTTGATGAGAATCATAAGAACCTCCATATTACAAAACCAATAAATAAAACTAGTTACTTCTTTCAAGATTCCACTCAATCTTCATTCTAGCCACATAAGCCTAGTCTTTAAACTTGAGAGTGATAAGTTTCAACCTTGTGGTTGAGAAGATTATGTCAAATACTTGATCCACCGGTCGCGACTTCTTCTTGAAATGTCTATATTCCTTTCCTGCCATATAAAGTAAACAGTAGCACCAAATAGAATCTTTGCCACGACCACCTTTTCCAAACGCTTATGGGCAATCGACTTCACAGCCAACATGAAATCCATCCAGGAATAGCGAATGAGAATATACGCTTTTACCTTTAACAAAACCTATAACGAAAAACCACATTCGAAAAAAAAGATGAGCATTGGTATCTTGCACGATATTACAAAGAGGACACCGCATATCCTCTATATTCATTGACATAGCTACTTCCAATGCTTTCAGCTTATCTTGAGTCTTTTGACGATCACCATTGAGAAGCTAAACACGAAATGCAAGTCGTGGTATACTTTGAGAAAACCACACAACATCAAACCAATCAACACTGTTACTTTGCGGCCAAACTGTATTACAAGCATTAATTACTGAAAACTTTTGGACACTCCTATCCACATGCTTCCAGCATAATATCCTCAATATCGTTGAGAAGAATAGGGTTAACCAAATTCAATACATCATATTTTTCGAACCATTCGACCCTCCATAACCATGCATTATCACAAATCAGGTCTTTGACCACAGAATTTGTATTAAACCCTTCTCAATAAATATCCCTACGAGAAATAATAGCGTCAAGAGGACCTTCATCAAGCCGCTTTTCAAACCGTGCAAACGTTTGATTACCTTCCCCCACTATATAGAAAAAGAAACGCCTAACATCACTCCACATTTGTAATATTTTCCACCTTCCATAACTCGAACCAGACTTAATAGGAATGTCCCAAAAGTTCCTATTTTGTGAGTAGTCATAAGAGCAATGTTCCTGTTGAAATATATTGAGTTATACAAGCTCATATTTGGTGTAGTTGGTCACAATAAGTCCAGTGACTTATTGTAACAACTTTGGCTAATGTTTATATGTTTAGCTTGTTTTGACAGGTTGAAGTTTGTTCAAGGGCTAAAGTGTAACTCTGTTCTATATAAGCTCAGAGCCCTAGCCCTAGCCGCTTATCTCAGTCATATTATTATCACGCAGTCATTGTAATCTCTCTCAAGTATTGTGTGGTTGTTTTTGGTATTCATCTCTTGATCATCTTGATCAATTGGGTAGTATAGGTCTTGTATTGAGAGTGTGTAGTGAGGATTGTTTGTATTCATAAAATTTGTAGTGGGTGATTGAATCCTTCTGAAGGGGACAATCAATTTCTCTTGTATCTGTTTGACAAGCACTCGTTTGAGGACTTGTCTTCTTGTTTTACTAAGTAATAAAATAGTTCACCAAGGGGTGGTTGGTTGGGTGAGATCTTGAGTTGTGGTTGTGTTTTCTGATAAGATCTATAGTTTTCACATGGTATCAGAGCCAGGTTTTGATCTCTGTTAGCTCTCGATATTTTTTAGGGTTTCTAGGGTTTGGTCATAATTGGGGGTTTCTTGATCAGCTTGTAATTGGGCTCAGTTGGTGGTATTTTCTTGACGGCCGTTGGTTGAATCGTTAATTCTCTTAACGGTTCTTGGTGGTTCTTGATTTTCAGTTAAGGTTTCTTGGAAACCCTAATTTGAAAATTTGGGGATCTTGATTCTTGGAGATCTGTGGTGATTTCTGGTTGGGTTTTTGGTTATCTATAGTCTTGACTAAGTGAATCAAGGCTATTGTTGACTGGTTTGTGTTCATTCCGCTGCAATTCAAAGCTCTGTAAGTTGTTCTCTCTCTCTGAAACCTCTGATCACTTTAGTGGTGACACTGCAAACTCAGGGGGTAACTTCTTGACCTACTTCTGTGAGAAGCAAGGAAACCTGCTCTTCCCCCTGATAGGTGTGAAACTGGGTGATTCAGATTGGTTTGGGTGTGTGTTTAGTGTTATTGTTCTTAGCTTTAGTTTTCTGGTTGAGTCTAGGTCGTTGGAGGAGAGGTTTCTAGGCAGTCTTGGTAGTTTGGTGGTTGACTGTTTGTTAGAGTTGTTAGGGTGGTTTATTTGTCTAGTTATTAGTTGCTTTCTTGTGTACTTTCTTCTTGCTCATTATGGCTGAGGTTCTGATCAGTAGTTTGGATGTTGGTAATCCTCTGTTTCTACATTCTAGTGATAACTCTAATGTGCCTATTGTTCATTTTAAATTGACTGGTTCTGATAACTATAAAATGTGGTCTACTACTATGAAAATTGCTTTAAAAGGCAAAAATAAAATGGGATTTGTTGATGGTACTTGTGTTAAACCTGCTACTAGTGTTGTACTGTCCCAGCAATGGGAGAGGTGCAATGCTATTGTTCTTGGATGGATTCTTGGATCCTTGTCTCCTGAGTTGTACTTAGGACAAGTTTATTCTGAGATTGCTTCTGAAGTTTGGACTGAATTAGAAGAAACTTATGATAAAATGGATGGATCTGTCATTTTTAATGTGCTTCATAAAGTTAATTGTCTTAAGCAAGGTGAACTGTCTGTCCCTGATTACTATCATAAGTTGAATTCTCTTTGGAGAGAATTTGACACTTTGACTTTGTTACCTGCTTGTACTTGTGCTGCTCATGAAGGTGTTTTAAAACATAATCAATTGATTAGACTTATGCAATTTCTTATGGGCTTAAATGAAGTATATCAACCTATTAGGAGTAATAGGGACCCTTTACCTGATGTTAAAGAAGCTTTTAATGTCATTTCTAGGGAGGAGTCTCATAGAGGACTTCACCCTAGTACTGGTTCTAGCAACAAGGTCCAACCTGCTGCTTTTGTTGTTAAGGCCAATAGTAATTCCAACTCTAATAATAATTTTGTTAGAAAAGGTAATAATAACAATGGTAATGGTAATAGGGGACCTAATCCTAATCTGGTTTGAAAACATTGTGGTCTTATTGGGCACACTATTGAAAGGTGTTTTGAGCTTAATGGTTATCCTCCTGGTTTTAAAAGAAACCCTAATTTGGCTAAACAATCTGCTTCTGTCAAAAGATTTAATGGTAATGCAGATGTCTCTCAGTCTTCCTCTTCTGTATCTATGACTGGTTCTTTCACTAATGATCAAATGATGAAACTTTTAAGTCTCATTAATGAAAAACCCTCTGCTAATGTCTCTGCTAGCATGGCAGGTAGATTTCCCACCTTCTTTAATAATAATGTGATGTTTAACTTGAATTTTGAAAAGTTTTTCTGTGCTAAAACTAGTTCTGTTAAGTACAATGTCACTTTAGGTTGGGTCATTGACTCTAGTGCTAATCAGCATATGACTGATTCTACCAAGAATATGTTTAATGTGGTTGATATCTCTAGTCTTATGTTGACTGTTGGTCATCCCAATGGTACTGTTGCTAAGATTTCTGCCATTGGCAGTCTTAGATTAACCTCTGGTATTGTTTTATTTGATGTTCTTGTTGTTCCTGAGTATAATGTTAGTCTGTTATCTGTCAATAAAATGATTAAAGATAGTAAATTCTTTGTTGGTTTTGATGAGCATAAGTGCTATATTTAGGATTTGAGTCTGGGCAAAATTGTGGGGACTGGTAGTGAGTCTGGTGGACTGATGCGTGGGAATCGCAACAGGCTTTACCTCTCGAGGGATCTCGAGAAGCTTACAACCCCCACCAGGCAGTGTACCTGATCGTTGTAGTATAGTATAGTGACAAGTACCGGGGGATTGATCGTTCAGCTTAGGAATAGTGTCGCTAGGATTAGAAAGTCTAATTACTAGTTCTAAAGGTGAGGGATGATTATTTTTGTATTTTTATATTTTTTAGAAAGCAAGTAAAAATCTCGGGTTTTGGAAGAGTGGGCGGAATTAGTTGCTATTCAACTAACCCAAAACTAAGATGCAATCAAAATAAAATACAAAAAATGAAAATAAACTAATTATACTAAGGTTGTGAGCAGTAATTGGAGAAAATGTATTTACTTAGACTTCACTACTCCCTAGATATCTTTTACACGTTAATTACTTGTTATAATTGTATGGATGACGGATTGTATTCCTTAATACCATTCATGGGGTGGCATACATAACTCCCCAATTCAATGAGCTCTTATCTCCTCCTACACCATGACCCAGCACAACTATAGGGATTGTAAACAGTGGCTCATGCATTAAATACAACCAATAAAGACCTAGTACGCCTCGGTTCATGTTTCTTAAGACGTTCAAGCATGTTACCATTTGGAGATCTGCCAGTTTTCTTAAGCCTAACATATAAAATCATTCATCCAAGACGAGAATAAACAAGTAATCAACATATAATCAATATATAGGTTTCATTAGATCTAAGCAAACACAAAGGAGATCTAGCCTAGCATAATGGAATTGAGACAAGAACAAGATATAGACAACCAACACATAGACATATTGATTGAATTAGAAGAACACTTATCTCAATTACAATGCAAGGTATCAAGGGTTTGGAACCCTTGAAAAACCTGTAAAAGTTGCACCAAATTCGTCTTTAGGGTTTCTCCAAAACTTCTCTTTTTTAATGTGAAAAACTAGAAAACTATATATAGGAAAATAGGGCTGACGGCGTCAAGAGCAAGGGTGTGACGCCGTCATCTCGCCGCCAAATACTTCATCGGACGGCCTTGATCTACTTCTGACGCCCTGTGTGACGCCGTCATCAACTACGGTATTTTATTCTTGGGACTTTGACGCCGTCAAGAACAACTCTTGACGCCTTCATGAACTACGGATTTTAATTCTTGATGTTTGACGCCGTCATGGCATTACTCTTGACGCCGTCACCTACTGTTTCCAGCATGGAAAATTGAGACTTTGCCGTTTTCTTCACTTTTATGCTCCAAAAACGTCCAAAATGGCTTCTTTTCCAGAATTCACTCTCCAAGTACCTAAAATCACAAAAGGAACGATTTAGGGCAATATTTGATCAAATAAAGTCGGATTCGGGCTTAAATGACCCCCTAAAAACGGATCATTTTTCGCCTCATCATATACCCTTACACTTGAAATTTGCTTGTCCTCAAGCAAATGCGCTTTTATTCTACTCAAAAGACAAGGTAGGGGTCATTTAACACTAATATAAAAGTAATTACAACAAATAATCGTTCCACTAAAGACCAATAGACAAGCACGGAGGTCATACACTAGCACCTCACAAATAGTGTTTAGGTACTCACATCTCTGGGGTGTAATAAAGTAATATAACATTATGGAAATGGAAGATATCTCTCACTACCTGTCATAGCAAAATAGATTACCATAGGCTTGGGAAAGGATCAAACCTCCACCACATGGCGTAAGCAACTAGGATAAACTATCAAAGAGGTCTTTTAAAGGGTTGTAATGTTAGGTATAGGGATATGAATTACACGGTTTTGTTGGATAAAGGAAGTTTTACTGGTGGCGAGTTAACAATCTTGGTTAATTACATGTACAAGATGGCGTTGCTAAGCCAAGACTAGACTCGACTTAAGCTAACAAATGAAAAATAACTAAAAACATAAAATGAACATAGAATGAAAAGGGATGGTAGTCCGTATGTTTTTTTTTTTCTTTTCTTTTCTTTTTTTCTTTTCTTTTTTTCTTTTTTTTCTATATTTTTTTTTTCATACACTCTTACCCTACCATCCAAAATAATACATCATAGGGGTATGAACGTTCCCCTTACACTTGAATCTTTACATACTTTACATTTAACTATTCTAATGACTCGAATTAAGAAAATCAAAACACTTGGAGCACTTTTAAGATTAACGTACATATGGGGGTAATAATATTATGTTTTTCCCCATTACTCCATAAAATAAGTACTTACCCATGAGTCCCAATCGTCCCAAAACAATATGTACAAGGATATGACTCGACTTAGCAACCATGTAATCAATTAGACAACTAACAAAGGGTTTAAACAATTAACAATAACGCACTAAAGATGAGTGCATACAAGGAAGGCTAAGGCGATTTGGTTGCACATTTGGGGTGGATTGTAAACAAATTCTTCCTTTAAGTAAGATGCTTAAAGTTAGAAACGAAAAGATAGGCTCGGAGGGGTGTACTAGGGGTTTCGTGTACTAAAAATGAGTACAACGCTAAGGGTGTGGGAAAAATTAGTTGACTTAACTAGCCAAGTAATATGACTTAAATGGTCAAGTAATTATGATACGGGTTTAACACAAGGGTGATTCTAATGCCTCTTATCATGTAGTAAATCCTACTACACGAATGTAGTCTCACTAGCGGTCTCGGGATGCATCACTAACGCAAGTTCTAGAATCTAAATGCTACCGGTACACTCATAAGCACTAATAATGAATGCTTTTCCTATCAAATCTAAAGGCGAACCTCACATTTTTTGGTGGAAAATTTTTCTGAATATACGGTTATGTGCTAGTCATACAATCTCCTATCCATGAGACGCTTGCTATGGCTAAAGTTTCACTCCTAAATGTTATAAAAAAATTTAAATTTGGCGCTAAAATTGCACTAACAAGTATTTTTCATAGTTTTATTACACATCTACCATCAAACAAAATAAACTCAAGCGAAAGTGCATATGTAAGGTATCATCTTTTTACCCTCCCCTTACACTTAAGATGAACATTGTCCCCAATGTTCAAGTAAAGAATGTAAAAGTGAAAAAGTAAAGAGAATGAAATCAAATACTCCCCTGATTCGCTCGGTATGGATTATAGGTTGGCCAGGTTAAATCTTCCTCCAAGAAAACGAACAATCAAAGCTTCCCTTCCAGAATATAAATCATCTTCTTGTCATACATAACCTGTAAATCCTGACAAAAAATAGACAAGACAACCTCGAGTAAAATCGGCGGAATCCTATATAAGTTACTAAATCCTAGAAAACAAAGTAAGATATAATGCTTGTGGAATGAAGTTTGCAGATTTCCTGGAGATTATAAAACTTAATAATTTACAAAAACCATAAGACTCCGTTAGAAAAACAAAACCGGTAAAATTTCCAGATTTTAACTCCTGACGCCGTCAAGAGTAAACCTCTGACGCCGTCAGAATGGACCTGCAGAAATTCTTATGTTAAGTTTCCGGAAAATTTCTGGAAAGACTTGGTCTTACTTCCTGGAAAATCCTGCAAAACTTCATTATGACTCAATACAAGCATTTGACTCTAACAAATACGAATATACATGCTCATTTAAAATTGTGGAGAATCATGATCGGTTTGTTTCTTAAAAACATATTTGGGGTTTCCCCTTACACTTATCTTTTGCAAAAATACTTTTAGGTTGGAGTTAAGACTAGGCCAAACAACATAGTAAAGTATTTCCACATTTTAATTTAGAAACATGATCTACCAACAATAAAAATAAAACATGCATACGGAAGCAAATAACAAACAAACAAAATGAAAATCACACAAAACATGGGTTGCCTCCCAAGAAGCGCTTGTTTTTGTTCGAGTCACGAGCCTGACTCTACCCTTATTTCACGGATAAAGGTGAGGTTTTCCCTACACTTAGGATTAAGTGCGGGTGAAAGTAGCGATACACACCCCTAGGGTGTAAATATGCCTCGTGAGGAAAGAGTGGTGGATGAATTTTATGCTCAAAGATGCGGGATCCTATCATCATAGCCTTACCTAATTCAGTTGGGTTAGTGGGTGAATTAAGATTTTCTCTTAGAAAGGGATCATCTTCTATCAATTTCAAGAGACTCCTAGTTGGGAATCCATCTTGACCTAATAAACCCGGTTTAAACCCATAATGTGTTTTGTGATCAATCAAGAATGGGTGATGTAAGCATGTAAGGTTATGTTCCACTCCTATATTGGCTTTCTCTCTACAAGGCTTAGAGTCCACTACCTTTATCCTAAGACTACCCGGACTACATGGGTTGATGGGTGGGTTGGCTCCTCTTTTGTCTCCTAGATGTATATCTAAGGATGGAAAGTTGTGTGAAGATTAAGGTCCCGGTTCATCAACATTAGGTAATTCCCTAGAACTAAGAGTAAGGTTATCACTACAAGTATTCAAACCTATATCCTCTAGTGGTGTTTGGTACAAAGGTTTTACCTCTGTTGGAGTTCCTATAGTCTCTTCTACTTCTTCCAGGTAAGTCACGGGCGGTGTATGTGCCTCAAATGATGGTAGGACTTGTAGGGTACTTTGTGGGCTTGGATTATCCACCTCATCCTCCATTGTACCTAGATTACCTATGTGTTTGTTTTGTACTATGGCTTTAGGTGACATCCACACAGGTATCCCTGAGTAATCATCCCCAGACAAACTTCCTGTTTGCTCCTTCAAACTTGTTTTTGATTGATTTGTGATGTTGTTTGTTGGGTTGTCTACTCTATAATAATATTGGGCACAGTCTTCTATGGTATCCCATGCTTCTTCAGCACTTAATTCCCTAGGGCCCCCATTGGCAAAATCATCAATGCACATTTGGTCACATCGGTTGACATAATAGTAAAAGGTTTGGGTTAGGGATGCTAAAGAGAAACTATGATGAGGGAATTTTCGAAGTAAAATTTTAAAACGAGTCCATGCATCATATAAGGTTTCATCTCGATATTGTTTGAAATTCGAGATGTCAATAGGGTAGAATGGCCTTTGTGGTTGGTGGTATGGTGGATTTGTGTACTCCATAATGGTGAACGGAAGAGTCAATGGAAATTACGAACAAACACACAAAGAAAAAGATAGACTAAAGAAAACCTAGAAAATAAAAATAAAATCTTACTAGAAAGGAATCTAGCAAGTAGACCTAATAAAAAGAAATCCGAACCTAGACAATAACTATTCCCTGGGCTGCGGCGCCAAAAACTTGATGCGTGGGAATCGCAACAGGCTTTACCTCTCGAGGGATCTCGAGAAGCTTACAACCCCCACCATGCAGTGTACCTGATCGTTGTAGTATAGTATAGTGACAAGTACCGGGGGATTGATCGTTCAGCTTAGGAATAGTGTCGCTAGGATTAGAAAGTCTAATTACTAGTTCTAAAGGCGAGGGATGATTATTTTTGTATTTTTATATTTTTTAGAAAGCAAGTAAAAATCTCGGGTTTTGGAAGAGTGGGCGGAATTAGTTGCTATTCAACTAACCCAAAACTAAGATGCAATCAAAATAAAATACAAAAAATGAAAATAAACTAATTATACTAAGGTTGTGAGCAGTAATTGGAGAAAATGTATTTACTTAGACTTCACTACTCCCTAGATATCTTTTACACGTTAATTACTTGTTATAATTGTATGGATGACGGATTGTATTCCTTAATACCATTCATGGGGTGGCATACATAACTCCCCAATTCTATGAGCTCTTATCTCCTCCTACACCATGACCCAGCACAACTATAGGGATTGTAAACAGTGGCTCATGCATTAAATACAACCAATAAAGACCTAGTACGCCTCGGTTCATGTTTCTTAAGACATTCAAGCATGTTACCATTTGGAGATCTGCCAGTTTTCTTAAGCCTAACATATAAAATCATTCATCCAAGACGAGAATAAACAAGTAATCAACACATAATCAATATCTAGGTTTCATTAGATCTAAGCAAACACAAAGGAGATCTAGCCTAGCATAATGGAATTGAGACAAGAACAAGATATAGACAACCAACACATAGACATATTGATTGAATTAGAAGAACACTTATCTCAATTACAATGCAAGGTATCAAGGGTTTGGAACCCTTGAAAAACCTGTAAAAGTTGCACCAAATTCGTCTTTAGGGTTTCTCCAAAACTTCTCTTTTTTAATGTGAAAAACTAGAAAACTATATATAGGAAAATAGGGCTGACGGCGTCAAGAGCAAGGGTGTGACGCCGTCATCTCGCCGCCAAATACTTCCTCGGACGGCCTTGATCTACTTCTGACGCCCTGTGTGACGCCGTCATCAACTACGGTATTTTATTCTTGGGACTTTGACGCCGTCAAGAACAACTCTTGACGCCTTCATGAACTACGGATTTTAATTCTTGATGTTTGACGCCGTCATGGCATTACTCTTAACGCCGTCACCTACTGTTTCCAGCATGGAAAATTGAGACTTTGCCGTTTTCTTCACTTTTATGCTCCAAAAATGTCCAAAATGGCTTCTTTTCTAGAATTCACTCTCCAAGTACCTAAAATCACAAAAGGAACGATTTAGGGCAATATTTGATCAAATAAAGTCGGATTCGGGCTTAAATGACCCCCTAAAAACGGATCATTTTTCGCCTCATCATGGACTCTATTTGTTTGATGAACCTGTGAATGGTGAGTCTAATCTTGCTATATGTAATTCTGTTTTTGTCTGTCATGTTTCTAGTGAGTTGTGGCACCAAAGACTTGGTCATCCTGCTGATCAAGTCTTATCTTCTTTGGGTAATAAAATTGGTATTAAAAGAATGAATCATCTATCTCCTTGTGATGTGTGTCACAGGGCAAAACAAACTAGAGAACATTTTCCTTTAAGTGATCATAAAACTGAATCTATTGGGGATCTCATTCATTGCGATGTTTGGGGTCCTTACAGGGTTGTTAGTAAAGAAGGTTTTAAATATTTTTTAACCATAGTTGATGACTTTAGTAGCGCTGTTTGGGTCTATTTACTTAAGTCAAAGACTGAGGTTGGTCATTATATTACAAATTTCATAAAACTTATCTTTACTCAGTTTAATAAAAAGGTTAAGATCATAAGGTCTGACAATGGAACAGAATTTGTGAATAATTAGTTGTCTTCACTTTTTAATGATCTAGGGATGATTCATCAAACTTCTTGTGCCTATACTCCTCAGCAAAATGGGATTGCTGAGAGGAAACATAGACATCTCCTTAATGTTGCTAGGAGTCTTATGTTTCAGGGGGGGGGTTCCTTTGAATATGTGGCCTGAATGTGTCTTAACTCCTGTTTACTTAATTAACAGGCTTCCCTCCTCTGTCTTGTCTGGTGCTTCCCCTTATTTTTTAGTGTATGGTAAGGATCCTAGTCTCTCTCATATCAGATCTTTTGGGTGTCTTTGTTACTCTACTATTTTAAATTCAAATGACAAATTTGGTTCTCAATCAGAAAAATGTGTTTTAATTGGATTTTCTACTGTTAAAAAGGCCTATAAATTGTATGGTTTAGAAAGTAAGTCTGTGTTTTATTCAAGAGATGTAAGGTTTTATGAAACTGTTTTTCCTTTCAAAATGAAGTCTTTAAATGTTTCAAATGATTCTGGAAATATGTCTAATAACTTAGAACCATGTTTTGATGAAAGTAGAGTAAATATCTTAAACTTTTTTGACATCCAAGGGACTGAAAGTCCCAATGATGAAGAGGGGGACCCTTCTAATGTGGAAGGTAGTGGTATGGGACCTCCAAGAGACTATGTTAACATAGTCAGTGATGGAGGAGCAACCACAGCAACCCAGATAGAAGAAACTATCACCTCTGAGGGCAATAATCAAAACAATCTTAATGGTGAGGATCAAAATGTTCAAATGGAAGCACCACCAAGTCTTAGGAGGTCTTCTAGGAGTAGAAATCAACCTGTTAGGTTTAATGATTTTGTTGTTGGTAGTAATGTGAAGTATGGTCTTGAAAAATATGTGTCTTATTCTAATCTTTCTAGAGTTAATAAGTGTTTCTCTACCGTTTTGAATAAGGCCTGTGAACCTAAAACTCTTGCTGAGGCAAAACAGAATCCTATGTGGAAAGAAGCTATGAATTCTGAAATGGAAGCTTTACATAGGAATAATACTTATGAGGTGTGTGAATTGCCTGATGGTAGATTTGCTATTGGTTGTAAGTGGATATGGAAGCTTAAGAATAAGTCTTCTGGAGAGGTTGATAGGTATAAAGCTAGACTTGTTGCTAAAGGCTTTAATCAAAGAGAGGGTATTGATTATGAGGAGACTTTTAGTCCTGTTGTGAAAATGGTCACTGTGAGATGCTTAATTGCTTTGTCTGTTCATAATAGATAGCCTTTGTTTCAACTTGATGTTAATAATGCCTTCTTGTATGGTGATTTGTATGAAGATGTTTATATGCAGTTGCCTCCTGGTTTTTAGGATAAGGATGACACCAGGGTATGTAAGTTGAACAAATCTCTTTATGGATTAAAACAGGCTTCTAGACAGTGGAATGAAAAACTTACCACTGCTTTGATTGAAAATGGTTTTAAACAAAGTGTTAATGATTATTCTTTGTACACTAAGGATAAAAATGGTATTTTCTTAGCCTTATTAGTCTATGTTGATGATATTGTCATTACTAGTAACAATATTGATGAGATTGAGAAGTTTAAAGGTCTTCTGAAATCTAAATTCATGATTAAGGATCTTGGTCCTCTGAAATATTTTTTGAGTATTGAAGTTCTTGATAACAAAGATGGTATTTGTCTTTCTCAAAGGAAGTATTGTCTAGATTTGTTAAGTGATTATGGTTTGTTGGCTTGTAAGCCTGCTGCTACTCCTATGGAGCAGAATGTTAGTTTGAGTCATGTTGAGACTGAAACTGACAAGTTTTTGTCTAACATGACTGAGTATCAGAAATTGGTTGGTAAACTCATCTACTTATCTATTACTAGACCTGATATATCTTATGCTTATCATTGCTTAAGTCAGCATATGCATGCTCCTATTACTTCTCATTTTACTGCTGCACTTAGAGTTTTGAGGTATTTGAAGCAGGCTCCTGGTACAGGTATTCAATTTGAGTATGGTAATATGTTTAGTTTGCATGCTTTTTCTGATGCAGACTGGGCTAAATGTCCTGTTTCAAGGAAATCTGTTTCTGGTTTTTGTGTTTATTTTTGCAACAATCTGATTTCTTGGAAAAGTAAAAAGCAAGCAACTATTTCAAGATCTTCTGCTGAATCTGAGTATAGATGCCTTGCATCTACTACTTGTGAGCTAGTTTGGATTGTTAAGGTTTTTAAGGATCTTGGAATAGATGGTTTGTTACCTGTAAATTCGTTTTGTGATAGTAGTTCTGCTATACAGATTGCTGCTAATCCTGTTTTTCATGAAAAAACAAAACATTTTGAAATAGATTTGCATCTTGTTAGGGAGAAAGTTGCTTCTGGAGTTATTAAAACTCTAAAAGTTGCTTCTGCCAATAATGTTGCAGATATATTCACAAAAGGGTTGAGTATTTCTCAACATAAACAATTCTGTGATAAACTTGGTTTGGTGAATTTATTCAAGCCATGAGCTTGAGAGGGGGTGTTGAAATATATTGAGTTATACAAGCTCATATTTGGTGTAGTTGGTCACAATAAGTCCAGGGACTTATTGTGACAACTTTGGCTAATGTTTATATGTTTAGCTTGTTTTGACAGGTTGAAGTTTGTTCAAGGGCTAAAGTGTAACTCTGTTCTATATAAGCTCTGAGCCCTAGCCCTAGCCGCTTATCTCAGTCATATTATTCTCACGCAGTCATTGTAATCTCTCTCAAGTATTGTGTGGTTGTTTCTGGTATTCATCTCTTGATCATCTTGATCAATTGGGTAGTATAGGTCTTGTATTGAGAGTGTGTAGTGAGGATTGTTTGTATTCATAACATTTGTAGTGGGTGATTGAATCCTTCTGAAGGGGACAATCAATTTCTCTTGTATCTGTTTGACAAGCACTCGTTTGAGGACTTGTCTTCTTGTTTTACTAAGTAATAAAATAGTTCACCAAGGGGTGGTTGGCTGGGTGAGATCTTGAGTTGTGGTTGTGTTTTCTGATAAGATCTATAGTTTTCACAGTTCCACGACTTCAAACTTCTAATACCCAAACCACAGTTACTCCTAGGTTAACAAACCACGTCCCATTTTACCTTCGCTTTTCCCCGTTTCATCTCGGCTGCTTCTATCTCTTTTATAATTTCCTTAGGGAGAATGAATATAAACGACCATTAAACATGCATTGAGGATACGACTGAGGATATTAGTTGAACTCTACCTGCGAGAGACAATGACTTGTTCTTCCAATCCTCTATCTTGTTTTTTACCCTTTCCAGTAAGATTTTGCAATCCTTATGAAAAATACTAGAAGAAATTAGAGGAACTCCTAAGTACTTAACTGGAAATTCTTTGTCTTCAAATGGCATAATGTCCAAAACGAGTATTTTTGTTACATTAGGAACGTTAGCAAAGAAAAGTGTGCCTTTTGGGAGACTAAGAACCAAACCAGAACGTCTTCTAAACTCCTCCAAAGCGTCACTAATAACTTGAACAGAATCTACATAAGCATAAGCAAAAATAAATAAGTCATACGCATATTGATAATATCTTGTCATTCACATTTTGGATGGAACTGAAAAATCCCATCAGCAAAACACACGTACATCTTCAATCTTCTAAATACTTCTTTAGAAAACAAGATGTTTGTTATTTCCAAGGCAGTATTAAGTCAATCATTCTCTTGTTGAGGTAGCCAATCATTTTCTGAACCAAACTTAACTTTGAGCTGCTGAGAATTTCGGATGTAAGTTGAGGACAACCTTGTAGCACATTCTCTCTGTTTGAAGATATCAACTTAACTTTCAACTTTAATTTCGAACTCAAAATCAACATTCTCTAAGACATTGCTAAATCCTGATCTTTAATTTATCTATAATTTGAAACCTTGAAAGTCTATTTGAAATCTTTATCTTGAATTTCTTGTCTATGGAGATCTTGAATGAGACGAATTGAGTTTGCTTTGTAGCAGGGCCGGCCCTAGCTATGGGCAGCGCGAGCGACGGCCCACGGCATCAAGCAACTAGGGGGCATCAACTTTTTGGTGTTCTGAATCAGTTCTACATGATGAAGTGGTGTTGTGATGATAAAATGGACAGTTAACATGTTGGACTAGTTTTAGAAAACGTTTTTGCCTGAAAAAACGTTTTGCTGGAAAAAAAAACATTCCAGTCTCCAGTAAAAAAAAGATCGAGTGAGAGGAGGATGATGACTTTTTGGTCATGTGAGTTATTTTATTATGGCAAAAATGAATAATTGTATATATATCATTTGTACAAGTTTTTATGCACATAATACAATGGTTTTTATGCATGCTTTAGATATATCTATACTACTATATAATGTATTTAGGACTATTCTAACAAACTTTTTTCTTAAAATTCAGACTTTTTTCTTACTTCTAACAACCACCTAACAATTTAGACTACCTTTATCAATAGATTGATAACCGGGTTGGATGGGAAGAAAACAAAAAAAATATATATATATTATAATGGGAGTGAACAGAAAAACATGAGTGTTAGTGATTTGGATCATGAGTGTTAGTGATTTACTAGATTTCACATGTTTTAGTGGCAGTTAATCCTAAATATCTTGATTAGAATTGTACTAATATCTGAAACAAGGTTATTTGAGTAAAGCAACATAACGAAGGAGACTGCACGTTTTTTTTTCTCAAGGTTATAAAAATCGTAAATTGGTAGTCGATCACTAGGCTCTCTTGTAGCTTGTAATCGGTTTAAGCAGAATTAATCAGTGATTAATCGGAATAGCATTTCTGTCAAGTTTTGGGTATTTCCAACGAGTTTTAAGTCTTACACACAAGATTTTTCTTGGAAAATAACTTGTAATAGATATAAACGACTAATATAAGTGATTAAAACAAGTTTACAGCAAGTTTTAGGTATTTTCAGCAAAATTTGCATGTTTCCGGCAAGCTTGATTGTCGTTGACCACAGTTGACCGACTTACATAAATCATAAAAGTTGGTGGCTGATTAATGCCTAGGCAGCGATTAATCAGTCTTGCAAGTGTTTTTTCAAGACTGCTTTTATCATCATTGATCAGCTTACGTGTGCATTATGCATGCATACCCATTCTAACTTGCATACCAGATCTTACGTGTGCATTATGCATGCATACCCATTCTAACTTGCATACCAGATCTAGGGGTGTTCATGGGTAGGGTAATAAACCGAATAAACCGAAAATTGAACCGAAAAAAAATCAAACCGAACATATAACCGAACCGAACTTGTTAAAATCGAACCGAACCGAATTAAAAATTTGGTTTTCGGTTTGGATATGGGTTTAGATATCTGAACCGAAAACCGAATTTATATATATATATATATATATATATATATATATATATATATATATATATATATATATATATATATATATATTTATTTATTTATATTATTTTATATATAAAAAATATCCATTTAAATTTTATACTAATATAAAAAACACTTTTTTATGCTTAAAATATTTTTTTTGTCAAAAATATATATAATTAAATTTAAAAAAAATATATAAAGAGTGTAATTCAAGTATAAATTTCGGTTTTCGGTTTTGACCCATAACCGAACCGAACTTCGGTTCGGTTCTCGGTTCGGTTCGGTTATATATATTTTCGGTTCGGTTCGGTTTTCGGTTATGACCCAAAAATTTTTTTTAACCGAACAACCCGAACCGAATGAACCGATTAACCAAGAACCGAACCGATGAACACCCCTCCACATCATTGAGATATGTACTGTTTAGAGTTATTGGGCTCGAGCTAGTTGGGCTTTAGCAAACTCCTGATCCAGAAAATAAACCCGTTACTCTAATCAATATGAATTTACCAAATTAACTGAAAAACAATCAATTTGAATGCGTCAGATTGGGTTAAACAGATTACTACTCAGGACTTTGTTTTTATATTTTTTAAATTAATTAAGCTTCTTAAATTATTTAGATATATGATATTTGTTGTAGCTAAACAATTCTTGTTTCCTTCATGTTTTTTGCTAACACCTATAGTGACTTTATGAAAAAAGCAACATCATCTTTTCGTTAAGTCATGCTTCTATATAATGTTTCAAACAAACATGTCTTACCCGCTTACCAGATTAAGTAATCCTCACCAATTAAGTCGAAATCAAATGACATCTTAAACAAGGTTTACACAAGCCTCTTCGCGTAATAACCATAAGGAAATGAGAAGATGAGAGCCTAGTAAGCTAAAGCTATATACGTAGAATACAAAGAAATTGAACATGATGGTCCTAGATGGGGGTCGATAGAGCATAAAAAACAACACATATATCATTTTGGTCGAGTTTCAACCCGTTTAATATGTTTCATTTTGGCCATGTTTGTTTCATCCCTTGGACTCTTGGAGACAACATACAACTTAGTCGTTGTATTTTTAGATAACCTAGTTGATATTTCCATACTAATTTATGATACGTGGGGTTCTTGAGTCCAACTGTCCCCATATTCCAACAATGGAATTGTTTATCTCCTTGTATGGTACTATATTGCATATTATAATATAGATGATCTAGTTTAGAAAAGTGGGTGACTTAGCTTTATTTTTAGTAATTGTCATTGAATAGGAAGGTGAAAATGGGAAGCCAACCTTTACAAGTCCATGCCATAAATCTATAATTTGGGCTCCACTTTCCTAAACCAAACATTGTGAAGATGTTGTTGGGTGAGTGTTGTTGTGGTGGGTGTGACTTGTGAAAAATATTGGATGAATAGACACTTGTAGGCTATTAATAGGATCTTACCAATGTATTGCATCAAGTACATACAATAGTTCTATTTCCCTTGAATTGGTTTACCAATAACAAATAACAACATCACATTATTACTTGGTTGGTTAGCCCCTTCGTTTTTCCTTTTCTTAAACCACTTATAAACTAACATTCTAACTAGATTTAGTTTTGAATCTATGGTCACTAATTAACAACTTAAGCAATGTCAACTATGTGAAAATACGCATTTATAGGTTGGAAAAAAAAAGGTGACTAAATGCAATGTAATATACATATTCATGTTTTATCGGTATATATACACATCCTCTTTATAGTCAAAATCAGTATTGTGATAGTTGAAAGTTTTCAAATATTGAATTGAACCAAAATAGAATCCAGTTGATCTCTTACTATATAGAACAAAACCACACAGTGCCAATGATGCAAAATTTGTGTCTTCAAGTGTATATATAACAAGTTTGGCATATTTCTTGCTAGGTCATGGGGAGGTTTGTAAGATTGGGACTCTCTCGACAAGTATAAATAAGTGTGACTATTAGGTTATATATATGATATAGGAGATTTGGTTTACTCAATAGTAACCGAAGCTAGCAATCCGAAAGCCAAAACAATCCGCGACAATTTGGTTTGAATCTCATAATGTCTAGCTGAAATTTTTTGCTGCATGATATTGTTAATTATTCTTAAGAATGGGTTGACATTCCATGATATATGTCTTTATTCTTTAATAAAGACAAGACAAAATTTACTAGTGAGCAAAAATCATTATAAATACCTAGTAGCATTTTTTAATGGATAGAAACATACTATGCGTTTACTTACGAAACATAATGATAACAAAACTTGTCATGTTTCTAAAACCTTTATGCCTACAACTAAAATGGTAGTTCAATATGGAAAATATAGTTTATGAGTTAGCTACAATAATGGAAAGGGTATAAATGTAATTGGAGTAGAGAAACAGCCATACGTGAGGATTTAACTGTGAAATTAACAAATTTATTTATAATGGTGGAAGAGGTTCACCAAACCCAAACCCAACCTATCCATACAACCACGTCCTCTTCACTCATTTCTATTTTACTTCCTTATCTCTTAGATTACTATTTACCCCCTGTCATTGATTTTTGTTGTTTTGGTTGTTAAAATTGAAACAAATACTTAGGTGATAGTTTAATTGTTCTAGTTGTTCAAATTTTGGCTTTAGGAAAAAGAAAAAAGTAGTTACATTGTGCATTGATTGTAAATCTAATATGTTCGAATAACAAATACACAAAATTTGATGCAATTTTAATGAAAACTGAAAAGTTAGCGAAAATGGTTACACATAATTTTTGGGGGCGGATTGAGGGGGTTTCTGAGGATATCCGTGAACCACATAGAATTTTCCTTGTTATACTAAAATTGTCGAAATCTTGATTTTTCTCAAATGAACTATGTCCAAAAAATTTGTGTTACTAGCTAGCCTTTTTTATTTTTAATAAAATACACCTGGCAACTATTAATACCGAGTATGCTAATGTAGTTTTTAGTTATGTTGAATCATATACATACGGTTTTAACAATACTTATGTTGAGCAAACATAAAAAGTCACAAATCGACATAAAGTAGAACAAAGTTAAACATCTCTTAACTAAACCTTAAATTACTGTATTGGTTATAGAAGGGCAATAATGGAAAGCTTATTTTAAAATAAGAAACGTGGAATAGGAAAAGAAAACTACAAAAAACAACAATTCGCGGAGAAAATACAGGAATAGTGTCCAAATATAAAACCTCTCTCCTTCTCATCATATATAAAAGGTGGGGTGGCAACAACTATAAGTAGTTACATTGCAGGTTTAGAGTTGGAAATCCACATTCACTCTAACTCTTCATTTTATTTCTTCCCAAAATATCATTTTCTATCTCGATTAACCTATCGATTATGGCTAGTTTACGGGATCAAGTTGTTGATTTTCAAGAACCGGGAGTCGAAGAGTTGCTTTGGCTAGAAGCTTGCTGTGAAGATTCTTTAGAAGATGATAATCGTGTATATTCAAAGGTGAGCATACACTTCTTTTTTATTTGAGTGTATCACGATCGAATAGAAATATAACTAGTGTGAAAATTGGTATTATTTGATTGATTTGTGTTTGTATATGATTATGGTTATGATTCTAAGGTTTGAAGTATAGTCATAGTTTTGATATGTATATCTGGCTTAAATGTATTCAATGCATCCGGTTTTTTAACCAATATGAATCAGTACCGGTTGTATGATTTATATCCGCGTAGTGTATGTTTAGATTTAGTGAACATTAGTATTGTTTTGAAAATTTTATTTTTGTTCGAATTTGATTAATACATCGGTTCTCTTATCAACAATGATTTAGGTTGTGGCGAAGTTAAAATAAAATACATTGGTTAGAATGCATATAGTTACAACTTTTGGCGAAAAGTAGTACATCATATCTTTAATGATTCACGCTTATATAAGATTATTTTGATAATATATAACAGCAGCCAAGCATTCTAAGTGACGTTATTGAAGCATGTGTAGAAGACGATCATCATTTTTATTCTAAGGTATGGAAACAGTTCTTTACGCCATTATGTTTTCAATATTCAGTTTCTGGAAGAAAAACAAAATAAGTACTATTTGAATCTCTTGGCAAAAATTAGCAGGATATGAATTATTCCTGCATATATATGATTATTTTGATGATAACAGCAACGGAGTTATAACAAGCATAGACATCAGCTTCCTTCTTCTGGTCGGAAACAGCCATCTGCCCCTCAACCTCCTTTGCTTCCGTCACCACCGGTAATTATTTGCACACAATGGCATACACACAAAGCATGTCATGTTAGAGACTAATCGTAAGATTAAGATTATGCATAATTTATTTAGCATAAACCAGGAATCCATAGAATATTAGCAGTCATGCTGTCAACTATTATTAAAAATATAGTCAACTTGATTAATTGAGGTATTATACATCTTTCTATATATATCCTAAATCTTAAGTATGTGCTTCACGTTTACATATAATTATAGGTCATGGAACGCATTCTAGTTTGGATTATAGCTTTTCGGTATCTTATAATGATCCTCAATGAAATATTAATAAATATATGAACCAGTAATATTCAACTCAAATTAAAAGAAAAGATATTGATCTTCTTTGGAATGAATAGTTGTTGAAACTACTATAAATATCCGATTTTGTTTATAACAAATCCGGCTAAAAACATGTTGGATTGGGCCAATCTTTTTAAACGAAACTATATGTACATGCTTTGATATCTCTAATGAAATACATGTTTAATGATATGATTATGCCCTTGTATTTTTTGAAAGTAAACCGCTTACAAAAAAATGTCACTTAATCAACTACGTCACTGTATTTTCATAAATATTTTAGGCATTTCGTTTTCTAGCATGTTTTTTTAAGATGTGTTGATTTTGAAGTTTTAGCGTAAAGCATTTTAAATAATCATACTTGTGCTGCAGTGTTCAGCCAGTGATACCAATCGTTAATATAAATTGTATTCTGTTGAACATAAAATTTATAATTTGCACAAATCAAGTAACCACTGGCATATTAAACATATATAATCACCATATTAAAAAGATTCTGAATCTCCCAATTAGTTTAAGGCATAGAAAATGAAAGATTCTGAATCTTTCCAATGAGGTATGGCGTAGTATAATAAGTTAAAAGATTCTGAATCTTTCCAATGAGGTCACGACATAGAAGTTGACATACATAAACGAATGGTATCTAGGAATCTTCACATATCATTATTTTTGTTTTCGATTTTATAAGTTTCATTGAAATGTGTTAGTTTGTCTGTCCTATATGGAAAGGGACGGGCCACGAGCTTGAATTGATGTATACATATTAGCAGCTTAGGTGCTGTAATCATGAAATATGCCATTTTGGACACGGAAACATAATAGTAATAAGGCTCATGGATAAGCTAAATATATTGATTTAATATAAAATCATGTTATATAAAGATATCTTTATTTTGTTTTGGTAGCATTGGAAGGGTTTTTCTAAAGTGGATCAAAAACCAAAACATCCCACAAATTGGGCGGCTGGGGGACCTGGTATGCAAGCGGTATTTCTAGATTCTAGACAAAGATCTTGTGGTACAGGAGTTTTCCTTCCTCGTACAGCAGGGACCGTTGTAGAAAAACCAAGAAAACCAGGTAAATTTCTGTGTCTGTTCACTATGAATTCTATCATGTGACATGAAACAAAATAAAAATGTTAAAGGTATAGAACAAGAGGTGGCCGTTCAATCTGTTTACTTATAATTGTGACTATTAACTTTGTTCTATCTAAAACAGGCCAAACGAGTCAATTAAACAAAGATTAACTAGAAGGGAAAGGAGTCGAAAGTCGCTTATAGTCTGCTTTCATAATTTCATTTCATACAATCTCTTAATTTTGTATCAAAATTAACAATTCAATAAAAGTACCACTTGGCCCATTTTGACCCATACTAGAACAGATGATCCATTTTAACCCAAACATGTTTTAACCGATTACCAGATGCGATCCTAAGTTCAAGATACAACTAATGCAAGAGTCAAATTATCTATGTTCCAATGGTATATAACATTTGGGTTCGATTGTTTGCAGCATTTGCTCCAGTTCTCCTTCCATCTCGTGTAGTACAAGCTTTGAACCTCAATGTACATGGATTAGGCTTGCAAATCAAGCCAAGAGGTACTACATTATCCGACTATTTAATCCTTACATCTTGAGCATTAGCCCTTGTAAGAATTTCAATCAATTTGTATGTGTCTTTTTTCTCCAGAACAAAACAATGATGTAAAGGCCCCAGAAGATCGGATTAGAGCTAAGAAGAGCAGGGATGTATCGAGCCAAATATGTGTCATATCTCAAAATCGAAATTCTTCTCCAGAAATATTTCTCCCGAAGGAGTGGACTTACTAGAATCACATTTGCTGCGACTATACTGCTCTCAACATTCATAAAAGTCCATGTGGATTGTACTTAATGATCTCGATTAATATGCAATCATGTATTTGAGTGTAATAAGAGTGCCATCGATAGCTAAATATCCCCCCATAAATTTGGTACCGAATAACTTCTATTATTTCGTTCATGTTATATCGTAAGTTGTTTGTAATCGAATATATTGATTAGTTGAATTCGTATTAGTAGTTGTCCGGTACGTCAACGGTCTACCTGGTGTTTCTTTTTCTTCAGTTCCTTCCTTGAATCAATTCGGGAGGAAACTTTGGCTAAATCAACATGGATCAGTTATATGTAAACCATGTTAAAAATCAAATTCAACGTTATATTTGGAGGGAGACCAAAAGTTTAATATTTGTGGATCCTCAAAACAGAACACCAAATATACATTGTTAAAGGACCTGAGTGTAAATAACAAAAACCTCTTTGTGTCATAACTAGGACAGATACAACATTGTTAACCTGAGACCTATAAATACATATCATGCGAACCTTAAAACACCAAAACTACTCGAATAATTGAAGTTGAGGTTTGACATTATTAAGCTTTGCTGTCAGTTTAAGGTACAGTTTTTTAATATACATCTAATTTGCTTAATAGTTTAATACTCTTTTATCTTTGGGTACCATGGTTTTTATATCGTCTACTCTTTGGTATGATGTTTTTATTGATTGAAATTACCATGTTACAAGATTGATCGATGTCTTAGATATTTAATTGTTACATAAGGACATTAGGAGTAAAGTACGAGCCATCTGAACCCTAATAGTTTAATTCATCTCATTATATTATGCATGGCCGGGTTTCTTTTGTTACTATTAAATGTTGGTATAATTAGTAGCTAGATATATAACTGATGTGTGTCATGCAGAATATGACTTTAGATAGAATGTGCCAACAATTGTACATGGAGCCATCAACCAAAGCTGATGATTTTGGAGAGATTGAACCTAAAGAACTTAGGTTCGTGTTTGAACCCGAGAAACAAATATCATACACTGTAAACCTAATTAATAAATCCGATCATTATATGGCATTTAAGGTTAAAGCAACAACTCCGGAGACCTATTGTGTACGACCAAATGTCGGCATTATCCAACCACACTCGACATGTCAAGTACATGTCAAGAGACAGGCTGAAATTGTTGTGCCTTCTTCAGATGTTATCGCCAAGGAGAGGTTCTTGTTCCAAAGAGCTTTTGTCTATGAAGTTACTCCAATCGATGATCTCTCATCTATATTTCGTAGCATTGAAGGTGGCAAATATATAAATGTAGAAAAACATGAACCAAATGATTTTATTACTCAAGAACAACCTAACGATTATCAACCAGTATCAATACAATAAAACCCAATCTGATCTCAAGCAGATTGGTAACCAAAAGATAATGTAACCTGATCTCAATCAGGCAAAACAACAAAGGAACAACCAAGGGTACTCCAGCTACACTGTCGTACCCCTAATATCTACATTGATATTAGTTCTATTACAATGAAGAATCAATCAAAATGAAGCTGATAACAGCTTTTAATAAAATAAGAAGAGAAGCAGCCTTTTGGTGGATGTGGTATAACGGCTATGTGAGTAGCCGTTGGAAGAGAGAGAGGTGGAGTGTTACATTGTGTAGAGCGAGGGGGAGAGTGCAGCAAGCCCACTTTATCCAGAATGATAAACGCGTATATAAGTTCCTCATCCCAACGGTTCTATCCTTAATCCGATAATGGCACAACTAGTCCTTCATCATTCCAACTTCTCCAAACATGGCTTAAACTTCAAGGACAGTATATCTGAAATATAAGAAAGTGAAAACATTAGTCCTTGTAAAATATCCAGGCATAAGATTATATTTCAACACCCCCCCCCCCCCCCCCTTAATCTTAGCCTGGAAAAACACCAAACAACCCATTTTGAAAACAGCTTGATATGCTGAGAATCTTCTTAAGGTTTTTGGTTAAAAAACAGCAGTTGGATTTTCATAAAAGATTTTCTTTGCTTCAACAATACTCGAAATAATTTTAGATCTTACAAAACCAAGGCAATGACATGTTGAAGAAAAGGAACACACAAACCAGGGACAAAACCTGGAACCAGCAGCCTGCTCTCAGGCAGGAGAAATGAAACATTACAACCTGATTTCAATCAGGAAGCCAAGGCCAAAACAGCTATAGAATCAAAAGGACTGAGCCAAAGTACCACGCTGATTTCAATCAGCAAAGACCATCACAGCTGCAAACGACATAATCAACAAGAAACACGTACAACCTGATCTCAAGCAGGTGTACAACCAACATCCCAATCTGAATAAAATCAGACAACCATGGGTAAATGCAAACTGATATAAATCAGCCGCAAAAAAATAACAACAACCTCCTCTCAAGCAGTTTAATACAGGAACATGTTAAGCCTGATCTCAAGTAGGCCAGTAAAAGAGAAAGGAGAAGACTCCAATCTTTAAAACCGATAATGTAAATCAAGTTGTTACTCAGGAGGGACCAAATCTGTTCTCAAACAGATTGATCAAACACTTGATCTCAAACAAGAATATGAGACCGATAACCATAAGCAACCAACCAAGTGAAAAACACTTCCATGAGCAGATTTAGCTGCAATTTTAATTGCAGCCTTTCTACCAAAGGTTTGACTGGTATAAAAGTTCCCAGTCTAATATCGTGAAAAACAAAGGCTTTAAAGCCCAAAACATCCAGATGTTGCAAAGGCTATAATCAGCCTCTGTAGATAACTTTGAACCAATTAACAATACCCAGAACAACCAGTTCACAACCATAATCATACTTGATTTCAATCAAGCAAAAGAATGCCACTGAACCAGCAACTTGAAACAACTGTTCTCAACCAGTTTTGAGTAAACCAACATCAACCCAACGGATTTTTCTCAAGCGACCACACTTCTTGAATGTCACCCAATCCTCCCTTCAATCTTGGAGTTTTTGAGAAAATTTGTTTTGAACAACATAACTCCAAGATTGAAATAATAACGCACTTGAGCGGTGACATCACATTCTTGAAAAACATATTGTCAATAGGTATAAAAAATAATTCCATGATCCCAAGGGATTTGAACTAGACAAAGTATGAACCGACAATTCAAGTCATATGAGAAACTCATATACCCATAATGAAGACCAACCACCTTCAATATTGAGAGTGGTGAAAGAAGGCAGCTCACACAAGAGACTGCAAAAGATTGAACTCCAGAGTCAATCAATACAAGATACAACCAGGTTCCACAACTGGATGTTTAACAACAATATACCATCACCATAAAAGAACACTAGCCAACTCTTTTAAGAGTGAGGCATCAATAACTTGTACACAAGAAACTGATCAATTTCAGTTTATACAATAACCAGTCCAACAAAGAACTAGACAAAGGATCCAACAACATGAAACAATATCCATGTTGACAACTGAGTAGAAATATACTCAGAAATATAGCTTTGGATCAGTCAAGACAAGATTGAACTCCAACTTGAGTCAATCAATACAAAGGTAAGCACAATCCTGAGCACTCAGGGTGTTACCAATAATACACCAAGCTGATGCGATGATCAGACTTGGAAGAACCATCCAAGAACACAAGCCATCTCTTATAAGATGCAGGCAGTGAGAAAATAGTGTGGGTTAATACCAACCACACATAAAGACTAGATCCACAAGGATCAGTCAAAACATAAACCATATCAGACACAACCCAAACTCTTATGAGAGCTGGGTTGGTTTAACAGGATGGTAACAATTGAGAAGTTAAGTTCTCTGAGAGTGAGTGACAACATTCTTCAAAGGTTTTTTGAGTCACCACACAACATAACTGTTGCAACAATCAACACTCCAGCCTCAGAAATATCAGAGGATTGAAAAACATCACCAGGTATAAACCTCCTGAAAGAATCATTAACTGATTCAAGATCAGGTTCTTCAAGAGAGAACCCAACAACATTCCAAAGGAACTTCTTAAGAAGTCAATTGGTAAACCAGTTTAGACCAAAGCCATGCCAAGACAACACAACAAACAACGTAGGCAAGGGGTCATCAATCCCCAAGACCCACAAGACCACGTAGCAAGGGGTCATCAATCCCCAAGAATACAAATATGCTGAACTCACATCAGCAAATGACAGCCAAGAACGGCAATAAATAACCAACAACAATGATCATAGAAAGCACACATAAAAAATGCAGCAGAATCAGAAACAAACACAAATCAAGGTGAAAAACTCTTAAACCCACGACAAGACTACCCTAAAATGGGACACACGAAAATCAATCAATCAAGAAATTATGAAAGATAGAAGCAACAGATACCAACAGCAGCATCACAAAGCTCATAAGCACCGTCAGCAGATAGGAAGCATATAGACAGCAAGAGAACATATTACAAACAATCAAGCACTCAAGGGGAGCAAGGACACAGGCAGACAAAAAAAACAACGAACACAAGCAGATCAAAACTAATAAACTACCTCCTTGTATCTCCACAAATTGCAATCACAAGAAAAACCCACAACTTCTCAACACCCTTGAACTACACAACCTCCACAATCCTAACAAACATAAACAGAAAGAAAAACTAAGATAAGAAAGACAGAGACCTCTGGGAGGTATCAAAATCTGAGCTAAAACCACAAACACATAACAAGAAAAAAAAACAGTGAAGAGGCATGAAGAACAACGAAACAGCTAGCAAGCCAAAAACAGCAAACACAGCACCAAACAAACCTAATTCAATCAAGCAAAAAAGGAACAAGATAAATACAATGCAAGAAGATAAAGGAGTGAGAGGTGTTACAGTGCACGCATAAATCCAAGAAGCAGCGGAAACGGCGAGAGCAATGCCCTTGATCTACTCACAAAACCACCAGTAGATAAATTTCTCAGAACAAGACACCACCAACCCCCGACTAAACAACCAGAGATATTGGCCCTTCAACACTTTTTCACAAACCAGAGCATTTCAAGATCAAGTACATGTAGTATCCCACTTGCATAACCGACCCATAATCGTAAACCAAAAGTACAAAAGCAACAACCACCCAATGCTTCCATACTCCGGTTATCATCCCCAAAAGATTCTTTTGTTGCTACTCGTAGAACAGCATCAGTTGCCCGTGTCTTATGATCAGCCGAAAAACTGAGGTTCACGCATCTCCTGGTACAACTTGGTTGCCGAATCGGTCTTTTCTCTCAGACAAAAACCCTGAACCGCAGCATTGTAAAGATTTGCATTTTGTGGAACAAGTTTCAAAAAATTCATGTACTTCATCATAAAGAGAACCCCATATGCAAGATCTAATCAGTGATAGCAATGTCAATGTATCTGAAGTTTGCTTCTGATGAACCATCCGCTGGTATACTTGCAGCGCAACTCTTGGCTCATTTCCAACCTCACAAGCTTCAATAACTCGACAATATGATGTAACCGGAATCGAAAATCCTGAACTCTCCATCTCCCACAGAAACTGCAAAGTACGTCTTTAAGAACCAAGCTGCTTGTAGGTTGTTAGTGCAGTATTATACAAATGCAACTCGAGAGCAGACGGTGCCTCGAGTTGGACTCTTTCAAAGAACCGAAGAGCATCACCATATTGCTCAGCTCTACATAGAGCAACGAGCAATGCATTCCAAGTGTAGGACGTAGGAATGTGCCATAATGATTTCATACAATCGTAGACTTTAAAGGCGAGATTAACCTGACCATTGTTCCCAAGTGAATGAATCAACGCGTTAAGTATAATAATGTTAGGATTCTCTTTTCTTTTCATCATACCACGAAAAACATCCAACGCGAAATCCCATCTCCCATCTTTCGCAAATGTCATAATAGCAAGCTTCTGTAGTACGAGTATCTGGTTCAACCCCATTCTGAACCATTTCAAGATACGCTTCAATAGCCAATCCATACTGACAAAACGTAAGAAATATAGTAACCAAAAACCAGTACGAAACTGAATTCCCCACATAACCGTTATCCTCCATCCTCATCCAAACTCTCTCGCTCTTTATCCAATCTTTTTCATCCCGACACAAAGTCAACATCATATTAAACAAAACTTGATCAACTTTCTTCTTATGCTCCTTGTAGAAAACATTGGGGGTTTTTGAAAAATCCTTTTGAAATAATCAATTAGAGTCAAAATACACCAATTAACAACAGTTAATTGAGTTTAATCGAATTAATTTTGAAGAATCCCAAATTCTCAGAAACCCTAATTTTGAAAAAGATTTTTCAGAGCAACCTGTCTCTGATACCATGTAGAAAAACATGAACCAAATGATTTTATTACTCAAGAACAACCTAACGATTATCAACCAGTATCAATACAATAAAACCCAATCTGATCTCAAGCAGATTGGTAACCAAAAGATAATGTAACCTGATCTCAATCAGGCAAAACAACAAAGGAACAACCAAGGGTACTCCAGCTACACTGTCGTACCCCTAATATCTACATTGATATTAGTTCTATTACAATGAAGAATCAATCAAAATGAAGCTGATAACAGCTTTTAATAAAATAAGAAGAGAAGCAGCCTTTTGGTGGATGTGGTATAACGGCTATGTGAGTAGCCGTTGGAAGAGAGAGAGGTGGAGTGTTACATTGTGTAGAGCGAGGGGGAGAGTGCAGCAAGCCCACTTTATCCAGAATGATAAACGCGTATATAAGTTCCTCATCCCAACGGTTCTATCCTTAATCCGATAATGGCACAACTAGTCCTTCATCATTCCAACTTCTCCAAACATGGCTTAAACTTCAAGGACAGTATATCTGAAATATAAGAAAGTGAAAACATTAGTCCTTGTAAAATATCCAGGCATAAGATTATATTTCAACAATAAATGAAACCAAATTTAAGGTGGCCCTTAATTTTACAAAGGAGATAAACTTGGAGACGGAAGAACAAGATTTAAAGGTGAGGGAGTCTCAAGATATCCCGAAAACGGATTCAGACATTGATAAACTTGCTTTAAGCCTAAAGAAGGCCAAGAAAACTATATCAGAACTCATGGAACAGAAGATTAATCATCTAATTTCAAAGCCGAAGTTCTTCACCAGAAATATTTCTTCCGAAAAAGTGAACATGCTAGAACCACTTATTCAGCAGTGATACAGATCCCATTTTATAAAAATCCATGTGGATTGTCCTAAAGCTTCTGCCTAATATTCAATCAATCATGTATCTGAATCAAATAAGAGTGCCATCCACGTACCCAACATAAATCTGGTACTGGTTAAATTCGATTTGTTATTAGGGGTGTTCATCGGTTCGGTTTTTGGTTTCATGGGTTCTACGGTTCAGGTTGATCGGTTTGAAAATTTTAAAAGTTAAAACCAAAACCAAACCAAACCAATTATAGAACGTATAAAACCAAACCATACACCAATTTAGAATTCGGTTTAGTTTCGGTTAAAACCAAAAAAACCAAATTCAAGTAAACTTCTAAATGTAATCTAAAATTCACAAATAAAAACCTAATAGTTCAAATAAAATTACCAATCAAAAGGTCTCACAAAGTGTTTAAGTAAATCAACAAAACAAAAGTTTAAGAAATCAAAAGGTTTCATAACTTAATGGAAATAAATGAAAGTGAAATAAGATAAAAAGTTCTTCAACAAAGGTCTACAGAAGTCTTATGCTTGAATATTCCATCTTCAAGCATCCTTAATTTGAGGAGTGATTAGTTTATAAGATAATTTTTAGAAATTTTTGTTAGGAAGATAAACATATAAAATCTGTATATATGTAATTTAAACTTTTTTTTTTGTGGATAGATATATATATTCGGTTTTTTTGGTTTGGTTTGTTTACGTATTTGTCAAACCCAAAACCAAACCAAACACCAATTAAATACTTCGGTTTGGTTTTAAACCAAACCATACACCAATTAAAATTTTCGGTCCGGTTTTATTCGGTTTCGGTCCGATTTATATTTCGGTTTGTTCGGTGTCAAACCAAATACTGAACACCCCTATTTGTTATCTTATTTATGGTTATATTGTAAGTCGTCTGTAATCGGATGTATTAATCTATTAAACATTTAAACCTGCTATGATCGATCCTATATAATCAAGTGCAAGGAATAAATATTCTAGACAAAACTTATATATCTTCAGCAAATGCATGTCCTTGTTTCGTTCCTGAATACATCTATCAAAACAATCTGAGTTGAGTAGCTAGCACGTCAAACCAGGTTCATGTTTTTGATAGCTTGGGTTTCTCGGTCAACATTTATATGTTAACTTTCATATATCATTATATGTAAATCAATTCATTAACACTAATCTACACAGTACGTACACTTGTGAAGGTGCTTGATGCGACTTATTTCACATGTATTCGTATAATTTTTAGCTACATTTTGCATGAATTATCTTAAGGGCAAAATATTTTTGCATCATACTTGCCACAAATATTACTTTCGTATATTGAACAAATATCTTTTTTTATATTGGTACTGAACTTTTATTTTTTGATCTTTTTGATATACTTTGTGACGTTTTTGCCCCTCAAATTATTAAAAATCCATAGGCAAAAATGTCACAAAGTACATCAAAAAGACCAAAAAATGAAAGTTCAGTACTCATATAAAGATATATATTTGTTCAGTACGTGAAAGTAACATTTGTGGCAAGTATAGTAAACTAATAGGTATTTTGCCCTTATCTTAATTATACCACATGACTTGATTTTAGATATTACTATATATACTTTGTATACTCTAATTCATGCACGCATAAACATTGGCATAATGATATTTACCACACCATAACGATGTGGGGGTATGATGCTTTGGTCAATATATCATTCACGAAGTAGTTCATGATTTAGCCTGGGTGGGTATGATGACTTTGTTCATGGTGGTAGATGTAGATCTAATCGAAATCATCACAAAATGGCGACGACACAATTGTAACACTTTGTAATGGCGTTGAAGTTAGAATACAAAAACGAGTAATCCGTAATCATAATCCATTGTGAAACTGTTTGTAACGCCATGTGATTGTTCATTGCATATCACGTGACTCTTCGTTGCACGTCGTAACACATATCGTAAAGTTGTTTGGAATGTCTTTTTGGATGATAGAAGTTTTAGACATAAAAATGGTGTATGTCACTACAACTGTACAACATATGCCCTCACCAAAGAAGACTTTTTGTCCTTTTTAGTGAGAACAAATTCTCGTTAAAGATCTTTAGCTAAGACTTGTCCTTCACAAATGTTCCCCGCTATTACCTTGTCGCTAATACTTTTGACGACGACTGATTGTGGCTTTTGGCTAGGACTTGTGGGGCCCACACATTTTCTCAATCAAAGTTAAGCAATCGGACTCACGAGACCTTTGGTGGGGACAAGTTCTCGCCACGTGTATTACGTAATTAGTTAATTTATATAATTAATTATTTAATTAATTAATACAATCAATCAATAAATTAATTAATATATGTTTATCAATTTGGAATGTAATTCGTATGGTTTAATTATTTCTTGTGGTTTCTTTCGATTTACTCCTCCTTTCAAGTTAATTTGATCACCAGTTGTGGGAAAAATTCGTGACCAATATTGACTGCATAGTTGTAATGATTAGTCAACTCCTAAAGATTTATTTAATTTAAATTACTTTTAAAACATTTATATTTAAATTATTTTTAAATCATTTAAATCATAATTATAAGATGAACAATCATTACAATACATACAATATTCTTTATGTTTTTTTCTCTCATTCTTGTGCTTAGAATTTAAGTGTGTTTTTTTCTTATCCATATACAAATTTCGTGTAACACAAGTGTAAAATCCGGAATTTTTGAACATGTAAAATACCCAAATAACCCCTCAATCTTAAATTTGTGGAAAAAAAACGCGTAATAATTATAACCTAAGTAATAAAAACCCTAATGATTGAACCATTAATAAACTTTAGATAACATAAAAAATTTCACATTTTGGTAACTTTGAATCATATCACACGACTATATGATTATGTTGGACCCCTTTTCTTAACTTTGTGAACCTTATTTTCAAGATCCGAAAATTTTAAAGATAATATCATAATATATTTGAAAATTTTATGAAGATTGAGTCTTCCCTAATTCCTCTAAGCTCGGAATTTATTCCCTTTTAATTCTCCCTCTATCACGACATCATTCCCATATATCACGACTTTGCCATAACTGATAACTCCCTCACTCGTCTTTATCACAAGTCGTATTCCACATTTCTTAAACACATCAAACCCTAAATTAAAAATAAAAGAAAACGGCAGCCCTCATCTTTTCTCCAAGAAATCGAGCAGGTGCAAAGGAGGGTCGGTTGTGGTTCCTGTTTGGAGGATTAGGCGTGGTTCGAGTTTGGTTCAAAGGTGGTGGTGTTGGTCGTGGTTTAATAGCAGATTCGAGGGGTGTGATTTGCTTTGGTTTCGACTTGTCGTTGGTCCTTTGGTTCTTGTTTCTTTTTCTTCGTTCAATCGCGCATCAAGGGTAATGGTATCACCTCTTGATTCATTTCTTTCCATTTGATCCTATATATATATATATATATATATATATATATATATATATATATATATATATATATATACACGCCTAACCTACATGATAAACGTTTCGAATCGGCTAATGTATACATGCATGAAATCATAAAACAAACCCACGTGAAATAATAAAGGGATATACATGAAATAACGAATCAGAAACATGTCTACTTGTTATGTCTAAAATCGGCTGGCATAATGGAACCCACATGCATGCTTATTTTTCTCATGTGAACTCTTATAAAAATCATTTTAAGAAGGTCACTTTAATATGTTTATGAATCGACTCACATATGCTAGTGTATTTTCAAATAGAAACCTCATGAAATCAAAAGCCTAATTATCTTGATACATGCATAAATCGGCTGGTATGATGTCTATATATTTCGCATGGATTAAAACACGAAAAAGAACATGTTGTCTTCGTTTGTTTCGAGCCGCACATAACCAGAAAAAATAGGATGTCGCGACTCGTATTTTCGGACTGGTTTTGGTGTAGCTACTTGGAATGTTTTCGAGTAGGGTTCGAGTTAGGATTTTGTTACAAGGTCGAGGGCGGAGTCGAGTGTGTTGTATGTATACTAAGGTGTCATGTGAATCAGATAGGCCTAGAATATACTAACATTAATCGGATTTGTAATGAAGGATTCTGGTTCGTTTCGTTTTGTTTAAGAGGAGTATTAATTAGGGTGTGTACTCGTTTGGATTCTTGGGTGGTTTCGAAATCGAAATTTTCGTTTCTAAAAGACAGTCGCATATTTGCATGTATACTGATTTGCATGATACTAGGGAAGTTAGAAATTTAGCATATAATGTCATAATTTACCTATTTGACCCTAAACTTTAATAGTGGGCATATTGAACCTAAAATTTTATTAACTTGTCGTAATTGACCTTAATCTATGAAGTGTTATTATTTAACCGTAAACTTACTAAGTCATCAATAGTAACTCTAAATTTATGAAAATGACTAATTCAAAAATTATTAATTTCGAGAACTTACTAAATATGGAAAGTTACTAAAACGGGGAACTTACAAAAAAATAGAAAGCCGACTAAAATGAGTAATCTAATAATAAGCCGATCATTAATTCGTGTAGATTCGCTGAAGAAGGAGTGACTTCCTATTCTTACGTTATGATATGGTTTCGTTGGCGGTTTAAGGTACATATATTCTTCCCTTTTCAGTAGGGAAGCTTCTCATGACTCTCTTGATCCTTGACACTGCTATGATCCCTTTTGATATACCATTGCTATGATCCCTTTGTTATGATATTTTGATATGAGCTTCTGATATGATCCTTCTGATATGAGCTTTGATATGACTCGTTTGATATGATTCAGTTCAGTTTGCTATGTTCTGTTGGATATGATATGATATGATTTGTTCTGTTCTGATGCCCGAGTTTTTATTCTACTCATGGAGGTACCATGGGCGTATCATTGAAGCACCAATGGCATGACACTTTCTGTGGATGTGTGATTGATCCACGGCGTCCCCATTTTGATATGATATGATATGATTATGAGTACTCTTGGCCATTATACGTGTATATACTTGTCATGCGAGCATGTGTATATATGATTTGTTTGTAGGAGTGGGCGTATGGATGCATCCTAGGTATTCTGTTTTGTGTAGGGTGAATGTGAGTGTGTGCTTACACTTCTTCACGTTTGGGAGGTCGCTCCTCCATTTGGTACTTAGAGGTCTCCTCTCTTTGTGCATGTCGGATTTGTCGGATATATGATTATGTGGTAAGAGACCTATTCGAGTGGCTCTGGTAGGTCGGCTCGGGCAATCCTATGTTTCTTTATGTCTATTCGAGTGGCTCTGGTAGACATGCCTTTGTTGATACGTGCTCATTACCATTTCCTTATGATTATGCTTATGTTATATATCTTTGACACTTCGTTTCCCTTTGACTTGTGATACTCATTTAGTTGTATGTTAATCTCTTGTGCATTTGACAGATGATATTCCTTTCAGCAGAAGCTTATGATGTCCTGTTTCTTATACTTATATATGTTTCGTTTATCCGTTTGCTTTGTTATATGTCTGTTCACTGGGCTTTTTAAGCTCAGCCGCATTTCTTTTCCTGCGGCAGATTTTAGGTTGGAAGCTGGGTTTGGGTGAAGAGTGCATAGGAGCGTTAGTGGACTGCCCAATGATTTAGAAGCCCATTACATCTGGATTAGACTTGGACTTGAATTCGATTAAATTTTTGTTTAGCTTTATACTTATTCTTGTATAGAATTATTATTTCTTTTGTAACCTTGGAATATCCTTTGTAATTTTATGTTTATAAGTCTTCCGCTTGCGTTTGTATGTTCTGATTTGGCACCATAATGTGACATTTCTACCCTTGTCGGGTTGGAGTGTTACAACAAGGCACCAAATAGGGTCAAAATATTTTAAAAGAAAAGTGGACTATAGGCGATTTAAAAATTATCCAAGCAATCTTTGATTATCATGGCCTAATAGTAATAGTTTGTTAATTGGAGCTGATTCACACACTAACTTTTTTTATTTTTTCACCATACTTTGTGTATTATAGTGTTGTACTGTGTGTTATACAACTTGTACAAAATAGTATTTTTATTAAAATAAAAAAAATGTGTAAATCAATCTCCTTTATTAATAGACTTTCTAACGTGTTCAGCTAAATTCACATGTTTTATTTATAGAAACTTTTTCCAATTTACATCAATTATCTTGATTACCACGCTAGAACTACAACTTTACACGACCTGTTTGTAAATAACGTACATAAAAACGTGTGTTCGGTATTACACGTTCTTGTGCCACACTCAATATTAGGAAACAAATTCAGCTTTGTTAAGTTGAGGCTTATAAATACATATTTTGTGAACCTAAAATCAAAACACTAAAAATCATTGAATAATCGATTGTTAAGTTCGACGTTGTTCATAAAAAGAAGTTAAGTTCTACGACATTCAAAGTTCTGCTGCCAGTTTAAGGTAAAATTCCGATCAACGTACTTTTTCATCTTTAATTAACGGCAAAAAAATTGAATCACCTTAGTTCTCATAATATTTTAATAGTACTTCTTTTATATTGGGTCCCATCATATGTTTAATTAAATCGATCTCATGGCCTTATGTTTTACTTTTTTTTTTCTTTTACTGAACTGATCATGTTACATGATCGATTGATGTCTGAGATATCTAATCGTTACATAAACAATAAAAGTAATGATTTTTTGTTATGGGTCTCTTATTTAACTTCAATTTGCAAAGATTTACTTTGTTTACTGTATTATTTTTTGGGGTATTTGAATTAGCTTAGTTTGTTG